>CAWUFW010002736.1:1177500-1765000 GCA_963921515.1 Calotriton arnoldi | reverse complement strand
AGACCCACAGTGGACGGACGCGGTGACCTGGCACCGGTGCGAGTCCTGTGCGAGTCTATGCGCTCAGACGCGATTGGGATATCAATGTTAAAGGTCCCTTGCGTGTTCGAGGCGAACACACCGATCGGTCCTTGTACGAGTCGAAGGACGCGGTTTCAGATAGAGATGCAAGGGAGATGGACGCGCTGTGTCTAACACAGACGCGAACCTTGTGCGAGTCAGTGCAATGTAGATCTCAGAGTTACAGGCCCTTTGTGTGTTCGAGGCGAACACCGATCGGACTCAGTACGAGTCGAAGGATACAGTTCTAGATAGTGTTGCAAAGGAGATGGACGCGGTGTGTCTAACACAGACGCGAACCCTGTACGAGTCAGCGCAATTGTCGCACTTAGAAAGTTAGAGTTTTAGGGCACTTCTAGGGAAGCTACAAGCAAGTCACTTACAGGGGAAGTTGTTCTAGGGCCCACACCCACAGGAGCACCGTAGTGCTGAAGTTACCTCACCCAGGGGAGCCGGGTGCATAGGTGTTCTTTGGTGTCGGGTCGCGGCGTCGTTTTCAATGGGAGCCAGTGAAGACTTGCTGCTTGCGGCGACAGGAGAAGTGTCCGGAGGAATCCAAGCCTGGATTCGGAAGATGGAAGACCTGAAAGCAGAGGGGACAGTGTTCAAAGTCACTTGGCAGTGACTCGGGGCAAGGAAGATGGATGCCCACCGTCGTCGCAAGATTCAGGTCGTTCGCGGTTGCCTTGACTCTTCAGCCACGAGGTCCAGGAGGCGTCGACGACGACCAGGAGCTGGATTCGGCGGGTCCCACGATGTCTGCAGCTTACTGCGGTGTCGGCGACTCGATCAGAGCCAACAAGCCTTGGTAACAGCAAGTCTCGGGGAAAGTGTGAAGAGACAATGGCGCAGACCAGCAAGGTCTGTGGGACTCACCCAGCGAGGGTAAGTCAGGGCAGGCCTGGAGCAACCAGGGGAGCCCTTTGGTTTCTTTAGAAAGTCTTCTGGGGACCCACAAGCCGGCTGGCACGGGATCGCGAAGACGCCTCGGGAGGATCCGCTCACAGGGTCCCACGGTCACTCGGGACGTGGTAGGCCTCTGATCTTAGGAGGGATTCCTGCTGGAGGCTGGGACCACACGTGGTCCAAAGCACAAGTTCGTGGAACGTTGTGAAGGGGTTGCACTCGACAATAGTGCACGGTACCCAGGGGTCGCGGTTCCTCGTTACTCTTGGGGTCCACTGGCCTCAGCTTCGCTGGGGACTCACGATGGCCTTTGAGAAGTCAGGAAATCCACTTCTTGGGCTGCAGGGACTTCGGACTCCGGCGGGAGCGGCGTAGTTTGCGACCGTCGTTTGTAGTTTTTGGTGCCTGCCAAGCAGGGGAGTCACTCCTTGACTCCAAGGAGATTCTTCAGTCTTCCAAAGGTAGTGGAACGTCGAAGGTCCGGGATTCTTCTTGTAGAGCGTCGTCCAGGGAAATCTAGGGTGCAATGCACAGGTTCCCCTCTTATACTAAAAGAAAGGGAGGGACTAGCTCTATGACCCTACCTATGGGAGGGTCAGGGGAGTGGGTGGCTACACCCACTTCCCTTTGTCCAGTTTCGCGCCAGAGCAGGGGCAGGTAGCCCCTGAGCCGGATTGAACTGGCATATGCACAGAGGAGCCTTCTGCTCCCCCAGTGCAGGACTTCAAAGCACTCTAAGAGTGCACCCACCCAGCCCCAATACACTAAACCCTGTCTGGGAGGTGGTCACACCCCCTTGGGACAGGATATCTATTGTTGGGCTTCCTCCACTGCGAGTGTTGATCATCAGCAGGAGGGCAGCCCAGTGTCTGTGACTGGTGGCATCCATTTTGTGATGCCAGGGCTCTGCAGGATTCTACCTCGTTTCCACAGTAGGTACATGTCTATCCCTCTAGAAGGGTGGAATGCTACCCCCGCCGTCAGGACTGGCGGGAGGGTAGTATTCCAAGATGTTTGACACCAAACACGACATGTTTCGATGCAGCCATTCCAAAGTTAGCATTTTACCGCGAGGATATAATGCACTTAAAAGTATATGGTTTAACCGCATCCACAAACAGCACCAGAGAATGGACTCTGAGAGCTGCAGAGGGGCCCTGCTCAGGCAGAGGCACCCCCTCACATAGAAGCCAAGCACCCTGCCCTCAGGATTGATAGGGCCTGCCTTAGGGGTGACTGATAGGTTTATATGTGTGTGCAGGAGAGATATAGGGAACCTATATCTCAGTGAGGAGTGCTAGCACCACCTCACCCAGGCTGCAGTAGCAGGCCTGTGGTGTCAGATTTAGTCTGCTTCCCAGGGGTGGCATAATACATGCTTCAGCCCCTGGTAGGCCTGTGAAGTACCTATGCCCTTGGTACCTAAGGTACCATATACTGGGGACTCATAAGGTACCACAGTATCCAATCACTAGTGCACCTAGAGTGCACTCCAAGTCGTTTAGAGAGAACAGAGAGGCTGGGGCCCTGATTAGCAGGGGCCCAGCCAGACTATAGCCAGAAACCAGTGTAAACATCAGAAAAAAAGTGGGGGCAACATAAGAGGCACATCCTACTCTCCTACAAACATCTTTTTGGTCGACAAGTCCGTCGGCAGGCGCCACCTGGTCATTAATCTCCGAGAGTTCAACAAGTGGCTGGTGTACCGGCACTTCAAAATGGAGGGAATTCACCTCTTCAGAGATGTACTGCTTCCATCGGTTTGGATGGTGCCTTGATTTGAAGGACACCATTGCAGGTTCCGGCAGTTCCGATGGCGCGGACAGATCTTCGAGTTCACCATACTCCCTTTCGGCCGGTGTTTGGCGTCGTGGTGCTTAAACAAGGTGCTCAAGCCGGCGATAGAGTTCCAGGTAGGTCGCTCCCCCACCACACAGCTCCGCCTGTGCTGTCCACCCGCTGCTGCTTCTGGTAAGCTCGCCCCTCCGCTTGTGGCCTCGGTGCCCGTGTTTTTCCTCTGTTTTGCCGTCCTTTTTGCCTTCTGTGCCCCCGCTGCCCCACTGTACTGTGCCCGTATTTCTTCTGTTTTGCCGTCCTTTTTGCCTTCTGTGCCCCCGCTGCCCCACTGTACTGTGCCCGTATTTCTTCTGTTTTGCCGTCCTTTTTGCCTTCTGTGCCCCCGCTGCCCCACTGTACTGTGCCCGTATTTCTTCTGTTTTGCCGTCCTTTTTGCCTTCTGTGCCCCCGCTGCCCCACTGTACTGTGCCCGTATTTCTTCTGTTTTGCCGTCCTTTTGCCTTCTGTGCCCCCGCTGCCCCACTGTACTGTGCCCGTATTTCTTCTGTCTTGCCGTCCTTTTTGCCTTCTGTGCCCCCGCTGCCCCACTGTACTGTGCCCGCATTTCTTCTGTTTTGCCGTCCTTTTTGCCTTCTGTGCCCCCGCTGCCCCACTTTACTGTGCCCGTATTTCTTCTGTTTTGCCGTCCTTTTTGCCTTCTGTCCCCCGCTGCCCCACTGTACTGTGCCCGTATTTCTTCTGTTTTGCCATCCTTTTTGCCTTCTGTGCCCCCGCTGCCCCACTGTACTGTGCCCGTATTTCTTCTGTTTTGCCGTCCTTTTTGCCTTCTGTGCCCCTCGCTGCCTCTCTCCATTCCCGCCGCTGCGTCCCCTGCGGCCCCGCCCCCCTGACTGCCCATTTGCTGCCCCTGTCTCCCAGCTGCTCCTCCCTCCCACCTCCCCATATATGGCGGCCGCTGCGCGGTGAGGAGAGCGACCCTTGACCTTGCCAGGTAGGTCGCTCCCCCACCACACAGCTCCGCCTGTGCTGTCCACCCGCTGCTGCTTCTGGTAAGCTCGCCCCTCCGCTTGTGGCCTCGGTGCCCGTGTTTTTCCTCTGTTTTGCCGTCCTTTTTGCCTTCTGTGCCCCCGCTGCCCCACTGTACTGTGCCCGTATTTCTTCTGTTTTGCCGTCCTTTTTGCCTTCTGTGCCCCCGCTGCCCCACTGTACTGTGCCCGTATTTCTTCTGTTTTGCCGTCCTTTTTGCCTTCTGTGCCCCCGCTGCCCCACTGTACTGTGCCCGTATTTCTTCTGTTTTGCCGTCCTTTTTGCCTTCTGTGCCCCCGCTGCCCCACTGTACTGTGCCCGTATTTCTTCTGTTTTGCCGTCCTTTTTGCCTTCTGTGCCCCCGCTGCCCCACTGTACTGTGCCCGTATTTCTTCTGTTTTGCCATCCTTTTTGCCTTCTGTGCCCCCGCTGCCCCACTGTACTGTGCCCGTATTTCTTCTGTTTTGCCGTCCTTTTTGCCTTCTGTGCCCCCGCTGCCCCACTGTACTGTGCCCGTATTTCTTCTGTTTTGCCGTCCTTTTTGCCTTCTGTGCCCCCGCTGCCCCACTGTACTGTGCCCGTATTTCTTCTGTTTTGCCGTCCTTTTTGCCTTCTGTGCCCCCGCTGCCCCACTGTACTGTGCCCGTATTTCTTCTGTTTTGCCGTCCTTTTTGCCTTCTGTGCCCCCGCTGCCCCACTGTACTGTGCCCGTATTTCTTCTGTTTTGCCGTCCTTTTGCCTTCTGTGCCCCTCGCTGCCTCTCTCCATTCCCGCCGCTGCGTCCTCTGCGGCCCCGCCCCCTGACTGCCCATTCGCTGCCCCTGCCTCCCAGCTGCTCCTCCCTCCCACCTCACCATATATGGCGGCCGCTGGCGCGCCGAAGGCGCGCCTAAGGCAAGCCCGTCTGCGCCCGTCCGCGACTGGACCGCGCCCAGCGCCAGAACCCCTGGGCCGCGCGCCCCCCGCTCCAGCCCCAAGGACCGACGCCGATACAATGCCACCACACTCCACGCTCTCAACCCCGGACGGACGCACAACTGCTTCAAGGCCGCCCCGAAACGCACCCATGGTCCCTTCACCTGCCGGAACTGCAGCTACACCAGTCTCAGAGCCACCGAGGCGCCCGCCAAGAAGGACCTCAACCACCTCCGGTGCATCCTACTGAACACCCGCTCCGCACGCAAACACGCCGTCGAGCTCTGGGTCCTGCTCGACACATCATCACCAGACGTCGCCTTCCTGACAGAGACCTGGATGAACGACTCTTCCGCCCCCGACATCGCCATAGCCATCCCAGACGGCTATAAGATCACCCGCAGAGACCGCATCAACGCAGTAGGAGGAGGAATCGCCATCGTCCACAAGAACACCATCAGGGTCTCGACCAGCACCGACGACACTCTCAGCACCGCCGAACACATGCACTTCCAGATCCACACGGACCCCAACACCACCCTTAGAGGCACCCTTGTCTACAGACCCCCTGGGCCCCGACCCCAGTTCAGCGACTCCATCGCCGACTTCATCAGCACGCACGCCCTGACCTCTACCGACTACATCCTCCTCGGAGACCTGAACTTTCACCTGGAGAACAACAACGACAGCAACTCCACCACCCTGATCGACAGCCTCGCCAACCTCGGCCTGAGCCAGCTCGTCACAACACCGACCCACTCCGCTGGCCACACGCTTGACCCCATCTTCTCCTCAAGCTCCCACGTCTCCTTCAGCCACACCACGGAACTCCTCTGGACCGACCACCGCTGCATCCATTTCACCTTCCAGAAACCCACCACACACCACCGCACCCAGCAGTTCCCACGCCGCTGCTGGAGCAAAGTCACCGAAGACCAACTCCGGGCAACCCTCGCTCTCAGCCCTCCCCCCGACCCATCCAACACCGACGACGCTGCCTGCAACCTCAGACGATGGATGGACGACTGTGCCAACACCCTCGCCCCGCTGAAAAAGCTCACCTACAGCGACACCACCAAAAGAGCCAGCTGGTTCACCTCGGAACTCCTAGCTTCCAAGCGTACCTGCCGGAAACTAGAGAAGAAATGGCACAGTGATAAGACACCGGACAGCCACACAGCCCACAAAGACGCCATCCGTAACCACCACCACCTCATCAGGTCCGCCAAGAGAATCTCCTTCAAAGACCGCCTCGACAACAACGCACACAACAGCAAGGAGCTTTTCAACATCGTGAAGGAACTCTCCAATCCCAGCTCCAACACCAACGACATCCCGCCGTCGCAACCCCTGTGCGATTCCCTCGCCACCTTCTTTCACCGCAAGATCGCCGACATCCACGACAGCTTCAACACCCAGACAGCCCCAACTAAGATCGATGCACCAGACCCGCCACACACCATCGACCACGACCCCCTGCCAGCCTGGGCCAGCGTGAACATCGAGGACACCATCAAGACCATGAGCACAATACACTCCGGCTCCCCGTCAGACCCTTTCCCGCACCACATCTTCAACAAAGCCAGCAGCTCCGTCGCACCCCACCTGTGCAAAATCATCAGTCTCTCCTTCGAGACCGCGACCTTCCCAGAGAGCTGGAAACACGCAGAGATCAACGCCCTACTCAAAAAACCCAAGGCGGACCCGAGAGACCTCAAGAACTTCCGGCCCATCTCTCTGCTTCCGTTCCCAGCCAAGGTCATCGAGAAGATCGTCAACAAACAGCTAACCCGATACCTCGAAGAAAACAGCATCCTGGACCCATCCCAATCAGGGTTCCGCAGCAACCACAGCACTGAGACTGCCCTCATCGCCGCCACCGACGACATCAGGATCCTACTGGACAATGGTGAGACCGCAGCCCTCATCCTGCTGGACCTCTCCGCCGCCTTCGACACTGTCTGCCACTACGCGCACGCCTCCACGACGCAGGGATCCGAGACAAGGCCCTGGAATGGACCACCTCCTTCCTCGACGGCAGAACCCAGAGAGTCCGCCTCCCACCTTTCCGATCCGAAGCCTCCGAGATCATCTGCGGCGTACCCCAGGGATCGTCCCTCAGCCCAACACTGTTCAACATCTACATGGCCCCGCTCGCACGCATCGCCAGACAGCACGACCTCAACATTATCTCCTACGCCGACGACACTCAACTGATCCTCTCCCTCACCAAGGACCCCCTCGCCGCCAAAGCCAATCTCCATGAAGGAATGAAGGCCGTCACCGATTGGATGAAGATCAGCCGACTAAAGCTGAACACGGAAAAAACGGAGGTCCTCATCCTCGGCTCCAACTCCTCAGCCTGGGACGACTCCTGGTGGCCAACGACGCTGGGAGCACCCCCGACACCCACCGACCACGCACGCAACCTGGGAGTCATCCTCGACTCAACGCTCTCCATGGCCAAGCAAGTCAACGCAGTCTCCTCCTCCTGCTTCAACACCCTCCGCATGCTTCGCAAGATCTACAGGTGGAGCCCGACAGACACAAGAAGAACAGTCACCCAGGCCCTCGTCAGTAGCAGACTTGACTATGGGAACGCCCTCTACGTGGGAGCCCCGGCCAAGCTCATCAAGCGACTGCAACGCATACAAAACGCCTCCGCACGCCTGATCCTCGACGTACTACGCCACAGCCACATCACCCCCCACTTGAGGAACCTGCACTGGCTCCCCGTCAACAGGAGGATCACCTTCAAACTCCTCATCCACGCACACAAGGTACTCCACAAAACTGGCCCAGCCTACCTCAACAGACGACTCTTCTTCTACGTCCCCAACCGCCAGCTCCGCTCCGCCGACCTCTCCTCGCCAGCGTCCCTCGCATTCGAAGAACAACCACCGGCGGCAGATCCTTCTCACACCTCGCCGCCAAGACCTGGAACACCCTTCCACTAAGCCTACGGCAGACCCAAGACCTGCTGACCTTCAGGAGGCTACTCAAGACCTGGCTTTTCGACCAGTAGCAGCACCCCCCCCCTTCCCTCTCCCCAGCGCCTTGAGACCCTCGCGGGTAAGTAGTGCGCTCTACAAATTTTGTGATTGATTGATTGATTAGTGCACAGGGCAACCGCCTAATCATTTACCTGGATGGCATGTTACTCATGGCCCAATGCACCAGGAAGGTGGTTGCCCAGCTTCAGGTCTCAGTAAATCTCCTGCAAAGCCTGGGGCTTATGATCAACGAGACGTCACTCCTCTCTTTCTCTCAGAGGATAACCTTCTAGGGGTTCGTCGTGGACTCCACGTCGGCATCATTGGGCCTTTCTTCTCGGAAGATGGGCAAGATATGGCACGAATTGCACCAGACTCTGGCCAGGCCACATACGTCCCTCAGGAAAATCACTCGCCTGGTGGGCCTCCTCTCCTCCTCCATCCAGGCAATCTTTCTGGGCCCGCTCCATTACCGAGCCTCCCAATGCCTAAAGGCACACCACTGCGGAGGGGCTTGACGTATGCCCAATCGGCACCCCTAACAGAAGAGGCGAGAGAGGAGATCGCATGGTGGCGTGAAAGGAAGGTCGATATTCGGTTCCATTCCCGATTTGGCCATCGAATCGGACACCAACAGATCAGGCTGGGGCGCCCGTTGTGGGGAATTCTCCACAGGAGGAAGTTGGTCATTAGAAGAACAAAGCCAACACAAACTGCCTAGAGCTCTTGGCGGGGTCGTTCACGGTTCGCTGTTGGACCAAAGACAGGATCCACTCCTGTGTCATGCTAAAGATGGACAATGTCTCGGCGGTGAGATATATCAATCATCTAGGGGATACCAGATCCCAGGTTCTGGCAGACCTGGTGAAGGAGTTCTGGAACTTTTGCCTGGAGGTTCACATCTCTGTCACAGTGGAATATCTCCTGGGTCAGACGAACAAGGTGGCGGACTTGCACTCAAGACACCGTTAAGATTCCAGCCTGTGGAAGCTGGACCCTCAGGTGGCTCTCGGCCCGGTGGGGCTCGTTTTCCATCGACCTGCTTGCGTCTCGCCCCAACCACCAGCTTCCCTGGTTCTTCAGTTGGAGGCCGGACCCACAGGCGGTGGCCACAGACCTCAATCTGTATGGACTCACGTAAAAAAAAAAAAAAAAACACAAAGTATGACTACACTGTATAGAGGATGACAGGATTGAGAAGAATGTTTGAGGTGGAAACCAAGAGAAGAAGCTCAGACTTTTGGAATCGGAATATATTATTCTGCTCTGTAGCAAGTCCCTCTGGTGGCCTTAACAAGGATGAAGAGCATCATGTACACATCGGCTGATGTGGTAGTTATTGAAGTGATCTTGCATCTGTTATCTTCTCTCTTAACCTCTTTACAGTGTAGTCATACTTTGGACCTTTCCTTTTGTTTTACGTGAGTCCATACAGATTGAGTTTCTGTGCTGGTTGGAAAACATTATATGTTTTGTTCTATATTGTTTTCTTTACTTTTTGGTCCAGAATGGGTGATCATGTATTACCTTGCATGTGTCTTGATATGTTTACCATGGGCTGTTAAGCATGGCTTTCCATATATGAGTTTCATATTCTCTTATTTTGAAGGAATTAACAAAAGCCACTGGGCTATTATGAACAAGACTGAGATGTGTTTTAATATGTTTTATGTTGTTTGGAATAATGAGTATACATAAATTGTTATGTGTAACCCCTATACTTATGGTTTGGCCACTGGGGTTCTAATTTTTATTTTTAATTTGGGGGATATAGCACCTCTAGTTACCCCTGACTGTGGGATAAATGCACTTTCAGATATAGAAAGTATTTCACGATTTGCATTTACATAAACATACCTTTGGAGTTCATTATGATTTATACACATGCAGGATGAATTTTCACATATCGTTTCACTTGCAAAATATATTCATGCATAGATGAAACGCATGATAAATACTTTCCTTTAGCATCTTAGCAAATTTAATTTAAAGATTAGTGTCAATTTAATATTAACAGCCTGTTTACACAAAATGACTTGAATCTCGTTATGATTAAAGAAAATGTTGCTTATTCACCTATGTCATGCTGGACAATGCCAGAAATGCACATTCTATGTCTATTGTTTGTTTTAAGAAGTGAAAATCAATGTAGCCAAATAACGTTAGTGAGGGCAACTGTTCAAATAAACACATATTCACACATTCATTACTACAGTTGAGTGAACTTGACATGAGAAAAATCACCGTGCATTGCCTCTCAGAATGTAAGTAACAATTACTTTAACGAGGGAAAACACTCTAATAGTAATGAGGTCTCATCGTTGTAATATTATCATGCTTTGGATACCAAATATAAGGGTTATGCAATGGCATTTTATCATGTGTACTTGTTTTACCAAAGTTATTGAACTAAAACAAAGATATAAGGGGATAGATGTGTTGTATGGTAAAATCACAATGAAGAGTCCTTGTGACTATTAGGAGAATTCTTTCTATATGAAAAGTAATTGGTACAATCTTTGAGGCAGTAAAGTGTGTTTTTCCAACGACTCTCCTAACAGTCACAAGGTATATCTTATAGTCAAGAATTTATATAGCTATGCCCTACCTGCAAAAATAAATGTGCCACATCCATGGTCTAGAAGTGCCTGCAGGCTTCTATAATCTGTTGTATTCCGGTTAAGTCTACAGACTATTTGCCAAGTTAAAGAACGTTCTGAGTTTTTCATTGCATGAGAACTCAGGTAAAAAACTGTTTATATGTGGCCATTTTCTCCAACAGTTATAACGTATGGGAAAAACAACAAACCCCTTGCCCCCAAAGAAAATCTCCCCAAAAGATAACAAAACCCTAAAAATAAACAAGAAAAACATTTCTTATGAAAACAACCAGCAGTACTCACCGCATTCAAAGAAAATGTCTATATTTACTCCTGGGTCCAACTCGACTGCCTGTTGTGAGGACCTGCAGCCAACACCTGGTAGGTACAGCCGAAGGCTGTGCATAATGGAAGATGGCAGTCTACGGTGGGTTTGGCGCAGGTGGGAAGGCTAAGTGTAGTAGGGGTCATCCGGTTGCACCGGTATGGCCACTTAGCCGGCCCGTCGCCAAACCTTGCTGCCAATGAGCATGCAGTGAGAGTTGGCCACCCATGATGGCTTAGTCTGGGGCCTGGCCAAACCCAACCTCTGCTGCACACAGCTGAAGGCTGTGTGCAGAGGAAAAGAGAATAATTTCTAATAAGTTGGATGTAGTACATCATAAAAAATGAGGAAATCACTGAAAAAACGGCAGTTAAAGTACAGTTATAGTGCCCAACTTAAACCAAAAAGAAAAATGTAATGCATCAACTTTGGGTAATTCTGCAATCTACAACAGCCCTGGAAACCTTAGCTCGCACTCTAAATGTAATACTTATGACCTCACAATAGGTAACTCCTCACATCACAAAATCATTAACTAACAACAAATACACAATACAATATTCATAGTTGTCTCATTGCTCGAGTTAATGGTAAATGGACATGTAACCCGACCTATAAGCTCATTTATGACATCAGTAATTGCATCTCATAGATCAAGAGTAAGGAAATGAGAGTTGAAATTCGTTTGCTAGTTATGGTCTGCATGGTTGTTTTGTGTGTTATGGACTGCAGAGTGCTTTATGGGCCAAAATACTTGCCCCAAAAATAATAAAATTGCTGCTTTTTACTGTTGGATTCGTGGAACCATGGACCTGGATAGAGGATCGTAGTTTTTTTAAATTTAAATCTACGTTTTTTTCTCCCCTGATACCTCCTTTTCCCTCATTAGAATTTTTTTTATATTTCAGACTTCTGGCATGGGGTACCATGGCCACCATAGTACTGGGGTACTATGAGGCCATCATCCCAAGAAGGCACATTACTGTTCTAAGTGTGAGTTGACGATCTTCCTGAAAAAGTGGCAGTCGCTGCTGGAATGCCTATACCCTGGGTACGCTGGGGTAGAGCCTGCCGGTGACAGTATTGAGAACAGCTCCCAAGAAGGGGGGCTAAATACCAGTCTGTGGAGGAGGGATATGGTGATCTGGATGAGAGTGACTGGCTGGGGAGCCGGCTGGCTTCATGGGGGCCCTACGCTCCCCCGTGGTCCCCAACCAAAATTGGAGCTGTGGTTGCCCCAGGTGGGCACTGATGCATCCACTTAATAAAAATATGCCGGCTACGGCTGGTACCCACAATGTGGGTTGGCTGGAACCACAGGGCCCTGCCCCCCCCTGCAGCCCCCATATAAAATAAACAATGTGGATGTCCCAGGTGGTCACCGGGACACACACAATAATGTGTGAAAAAGGAAAAAAAGAATAATAAGTCAGTGTCAGGAGTCACTCATTTATTATTCGCTGCTGCATGAAGGAGCAGCCCATCGTGCCCTACGAGGGCTAGTTACATGATTTTGTTTTTTTTAGCTTGGTGGTGTCCCTACAAGGAGCAGGGGCACCACCAATTTTTTTTTTTTAATGTTGTGGGGTATGCAAGGAGTGTAGCAGTCCTCCAACAACATTAAAAAAATACTGCAAGTCTCCTGGATCATTAATTCCATCAAAACCACATCTATGAATTGGATTTTTAACATTTGTCAGTCCACAAAATGCAGCCATACAACCAACCAAAAGAGGTTCCTGCACTCCAGATAAAGCGTATACAGCTCCTGCTCGGAGAGCTTTAAAAAACATGTTAAGTTCTCCTGGAGTCATGGAGTGTATGACCCAGGAGACTTACCGTGTATTTTTTTTTTTTTATGTTGCAGGGGGACTGCTACATTTCCTGCAGTCCTCCACAACATAAAAAATGCTTGGTGGTAATCCTGCCCCTTCTAGTGGCATCAACCGGATCAAAAAGATGGTTTTAAAAACAGCCCTTGCTGGGCATTATGGGGTGCTCCCTAGCTGGAGCAGTGAATGTGAAATAAGTGGCTACTACGCTCATTTCGCATTTAGTGTTTTTTTTATTTTTTTATTCTGGGGTGGCGTCGGCCCCAAACCTCTAGGGCCAGTGTTTATTTTTTGGGGAGGGGGAATGCAACCCCTCTATGAGCCACCTAAGAGGACCAGGGATCCCATCCACATGGGCTAATAATTTTGTATAGGGTGGGGCCTGCAATGTCAGACCCATCAAAAGGCCCCAAGGGACCCCATTCCCTGGGGCCAATTTCTGTTTGAAGGATGGGGTGCGTGGGTATTACCCCCTCCCCAAGATATCCAGTGGCCCTGGGGACCACATCCCTCAGGGCCTGATGACAGCAGTGTCCCTGGGACCCCATCCCCTGGGACACTGCAGTCTCTTGCCGGCAAGAACGCGGGCAGGTAGAACTTCAACCCCCTGCCCGCAGCCATGCAGGCAGGCAACACAGTTTTGCTCTTGCTTCGGCCCACCGGAAGCAGAGAAAAGATGCTCCTGCTGTACAGGAAAAGCTGCTCCCGCCGGGAGGGAACAAACCACTGTAGCCGGCCCCCACTGCAATGTGATGGGTGCAGACAGGAGACCCGGCAGAGGATGCTAGGGCCCGAAGCTCCCTCTGCTGGCCCATGCGCTGCCATTGCCGTGGGTATCAGGGAAGCCACAGCATTTTTTTAAATATGTTGCAGGCCCGGAAGATGGGGTCCCTGGGGCCTCATAATGGCCAGGGGAGGGGCGTGTGTCCCCTCCACATTAAACTCAAAGCGGCCCTGGGGGATGGGGTCCTCGGGCCTCCTAATGGCTTGAGGCCACACACCCTCTCCCAATAAATTAGCATATCAGCCCCAGGGGATGGGGCCACCGGGGCCTCTAGAAAGCTCGGGGAGGGGCGTCACGCCCTTCTCTTCCATAAACAACATTTCGCCGAACCCCCACCCCGGCTCAGGTGTACACAGGGGGCTTACATATTAAAAGGGTGGTAGCATGTTTTTTGTTTTTTTTACTGGACTGCGGATCTGCAGTCCCCCTTAAAAATAATTCTGTTTTTGGTCTCAGGGACCCCCCCCCCCCACCAGGCCGGGGGAGGAGGTATCCCTACCCTGCCCCCCATATTGTGGCAGCCAATCCGATATCTTTAGATCTGTCGCACCCGTGGAGTGATATATGGATAAAATCTGAACCTCAGTTTTTCAAAATATACTGAACTGATTTACAAAAAATCCCAAAAAGCAAGCTTTTTGAACCAAGATCCTGCTTTTTGACAAATCTGGTGTAATTCCTTTCAGCCATTTTTGCAGTATTGTTGTTCAGTTTTCCTATAGAAAAATGCATGGGAAAACACGTTTTGGGACGCCACCCCCTTTTCTCCGACCCGGCTTGACTAATCGCCCCAGAACTTTCCGGGATTGTGCTGAGGTGGATTAGATTTTTTTTTAAAGTTTATGGAAGATTCGTCAAACGGCACAAAAGTTATAAGCAAACCAAAAATTACCTTTCCTATGGAAACGTGGCACTATCTAGAATTACCTGCCACTAAAAAAGCAGTGAAAGAGCACCAATGGATAAAGTGGGCTGACCCACTGCTTGCAGGCTTTTGCACAGGGAAGCAAAATGTGACTATTGGAACAGACCAATGAATGAAAAGGGCTGACAAAAAGGCCCCTATATTATGAATTTATTAAATGAGGCTCCGACTTACTTGAATGTCCCAAACTTGTCTTGGATAGCGTCTGCAGTAAATTCCTCTAACATAAACAGGCCTGAAGAAAAAACATCTATGTGACCTGTAAAAGTAAAGTGCATTAGATAAACAAATTAAATTATCGAAAATATACTTAAATTAATGGCACAACGTAATTATTTTGAAATGACTGCATTTAGTAGACACAATGTTCACTAGAGTTGCAATCTTATTGGATGCAGGGCACACACAAATAGTCTTTTCACACCCTTGCCAATGGTGAGGAACAAGTTTGGGCAAAGTGCTACAAGTGTCAACCCCTTGAGCGAGCAATGACAGCATGCAAATACACGGGGAATACCAGCAGCGTGGGAAGGCCACACCTATACAGCCATGGCACCCTAGATTTATTACACTTGGCCATTACTACTAAGGTGTGATATTTACTGTCCTGCATAGAAAAAGAAGCATTAGAATTGTAGCAGCAAAATACAAACCTTGATAAAAAGATGAAAGTCTCTTCCTATTGGACGGATTCCAAGCTGCTCCCACAATTAGAAAGGGTAAAGCACTCGTCAAAACGGAAAAACTGTCCTTCAAAATCTGAAGTGCATTGATTGTTTCCTGGTTACACTTACCTGCTTGTTTCTCCCTGGTACAGATATTATTCCCACCAGTGCTGACTGTCAGACGGCGACCTGACAAGTAAAAAACACCTCCGTCTGCACTCCATGCCCCCTCAGCACCATCGCCCTATATTATGCAGGCAGAACTGGCAAAACTGCAGCTTCACAAACACTCCGGAGAATCCGGAATGAGGAAGCCCGGGAGAGAGGCTGGGTGTGGCGACCTGCAGCGGATTCACAACTAGAAACACAGGCACCCAGCTTGCACTCCTCCCATAGGCCATCCTCAGACATTCCCATCATGAAAAGCATATCGGCAAGAGATAACAAACGTGGACAGTAGGCGCTTCGGTGAGGCTTTATTGGAGAAGGAAGGATTTGCCTTCTCAGTAACCAATGTCTCGGGGTGAGATTGCACATCAGGGTGTGAAGACCCGTTAGCCTCAATGCAGATTTCATTTAGAGGATGGCATACGACAGAGCAGAATGAAACAAAGCAAAGTAGTATGTATAGATTTATTCTATGTCAGGACCAGAGGCTCCAATTATGCTTTCTTACTTCGCTTTAATTTCTCCAGCAGCTTCAGCGCAATAACAAAATAACTAACTACTATCCCCTGAACACCAGGAACAAGGGTAGTTGCAACAGAACCAATCCCAATATGTCATGAGCCTAAAACAGTGCAGCCGGACTTAACCTCTTTCTTCACTGCTCCAGCGGCTATTTAAGTGTACAGCCCTATCAATTGAGATTGAGATTAAGTTAATGCAGGTTTAAATTGAGACTGCTAAGTGTGCTTATTGCTATTGTCATTGCGATCTTTCTGCGGTATGAAGGGAGCCGCCTCTATTTTGGTTCCCCTCAGCACACCTGGCACCTGTGGTCAGGCCCTGTAACATGGCGCTGACAGCAGGGCTCCTTTCCCCGCAGGCGGCGCTCATCTGTTGAAGATTGGTAGACGCGCGGAGAATGCTGGAGACTTGTCGCGAGCTATTCTAACGGCACAAGCGGCTCCTTACCAATGATTGGGTCTCCCCAGAATTTGGGGTTGGTAAGTCATTGCTGCCGTACACAGCCTTACAACGGGAGGACATGTTTAGAGCTTGATTTACCCTTAGGATTTCAGAGGTGCGTGCCCCTTGGCTGGCCTCCTCTAATGGTCTCATATCAACTGCCAAACACAAGTGCTTACCCTGAGCTCCGCATATTGAGAAGCATAATCTGAAGCCTGTGCCCTTACATATTAAGAGCCATGGAAGACCTAGAGGAGGTAGAGGATCTCCTCCGCTGGGGGGGGGGGGACATATCAGAGGTGGTGGACACTTCAGTACAGAGGGCGGTCACCAGTGCCCTACAAACCTTCAGAAGCCATTACTGCTCATGGCCGCTGGCTAACTTGAATCTCTCCGTTGGAGGCAAGAACTAGGTTTCCTCCCTGGAACTCATGAATCCCGGGAACAGGAGGGCCAGAGTGCTGCCAAGTCAAATGCCAAACGGAAGAAGGAGCAGCCCTCCGTGACAGACGTCTTTGATTGGCTTAGAAAAGTCTTTCTATGTTGGCCTAAGGTGACACAGGTCATGACCACGAATTCCATGGAAGCACTGTGCCAACGCGATTGGGTCCCTGACCTTCTAAGCCCTGCGGAGAAATCAAGGTTTCAACAGGGTTGACTTCCCAAGGGGCTCGTAGGACAGATAAGATGTTGAGAGACCTTGTAGGACGGCTCCCGACTCAAAGCGTCCAAAAGCTGAGACCAGTTCAACCAGATAAAAAACCTAGGGTACACTGGAGCCCAAAGACTTCTCTCATCGTAAGTTCTCGGAGAGGACCGCTGCAGATAAGGTGGCTCAGTATGTTGCTGGCTGATTAGGCAAACCATAAACTAAAGGGGGAAGAACCACCTCAGATTTCCACAGAACACTACTACTCATAAAGGTAGCTTCTAAGTTAAGGAGCTGAAGGAAGAATGTTCAGGGATCCTTACCTTAAAGAGCTTGGGAAGTACGCATCGACTTTTGCTTCACTGGACAAGACACAGAACTCAACTCAACACAGACGCAGAACTCAATTAAAAACATTCTGTAAAAAGCTTTTCAGTGGGGCTGAGAATGGCAGAGGATGCTCCCGCGGCTGCTTCCATAACCAAGGTCCTCTATGACAACAGCAGCTTTGGAGGCTTTATGCCCTCTCATGGGTCTAACGAAGGCAGAGGGAACAGGGGATCCAAGAGTAACCCCCACGGCAGGATTCTAAGGTGAATCTTAGTTCTCCATCAGAGGTGCAGACTGGGGGGAGGCTTGCCAATTTGAGCCACAAATGAAGGGAGATAGCGAACAATACCTGGATACTCCAGACAGCATCAGAATACAACATATAACTCTACAGCTTGCCCAAGCAATGGCAGAAACCGAGGTCTATCACCTTTTTGACCCGAGACTGCGATCTCATAGACCAAGGGGTAAGCGCATTGCTAGCCAAAGAAGCTGTTATCCAGTCACAACTGCATCCACAACGGTTCCTCAGCAAAATCTACCTGGTGGCAAACAAAGATTTAGGCCACCGTCCGGTGAACACCCTTGGGGAATTCAATGAATGGTTGATCTTCTGCCATTTCAAGATGGAGGGACTCCATATACTCAGGGGCATACTTTTTCTGCAGGACTGGATGGTGAGATTAGAACTCATGGACGCCTTTCTGGCGATTCCTTTCCTTGCACCCCATCGCAGATTCATCCAATTTATTTGGAAGGAACTAGGTGTATGAATTTGCTGCTCTTGCTTTCGGACTGTCAGCAGCTACTGTGGTCTGTAATGGAATACTTCAGAACGATGGGAGTAGGTCTCATTTAATAGGAACATTTAGGGGTGACAATTGCCCTTCTGCGCGACTTAGGGTTCCTAATCAACAGGGGAAAATCTCAGCTGGAGCATAACCATTAACACGCTACTGGGTTTTGTTGATAGACTCGGAAAAGGAAACTCTAAAACTTCCCAACAGGAAAAAGGCCGTCATCAAGAAAGACTGAGAAAGCCTTGAGCAATCCCAAGATATCACTGGGACAGCTGGCTCCCTTAGTGGAACTCCTTTCCGTGTCTATTCAGGCAATCTTCCTGGGGCTGATGCACAAACAGGTCCTTCAGAGATTAAAGATGCCCCTGTTTTGGAGGGGTCTCACCTACTGCCAGAAGTGGGCCTCAGTTCGGAAGCAAAGGAGGAGGTTTATTGGTGGCTACAGTACATGGAGGTGTGGAGTGGGAGAGCGATCTTTGGCTCTACCCTTGATCCCTTAATAAGAGTCAGGACCCAGTGGGTCGGGGTGGGGATCCACATGTAGGGAGTTTTCTACAGCAGGGAGATGGTTAGAAGAGGAACTCGCTTTGCACATCAACTGCCTGGAACTCCTGGCGGGTTTCTTGTTATGTTATGTTAGTGGTGATTTATAACGCGCACAGCTACTCGAATGAGTGTCCCGGCGCGAGCCCGGAAAGAACAAGAACAGTGAACAGAGATATGGCTGGAAGGAAACGAGCTTAATTGAATAGGAAAGTTTTGAGTTTTTTCCTGAACTGAGTAGGGTTTTGAAGGCTATGGAGCTCCAGGGAAAGAGAGTTCCAAGACTTAGCTGCCAGATAGGACAGAGAGCTGCCCCCTTTCTTTTCAGACGGATTCTGGGTATGGAGGCCAAGCACATGTTCGATGAGCGTAGGAGTCTGCCCGGAACATAAAACGAGAATCGTTTCCTCAAATACGCCGGGCCGTACTCGTAGAGTGCTGCATGGGCCATAACTAAAGCCTTGAACATGACCCTAGCTTTTATCGGCAACCAATGCAAGTTGCATAGATGTTGCCTCACGCTAATGTGTTTGGGTAAGTCCAGCAGCAGCCGCACAGCGGCATTCTGCACAACCTGCAATTTATCCATTAGGTAGCCCGGGAGACCCACAAACAATGCATTAGCATAGTCAAGACGGGAGGCGACTAAGACCCGGACTACTGTTTCTTTGGCGGGGAGAGGCAACAAGGGCAAAACTTTTCTAAGAAGCTTCAGAATGCCGAAACATGTACCTGTCAATTTACTGATCTGATTGACAAAGCTGAGTTTTTCGTCAAACCAGATCCCAAGGTTTTTCACTGGAAGACCCGAAGGGGATGGACGAGGGGCATCAGCAGGCCAGCAGTCATGCCAAAACAACGGAGGGAATTCCCCAAAGAACAGTATCTCTGTTTTATCTTCGTTGCATTTCAACTGGGCAGAAGTAAACCAGTTGAACACAGCAGACAAGCAGGTTCTGACGTGGGAAATAGCAGACTCGTGCTTTTTCCAGATGAATAAAAGCCGAGTATCATCAGCATAAGCTACCACCTTAGCGCCAAGATCCTCGGCTAGCTGGATTAGAGGGGTCATATACAGGTTAAATAACAAAGGGCTCAGTATGGATCCCTGAGGAACCCCTGTTTGCACAGCTTGGATAGTAGATGCAAAAGGGGGGGATCCAAACTTGCTGGGTTCTACCGTCGAGGAAGGACTTTAACCATTCCCATGCGGCACCAGCGATACCTAGCCTCTGTAATCGACCCAGGAGAAGAGCGTGGGGGACAGTATCGAAGGCGGCAGATAGGTCCAATAGGACCAGAACTGCCCTGCCCCCAGCATCTAACGTCTCCCGGATGGCCTCCGTAATTTCCACCAAAGCAGACTCAGTGCTATATGAAGCACGGAATCCAGATTGAGCTGGATGCAGCAGACCCTGTTGTTCGATGTAGGCGGTCAGCTGTTTATTAACCAGTTTCTCACATACTTTGGCCATGCCCGGAATTAAAGAGATAGGACGATAGCTGGATGGAATGTGGGGATCCAGAGTCGGCTTTTTTTATGAGAGGAACCAGCATGGCCTGCTTCCAGGCGGGAGGAACCGAGGCCGACCCCAAAGAAGCGTTAATCAGCTGGTTCACCAGAGGATTGATGACTACAGCTGCGTGGGCCATGAGTTTGGCGGGACATGGATTGAGAGGGGAACCAGATTTTAAAGAGGTCAAGGCAGCAAGGGACTCAGCAAGGGGTATGACGGAGAAAGAGGAAAAAACAGTTTTGGTGTCAGAAGCGAAATTAAAATCTGCGAGCACCTGCGTGGTCTGGGCTACTGGTGTGTCAAAGAGCAATTGGAGTGATCTAACTTTATTCATAAAAAAGTCAGAAAGCTCTTCGCACCAGGCAAGGGAGGGTGTGTGGGCATTGTTCATGGCTTTTCGAGAGACATAACTTTTAACAATATTAAACAATTCCTTGGCATTATTGCCCGATATGGCGATACGATCGGCGTAGAAACAACGTTTCGCTGCAACGATCGCCGCGTAGTAGGATTTTTGGGCTTTTTTCAATTCAGTCTTGTCAGCTATGCTGTAGTTCTGTCTCCATTTTCTTTCCAGCGTTTTACACTGCTGTTTCTGAGATTTAAGCAAAGGCGTAAACCATGGTTTGGACAGAGGCTTATTAAGGCGTCGAGGAGTGACTTGTGGCGAAAGATCACAGACCACCTTCTTAATCCAATTATTAAACTGTCCCAGGGCCGGGTCCAAATCCTCATTCTGATTCTTCGCAGTCCAATGCTGGACAAAGTGAGCTTTTGTGTTCTTCTAAAGATAGAAAACATGTCAGTGGTAAGTCACATCAACCACCTCGGCGGCACGAGAGCCAGAGCTACGGCAGGATTAATAAAAGATTTTTGACTCTTTTGCCTGCAACAACGCATAACAATCACGGCAGAGTATCTACCAGGGGCTCAGAACTTGACAGTGTATTGGCAATCCAGGGACATCCGCAACTCCATTACATGGAAGCGTTTCCCTGAGGTGTTTTAAGACATCATAAATCGCTTGGGGTCTGTTTGAGACAGATCTTTTTGAATCCCGTTTGAACCATTAACTTCCTCACTACTTCAGCTGGAGGCTCAATCCTAGAGGGGTAGCGACAGATACATTCCTGTAGGATTGGTGTACAGGGACCAGTTATGCCTTTCCCCCGTTCTTGATGATCTGAAGGGTAATTCCAAAAGTGTGACATACTTAGAATTTAAAGCTTCTTTCAAATTATCTGTCATACAATGCCTCAAAACTTATGAATCAATCAGGTACATGCATCAAGGTAGACTTTTGCGATTCCTTAATTGCGATTATTAAGGAATCGCAATTAAGGAATCGCAAAAGCCTATGCATGTAGAAATCGCAAAAAAAATAGAGATTTCTAAACATTCCTTAATTGCGACTCGCAAATTGCGACTCGCAATTAAGGAATGTCTTCCCATTCATTCCTATGGGCCTAGAGGCCCATAGGAATGAATGGGAATTGCATTCGCAATTTGCGAGTACCTAATAGGTACTCGCAAATTGCGCATGCAATTTCAAGGGTGCAAGGGTGTCAAAAGGACACCCTGTTGCACCCCTGAAATCTGCATACGAGTACATCTTGCACACACACATGCCCCAAGGGCATGTGTGGGTGTAAAATGGAACTTTGAAAAATGCACTTTAGTGCATTTTTCAAAGTTTTTGCAAATTACCATCAAGTACAAATTGATGGTAATTTGCAACTCCTATTAGCGAAATCGCTAATTTTTTTTACTTTAATGCATTGCATTTAAGGAATCTCAATTTGCGATTCCTTAAATGCAATCGCAATTTAAGTGATCGCAATTTAGAGATTACTTAAATTGCGATTTTTGCATTTGGGATGATGCATCCCAAATGCAAAAATACAGGTCGCAAAGGGGCAGATTCTGAGAATCTGCCCGTTTGCGACCGGTTTTTCTTTTGATGCATGTGCCTGAATGTCTGCTGGAACTATTCACATTTTGATTGCCATAAAGAAACACTTCATGGTGGTTTTCCACCCCAACCATCCCACAATAGGTCAGATGGATTACGCAGGAAGCAAGTTTAGATATCTCCATTTTTGGGGCTCATTTAGCGAGGGGATCTATGGCCTCAACAGCTTTCATGATGGGAGCTCGTTTGGAAGATATAATGAGAGCAGCAGACTGGTCTTCAGAATCCACTTTTAAACATTTTTATTTTAAATAGTGGAAAATATGGCCTCTCTTGTAAGCTGCAAACTAGCATCATCTGAGCTTCCCCTCCTGACATAGAATAACACATTTCCTAGCTATTGAGGAAAGTTTCAATTCTATTAAGGACAAGGAAGCAAGGATTATACGGAAATTTCATACAGGATAACCACCAGAAGTAGTAGTAGGGAGTATCTTAATGTAATTTGGTGGTGTACCGTAAATTATATTTCTCTTAAATTGATGGGTTGGTTGTATTTTCAGTAATAATGTATTAAATCTGATTTTAAGTATTTAGCATGGAAAGTTCTTAAGCTGTGCTTTCTTAATATTGACATGTTTGGTTATGTTATCAGTTTTGAAGCATTAATTCGGTGTTGTGAGGATGTAGTGAACAAGTTAGTTACCTTCGGTAACACCTTATCTAGTAGACACTCTTTTTAGCCGCAGATATCTTTCTTTAGAATTATCCCCAGGCATCAGACTGGATCCGGAAATCCTTGTGCAGTACCCCTGCCCGCTGGTAGGTGGCGTTGTTTGGCTCCGCTTCAGCATTGTCATCTGAACCGGAAGTGACGTGTGCGGTGCCCATGTAGGCGCCACCCCAGTGCGCTGACAGTTTCTTTTCATGACCTTTCCACACTAGAAGCATGGAACCATGAAGAATGCTGATGTACTGGTGTGCAGCACTAAGGGCCTGAGAAGGGTGACCCTATGCAGAAATCCGTTTGCAGAGTGGGGAGAATGAGAGGGTCGGTAAGGAACATGCAGCTTAATGGAGTCTCTGCCAAATAAGGTATTACTGAAGGTAAGTAACTAGTTAATCTGATAGCGATTTCTAGCTGCAAGTTCCTTATCTTAGAATAGATACCCAAGCAATATCTTCCCGGAGGTGGGTCTGCAAACAGATTAGACCAAAAAGTCCTGGAGGACCGATCGGGCAAAGTGCCAGTCACAACAGACCTGACTGTTCAGGCAGTAATGCTTGTTGAATGTAAGGGAGATGGGCGCACACTGCCTCATATCCTAGCAAAGTTCGCCCCTTTGCATTATGGTGAATGCAGTTCACAATTAGCGTTTACTGAAATATTAGTTTTAGTACTTCACCAGAGTTGGCGCAGGCAGTGCTGTTCACCTCTAGACACATATTTCTGGAATATATCCTTCATCAGTAGAGGACAAAAACAAATTTGATCAGGGGCTGCTGAGAATTGTGCCACAGTCCTCTCAGGTCTCAGTACCTCTCACAGGCGCACAGGTGCACTTCCAAAAGCTTGCCAGCTCACTGGCTCAAGGGAGCCTTTTTAAACAGAAGTGGGATGTGAGCACACTGCCTCACATCCCAGCACAGTTCACCCCTTTGCAGTATGGTGAATGCAGTTCACACTTAGCGCTTACTCGAATATTAGTTTTAGTATTTCACCAGAGCTGGTGCAGGTAGTGCTGTTCATCTCTAGACACGTTTCTCGATTTTATCCTTCATCAGTAGTGCTCAAAAACGATGGGATGAGATGCAGTGTGCTCCCTCCCCCCTTGAGTTTAAAACGCTCCCTTGAGCCAACAAGCTTACTAGCTCACCTGGGATGCACCTGTGTGCCTGTGGAGTGGTACTGTGACCTGTGAAGACTTGGGTAGCGTTTCAGCAACCCCAGATGACTTTTGTCTGCTCTCTACTACTTCTGCTCTCAACTGATGAAGGGCTAAACCCAGAAACACGTGTCTAGAGATAACAGCACTACCTGCAGCAACTTTGGTGAAAAACGACAGCAACTTTGAAGTAAGCGTACTGCATTTACCAGAAATCAATGGGGTGAACTGTCCTGGGATGAGATGCAGTGTGCTCCCTCCCCCCTTGTGTTTAGTGAATGTGTGCAGAGATGCCCATGCAGCTGTCTGGCAGATGTCCAGGGCAGGGACTCCATGAGCTAACGCAGTGGTCACAGCATTGGCTCTACTGGAATGAGCGTGCAAACCCTCAGGGGGATGCTTCTTGCCCAATGCATAGAAGATTTTTATGGAGAGAACTTTCCATTGTGAGATGGTCCTTTTCTGCACAGCCTTTCCTTTCTTCATCGACGGACCCAACAAAGAGTTGATCTTCCACCCTGAACTCTGAGGATGAGGCGGAGCAAAGTAGACAGACAAGGTGATATTTTAACCCACATGAAAAGGTGTCATTAGTTTCGGGAGAAAAATGGCACAAGTTCTCAGGACCGGTATGTCTGGGTGAAATGTTGTGTAGGGAGGGTGACCAGACAGTGCTTGCAGTTCTCTGACCCTCCTGGCTGATGTTCTGGCCACCCGAACAGCTGTTTTGATGATGAGTAAACGGAGTGGACAGTTGTGTAGGAGTTTGAAAGGCCTTTCAGAAACGAATTACAATGGGTGACTTGAACAAAGACGTTTGGTCCAGCAACCGCAAGAAAGTCGAAATGGCTAAAATATACACTTTGACTGTGCCCAAAGCAGAGCCCTGCTGGGCTAGAGAAAGAATCAACAATAATACTTGGGATAAGGGTGCAAAAGGATGGTCAACATTTTTCGAGGCACACCATATCACAAACTTGTCCCAATGGCAGGCATATACCGCCTTGGTTGAGGGACGTCTGGCTGCCGAAATAACATTGAAGACTTCACGGCGTGGGGATAGTTCAAAAACTCTCAACTGTCGCCAATCAATCTCCAAGCATAAAGGTGGAGCGTGCGCAGGTTCGGGTGTTGTGAAAGAAGATCCTCACGAAGGGATAGCATGATCGGAGAACAGATGTTCATGCTCAGCAGTTCTGGATAACAATTTGGAGCCACAAGAATGACTTGAGCCTGGTTGTTCATGATCTTCTAGATTACTCAGGGCAGGAGTGGTATTAGTGGAAAGGAGTATAGGACGCCTGAACTCCACTCAAGACAAAAAGCGTCTCTGAGCAAGAGCCACCTTGGAAACTACAGCGCACAGAACTGCTGACACTGCTCGTTCTCAGTGGCGGCAAAAAGATCTAGCCAAGTTTCTCTCAAGTCATGGAAGAGACCTTGCAGCACCTCTGGATGGAGACGCCATTTGTGATCCGTTAAGCTTAGACGGCTGAGTTTGTCTGCTCTGGCGTTCAGATAGCCTGCCAGATGTTGAACATTGGCGTCTGGCATGTCCCGAGGGTGGTAGGGTGGGTGGGACATTAAAAAAAATAATTTAATTGAAACAACTTACCTGCGAGCACGACACAACGTCCTCCTCCTCCTCGATGGTCTTCTCTCCTTGAGGCAGGCAGGCTCCAAACTCCCTTCACTAATTCTAGCGCTGCTCTCACCAGCATGAGAGCAGTGCTAGGATTGGTGGGAGCGGCCTCACTTGGCGCTTCACAGCGCTCTTGAGGCTTCTGCTTTCTCTAACTTAGCTGTCTTAAGACAGCTGAATCAGAGCGGTTTAAAGTATGCATGTGTGGCTGGCCGTAGCAAGACACCCGGCCATAAAGACATGCGCACTTTAAACTGAAAGTGCTCTGCTCAATCTGCTGCTGTCATTCAGCAGCAGCCCCGCCCCTGTCCTGACGCTCCGTTTGGAACGGGGTGAAGAAAAATAAAATGGTAATGACTTAATGTCATTACCATTTTATTTTTCTCTCTGGGGCATTTCAGTAGTGTGACGCTCATCCGTTCAAACGGAGGAGCCGCCCCTGGTATTGAACCAATAGGGAAATGCTCTGTCATTCCACCCAGGTCCAGAGACGCAGGCCTCTTGACAGGGTCCACGAACCGACCTCGCCCTGTTAGTTGCAGTGCCACATGGCAATGGTGTTGTATGTGAACACCTGCACCAGCTTTTCCTTCATCGAAAGAAGAAAGGCTTTTTATGCTAGCCAGATCACCCGTAATGCCAACAAGTTGATGTGGAGTTCGTACCCTGCCAGAGCCCTCTGATTCCCATCTCTCCCAGATGGCTATCCAAGCTCAGGAGGGGCACATCTGTCACCACAGTCAGCTCTGGTTGGGTTGGGAGAGGGTGGAAAGCTGACTAAATTATGGTTCATTAGCCACCACTGCAGGTCTTTTGTAATTCTCTACAAGATCTGGACCAGGTAGAGGAGATACCCCTGATGATGCCCCCACTGGGACTTCAGGACCCATTGCAGAGCCTGCATATGCCAAGGGGTATGCGTCACTAGCAGGAGGCCATGAGGACCAACAGCCTCACAGCAATCTCACCAAAATCCAGGATAAAGGCTGAAATATTGGAATCTATAGCCCAAAGATCCTGGGCTCACCGTTTGGGAGGACAGGCTCAAAACGGCACTGTGTCCAAAACAGCCCCGATGAAAGTGAGCGTCTGAGAGTAGTCAGGTGTGACTTTGGCACGTTAATAGTGACTCCAGAGAGTGCAGAAAGTTCGCCATAGAATGGAGGTGGGAGATGACCAGCTGGTGCGAGCCCACCTTCAACAGCCAGTCGTCGGGATAGGGGAAGACTGGTATCTCTTACCTCCATAGGTGTGCTGTGACCACCACCAACATCCCCTTGGTGAACCCTCGAAGGGTGCTGGTAAGGCCAAAGGGGAGCACAGTGAACTGATAATGCTCGTGGCCCACCGTGGGCATCAGGTAATGCCTGAAGGATGTGGAAGTAGGTGTCCTGCAAGCCCAGCGTTACCATCCAGGGTCAAAGGCAGATAGAACATGAGCCAATGTAAGCATCTTAAGCTTCTCCTTCAGGAAGACGTTGAGAGGGCGCAGGTCTAGAATCGGTCCTTTTGGGGCACTAGAAAGTAGCAGGAATAGCAACCTCAACCTACTTCTTATGCAGACACCCTCTCGATGGGTTTACTGACAGAGCAAGGCAAGACGGTCCTAGATCAGCCGGTCATGAGTGGGTGGCACGGGAGGAGAGGTTTCCAGAAAGGGGATGGAGTAACCCTGCTGGATGATTTGGAGCAGCCCCGAAGGTAGTGGTGCAGGTGATTGGGAATCCCGCCTCCCACTGGGTGCCTGTGTTGGTGTGAGTGGTTTGGAGGCTGCAGCT
This sequence comes from Calotriton arnoldi, assembly GCA_963921515.1. Taxonomy (NCBI): domain Eukaryota; kingdom Metazoa; phylum Chordata; class Amphibia; order Caudata; family Salamandridae; genus Calotriton; species Calotriton arnoldi. Next base: position 1,737,984 of record CAWUFW010002736.1, on the reverse strand, counting down.
GCCAGGGGTGGGGGTTGGAGGACTGGCCTGACCTTTGGCTGGTGGTCCCATGTGAACTGTGGGAACTGAGTCTGCGGCCACAAAAAGGCTGGAAAGCCTGTCGGCATTGGTGGCTGGACAAGAAAGGACGTGGTTAGTAGCCCCTATCGTAGCCATGTAAGCAGACTAGGATTTGCGGGGGCCACGGATAAAACCAAAGACCTGGCTGCAGCCTGGTGCCTTTAAAGCACTCCAGTGTCGGCGCAGCTTGGAACAACGACACAGCAACGGGTCCGTGTAAGGTCACGGCCTTGCAGGTGGAGTCACTCCAGATTCAGCACCAGATCAACGAGGCCCGACTGGCGCTAAGGACAGACCCACCGGCGAAAATCCAGTAGGAGCCCCTTTCGAACCCATGGGGCCAGAAGGGGCTCCAGAGGGGTCAGACTGCCCAAATCGGAGGTGCATGGCCTCATAAAACCCTGAGTTGGTAGGGGGTTGCTCCGGAAACTTTGGGAGGCACGAAGCAGACCCAGGAAGATGCTCTACTGTGGAAGAGAGGCCTTGACTGGTGCCGTCTTTCCACTCCTAGTCCAAGGACTTGGACCGGTGCGGTGAAGTCGAAGAGTGCTTCAACTTCTCCCTTTTGTGGGAGTTAGCAGCCTACTTGGACGGTGATCATTGAGAGCGGCTCCACAAGCCATCTCTAGAACTTTCGTGTTACCGGGATCTTGAACGTCGTGGGATCGTCCGACGCCGGGCGGTAAGTAACTTCAAAGAATGTTCCCACAGCACCGTAGGATTCATGGTGCAGCAATGCTCACACGTCTTGGAGTCATGGTCCCACTCCAAGCACCACAGACAAACCAAGTGTGGGTCTGTCACTAACACCTGCCTGTGACAGGCACTAAAGCGTTTGAAACTCTGTTTTTTAGGAGACATCCCTGGCACACCAGGAGACAAGTCTAAAAAAATTTCTTTGAAAGAATTTCAAAAATTGACTGGGGGTAGCTCTCTCTAGATCTGAGCTGACACGCGTGAAAAGAACTGATGTCAGCCTTTATAGGCGCACTGGAATGGCACCTATATAGGCACCGCACATGTCACTTCCAGCACAGACTACGCCAATGCAGAGCCGAACTATGCCATCTACCAGTGCTCAAGAATTTCTGGGCCCAGTCTGATGCCTTGGGTAATTCTAAGGTAAGGAATCTGCAGCTAGAAGTCTGTATCAGATATGGAAACTTAATAAATTGTGCTGTTTTGGAAATCAATGCAGGAAATGATCTAAAACAGAATTAATCGAAGAACTTATGGTTAACTACCCAATGTAGCACGGAAAAAGAGGGGCAGTCCGTCTGCAATACATTACATTGTATTGTTATTGTTGAAACTACCATTGTCCCAAGTGTTCATGGGAATGTCAGTTTGATATGTTGTTATTGCTTTGAAGTTGCTGGAGAAACTAAAGCATAGTAAGAAAGTATAGTACTCGCCACCATGTCCTTAATAGAATTGAAACTTTCCTTCATGATAGCTAAGAAATTGTTTATTGTGAGGGGTTTGCCTTAAAGAGCTTCCTAGAGGAGCAATTTACATAGGTCGACCAAAATGGAAAGTTTTCAAACTCCTCAGAAGGAAAGGTTGGTGAACCACTCGGTATTAAGTACTTTACAAAGTGATGCCCACTTCAGAGAGCTTGCTTGCACTTTACTTTCATAAACAGGTTGGTGAAGTACACAGGAATAATAGTTTCAAAAGATTACATGCATCAGTAAGTCCTGAGGGTTCTCAATCTTATTATCATGGACCAGAGTGCAGCCAAGGATGTTGTTCACTCCCCGCTTTAGCAGCTACAGTGGGGTGGGGTTCTTTATGGGCCACTTCTGTCTGCAACTCGGCAGAAAAAAGCTGCTAATTACCATAATAAAGGAATACAGAGTCAGTAGAAGACATGCAGGAGCAAGGAATATCAAAAGATGGGTAAATAGAAGAGGGAGCAATGGTAGTTATATTGCATGGAAGGAAGGGTGAAAGGAAGGATGGATAAGTGGATGGATGGATAAGTGGGTAAAATGGTGAGTGAAATGATAGGTGGATGGACACATGAAATGATGGCAGAGTAAAGTGATGGATGGATAGGTGGATGGGCAGGAGAAAGGATGGCAAAGTAAAGGGATGAATGGAAAGGTGGATGAACAGTTGAAAGGGTGACAGAGTAAAAGGACTCATGGATGAGTAGGTGAAAATACTAGTGAATGCATGGCAGAGTGGATGGTCAAATGCATGGATGGGTTGATGGCAGAGTGGATGAATGTATGATGGATGGATGGCAAGATGGATGGTAGAATGGATGGATGGTAGAATGGATGGATGGCAGAGTGGATGGATGGCAGAGTGGATGGATGGATGAAGGAGTGGATGGATGAAGGAGTGGACAGGTGAATGGCAGAATGGACAGTGGAAGCATTAATGACAGAGTGGGTGGATGCATGGATGGCAGAGGGTATGGATAGATGGTGGGATTGCTTGGATGGCAGCGTAAACAGATGGAAGGATGGATGGCAGAGATGAAGGATGGATGCTTGGATGGACCAATGGATGGCTGAGTGGATGGATGGATGACAGTTGATGAATAGATAGAACAGGGATAGATTGAATGATGGATGAAAGAATTAATGGATGACAGTGTGTTAAGATGAAATCGTGGATATCAGCGGGTGGATGGAAGGCTGAAAGGATGAATGGATAGATGCCTGAATGGAAGAGACAAGGGAGCTCTTCTAGGGGAGGGTTGGGCTCATTTGCTTAGCTTGCTTGGTGCCTTCAGAGGTTTAGTTCAAAGTAGCTGGGGTATTTTAATTTACTGGCTACTCCCTTAAGTACAGCAATAGGGGAGGTAGGGAATTAGTAACTATGGTGTGGTTACTCATAAGGCAGATGAAATGGAGATGCCAGTAAGCGAGGGTAGTTCTAGACCAGATACAAGTCAAGTCACAAGTAGTTATCCATGAGTGCTATATTCTGAATATCTAGTGGCACACAGGGTGCAAGCGTACATTCTGTTGCAAGGTGGGAATATGTTAACTGGTTATCTATAGTCATGCTTATCCAGGTTAAGGCTCAGCCTGGCTTACCGGATTTTTCATCTATTGTAATCCGGCAATGAGTTTTGGGAGAAAACTACATTGTTTGGCCTTCTATGGCGGAACTGCAGTCAGATTTGAATACTACCACAGGTATAGGCCCAACTGGAGCAATTAAGAAGCATATCTGACATTGTGGCTCAATCAAAAAGGTTGTGGTGGTTGGACAGACTACTTCAGTTATTTCACTTAGAAAAGCCTACTTGCAGAATCAAGTCTCTGGTCTAAGGAACCCAAAAAAGATTGTCAATCTATCTGCCAACACAATACACCTAACGTTTCTCACTTAAGCTTTGTTCCAGTCTCAGGCATAGCATAATAAATACAGGTAATGGTAGTTATAAAGGCAGTGTGGATCTTACAACAATAGGGACTAGCAAACTAAGGTCAGTCATTTAAGCCAATTCTCCTTACAGAGCAGTACTTTACCGCTTGCTTGAAGGAGTATAGGAACAGAGCAGGCAAAGCATTTTTTTCTCAGGTACAAACATAGGCATAGGATTGGCTTTGTCTTGGACATATGACCTATGTCTTGATCCCCCAGGCAGGAAATGCAGACATACATGCATATATTGGGATGATGGTAGGCTCTCTGACTCCATGAATGACTGACCCCCTTACTCCCCACCTCTACTGCCGACGCCTGGCACTCCAGGACAAGGGAGTCTCCTTTAACACAAAACGCATGCTTAAAGACAGGTTTGGCCTGTATTACTTCATTACAAAAAAAATGTCAAAAAGAGGGGAAGCTGCCATCCAGCACTGGTACTGTCAGGGTAGCAGTGGGACAGAAAATAGACTGAGCTTCAAAATAAAAGTGACCCTCCCCATTAGCAAATCAAATAGTTAAATAAAAAGTGGCAGTGACAGTTTTGAACTTTTAAGGACATGCTTTGCAAGGGATGGGAGGCTGCATGCTTGTTGCATGACATTTTGTGTTAATATCAGGAAATCAACAGTAAAACCCTGGCCACGAGGCCATAAAACAGGTATTGGGACAGTTTTGAACTTTTAAGGACACGCTTTGCAAAGGATGAGAAACTGCATGCTTGCTGGGGGACATTTTGTGTTAATATCAGGGAAATCAACTATAAAATCCTGCCAACCAGACCATAAAACCAGGTCCAGAAACAGCCAAAAACAAGCACTGGCTAAGCCAATAGGTCTCACCTTTTATTTTCAGCGATACTGTACAGCATGGGTACTCACAAACTTTCTTTCAGGGGCCAAATTTACAGTGTGGTTTGTGGCAGAGAGCCTCACCGGTGGGGGCGGGGTCAATGGGGGGGGGGATGTCGGGGCTAGAGCAAAAAAAATAACTGTGACCTTGAGGCTGAACACAGGCCCCTGCAGTGGATGCATTAGTCCACTGAGCCACCAGACCCGGCATACACACATCTATCTATCTATCTCTCTATCTCTCTCTATCTGTCGCTGTCTCTATCTGTCTCTGTCTCTATCTGTCTCTGTCTCTATCTGTCTCTATCTGTCTCTGTCTCTATCTGTCTCTGTCTCCGTCTCTATCTCTATCCGTCTCTATCTCTATCCGTCTCTATCTCTATCCGTCTCTATCTCTATCCGTCTCTATCTCTATCAGTCTCTAGCTATCTCTATCCGTCTCTATCTCTAGCTGTCTCTATCTCTAGCTGTCTCTATCTCTAGCTGTCTCTATCTCTAGCTGTCTCTATCTCTAGCTGTCTCTATCTCTAGCTGTCTCTATCTGTATTTGTCTATCTGTCTCTATCTGTCTCTCTCTGTCCCGGTCTCCATCTGTCTCGGTCTCCATCTGTCTCGGTCTCCATCTGTCTCGGTCTCCATCTGTCTCTGTCTCCATCTGTCTCTGTCTCCATCTGTCTCCATCGGTCTCTGTCTCCATCTCCACCTGTCTGTCTGTCTCTGTCTCCATCTCCACCTGTCTGTCTGTCTCTGTCGCCATCTCCACCTGTCTGTCTGTCTCGATCTGTCTCTGTCTGTCTCTATCTGTCTGTCTCGATCTGTCTCTATCTGTCTCTATCTGTCTCTGTCTCTATCTGTCTCTCTCTCCGTCTCTCTCTCTCTCCGTCTCTCTCTCTATCCGTCTCTATCTCTATCTCTATCCGTCTCTATCCTATCCGTCTCTATCTCTATCCATCTCTATCCGTCTCTATCTCTATCCGTCTCTATCTCTAGCCGTCTCTATCTCTAGCCGTCTCTATCTCTAGCTGTCTCTATCTCTAGCTGTCTCTATCTCTAGCTGTCTCTATCTCTAGCTGTCTCTATCTGTATTTGTCTATCTGTCTCTCTCTGTCCCTGTCTCCATCTGTCTCGGTCTCAATCTGTCTCGGTCTCCATCTGTCTCGGTCTCCATCTGTCTCGGTCTCCATCTGTCTCTGTCTCCATCTGTCTCTGTCTCCATCTGTCTCTGTCTCCATCTGTCTCTGTCTCCATCGGTCTCTGTCTCCATCTCCACCTGTCTGTCTGTCTCTGTCTCCATCTCCACCTGTCTGTCTGTCTCTGTCGCCATCTCCACCTGTCTGTCTGTCTCGATCTGTCTCTGTCTGTCTCTATCTGTCTGTCTCGATCTGTCTCTATCTGTCTGTCTCTATCTGTCTGTCTCTATCTCTCTGTCTGTCTCTATCTCTCTCTGTCTGTCTCTCGGTCTATCTCTCGGTCTGTGTCTCGGTCTGTGTCTCTGTCTGTGTCTCTGTCTGTGTCTCTGTCTGTGTCTCTGTCTGTGTCTCTGTCTGTGTCTCTGTCTGTGTCTCTGTCTGTGTCTCTGTCTGTGTCTCTGCCTCTATCTGTCTCTGCCTCTATCTGTCTCTGCCTCTATCTGTCTCTGCCTCTATCTGTCTCTGCCTCTATCTGTCTCTGCCTGTCTCTGCCTCTATCTGTCTCTGCCTCTATCTGTCTCTGCCTCTATCTGTCTCTGCCTCTATCTGTCTCTGCCTCTATCTGTCTCTGCCTCTGCCTCTATCTGTCTCTGCCTCTGCCTCTATCTGTCTCTGCCTCTGCCTCTATCTGTCTCTGCCTCTATCTGTCTCTGTCCAAACAGGAAGCTTCCCAAGAGGCCCTACTTTTAAAGGGCCTTTTGGGAAGCTTTCCGACGGTGCTGTGACATCACAGAGGCCGGCAGTAAACACAGAAGTTGGCCGCAGGAGCATTCATAGTGAATACCTATTTAATAGGTATTCAGTACGTATGCTCCTGCGGTCATCTTCTGTGTTTACTGCCGGCCTCACTGGAAACGTAGAAACGGCAAGGCAAGGTCCGTGGGCCGCCAATGAAGGGCCGTACTATAAGTACCACGGCTGTACAGCATCCCCAATGCTGCGCAGTATAGAAAAAGAAGAATAAAAAAAGTATTTTGATGAGGTTGGCCACTTCATTTTGTAGATGCATGCACCACACATGGGCGCACATACAAAATTAACCAGACTGTTTTTTCCTTTTTATTTACTGAACTGAGTAAGAATAAAATGAGTGAAAGCATATTTATAGTTTTACAATTAGTGGGGAGGAAAGCAACACGGGAGGAAGCAAAATGGGGGCATGGCAGGGGGGAGCAACATTAGGGTATTGGGTGGGGAAAGTAACATGGAGGGTGCGGGTCGGGGGAGAAAAGCAAAAGGGAGAGCAATGTGGAGCGCACGGAGAGAGAAAAACAAATGGGGAAAGAGTCATGTGGATCTGAGGGAGGAATACACAGGTAAGAAAGCAATGCGGTAGGAGAAGCACATGAGAACAAGTGCATCATGGATGGGGAGAAGCAAACTGGTGAGAGAGAGCAACACAGAACGTGGTGGGAGAGAAGAGAAGCACACTTTGGAGACAACTGGAAGACAATGCACTCTCATGGAGTTCTCAGGACAAAAGAAAACGTAATTGCCTAAAAGTGAGTAGTGGAGAGGCACAAGTAAATTGAAAATTCTTCAGGGAAGGGAGAGACACAAGGTGGTCAAGGCAAGCCATCAAATAAGGTGGACATAACATAAAAAGCGCTTTTGTGCTACTTTCTTTCATTTCTTTATTCAACTCACTGATCTTACCTCAGATCTGCAAATTAAAAAAGTTGGCAATCACATAATTTTGTAGGCCTACGTGTGTAATTATGCATGCACACGTGCCTGCGCCTATAGAATGATTCAGCAGCGTCATTGTTTTTTGTGTTTTTTAAAGCTTTTTTAAAATTTACTTTTGGCCACGCTGCACAGCATATTGCCAATGCTTTACAGCATCGCCACAGGCACTGCCAAAGCCAAGAGGTCCCACCAAAGGCAAGACATATGCTTTAGCCAATGCCTGTTTTTGCAGGCTGATAGCTCAATGAAAGAATCTGCATTAATCTCACCGCCCATTTACCTATAAATGTAAATGAGAATGTCCAGTTTGTATGCATGCATAACACAAGCCTTTTACCCATTTTGAAGACGTACCAATTTTGTTGCAAAATGTCAATATCAGGAAAGAGAATATGGATCAGATCTTTAGTCTCTTGTTTCCAGTTCTAAAAGTGACCATGTCACTAGATCTCCTACCATTAAATAGGGGTTCAGTGACAAAATATCGACACCCAAAATATCCCCATAACACAATATCGTGTTGTAAATATCAATGTCAAAAATATTTTCATCCTATATTTACAATGGTAAGTACAAAAATATCGAGAAAAAAAAATATCGAGGCTATAAATATAGTTGTACAAAATATCGTTTTTTATTTATTATATATAAAATAAAATAATAAATATTAAATATATTAAATAATAAGTAATTTAAAATAATTAATTAGATTTAATGTACATTTTGACAAATATATAAAAAATAAACTTAATTTAAAAAAGTTAAACACAACAATCTATACATATATATTTACTTGAAAACAATTAAACTAATAATTGTAATGTATTTTATATTTATATAAAAATTTAACAAATACATATATATACATATACCAATAACATAAAATCTATAAAAAAAATTCTAATTAAATTAAAACATTAAACTATTTAAAAATCTTTAAACTTAGTAAAAATAATTTTCCAATCAACAAATATTAATAATTAAAATTAGAATTTAAAATAAACAAAACATAATATAAATAACAATACACAATTAATTATAACATTTAATACACTTACTATTCCTACTACAATTTAAACAAAAGTACGCAAACTATTAAAGTAAATACATAAACAATTTACCACTCCCATTTAGCACAACACATAAATATTAATACTGCATAAAAATTTAATTTACAAATCTCCCTCCAATAAATGCAACCGTAGTAAAAGAGACAAATTACACATAGAAAATATCTACTACACCCATTCCAACAAATACAACACCAAGGAAACGGTTAAGCAGCAAGGGGGAGGGGGTAAAAATTACTATTCCCACTCCAATGAGTGCAACAGTAGGGAAAGTGTTGGATAGCGGAGGGATAAAAATTACTATTTCCACTCCAATGAGTGCAACAGTAGGGAAAGTGTTGGATAGCGGAGAGATAAAATTTACTATTCCGACTCCAGTCAGTGCAAACATAGGGAAAGTGTTGGATTGCAGAGGGTAAAATGTATTATTCCCACTCCAGTCAGTGTAAAATTAAAAACAATTAAAACATCAACAACAAAATAACTTTTTTTAAAACAAAGTAAATAAACAAATATATTAATATGTTAAAAATTAAATTAAAAATATATGTAATATATTTTTTAAAACCCATTATAATGTTCAATACATATCACAAATACCTACAAATATATTAAATAAAATAAAAAACGAATTTTCAATCAAATAAACATTTTTATCTAGAAAATATTTAACAAAAACATTACATAAATTTAGTTTATTAACTTCCTACCCTATAACACCACACAACTCACATCTAAAATTAAAAAAATATATTTGCATAATTAACATAATTATCAATTAAACAATTAATTAAAACACATAAAAATTAATTAACTTACCACCCTTTACACCTATAATCCCCACAACCCACACTTAAAATTAAACTGTAAAAAAATGTATTACACAATTAAAATTTATTTTCAATTAAATCACTAATAGTATTTTATTATAAAGTAAGTAAAATTAATTTACTCCCCACCCGTTACCCCTAAAAACCCAAAACACGCACACAAAAAAATAAACAATTACCCTAAATAATGATCAATTATCAACTAATTATTAATAATTAAATATAAACCACCCTTTACTCCTATAAACCCCACAACCCGCACCTAAAATTAATTACACAATTTCCATATTTATCAATTAATCAATCTTAATTAACAACTAATTATGAATTAATTAAAAATAAATAACTTCCCATCTTTTACCTCTATAAACCAAAAACCCACACCCCCAAAAAATAGAATTTAACAATTAACAAAATTAATTATCAATTATTTATTATCAACTAATTATTCCTTAATCAATAAATTGCTTCCCACCCTTTAACCAGATAAACCCCACAACCCGCACTTAAAATTAATTACATAATTACCATAATTAATTGTCAATTATTAATAACGAATTAATAATTAAATAAAAATAAATTACTTCCCACCTTATACCCCTTTAAACTCAATAACACACACATAAAATGTACCAAAAAAAACAATTAAATAAATATTAATAAATAAAAAAATTCATTAATTTATTATAATTAAATTGCTTCCCATTCTATTCTCCTATAAACCCACAACCCACTATGGAACTAAAAACGCAAAATTTCCTTACAATAAAATGAATAACTACTAAAAATGTTACACATATATTAAAAACATACACAATACTTATACAAAAAAATACATCACATACATTTATAATATATAAGAAAATACATAACGCTATTTAAAAAATCGATAATTTGAACAACTGTATTTTTACAAAGATTATTAATGACTTGTATATTTTTAAATCAATATTGCTTACCTTAAATTCGATATTCTTGACCACGATTTTCTTGCTGTCGATATTTGTGTCACAATATTTTAAACTCAATATTTGTGTAAGTTGACATTTTTCGGTATTTTGACTGAATACCTTAAATAGGTAATTTTTCAGAAGGTTAGTAAAAGGCACGTGTATACTGATGATGTAGTTCAACCTCAACCATTTGAAACCATTCTTCTTGGAAAGCAGCCTCCAGTGCTAGATGACTTGCTTTTTCGTGCGCTGGCATCATCAACATGCACCATTTCAAATGGAAATGGCGCCGCTGCCTTACATAGCTTTAAGATTTTAACAGTGTGATAGTGCAACTCACCATCCTTTGAGAATATGCAAGGCCTGCAGAGGCGTTATCGTCTCAGAAGTCAAAAAATTGTTTTCATAACCATAGCACAAGAACCTATGTGATGGATTTCATGGCTGGGTATATGGGTATGTGAAAACAGGGACCAAGTAGAACTGGTGCATCTTTGGTAAATAATTTAAGCACCAGAGAACACAAAGAATTGAATCAAAAAATATAAAAACGTAAATATGGGTTATACGTGTGTATCTGCTACACATCTCATATGTGTTGTCTACTGGCACGTATACTCCCATCGATCCTACATAGTAGTGATGACGAATTTCCATTCAGGACAAAATTGTTTATGCTAAAATTGAAGACCATAAAAATATACAAAGTGCCCGTGAAGGCTGCAAAAATATGCAAGGTGAAGTGACTACACTCAATCCCATGCCAACTAAAGTGATACAGTGAAGATGATGTGTATTGCAGAGCTCCCAAAAGGGCAGCTATAACCCGTCGTAAATGAGCTGTAAAAAGTCAGCATGCAAAATAAAAGTCAGCAAAAGATAAAGAAAGAGCTAGGCAACAAAATGATCCTAAGTATAGACATCGAAGAGGACAGCGGCGAAAAGGAGAAAACAAGCATTTGCAATGCAATTGGTCTCGCATTTGTGAGAGTTAGCGCTATTGGCGTTGTAAATGACAATGTCTTTTACCCACGTGTTTTGTTTTGTGGTGAAGTGAATGTATCTGGGGTGGAGGGTAATTATGTGGGTGGAATTAAGTGGCATGGTGTGCAGTGGAATTATGTGGATAGTAATAATGTGGTATTGATTGTATTGGAATTATGTGGAGTGGGATTGGGTATTATGGAGCATAATTATGTGGAATTGTATTTTGTGCTGTGGAGTGGTTTGTACTGGAGTTTAATTATGTGGTGTGCTGTGGTATTTTGTGGCATGATAAGGAATTTTGTGTTGAGAATTGGATGTATGTGGCGTGCTTACCAGACAGCGCATGTACTATCTAGGCTGGACCTAAAAACAAAAACGGACTACTACTGGTGCAGTTTCAGTGTAGACGGCTTGTGGTGCACTTATGTAGCTTGAAGGTTTAGGACTAAGCAATATTTTCAAAAGGTTGACTGACTAAACCGTGCTTTGCAATTCCAATAGTAAACAGGTTGAAAAATGAAGAGCTTTGATTTGTTCTTTCCATAAAAATATTATGTGAACTCGTAAAATTATTCTGTTTACCCAAATCACTACAACACACAAAACCCTGGGTGAAGTTCTACAACTATTCTGCAATAGAAAATAATTTGTGTGTTCAGTGCTGTTCAAATCATACTAGAGGGTGTAATAAAGTGAGTCGGGCAGGAGGCCTCCTGATCCCAAGATGTTTGACTGGGTGGTGGTGCTGTGCATTACGTTAAACAGCATATCTGTCCAAAGGGAGAAGCTAGCATACATTACAATAGTCCCGTCACGACCATGCACTGGCCTGTTGCACATGCTTAAAAGAAGAAAAACTTGTCGATAAAAATGAAGCAAAAAGAGCTTGCAGAGCGATTAAGCTGAAAGTAAAACACAGTAATACCTTTGGGTTGAGTTTGCGCTATACGAGCCTGCAGAGTGAGCTGCAGTGCTCCTAATGTGTGCCGGGACGGTGAAAAGTGCTGCAATACCTTTGGGGTGAGTTTGCACTATATAAAAACTTATAAAAATAAAAATGAAACAAAAAAGCCTGCAGAGCACGCAGCGCTCCTAATGTGTGGCGGAACGGTTAAGAGGCGCTACATTACCTTCGGGTTGAGTTTGTAGAGAGCAAGTAGCGTCCAAATGTGTGGCAGGACAGTCACAAGCGCTGCAACACCTTTGGGTTGAGTCAGCACAGGAAGAGAGGAAAAGTGGGACAGAGGAGGCGAGGGGAGGAAGCTGAGGGGAGGGTGGAGGCGAAGTCGGTGTTAAAGGAGGGAGGAGAGCTGGGATGACGGCGGACCTAGCCCTGCAGCTGCCTCTGGTTACATGCTGGCGCTGGGAAGATCCTGCTCTCACAGCCTGGGGAGCGAGCCCCCTCACCCCGCAGAGCACTCAATAGTGCCCAGGAATCGGCTGCGCAGAACTTGTAGCGAGAGGCCGACTTGCGCATTTTATCCAGCTTGCTTGTTGACCTCAACAACAAGCATTGGCATAGCCAATAGGTCTCGCCTTTGGGACCTTATAAGTATTTAGTTATGCAGCACAATATCCTTGGTGCAACAACATCAACTGTTGCATGGGTAAACACTTATAAGGTCCTAAAGGCGAGACCTATTGGCTATGCCAATGCTTGTTCATTTCTATCTCGCGCCAACTTGTCCCGGCTGCCCCGGGAGGGTGCGCGCGCAGCAAGGTGGAGGGTCCAAGTGGTAAAGGACTGGGAGACAGGCAGCCTGCTGAAGTGTGCAAGAGAGTGTCAGAAGACGGACCCCAAACACGTCTTTATACCGGACAGCCGAGGAAAGAAGTAGGGAATTACTGTGCTGAAAACGAGGAGTAAAGATAACAGCAATGGGATTTAAAAAGCAGAGTGAGGATGCCTATGGGGAGGGTGAGTTGCACTGTAAAACACTAGACAGTAAGGACAGCACAAATGGTAAAAGAAAGTTAGTTACCCCTACAGTTCCACCCCAGCTTGCACCAGGAAATGGGTGGCCTAGGTTAGGGGCTGCAGTAAACTGCACAACGCAGAGTATTTATAAAGCACACCTACTCTTATGCAGGGAACCCGAAAAAGTGCTCAGGAAAGAGGATCTAGGCAGCTGCTCCTCTCCTTCCCACTAGCTGCAGGAAGACAGAACTAGGTAAACCCTCAGGGAAAAACTGTGATGATAAGCAACTCTCGCTGCCCTTTGGCTCTGTAGGAAATGGAATAACCCTTTGATATTATGCGCAGTGAATGCTAGAGTAAATAGGATAAAAATATTGGGCTAATTTTCGAATTAAATACGTACAACCAAATTCAAAGGCTGGTGCAGCAACAAGGGCCTACGTGAACCTATCCTATGATCGGGGAATCTGTAGTGAGGGGTTAGCAGTCACTTACGGTGAGTGTGTGCGGCCAGTCCCTGATGCGTGGGAATCCCAAATCAGATATAGTTAAGTCAAATATCTGTTAGGTGAATTGATCTTAAAAAGGGGACAATGCGAGAACAACAGCCGCAGCAACATTATGAAGGAAACGGATGAGAAAAACACATGGTCGCTTGCTATGTTAGTTGATTTTTAACTTGGTCACGGATATTACAAGCTATGGATTAACTGGGCACTGGGGGCCAACAAAGATCTTAAAGCAAGGCATGAAGTGCAAAGTGAAGATTCATGGTCTTCATGTGAGAAAGGTAACCTTTCCTAGATTCAATGCTGCCGACTCGAGAAAGCGCATGGCTCACCATCACTTTATCAGTGTACACTGTAAACTTAGCTTATGGCTTTCATTAGCAGTCAGTTAAGTTAATAATTTACAATGAGCTATATAATATATATATAAAACAAAGCATGGAAAATGGTTACCAATGTTCTATTTTTCACAAAGTTATAAGACCGCTACTTTTCCAGTGGTTAATTGTAAAAGCTCGCGCTGCGCTTATACAGTTTTTCCAGAGATGACTAATAACAAGCATTGGCCGCGCGGCCGTGAAAGTGACACTGCCGCGCGGCCGCGAAAGTGAAAGTAATCGCGAGCGATTAAAAGCCGCTGCGAGTGTAAGGGTGGGAAGCCAGATGGCGAGGGAAGCCAGATGGCGCCTGATCGCGCGTGCATGCGATCGAGAACGCAAGCTGGAGGCCAGCAAAAGCCTGTGGGTAGCACTCCGAAAAGCCACTTACTAAAAGTCTCGCCAGAGCAGCGCATGCACTGGCTCAGGCGAGACCTAAAAATGGGCGCTTTATCATCTCGGCACAGCAGCCATATTAAGGATCGTCGAGTTTAATGCTCCATGTAATCGAAGTACAGCGTTCGTCCTTTTCTCCGACACAAATCGACACTGGAGCCTACCCTAACATGGCCGCTGAATCAGGATACTATGCGCTTACACCTGGCGGCCCGGAGTGCTTGCGATTTGTATTCTGCCAGTCTCCGCCGTTATAGTTGAGTACATGCCTGCACTTATTGTGCTGGCCCAGCGAGGTGTTGTGTAGCTCTAATGACAACAACATTTTGTTGTTAAAGCAATAGTCAAAGCTCCACCGTAACTGAACATGTGACGTGTGTCCAAATTCCAAAGCCCCTATTGAGCAGCACCGAGCCACTACACCTCCTCTCCTGCATAAATAAAGGGGCACGGCCTCCTGAAGCGCCCCCATGCTGAAAGATGAAGCCCGGCATCTGTGAAGCGGGCGCCACACTATTGAAGAGAAATACCTAAACATTTGTGTGAAGAGCCATAAGGTCAGATTGTAAAACGTATTTAAAAGTTTACTTAACTACATTGTATAGCCTGGCGGCCATGAAGCGGGCGCTGTGTTAATAAAAGGCGCGCATCTGTACACGCACCAACAGACCTGCATCCAAAAAAAAGAGTGCGCAAACACAAAGAGAAAAAGCCTACATAGGAAGGATACCCGTAACAGGCCAATACTCCAGGGGAGGAGCAGGCCCCGAGAAGGTGGGATACAGAAGGCCAAAACACCATTAAGAAGCAAGCTTTTGTGAATGACACTTTCCTTAACCAATCAGCAGCGAGGGGTGGAATGAAAGACCATATACTGATTACAGCACGTCTTCTAGACAGCGCATGTGCGGTCTAGACTAGACCTAAAAAAAACACATTGCAATGGCCAGCAGCTCTCCCCTGAAAGCGAATCACGAGATCGCAAATAGGACTGTGGGGAGAATCAAGTAAAATGTGACGGCTCCGCCTTCAAATGCACATTAGTAGCGGAAAGCTAAATAAATAAAATGTACACAAGAGGCATTGTGACAGGCCCAAGAGCAAGGGGAAGCGACTGAGAAAACCAACACCTAGCAAGGTAAAGGGATTACTGCTATAGACGGTGGAGATGTGGCCCGCGCCCTCCTCGCCCGCTAGATCGAACAACACACACAGCGGAAAAGAAGCAGAGTAGCCATTGAAAATTGCTATCGTGCCTAACGAGGAGAACAGTGCAAAACAACCAATGGGGCTCCAACACTATAAAAGAATGACTGGACAGTACTGAACAAGCTAATAAATACCAGAGGGTTTTTGAAGAGGTGCGTACATTTAAAAGAGACTGGCTATAGGAAATAGCCAATATTAATAATAAGGAAATGAATGTGAACTTGTGTAATGTAACTGGTGCTCGTGTAAAGCACTCCAATTACCTTCGGGTCGAGCTTGTGCTATATAAAACTTAAAAAAACAAGCACTGGCAAAGCCAATAGGTCTTGGCAACCACATAGCTATTAGCGTTGTCTCTGTCAATATCTTTGGGCCTTTCCAAATATATAAAATGTATATTACACAGCGCACACCACAGCCTCAATCATTCAAGGCGCTAGAGAATAGGAGTTATTGTTACCATGGAATTAAGGCGTTCTACTCCAGCAAGTAGTCCACACAAAGGCTATTTTAACCACTGGAGAATGGTGTTTGAGGATGTGTTTTCTAAATGCAGGCCAAGTATCGGCAAAGCCAATAGGTTTCGCCTATGCAAAATCTATTAGGTTTGTCAAATTTTTTTTACATGTTGTCCAGCAGCACAAACATTGACACCCACAGGAGAGAAGCTAATCACTAAACTAAATAGACATCTGCAAACCAATTTAAAAACATCAAGCAGCCACCAAAATTTGCAAATCAGCGTTCAAGTTTGGAGGAGAGTCCACTGGAGCCAGGTTTGTGAACTTGCAACATTTTCCATGAACATTGTTTAAAGGCAGAACATAAGTTGTGTTCTTCAGTTCAAAATAGCTTAATATGTAAATCCATAAAAAGAGTCTAGCGATGCGGTCACCGGAAATGAGCAGCTTCTTTTATGTCTGCAACCTCCAGGGCTACTGTGTGTGCAAGAGAACGGTCATTGACATAAACAGCACTGCCTGAAACACATCAAAGGGAAGCTATCATGCACCGCACGAAGATGGAGAAGGACAGACATCCAAGCAGTAACCCTCAAGTCTCCACTGCACAGGCTATTTCATGAGAAACACTCTGGTCATGAAAACAGCTTCCGAAAGTTTATGTGATATTATAATCACCGGTAAAAAAGATTGCCCTAGGGTTGGGGGGAACACACCTACACCTTTGCTCCCACAAGCAGTCATGTATCACGTGCTGCAACTTCTGCCCAGGCAGCACATTGACACATTAGTTTACTAATACCAAAGTAGTCTTTAGAAATGAATGCACTGCTTCTTTCATTTGGTCACTGAAATATTTGGAATCTCGCCTAAAAGTCTGTCGGCCACATGCATCCTCACCTGATCCTTCGTGCAGGCTGGCGTTCTTACAAGACAAATATGAAAATGAATGTTTACTGATTAGCTATTGGCCCGCCCTCCCACGTGACATCACTAAGCCTGTCTGTTTATGGTGCTATAGGAGACCTGCAAAGCGGGGCCAGAGCATGCTCTGGCGCCTTTATTTCTCGTCTTGAACACTCGTCAGTGAATTTGGGCGATTCTGGGCAAATTACTTAAACTCTTGTAAATACATATGCAATGGAATTGCAAATACGAGAAATGTACTGTCCCCTGCACAACCACTGCTATTCCGTGCTCTATCTGGGTTTCAAAGTATATAATACCAATATAAGTATAACCAAAATCAGCACTACAGCAATGGGTAGCGAATGTTAATTGTAATAAAAACTATTGCCGGTATTGGAACGTGAGGGTTGGGGGGCGGTATAAGAAAAAAACTAAAAACGTCACTCAGTGAGAATAAAAACAAAAGCACTCCTGAGGACTCGTAAACGAGGGAAAAAAAAACCTCAATATGTCATAAAATGAGGGATAGTGTACTTGGTCCTTGCGCTCGGGAGTGGTAAGGACGGGAAGAGGCATGACACATGCATGTCATGGATAAATGAGAAGGAATAATGGCGCGACATGGGAGCCAGCAAATGGCAAGCCTATGGTTGGGATGAACCCCACAAAGCATTGAATAGAGGAGTCCAATGGATTACTAGAACCTGTTAAGAAATTTGATACACAAACTGTGGATTTACTCAGAGGTTGAATTGTTTACCTCAAGTGTGTACTGGACTACCTCGTAGTCGGATTGCTTATAATTATGTAGCAACCGCTTGGTTCCAAGTTTGGGGTAGGACTGAATGTATAATCAAATATATTTTATTGTTTTTTGTTAATGTTTGTGTAATTGGTTTAATCTCTTCCTGTTTTGTCTTGATGTATTTCATTTGTTGATAAGAATGAGAGAACAATTAAAAGAATTTATAAATTGGTCCTATTGGAATCTGAGGTGGTATATGTAATAATGTTAGCAAGTCAATATGAAGGGACTATATACCAAAGAGTAGGATTTAATTTGTGTGTGTCCTATTGAAATTTGTGCTGTATCGATTCCTCTGCATCATTTTTGTGTATAGTTAGCCACAAAGCAGATACAGCATGCCTCGGTTCGAGACCGCGCATGCGCGCCGTCTAGAGCCAAAACCAAAAAAAAGAACAAGCATTTACAATGCGATAGGTCTCGCAATTGCGAGATTTTGAGCTATTGGCATTCTAAATGGCAATGCCTTTTATGATATTAAAAGGCATCGTCATTTACAATACCAATAGGTCAAACTATGCCAAAAGCGAGACCTATTGTATTGCAGAGCGCAGTGTCCGTTAAGCAGGTGCCGCGCTCACCAGTAAAGTTAAAAAAAAAAAAAAAAAAAGAGAGAAACCGTGCAGTGTCGCTAAAGCGAGTGCTGCGCTCAACAGTAAAGTTTTACAAAAAAAATTGAAACTGAGCGCGGTGTACCTAAAGCGGGCGCTGCGCTCAGCATGCAGGTTTATTTAATAAAAAAAAAAAAGAAGGTACAAGAAAGCGCGGTGCCCATAAAGCGGACGCTACGTTCTTCTTAAAAGTAATTTTTAAAAAAAGTGTTGCCATTGTACTGTGGAGGTAGGGGGCAGGCACTTTTAAAGTTAGAGCGGCATAGCGCTCCATACGATAGCGGCTGCCATTGTCCTGTGTTTGTGCACTGCAAATACAACAAAGAGCAGCCGCCATTGTCCCCATTAGTCAGCAATAAACTAAATAGTGCTCACCTACTTATAACGCACACAGTGTAAGAAGCCAAGTAAAAGGGCCAGTCGCCATGGGAGGTTACAAATGAAGACAAGGCAGTACTAAGGAGAGACCAACAAGCCTATTTACAAATCAGAAGCCAGCATTTACGAAGGGCAATGACACAAGCCAATGAAAAATATGGGCGGAGAGTGGTCGGGGCTTCAAATGCATACTCCAATACAGCATGCCTCGCAGAGCAGGGCATGCACGCTGACTCTAGGCTCGACCTAAAGACTGTGACTGAAGTCCCCTCGCTCCAGTCGTGGCTCCTGTAAAATTAAAATAGGCGTAAATGGAATTTAAAAAATGCCAAATCCGGACATCTATAAAAAGTGAAATTTACAGCATCAAGGGGGAAGCTTGAGCTCTGTTATACTGGAGCCAGCCCCTCCTAAAAAATACTACACGGAAAAACAAATATGCAGAGCAAAAGGCACCCTCTTCGGGAGTTAAAGTAAAAGCTACATCGCCAAAAACGCAGACTGGGTGGTCAGCTCCCGATTAGTGCTGTGCAGCTAGGAGGTTTATGAAAGCTGTTAAGACGGGGACATTTACCAAGACGCGCTGTAGTGCGATGCACAACTAGAACAAACAAAAGCCGTAACTAAAGGCCAGCTGCTTCTGCAATGGACCCCTAGCTCCTGTGGAAGCCGTAGTTTCTGCGAAATGAGTATAAAGCTCAAGCCACTTTGCACAAAAATACACTTTGTGCCTAAAAACTACAAAGGCCCATTCTCGGTTTGGAAATTGGATATTTGTATTCTACCATTTTCTTAGTCGTGTGCAAACAATGCTCTACAGAAAATTACAAAAACAATTCTTGATCACAGGAGAAGTATTTTTGAGGCAATTAAAACAATGTTTCCATATTAAAGTGTGTTCATTGACAGTCTGATCCGGTGCTCAGAATTTAACAGGTGTGATAAATAGCACCCACTGTGAGTTCAGCCCTAGACATGTGTCTTAATCTGAGGATTTGGGAGCTTTCTGCACCAAAAACCCACTTGCCTCGTATCTACCAGGCATTTTTCCACCACAAGTAAATTTCAACATGCTTTCCCAGGGATGTGGACATTAATGCACTCGGTAATTTCAGGGGGTTGTAAACTCAGATTAACTAGTCATTTTGACCCGTGTAAATAGGTATTTGCGCAGGGGATTGATAATTACCAATGCACTCGTCATCAAGCACTATTAGTGCTGCTGGATCTGTCAGCAGCGTTTGACACGACATCCCATTCCATCCTACTTAATAGACTAAGCAACATTGGAGTTCAGGGCCTTGCTTTCCAGTGGTTAGCCAGCTTCTTAACCCACCGTACCCAAACTATCAATCTTGGTACTTTCCGCTCCCAAACATCGGAGATAACTAAAGGGGTGCCTCAGGGATCGTGCCTCAGCCCCACATTATTTAACATTTATGTGGTGCCCCTGGCGACTCTATTGAGGGACAGGGTTTTACCCCAATCTCTTACGCGGAAGATACTCAGCTCCTCATGATGTTTGACAAAAACGCTCCCAACATCCAATCAACCTTCAGTGAAGGTATGATAGCTATATCATCCTGGATGCGGAATAACTTTCTCCAACTAAATATCAGCAAAGCAGAGATCATGCTGTTTGGAGATGCACCTCTCCTCTGGTCCCCTGACTGGTGACCTGCAGACTTGGGTGATGCCCCCGCCCCAAAAACAGTGGTAGAAAACCTAGGTGTACAGATAGACCAGAAATTGACCATGAAGGATCAAGCTATGGCCATTGTGGGCACCTGCTTCCACGCCTTGTGCCTCCTGAGAAGGGTCTTTCCTCTTCTACCCATGACTGTTCGTAAAACCCTTCTTCAAGCACTGGTCATTAGCCGTTTAGACTATTGTAATGCCCTACTGCTTTCAGCCAATGAGCCCTCTCTGAACAGACTTCAGGTGGTCCAAAACATTGCAGCCCGCTTAGTCTCCAACTCTCCTGCTAGGACCGCCTCTTTGCCACTTCTTCGAAATCTACATTGGCTGCCCATCCGTAAGCATATTGAATTCAAGATCTGCTGCATAGTACATAGGGCAATTCATGCCAATGGCCCTAGGTATCTAGCAGATAGACTTAACCGCTATCTTCCTTCCAGAACTCTACGCTCTAGTTCTAAATCTCTCCTCTTGGTGCCTCGTATTAAGAAATCCAGTATCGGGGGGAAATCTTTTTACCATTTGGCCCCCTCCCTGTGGAACTCACTTCCCAGCCCCCTCCGGAATTGTGTAGACTATCTTCGATTCCGTAAGCTTTTGAAAACTGCCCTTTTCTGATCCCTTCCCTGCCACTCCAAGCACTCCTGCAGCGCGGAGATACCCTTCAGGGGGTGATTCGGGCGCTTTACAAGACTCAAATAATAATAATAATAAGCCTCATTCACGTGAATGAAACGTTGCATGCTTTCAACACACTACAGATCAAGCAAGAACAACAGCAGATCTACTTATAAAAAGAACTACTGATGACACCAACTGGCAAAAGAAGGGCTGATTAAGAGTAAACTTGCAAGAATTTGTTACTCTGTGTATTTAAAAAAATGCAGTAGTATTAGCTCAGTTTTTAAAGATGAAAATTGCTAATAAGACACTTATTTAACTGACAAAAACATGGTCTTAACACACTCATAAATATGCAGTGTCACTTGAACCCCTCCACACAGAAATATGTAGCGTAACCAAAAGTACTTGACTAGCAGTTAGGGGTTTTGTTTGATTTGGGGGGGTCACGAATTTAAAACTCCAATAGGTAGGCGAGTCATCACCTCTAAAGCACCGTGGCCATGCTAGTGGTGAAGCACCTATATAAGTCTCAAGCACTCTCATTCACACATGCGACAATTTTACATCTACATGGACATAGCATTAATCGGCCACACAATGAAGCCCCAAACAATGTTTCATGGGTGTCCTAGCACACTGTTATTATGGGACTTGCAGTTTCAATAATAACATTATAATTTTTCAAAAAAGCATGTTAAGTAATGTAGGCTAAAATGCAAGAAATAAATGGTGGAATTACACATGACATGGGCTCACACGTAGCAGCCTTGACTACTACTGGCCGCCTCCTGCAGGGCAGGGAACGCCCCTCCTCGTGTTCATTCCATTTTAGCAGGTGTCCTAGCACACTGTTATGGGACTTGCAGTTTAGCTTTTAATATTATAATGTTTCTAAAAGGCATGAAAATTGATTTAGGCTAAAAAGCAATAATTAATTGGTGGGGTTACAAATGACAAGGGCTCACAAAGCAGCAGCCTTATTACTGGTCGCCTCCTCTTGGACAGGGAGCACACCTTATCGTGTTCATTCCATTACAAGAAGTACAAAAGCTTAACATTGGCCTGCTCTTTCTCTGACTGAGCACAGATAACATGCTAGGTAATCCCTTAATACTGTTCATACTCAATCCGCTTGGCCCCTACAATCACATTTCTCAAACTATACATACTTGACTTTGTTACCACCTCATACCACTATTCCCCGCTTTAATTACACACTCATTTCAAGAAGAGAAACCCTCTCTCACACAGTGCCCCATTTTTTATGTTGTGCATCCATCTACAAAACCCACTCATTCCCTGCAACAAACTTTCAAGCATTGCAATACACCCACTCCCAGTATTTGTTTTTTCCTTACCAAACTGCCATACGCCATAACCAGCACCACGTTTACACCCTAAAACCAGTTGCTGCTGCCGCCACCATGACGCTGTGCTGGGAGCCCAAACCTTCCAAACCCCACCGCTTCTGGGCTCCGCAACTCACACCACCACCCAGAAGAAGTCTTCATAACCCTCATCACGTGACTAAATAGGCATTGAGAGAAGGAAGCGGGAGGGTCAGTACGTCGGCAACCCGCATGGCAAATTAGAGGAACCATAGAATGAATGATGCTGAAAGAGTACTAAAGAAAACTTCCGTCTACACAAACGAGGAGTATGAAAAGTTAAAATGTCATCCATCATAGAATACACATTTTTGAAGCCAAAGTGCACAATCGACATGTTCTTGATAAACATACTTTATATTACATAGTTGATTTGCATGTGAGTTTTACACTTTTAGGATAAATACCAATTGTATGCGTAGCAATACTCAATTAACTAATAGGCTATAATACTGCTTACTTTTCTTATTTACAATTTTAGAATAGTTCTGTAATTCCTCGTATTCTTGCTCGCCTTTCACCAAAGACCAATATTAAAAAAAATATTTGCAATGCAATAGGTCTCGCATTTAAATGCAAGACCTATGGCACTGGAAAGAAGTGGCCGCCATTGTCCCGGCTGCTTCAAAAGAGAAAGCGCGCATGGCGTGCTGAATGTAAGCAAAGCACGTCGTGCCTGCATTAAGAGAAACTCAATAAAGAAAATATTGCTTACAGACTTAAGAACACGTACTGCGTAACAACCGAAGTAAAAGGGCCAGTCGCCATGGGAGGTTACAGATGAAGACAAGGAGGTACTAAGGAGGGACTAACAAGTCTATTTACGAATCAGAAGCCAGCACTTACGAAGGACAATGACAAGCCAATGACAAATATGGGCGGAGAGTGGGCGAGGCTTCTATTACATACTCCAGTACAACAAAGTCTCGCAGAGAAGCGCATGCGCGCTGACTCTAGGCTCGACCTAAAAAAAGACGGGAGGTGGGAGCGAGGGCAGGTGCAAGACGGGAAGCGGGCAGGTGTAAGCGATGATGAGGAAGAAGCGACGATGAGGAAGCAACCAGAAGCAACACAGGAAGAATAAATAAGTTAGAAGAATAAACAAAATAGTACCTGAAACAGAGCATGAGCAGTGGATGGACAGCGGAAGAACACTAATCAAACTAAATCAATCCACACTTGATACATGCTCCAAACAAAAGAACAAGGAAGTGACATAGGCAAGCATTGGCCAATTAGGTGGCTGCAAATAATAAAGCCAATGAATGGTAAGCAATGGGCAGGCTCCAAGCACCTTGTTGTAAACAATACCCCTTGCAGCGACAGGGCCTGCATTGTCGGGAGGCGAGACCTAAAAAATGGCCCACACACTGACCTGTCAGACCAGCCCTTCAGGCACTGCATGAATACCCTATAGGCTAGTCTGACTCTTGGTACTGTAATGTCACATGCAGCTCTGGGTCACAGAAATATGGGACACAATACTTGCACAGCCGAGAGTGTTCTTTAAAGACCATCTCTGACCTGCACAATGATGGCAAAACAAAGCGAAGAACCTGACCATTAAAAGGATAACAGAGTTCAGCTAGCAAAAGAGTAAAACAAGCATGTATTCAGTAAATAGTCCCAGCTTCTCAAACCGCGCAGTGGATGCTGCCGGAGCAACTGTTATGCATGCTCCTAACATCAGCAGCAACATACACATCATGTTTGTAATGCCAGCATTGTCTATTTGCTCACGTTTATGAGAGGAGGCTTCACCGCAAGAGTTTAGGTTTAACTCTTTTTGTGGGTGTTTCGTTTTATACAAATACTCCTACCTACAACCACTAGCTGGCGGGGTGTGCTTACTTAAGAGAGAGATGCAATGCCATAAAATAAAATAATACTGAAACATAATAACTAATATGAGAACTTACAGGAAACTCCCTCTCCGCCCCCCCTTTCCCAGAGCGTCAAATTGTAAATTATGTTACACTCCAAGCTGTTCAGAACACACATTTAGTTCAGTGAAGTCACTATAGATGCAAAAGCCACAATATAGGTAGGTGGACAAGAACTTCCATCTAATAGGGAGGTGCTGTGTAAGGTGAAGCTCCCTCAGTTATTATGGACAAGTAAGCTCTCTAAATTCCTGGACTAGGAAGTTAATACATGGACCCTATGTTTTCTCAAATTGGGGCTCTTTACATTTCAAGGTGGCTGAAAGCTTTTCAACCCCAAATGTTCCCATGGTCTGTGTAGCCACTGGTGTTGACTCTGTTCCCCAGAGAGCTGTGATTGTTTGTTTAGCAGCACAAAAGGGCAGTGTTACTGCTTTATATTTCTTAGATTGCAGGGGGTGTCAGGTTACTGGGGAGACAGAGGAGAATGTATACAGGGAATTGTAGTACATCTGAGCCAAATATATTTATATTTGTTAGGACTTCTAGTCACTATCTCCTTAGTTTGGAGCAGCGCCTTAGCATGTGAGTTAGAGTGCCCTCGCCCCTAAAACCCCTCAACCTAACGGACAGCATTGTTGGGTTCCATTTATAAATTAGAGCATGGGTGTAGTACTCGTATAGTGTGGTTTTGAGGATAAATTTAGAGGCATTAATTACTGACGAACAAGATTTTGGGAAAATGCTGGCACATTCATCCTTTGAAGAGTGCTTTCTATATTTGTCTAACACCTTCTTTGCAGACAGGTTTTCCTGTTGGGTGTCACTGGTCTGAGGAATTTGTAAGTATCATACAGTATATGTTTGTCATTTGCTTTTATGGTAACCCATTTTTTGAAGGGGGAAAGTGGTATATTTGCATGTGGTTTGATAGAGGGATGTGTCGCCCAGAGCCTAATCTGCATGTATCCCGTGCTCTCCCTCTCAGGGATTCCGAAATCAGCCTTTAACTACTGCAATCCTCGGTGTTATAGAAATCTTCTATTTGTTGGAAGTTGGCTTTCTGCCACTCTGAGCAAGTTTCCCCGTTGTAGCAGGGGGAAAGTCTGGGTTACCATTGGGAATGACCATCTTTTGCGTGGTGTACCCCATATTTTTGACTGGACTGTTTTTGCTGGTTGTAGAAATCTGCAGACTTTACCACTGCTGACAAGTAGTAAAGGGCCTGCCTGTGCTCCCCCTTTCAACATGATGAAATGGGCATACACTAATTGGCGTATGAAATTACCTATAAATCCAAAGTATATGGTGCCCAAAGTGTACCCAGGGCTTGTAGGTTAAATGGCACCAGTGAACTGCAGAACCCAATGCAATGGTAATGTAAAAATGGCTGCAGGCCTGCCACGTGTAGCCTGGCTGTGCAGGTTTTAACTGCAAATTTGACCTGTCAAAATAACCCATTTTTTAACAAGCCTACACCTTCCTTTTAAATATTAATAGGTGACCTATACGTAGGCTTTAAGGAAGGGTGCATGATTTTTAAAAGTAGGACTTGTAGAAGTTTAATGTTAAACATGTCCTTATAGAGAAAAAGCCCTCTAGGCTATTTCCACTGTAGCACGATCGGCTGTTCTATAAGAAACCACTGGGACATAATATTAAATAATGTAATCTTTGCCTAGGAAACAACAACAAAGTTCATTGGTCGATTTTTAAAAATATTTATTTCAAGTCCAAATTCATTGGTAAAGTCGGATTTGAAATAAATATTTCAGAACAGACACTTTTAGAAAATTGCCTGTTACCTGCCTCCATCCTCTGGAAGCCCGTTTACATGAGCTTCCAACTGTCACCCAGCCCCTTTGATGAGGTTTGAACTTGTTTCCAGAGCAGAGATACAGACCTTGGCTGTGGGAAGTTGTTCTGTTCCTATGGCAGGCTAAGCATCTGGGCTGTGCCCAGGATTTTAATCAGCTACAATGAGGCCTACCCTGCCACATGAGATGCAGCTAACACCTGGGCCTTTGCCACCCCCTAGCTAATCAGGCACTAAGTCCAGTGGGAGAGGAGATGACCCCAGAACTGGTTTAGAGTGTGAGAGGAGATGACCCCAGAACTGGTTTAGAGTGACCACAGGGGAGGAGTTGCTCATTTCCACAGGCACACCTCCTGGGTGGGTACTTGAGCTCTGCACAGCAGAAAGAAGGTACTGCAATATTGCATTTGGGCAGAGAGTGGTACTGGGAGACGGTTTACAATATAACTCATATGAAGTGCTGCAAAAGGGGGTAGGGTTGCCCCTGGAAGCTTTTACCCTATTGGTTAAGGAGTGGCCATGAGTCAACCCCACCCACAGGCTGGTGCCATGCATAAATGTGGCACCAAAGTACCCTCCTCAGAAACTTTCTGGACATGTAGAAGGACAGGAGACAGCTGGACCTGCAGTCTGTGACCTGAGAAGAGCACTGAAGACTGGACCATGATCTTAAGAGGGTGGGATGAGGATGCCGATGATGAAGCACGCCACAGGACATGGTTGAGGATTCCTCATTCAGTATAACTGGCTTAGCAAGAGTTGACTGGAGCATAGGGCAGTGCCCAATTTGGGTACCATCAACGACACCATCACATCTTTTTGTGTTTGAATGTGAGGGATTGCCACCCCAGAAGAGATTACTAGATCCTGCCTCTCACAGGGTGGTTGTGCGCCACTAATGGCATGCTAAAGCGGGTTGGAGGCTGTTGCCGCAAGGAATTTGGACTAAAAAGACTGATGCCTGTGGTGACTTGTGCGTTGCCTGCCAGATCCACATCCCTGACCTCAAAAGGGCTCGGGTGACTGCAGTGGAGACTAAGAAGACTGGCATTGCCTGTACGCCAATCCCCTGGAGGAGCCTCGGAATTTCCTAAACTGGTGAGTAAACTGTTTGGCAGGGGTCAAAAGACCCTGAGAGGGTGCCATGGGCCCTACACTTCTAAAAGCATTCTAAGGCAAAGCTTTTTGCAGAATAGGTGCGAGACATCAAAAGGCATATCCATAAGGAAGGCCTGTACATCTCCTGAGGAACCTGTGGATTGCATCCCCACATGGTGACGGAGCACCACACTGGTGACAACCTGCTGTTCCCAGACAATCAGTATTATCAAGACCAGCACAAATTACATATTTGCCAGCATCTTGACCATCTCGAAAGGCTTGTGCCAAAGAGGCCCTAACTTTTTCTGGGATCTCTTTGGCCATGTACTAAAGGGTGTGTGTGTACCAGCTCAATAAACAGCACTGACTGACTTTAATGCTAGGCTCACCTAAAAGAACATTTGTTTTTCCAACGTGTCAATCCTCTTCAATTCCTTGTCTGGGTGGGCAAGGGGGGCCATAGGGAATGAATTGGGGTTCCCCTTGCTGGTGGAAGCCTGAGCCACCAGATTCTCTGGAGAAGGTTGTGGTGCAAGGAAATCAGGGTTGCCAGGAGCCGGTCTATTGCGTCTGGCCACTCATCACTCGACTTATAGTTCTGCCCAGAGTCCGAACACCAAAGACACATCTTGTGACCAACATCTTTTTTCTGCAGTCAAGCCTGGTTTGAAGTCTGTAGTTTTAGGAAGGGGTATTGATCCACTGCACATTGGATTTTGATTTGGGAGTTATTGAAAGACTGGCGCAAGTGGGAGTGGAGTTCTTTATCAGAGTTTGGAGGCACAGAAAGAAAGGAACTGATGTCAGCATGCATGGGTGGTGCTCGTATCCAGCTCTACTCCAGTTGAATGAAGCTTACATGGAGCAACTCCTAGAGGCGCAATTGAGCACTGCTTTGAAAAGCTTCTGGATCCAGTCTGGTACCTGAAGAATACTGTAAAGGTGAGGCATCTGGGGATAGAAGTATCCATCAGAAATTCATTGTGCTGGTGCGTGCTTCCAGTGGCTCATGTAGAGATTGGACAGGGGGCGGATGATCAGATGGAGCGCCTTGTGGAACAGTAAAGGGAATCAGAGCAGGTGTCGAGCTGGCACCTCCACCTGAATTAAAAAAACTATTTTGCTTAAAAGAAGCAAAATGATTCTAAGGTTTTAAAACGAAAAAAGCCTACAGGAAAAAAATAACGAAGAGTACACTAATCTTCAATATCTCACTATTCGTCGCTTTCCAGTATTTACCACATAAGGTGCTATTTTGTACCTTTACCTAAAGTTTGTATCGAAGCTTCTGGTTACAATGTAAAAAGCCAGTCTGGAGTACCCGACTCCTGCCCAGAAGGAAACATGCCTCTATGGATGACTAACAGCAATAGACAAAATCATTTAAAATCAACGTAGCAACGTGAAAAAGTGACAGAATAAAGTTACCTGTTAAATGCTGCTTCTAGATAAAGAACGCACCAATGTTTTGTGGATTTTGTTCCCGTTTATTTTGAAGACGCGCCATTAGTTTCTCACTTTCTGTAACCTGAAAAGTATGTTTTCTGTAGCAAAGAAAACAGGAGTTAAAGTAGCAACATGGCAGTGTACTTCCATTCCACTTTCATCCCCTCTTTGGGTTATGTGAATTTTTAGGGATACCTACTACTTCATCAATTTTGAAAATTACTCCTTCCTTTCCTTTACACCACATGGGTTCCATCTGTGTTGTATTTATGGAAAATCGTTCCTTACGGCCCCCAGTGGTCAATCTCATCTCCGTTTATTTATTGTTTATGTGAGTGTATGATGATTGATCACCAAAGATTTGTTATGGGAAGGTCTGCCTGAATGAATTGGAGGTTGTGGTACAACGCCACTTACTAAACCTATCATAATGTGTGTCCTTCTGTTGCCTTAACCTCTTGCATATTCATTGTGAGAAGTTGGCCTGGTATATGCTGTCCACTAATTAAAGTGGGCACCTTGTATCAGTCCAAATGACCCTTATGATGTCAAAGGTCAAAGATAACCTTTAGAAAGCTATCCTAGTGGTAGCTGTGGAGAGCAGCCTTCAGGCTCAATCTTGAAGGAATGTAAAGGAGCTTGTTTTACCAGACCATCACCTCCTGAATGACCAAATGAAAGAACCACACACAGTAGTTATATAAAAATATGTATTTATTAATATAACACTCTACTATCCTCTACACGAGGATAGAACACAAAGCACACAATACGAGATCAATAGAACAGTTGTAAGTAGCACAATCCACAGTGGGCTCCAGGGGGAGACCAAACCATATACTAAAATAGTGGTATAACAGTCACAACTGAGATCAAGACAAGGTCTGGAGCACGTAGAATCGCTGGGACCCCAAGGAACCACCCAAGGTGAGTAGACAGGGACCCCAAGGAGGCCGGGTGCAGTGTGGGAACACGACCGCGGGCTCCGTACAATTCTATGGGGAAGTCGCGGTTACACTTTTAATGTTTAAGGACCCTTCTAGGAGGAATTCGAGCAAACCTGTTGGAACTTAAGAGTTTGACGAGCCACCCCACCCGTGGATACCGTAGTACCCGAGTTACCTATCCCAGGGGAGCCAGGTGCATAGGTATGAAGTGGCGTCGGAAACAGCCGTCGTTCTCAATGGAGAGCTGCGAAGAAGTACTGCTGCCGTGAAGGTGAAAAGGGTCTGGTGAAATCCAAGCCTGGATTCGAGGAAGATGGAACCTGAAAGCAGAGGGGACAGAGTCTGGGTCACTTCAGAGTGACCAGGGGCTCGGTAGACGAATGCCCACCGATGTTGGGTGCTTTAGGTGCGAAGAAGGGATGCTTGACTCTGCAGCCAAGAGGACCAGGAGACGTCGAGGACGACCAGGAGCCGGAGGTGAGCTGTCCCACGAAGGATGTCGAGTGCTGAGGGGTCGGTGTCCGGCTGGAGCACCAACAAGCCTTGGCAAAAGCAACCCACGCAGGAAGGTCAAGCAGGTTACGGTGTGGACCAGCAAGGTCCAGGGGACTCACCAAGCAATGGGGAGTCAGGGCACGTCTGGAGCAACCAGGAAAGCCCAACAGAAATCAAGATGACCCTCAGGAGGACCCACAGGCCGGATGACCAGGCGTCGCGAGGGGACCTCGAGCAAGATTGCGAAGTACCAGCCCACGGAGCACTCGGTGCGAGGAGGCCGGAGATCTTTGGTGCAAATACTGCTCAGGGTCAGGACTACACGGAGTCCAATGCACAAGCTCAGGAATCGCCAACAAGCATATGCACTTGCAAATGGACGCGGTGCACAGGGGTTCGGGTCACGCAGTCCCCAGGAGGGATACTGGCCTCAAACTCGGTGAGAGGGCAGCTCGACCTCAGGGACCTTCGGAAACCCACCTCCTGTGTTGCTGAAATCTTCGGAGTCCGCAGGAGCTCGGGAGCAGCAGACCGGTCAGTTGCGCTTAGGTGCCTGCGAAGCAGGGGAGTGACTCCTTCACTCCAAGGGAGATTCTTCAGTTGTCTTTGGGAGCACCACAGGTCCTGCACGGAGCCTGTATGGAGCACGGGCAGAGACAAAGCTTTGGACGGAGAGGGAGCCAAAGTCGGGCCCAGTCGAAGTCCAGAGTGCCCAGACGGTCGAAGGTCAGGGGTTTCTTCTTGCAGAATCTTGTCCACGTAAAATCCAAAGTCTTACAGCCAGGTAAGCCCTTTTGTACCCACGGGAGAGGGTTGGACAGATTCAGGGGACCCTCCCTAGGGGAGGGTCAGGACAGAGGGGTGGTTACACCCATGTCCTTTGTCCAGTTTCGCGCCAGAGCAGGAGTCAATGGCTCCCAGAACTGGTTTGAGCTGGACTAGGGACACCAAATGTGCCCCAGATGCAGACTTTCAGGCACTCTCAGAGTGCACCCACCCAGCCCCAATACACTAAATCCTGTCTGGGAGGTGGTCACACCTCCCTGTGACAGGATGCCTGTTGTGCTGCCTTCCTCTGCTCCCAGAACTGGTTTGAGCTGGACTATGCACAGGGACACCAAATGTGCCCCAGATGCAGAGTGCACAGACCCAGCCCCAATACACTAAATCCTGTCTGGGAGGTGGTCACACCTCCCTGTGACAGGATGCTTATTGTGCTGCATTCCTCTGCTCGAGCTTGGCTCAGCAGCAGGTGGGCAGAAATGTGTCTCTGGTCGGCAGCATCCATTTTGTGCTGTCCGGGTCGAGAAGGCTAGCACCGGTTAGACCAGTGACCCCACGAAGCTCGCTTCTGAAGGGTGGAATCATACTCCCACACCATTTACTGGTGTGGGGGTATGATTCCAAGGTGTTTGATACCAAACACGATATGTTTCTATGCAGCCGTTTTCGAGATAGCATTTACCGCGAGGTTATAATGCACCTCTACCTATATGTCCGGCTGGGTCACAGACAACCCGGGAGAATGGTCTCCAAAGGCTGCAAAGGGGCTCTGCTCATGCAGGGGCACCCTCTCACTAAAAACCCATTCACCCTGCCTTCAGGATTGATAAGGCCTGCTATAGGGGTGACTTATAAGTTTTAAGTGTAGTGACCTATAGATATAGTGAACCTATATCTAAAGTAAGTGGTGCAAGCACCATCTTACACAGGCTGCTGTAGCAGACCTGGAGTTCCATTTTGCATGGCCTCTCATGGGTGGCATAATACATGCTTCAGCCCATGGGGGCCTCTGAGGCTACCTATGCCCTGGGTACATGGGTACCATATACTAGGGACTTATAAGGGTACCCCAGTATCCAATCTGGAGTGTACCAAAGTACATGTATGTCAATTTATGGGAGAAAGCAGATAGACTGGGGTCCTGTTTAGCAGGATCCCAGTCAGACTAGTCAAAAACAGTGAGACATCAAGCAAAAAGTGGGGGTAACCATAAGAAGCAGATCCTACTTTCCTAAATTCATTGTGCCTTATAGCCTCTCTTTTAATTTATATTTCCCTTTTCCAGCCGCTCATTAACTTCCTTTTCCTAATTGCCTACTTGAGAATGTAATCTGAAAGCAGGTTAAATCCTCAATACCGACTGTGCCATCAGGAATTCAGCAAGACATTGGAGGGAAGAATTCACACAAAATATTGTTCAGGGACAGATTGGGGTAGTTAATGGGAGGAACCCCAGTCTGCGCCCCTAGTCCAGAGATCCCAGTTCTCTACCATCATAGCTACTACGGACTGTGTGTTTACATGTAATGCCTGCTCTGGAGGGCACAGTGAGAAATCTGATGAATCCTATATTTGACTTAAATATCAAGTTATTTTTTCTATGAAATCCCAAACATACATTGTATGTCTACTTTCCAATCCCAATAGTTTATTCAGCAGTTTTTCGACTTTTGCCCAGCATGGTTCAGGACAAATTGCGCCCACTTCTTCAATTCTGTAGCCGCCATAATTCAACATTCTTGTGTGCTGTTCTGCAATGTCTAAGATTAAAAGTGCTTTACTCTGTATTTTTGTCAATCCTATTAAGACCTTGATAAATAAATTTATCACGGTCAACTTTCAACTGTCTGCAACCATTATCTATTAGAGTGGGCCGCTCTGAGCCCTGCGATTGAAGCACAGAGATACTGCACTAAAATTGCACGTGTTTAAAGCCTCTGTGTTTGATTTCAACAGCGAGTGAGACCTGATCAGAGGGTTTCCTGAACCTGCTGAGTAGGTGTGAAAAAAATCACGTATTCTTATTGCTTTAACGTTAATTTCCTCCTGAACCTGAATATCACACCATGAAGTGATATATGTTATAATATTTGCAAAGTTTCATGCCTCTAGTAGGCCTAGAAGCCATTTTATTTGAGGTAATGCATTTGAACATTTACTGCAACTCGCAGTAAAGCGTAGCCTTGCTTTCAATGTTGGCAACAATAAGTGTGATTTTAGGAAGTATTGAATTCAAAATTGTATTCATATATTTGTATCTTAGTTTCAAGGACGTCTCACATTTTCTCCATGAGAAGGTCCGGCCACCTGCTCATTAGATAAGTTTTGCGAAAGTAACACATTTCTATCACATGCTTTACTCCAGAGACTTGTATTAGGAGTAGTAACTTGTATAAAAACTGCATGTATTTTAGCATTACGTGCTCCAACTGATCTTTTGGGGTGAGCGCTCTGGTCAGGTGGCTGAAAAGATTGTCTTCTGGTTATTTGCTGTGCTGCTAGTTATTTTTACATTAAAAGCACGTTAGACTTTTGGGCTTCCTGACATGTTGTGTCTTATTTTACCAGCAGGTCTTCGGTCACTCCTTTGTTGTTACTACCCTGGACCAGACTCTTCCCCTTTCCACTCCACCCTCTCTTGAGTTACTGGGTGCTCTCCTTGGTACTCACTAGTAATATTTATTTGGGTGCTTTTCTTCCACCTTTTACCTCCGGCACCAGAGCATAAGATACATTATTTAATTTAAATTCTTTTTAGGTCTTACAAGTTCTTGCTATTTCTCGGATATGGAACTCTGCAACGCCAAACCCCCTCCATCTTTCACTAGTACCCAACAGTGACTACTGTGTGTCACTCCTCGGAGCGTCGTTACTTTAAGATACAAAACCATGATGAATCGAAGTCTAATCAATATTATATAACATACGATTATATTTATCTCACATATTGTACTCAAAATACATAATGGGCTTAAATAACCGTTTGTGTGCTACAACGTTTGCTGTGCTGTAGCAGGAAGCAGAGGTCCGCTGACAGAAAAGACTGCTGAGATATGGTGACATTTACCACCTGCCTTTGAATAGTGGGCTCGTTAACAGGATTTGTGTTACACAGTGTTATGTCCCGTATAGAGGCCCTAATGTAGACCCGTTCATACATGCCCTAAAATGGACACATTCGTATTTGCCCTAATACGGTCATATTCGTACTTACCCTATTATGGTCAAAGCTGCATATGCCCTATTACGGTCATAACTGTACATGTCCTATTATAGTCATGATTCCTTATATAGGCATGATCTTTCACCTACATTGGTCCTCGCTAGTACACAACGAGCTCTGTGGGCTGAATGTTATCTCACCTGTGGTTTTGAATACAGCAGGGTTTTTCCCAAACACAGGCCCACACTGTACTCATCAATTATGCATGACTCTCTAGGAATACACCACCTGCATAATATGTATGTACAAAGTTCACCCCTGACGTCTTCCTCAAGTCTAACAAGGCCCAATACAAACCATACGTAGCAACTAGAGTCTTCAGGGTATGAATACACCACATCTTACCCCGGTAAGACAGAGGGAACCGAGACTTCCATGCTGACACACTGACCAGAGACGCTGAGGCTCCTGCATGCAGTCGCTCCAGCTGACAGCAGTCTAACACAGCCCTTGCGGGGTGTCCAACTCGAGACCAGGACGGGGTCCCACACTCTCTCTATTCAGGTATGGGGGTTCGACTAAATCCTAGAAGGATTCTTGGCTCCTAGGCTTGTAGACCTACACATATGCTAGGTACACTCAGGTACATCTAGTTAAGCATCGTAGGAATACGCACACTTTTATAATGCTTTTATATTCATGTATGTATTCATGATTATTGCAACATGGTAGAACTGTTCTATCCATTCACTTTTATCGTACTGCTGATAATATATCTCTGCTATTGTCTGCTGGTTACTGCAGCACATATATTTTACACTAGAATAACAACTGTTCAATAAATACTTATTGAAACGCCCAGACTGTTTATTCTGTGTAACTCTCGGAGACAAACCGAATAAGTGAGCACGAGTGACTGAGCGAAAAGTAGTACATTGTTTCCACGATTCTGATGGATCAGGGTTGTCATGGTCTAAGGTTCCCCGATAAGAGGAGATTCTAGTGGCACTGTGAGCTAGCTAATGCAAATCAGGCTAACATACGCGGTGGGGGTGCACAGAATCAGTCTAACACCAAGCCCACGGTTTATGTTATCCAAACGCGCAGGTCCTGCATGGGTACTATAGGAACTACACGACATGGCGCCACCAACGTTGGTTTGGTACTTATTTAACAGTAGAATCCGAGTAGTTCAGTTGTGCTATTTTCAGAGAACGTACTCACAAAACCCCAGAGACGTCTGGAGTGGGTGGGCACAAACTCCGCCACAGCTGAGTAGTCGAGATATCCTATTTATCGGCTGTTGGTTATTCAAGCTTGAAAGGACAGTGTTCCTAAAATTGTGCCTAAAACCTTATCATAGTTTCTTTGAAACATTAGTCTGTGTTTTATACACAATGACTACCGCGGTCTTAGACCCACTACAAATGCCACTGCCCCTGTCAGACGAAGAAGATCCTGAGGATGCAATACAGATTGCACCAAAATTCAGAAGGACAGTCACCATAAGACTATTAGAAAATGGTTTACAAGCTGGGGGTGGCATAGTAGTTTTCGTGATTGAGGCACACAAATCAAACAAAACAGAGGTGTTCTATTCATGGGTTACATTCCCAGCAGCAAATGCCATAACAAAGACATTTCACTACTACATAGCAGGAAATGCACCAAGGGAATATGGTCCGTTTGAGGACATAGAGATTCCACTCACTTAACAGGAACATTATTACTGGTTTAATGGCGCCCTACCCCACATAAGAAACAGAGTAAGATTAGGCCCGCTCGGAGG
Organism: Calotriton arnoldi; assembly: GCA_963921515.1. Lineage (NCBI taxonomy): Eukaryota > Metazoa > Chordata > Amphibia > Caudata > Salamandridae > Calotriton > Calotriton arnoldi. The sequence continues at coordinate 1,702,255 of CAWUFW010002736.1, read as the reverse complement.
AGACGGTGCCACATGGCCAATACTAGCGGCTTACACACCGCATCCTGACATTGGAACAATGCCACAGCCAGAATTACTCATACAACACACGAGATTTAATTAAAATCTACAGAAACCTGACACAATTCGTCATGAGGACTTTAACAATCCAACCTGCACCAGGTGCAGCAACTAGTACTCCAGCTCAGGGTACAGGAAATAAAATTACTCCTCAGACATTACACGCACTAATGGGCAAAATGCCCGCAAAACGCAAACAAACACCATTCGGGATAGCTCAGAAAATAACTCAGCTTGAGGCAGTATTCCCGAATACTACCACCTATTGTAAACACAGAATACTAACAATCTGCTTGCCCATGGGGATCACACCACAAATAGAGGATTGCACCTCTTGGGGTTCAGTCTTTGCTGCCATATATACCAGAACACATGGTATCCCGTCATTAGCAGTAGTACCTGACGTATTGAGACAGATACAAAATGAGTACGGAGCAGAACCTGCCCTAAACGTAGGGATGAAGTTACTAAATAACTTTGACCAGGTATCAGCCATAATACTAGCTAACATTAAGGGGGAAGCAGCTTCAGTTGCGATCCGCCAACGCCTAAGGGAGTTCAGTCCAGTAGATCAACAACACGAACTACCCAAAATAATTGAAACTGCATATGCAGAACTAGGCAGAGACAGTCTAGGTGGGAAAGCATTATGACACTACAAAGCAGACACCTACTTCTTCTAAAAAGAAGTGGGAAAATAAAAAACAACAAAAGTCTAAAGACAGCAGATCTCAATCCGGAGGTAGGTCTCCTCAACAGGAGCCCTCTGAAAGGAGGTATAACCTCAGGAATAGGGATAATATTAAAAAACCTGACAGGTATCAGGATACTGATACACGTTCCTCTCGTTCCTTTCAGGGTTCATCAAAAAACTCCGAGAGGGAAGGACGGTCAGAACACAGACAAGAGGAGCGTACAAAGTCCAGAGACACGCAACGCGCTGCGGACTACGCACCTAAAAAAGAAGATAAACAAAAATCAAAACCTCAGTTCAAAAAGAAGAAGGTAGCTGGTCTCAAGATCAGACATGCCCAGAATTCTGAGGACACAGCTTCTGAACGGGGAATGGGCTCTGACGATGCTAGACAGCGCGGCAGAAGTAACAATAGCTCGCCAGAACCTGAAGGAATTTCTGGTGACAGCGGAGTTGAGTGAGTATATCATGGTGGAAACACCTGATACTCGGGTAAGTGTCCCACATAAGTTACATGAGATAAAACTCCGGATGGAGGGGGACAAGCCCAGGAAAATTAAAGGTCTATTTTGGAAAAATCTGTCATCTGGATATGACATCCTATTAGCAGAGCAAGACTGGCCGCCAGCATTCGTCATGGAGTGCCCTAGGGAGAAATGATAATTTTTCCAGCATTTTCCGACCTCGTTTCCATACATTTAAAACATGCATATGCGCAGGAGTGGACGGTTGCCCTAGCTCCGGCATTGTACAAAAATCATGCTGGTTGGGATAAGGATTCAACCCACCACGTGATCCCGTTAAAAGTTTCACCAAATGCTCAAAGGCAATATCCTATAAAGCAGGAAGCTAAAAAACAAGTCAGGGAGATCCTAGATCAACTTGAATACCAGGGGGTGATTGAAAATTGCACTTCACCTATGAACAATCCTTTGTTTCCCGTATCAAAACCTGACAACACATATCGTTTAGTTTTGGATTACAGACATTGAAACACTTGCACAAAGACATTTGCAGTTCAAAATGCACACAGTGCCGCATTAATGAGTAACATTGTACGCAAAAAATACAAAACAACACTTGATATCTCAAATGGATTTTTCTGCCAAAATATAGCGCCTGACAGCAGGTATCTGACCGCATTCTCAGCGCTAGGGTCCCAACGACAATTTTGTCGACTAGCCCAAGGGTATAAGAATAGCCCCGGGGTATTTTCAGCAAGAGTAACAGAGTTACTCCAAAATTTGGATGAAGAAGCATTGTCCTATGTGGATGATATTTATCTGACGGACGATGACTTACCGAGGCACTTGACCAGGGTGAGCACCATTATTATGGGATTCGCCTCTGAGGGCTATAAATTTAATTTCAAAAAATCAAAAATTGCCCACCTCAGTGTCCTATTTTTAGGATACGAGATGTCAAGTGAAGGAAAAAGCCTAGCAGCTAACTTTTTAGAAAAGTGTGCGCTGCTCCAACCTCCAAAATCATTAAAGAATTTCCAATCAATACTGGGATTCCTAAATTTTGGTCGAACATACATTTTGGATTACGCAGAAAGAGTAAAACCTTTCTACGACTTAATAAAACCTGACTTTTTAGTTAGACATTGGACAAAGGAACATACAAATATCCTTTGTTCACTACAGGAAGACATGATAGCTTCAAAACATTTACAGACACGCGTAAACGCACACAATTTGGTGAACCGAGTAATAGCGGATCAGTGCGGGTACACTTATTTGACCTTCAATGAAGGAGAAACAGTACCAATCGCATACAAATCACACCTGTACCCGAACGCAGAAATGCGCTTCACTTCAACAGAAAAAATCCTGACAGCAGTGCAGACCGCTGAAGCAAGAGAAAGAGCTCTGGCTCAGGGGAAACGCATAATTGTCATAACCCCGGTACCGGCTTTAGAGGCTGTTACAAAGGCTAGCATTCCTAACGCGAAAGCCTTACATCCCAGATGGATACAATGGGCTAATTCGCTTACTGCAACGGATGTTGAATACAGATTTGATCCAAATTTAAAAACACAAGCATTTCTGCAATACGAACAAGAATATCCTCTACCAAATGAGATTTTGCCTCTAGATCAGTATGAATATATTATTTACACTGACGGATCTGCTCAACCGGCCATAGGGAGTAAGCAAGCTTACAGCGCAGCGTGTGCAATCGTTAAAGGTCGCATGCGCGATGGGAAGTTCCATCCAAGTTGCATTAAAACGCAATCTCTAGGAGACTGCACGGCTCAGTTAGCAGAGTTAAAAGCACTGATACTGCCACTTGTAAATACGGAACACGAATTCCCCACCCTAATTGTGTGTGATTCCTTTTACTGTGTACAGTCGTACAATGAATATCTACATCATTGGGAACAAAACGGGTTTAAAGATGCAAAAGGTGGCACAATTAAGCATAAAATGCTATGGGAACAGGTAGTGGAGTTGAGAAACGAACTACCAAGGGCTCACGTGATACATACACTGAGTCATCAGCGTGATGGCGTTCACGTTGAAGGGAATTCATTGGCTGATGAAGCCGCAAAGGGGGCTGTTCCCCCGGCTTCCGTAGCTGCAGTTACTCGTTCAAAAACGAGAGTAGACGGCGAGATTATGGTAGCTGTCAATGCATCACGCAAAGGCAGCACAGCAGTACCAAAGAAATTTCCACTCAAGTACTCCTACAAGTTAGATGCACACAACATTCCATATGCTCAGATTCCTGGAGTTGGGGATAGAGTAATACCAAATATGGATCGTAGGCAAGGCTTAATTCTAGCAGCACACGAGGGTTTGGGCTCTGCGCATACAGGCGTTACAGCGACTATTTCTTTACTGAAACAGCGCTACTGGTGGCCAGGGTTAACAAAGCAGACCAAAGACTACGTCTTAAAGTGCGACATCTGCCAGCAGATGAAAGGCTCCACCGTAACACGCCCAGCGCAGACACCATTGCTAAAATCAGACAAACCTCTCGCATGTGTGTATTTGGACCACTGCGGACCCCTACAATCTGATGGGGCCAAGAAATATATCATGGTTGCAGTGGATTCCTGCTCTAGATTCCTATGGGTCTGGCCTCAGCGCTCGGCTGACGCACGAACTGTTATAAAAGATTTGCGAGTCTTTCTCGGCACATACGCAGTTGGCACGTTACATTCTGACCGTGGCCCGGCGTTTAGCTCTCGGGCTTACAAAGAGGCCATGGAAGGAATGGGCGTAGCATTGCGGTACTCCTCTCCGTACCATCCTGAGGGTAATTTGGTCGTGGAGAGGAAAAACCGTGACTTAAAGCAATCTTTAACAGCTAGGGTATTAGGCAAGGGCGGTAGATGGCTCAATCACTTATATGGGGTACAAAGAGCAATAAACAATCAGCCAAGAAGCTCTCTAGGGGGTGTCACACCTTACGAGGTCCTATTTGGGACAAGAATGTGGGTACCTGATCTTGATTGTGAAGGCACAGTGGCGGATGAAAAACAGTTTGATATCCATGATCGTTTGGCTGTTTTACAGGATCTAAATGAATCCAGGACACAACAAAGCAACGTCCACTTAAAACAGACCGCCACTGAGGAAGTCAAGGCAGTAACGGCAAGACCTGTCTGGATCCCAAAAGTCGAGGATCTGGTCAGAGAAAAGATTGCAGACAAGAAGGAATTTGGGCCATCCTACAGGAAGCCTGTACCGGTCCTAGCAATCCAAGGCACAAGAACAGTACTTCTGCCCCCTCTTGCTGGAAAAAAGGAGAAAAGATTTGTCTCAATTGACTTAATCAAACCACACTATGTGGCCAATACTAAACAGTAGGCCTCGTGGACTCCACAGTAGCAGACGCCCTCCTCTTGCTACAATCCAAGAAGTTCAAACAGAAAGACTCATCACGTTTGAAGAGCCACCTGTACGGAATGAAGGACTAAGCAACAATGCTATGGAACTCGTTCCACTTCAACAAGAAGAAACTCAACTTAACAACCAAGTTGCATTAAGACCGACTACAGACATCTACGTCAACATGCCTCGTCAAGAGCAAAATCAGATTTCAACAAATCCCGATGCAATTCCAACAATTGATCGAACTTCTTCTGGCTATTTCATGAACTTTGATACGTTTTCACTGGATCCAAGTGAGCCGGAAATGACGCCAGCCAAAAAATCACACAAACAGAAACTCATTGACTTTTTGAACTTTTTTAGAAAGACTTACCTGGTGTCACCTTGGATAGAACTATGGTATATCACTGGGATTCTATTTTTTATTTTCTGGCTAGGTTTAATTAAAATTTTTAGTATGCTTATTAATGGACGATTTCTCCACCAAAGCTCTACAGCCCAAAGAGTCAATTTGATTTTAAAACCACACCAGTCTTCACATCGTGAACCAAGAGACTTGTCTTCAGTGAACATCACAGCAGTTCCTATACTGGACGGTATAGTATGGGACAAGATTGATTTTGATATATTCGGTCCGACTGAACTTTTAAAGCTTAAACATGTATTTAAAATTTCTTTAAGTGATATCGTTACCTCCAGTACATTATATGATGATTGGGACACTGAAACTGTAAATGCTATGATGTCTGATTTAGAAAAAACTGCAGCATTTCCGAACAATGAAATGTTAGAAGGTACTTCAGACTATGATACATTGTACTGTTACCAACATTATGGTCATCATTTCTTACACAAATCTATAACACCTAGAAATGTATTTGAATACCACCAGTGGGAACACTGCCCAACACCTCCAAAAGGCAGTTCGCAAACTTTTGCACAGAAATTCACATACTTTTCAGGGTTTAACACATCCGACCCGAAGTCATTTTATTACAAAGTGGCAAAAACATCAGCACAGAAAATTATGTTGACTAACAGCAAACAGATTTACTCTGCTTCCTTTATGGCCCAGTTGTCTACACACGGATTCGACCTATGGAAGGACACTATAGATTTAAAATCAATCTGGGGTTCTAGGGACTGGCAAGTCCAGGGAACAGAAGCGCCATTTAGAGCATGCCTCATTCCACAGCAGATTATATTTCTGAATGAAACTGTGCAACAGACATCCTGTCTTGGGCTAGCCAAGATCAAGGAACTGAACTCACCCGGGTTTCCAACACCATCACAGATGGGTGGGGGGCAGAATTCAACTACACAAGGGGTAGGATTAGATGACATTCTCCAGTACAACAGATCAGATCCTGATTGGACGAAATGGCTGATTTGGCCTATTGACACAAACACCTGTCAACTGAGATTTATGAATACAACCGAAGGGTTTAGTATCCATAGGCCAGATACACGCTATGTACAAAGACAAAACCCAGGGGTAGTGACATCCTACAGTGTTGGGAAGTTGTGCCTTGATTGGCTAGAGACCTCAACACTCACAGAAGTGAAACAACACTTGACCTTACTCACACCTGATGTAGACCTTAGGGATTTTTTACTAGGCCCAAGGAAAACACGTCAGAAACGTTTCATATATGCCGGCATTTATGCCTATTATAATGAAAACTGGAAAATATCCCAACAGGAGGCCGCAGAAAGAATACGGGAAATAGACCGTATTAACTTAGAGAAGGCATTAGCTGTAGTGGATAATGGGTTAACAACTTTGACCTCCAGGATTTACTCCTTAGGCAACATTGTGTATTCGGCAATCGACATATTAGAACAAGATTTGGCTTTGTTACAACACGGGCAATCACAGTTACGTTCTATTATGATGTTCAGCTGGACGCTACAATCTTTGCGTGAAGGCTATGTGCCCTGGCGTTTTATAAACACCACGTCTCTGTTTTCAGAGTACAATCTAACTGATAAACAGACAGAAATGGCACAAAGGGGAGCCAAATATACAATGCTGCGCATTGAGAAACTGGAAAGGTTACCATTCACTGTAGCAGAATTACCATCAACCGAATGGCTAATTCATGGCCAAATCACTCTGCCGGTCACTACGTTTCAGTTTCAATATTGCCTTGAGCAAAGGCAGGCAGGCAATTATGAAACAATGGGTAAGGTATCATTAAGGAAACTTGGGAGTTACCATATAGATATCGATGCCGGAATGGGGATCGAGAAGTATTTCTGAGCGGTGCAAACCGCAAGAACGCTTTAAGCGGTTCTCTCATGTGTCAGGATATTTCTCTACACGGAGCCTGTAGCAGTTCAGTGGTGAACCTATCTTGTCACATGACTGGGACCCCAGCTGCAGTGATCACACCGGTTTTCGAGCTGCTCTCGAATGGGAGTTACTTGATGCTAAATGATCAAGGTTGCTGTGGGATGCTTCCAGGCGTCGCCTATCTGGTCACCGTTAACTCCAGGGTTACTTGCTGTATGCAAGTATTGTTTCCGCCACTGAACACAGTCAGGGAGGCGCCGCTATGGCCTTCACTGAACGTTTCTTTCATACAATTTGATACTCTGAGCAGACTGCAAGCCATGCTTTTACAGCAACCCGTGCCCTTAACCTCCGCTCGAGAAACCTATGAACTTCAAGTTGCAAGGACCTCGAGTGAGATACAGGCGATCATACGTACAAACTGCCCCATTCATTTCACAGAAATGGTGGGTCGTATCTTCAATATGTCTGATACGAGCGGTATTGTACACCTATTTAAGACCATAGGGTCAGGACTGTTAAGCACCTTTCAGACAGTCCTCGGAGTAATCCCAAATTTTATACACTTCGTATTGGGAAGCGTATTTGGAGGACTCCCGCTTATCCTAATCCTGATTGTAGGGGTCCTGTTTATAATACTACTGCTACGCAATGGACGGCCCGATTCCCGAGGGAATGGCGAACATGCTCCTGGAGCGGAAATACCGTGAACGCATGGTACAACTTCTGGGCATTTCTTGCCTGCGAGAACTCAATGCCTCCTGGTTTCTATCCTTTCGACCAGTTTGGGTAGACTGCATCTTACCTGTTCTTCGATGCCTGTTTTGCGGAGAAGAATGCACGTTGGATCTTTGTCTAACATTTACATCAGATGCGCCTCCGGACACGGATGGATTGCTGGACCCCATAAAGGCCCACGCTCTGCGTTGTCCCCAGCGGCTTCCGATTCTGATGAACGCATTCCTGGAGAATCCACAAGTGCCGTTTGCTCCTGCTGGGTTAGGTGACTCCTCCACAGGCACCCAGGTAACAACTGCTGCACAAGCTGCCGCAGCATCGACTGTTGGCAGTGCTACATACCATCTATGTGCGATTGACGTTCTCTGTGAGGCGTTGGATTTGTCGTCTGCAGTAGCTAACACCGATAATGTTGTGCTTCCCAGTCAGGACACCTAATCTCGAATTGGCTCATCGCGTCCTGGGAAAGAATTCGGCTTCTCCACTCGTTTTCATAATAAACGAGCAAATTTGGAACATTTCCTAAATTGACACTTTCGCTTGAGAAAAGCATGGCCTTCTTCCGCTTTGAGTGAAGCAACTTATATAGAGAAACAAAATAGACATTTTTTTTTTTGGTGACAATTGGAAATAGCTGAACATTTTTGAATTTTTTTTTAACAATTTTAAAACTATGTTTTTACTTGCTTTTAAAATGTTTTTAAATTGTCCAGATTTTAAGTATGGTCATTATCATCCTATTCGGAAGTGGAGTGGGTGTTATGTCCCATATAGAGGTCCTAATGTAGACCCGTTCATACATGCCCTACAATGGACGTATTCGTATTTGCCCTAATACGGTCATATTCGTACTTGCCCTATTATGGTCAAAGCCGCATATGCCCTATTACGGTCATAACTGTACATGTCCTATTATAGTCATGATTCCTTATATAGGCATGATCTTTCACCTACATTGGTCCTCGCTAGTACACAACGAGCTCTGTGGGCTGGACGTTAACTCGCCTGTGGTTTTGAATACAGCAGGGTTTTTCCCAAACACAGGCCCACACTGTACTCATCAATTATGCATGACTCTCTAGGAATACAGCACCTGCATAATATGTATGTACAAAGTTCACCCCCGACGTCTTCCTCATGTCCAATACAAACCATACTGAGGACCGAGACTCTTTAGGGTATAAATACACCACATCTTGCCCCGGTAAGACAGAGGGAACCGAGACTTCCATGCTGACACACTGACCAGAGACGCGGAGGCTCCTGCTTGCAGTCGCTCCAGCTGACAGCAGTCTAACACAGCCCTTGCGGGGTGTCCAACTCGAGACCAGGACGGGGTCCCACACTCTCTCTATTCAGGTATGGGGGTTCGACTAAATCCTAGAAGGATTTTTGGCTCTTAGGCTTGTAGACACACATATGCTAGGTACACTCAGGTACATCTAGTTAGGCATCGTAGGAGTACGCGCACTTTTATAATGCTTTTATATTCATGTATGTATTCATGATTCTTGCAACATGGTAGAACTGTTCTATCCATTCACTTTTATCGTACTGCTGATAATATATATCTGCTATTGTCTGCTGGTTACTGCAGCACATATATTTTACACTAGAATAACAACTGTTCAATAAATACTTATTGAAACGCCCAGACTGTTTATTCTGTGTAACTCTCTGAGACAAACCGAATAAGTGAGCACGAGTGACTGAGCGAAAAGTAGTACATTGTTTCCACGATTCTGAGGGATCAGGGTTGTCATGGTCTAAGGTTGCTAGAAACTAATCTTTCCCCGATAAGAGGAGATTCTAGTGGCACTGTGAGCTAGCTAATGCAAATCAGGCTAACATACGCGGTGGGGGTGCACAGAATCAGTCTAACACCAAGCCCACGGTTTATGTTATCCAAACGCGCAGGTCCTGCATGGGTACTATAGGAACTACACGACAACAGTTGTAAATCATTATTCAACTCGATGGCTCAATCACCCACATAGGGATGAATGGCCTTGAATATGTGACATCTGAGTTACCTAATAATATGGCACAATAACTCGAGGAGGTATCCTACTCGCTTTGACAACTACTACTTGCACTTAAAATGACAATTCTAGAATCGGATCCTCATTATCGAGTGAGGTTATTATGGTCGCAAACTCAATGACTTGAATTCCAGTTCCTTGATAATGAATTGTAATGAAATCCTTAGGGAAAATACTTTGTTTGGCCGTCTAGGGTTCAAAGTTTGAAGCAAACAAGGAGACCATCCGAGGCATGACCTGAACCACTGGTATGAAGATACATGTCCCAGCTACCTTCCCAGGCACGCTCAAGATTACATATAAAGTCATAATACCATGACTTACACATCACAACCACACACTACAGTACCAACAAGGGACATTACAAATGCATACGTGCAAACACAGAAGGAGTTCCAGGCACTCTCTCACATTGGAACAAGAGGGCTTTTGCCTAATCCCACACATATATACCCGCCAGCAATTCAAACACCAAGCAAAATCTGGTTGATTATTTATAAAAGTGGCATATTTGTTCTATGCAGCGTCACTGGTTTCCACATATTATGTAGCAACATTTCTTAATTAACACATACATTGACTTCTTGAGAGATCCTTCGTGTGACTCTCAAACCTAAGCACGCTCCTAAAAGTAGGAATATAAAGCGGTAGTGCTGCACACGAAACACCAAGAACAAAGAAATCTTTTGTAGGAGGCGTGGACGGCCGGCAACCAAGATGGCCGTACTTGGTTAGAGCTCTTCAACCGATAAGAGTAATCACTCGCACATTCGCCACAATTATCCGGACATAGCCCAGTATCGAGGCTACCCAGGTGATCCTCTGCCCCCCGTGCGGCACTGAGCCCGAAATCGCGATCTCCGGACGTTCCGAGATCGCGAAATAACGAGTTGGCGGCGGCCCGCGAATGGTGAGCCCCGAGGACTTCAAGGACTGTAGCGGGAGGCCCGGAAGCTGAAGCGGGCTTGATTCCAGTGACGGGGATCCGGATTGTGGCTCCTCCTCACCCCCCCCCCCGCGATCGGGCCTCATAGCACGGGACTTTGGTAGAGTCCTGGCCGAGTGCTGCAGGGTGGCTGCCCGGGCCGACTACGAGCGGGAACCCCTGCAGGTACGGACCTGGGAACTGGCGGTGTGTGGCTCCTGACTCCGGATTGCAGTGTGAAAGTCACAGGGTACAGGAGAGGGGCTACAGGACTTTCGGACCCCCCCATGTTGATATCGCATCACCGATCCTCGCTATAAAGCGGCGCGGGGACCGGGCGGGAGGAGCTGCAGCTTGCTCGACATGGTGGAGAGCATAAGCTAAATTTCCTGCTTGCTGGAGGGCCTCCGTGGGTGGAAGTCTACCGGGATTATAGCAAAAGGTCTGTGCAGGGACGCAAACAGTATTGTGAGAGTTTGGATGAGACTTTGGCCCCATGGCTACCCAACGGAGCCGCCATTTTGGAGTAAGGTGAAAACGAAGTGAGCAGGGCACGTCGTTGTATAGTGGATGACATTAGAATGAAGGGAGTCCTCAGTTGAATAGTGCAGTAAGGATTAACTCCCGTACCCAGGTAGCAACACTGTATTGGGCTCCTCACGACTGGACGCATCTGCGCAAATGGCGACACTAAAAGGACAAAAACAAACGCACCAGACTAAACTGGATAAATATGCGCTGTCTAGGACACAACAAGTGGAGGAGAAACACGAAGGACAGGATGGAAAGCAACACGTGGGGGACAGCGCCCCGACTCTTCAGGACATCATGGAGGCCATACAAGGGATACGCACAACCCTGGAACACAAAATAGACACGTCACCACGGAGGTGACGCTGATGCAGGCAGACCTGCGCAACATGGGGGACAGAGTGAGGGCCACGGAGGATTCGGTCTCTACTCTTCAATCCTCTACAAAGGAGCTGGAACGCATGGTGAAGTAACTTCAGGTGACAACGGCGGACCTTGAAACAAAGCTTGAAGATTATGAAGGGCACGCCCGTAGAAATAATGTCCGAATTTTGGGGGTACCAGAACGGGCGGAGGGACAGGCCATGGATTTATTAGTGGAAAATTTGGTACAGAACCACGTTCAGCCCCGCTCGCTCTCTCAATATTTTTCTGTCGCACGGGCCCACAGGGTGCCGGGGAAACCTTCAAAACCAGGTGCGCCTCCACATCCTATCCTAGCCAGGATCTTCAATTACAGGGACAGAGACAATTCTCCAGACGGCTCGAGCGGCTCCCCCGCTGAAATTTGAAAACTCCACAATCACCTTCTTTCCGGACTTTACAGTCAAGGTCCAGAAAATGCGAAGATCCTTTTAAGAGGTGAAACGGGCTCTGCGTGAGAAAAACGTAAAATACGCCAAGCTGAGGGTGACGGCGGAGGGGAGATCCTGGTTTTTCCTGACCCCAGAAGAAACTTGGGAATGGCTGGAGGGGTGGAGAACCTCTGGAGCCCCAAGATCGACCTCCCAACAGTTAACGCAGGTGCAGGACTCTCGACTCGATGCTCGAGGATCCAAAGAAGGCCTGAAGTAGAACTTGGGATTGGGTGGCGCTGTTAAATAGAGGAAAGGGCCACGAGATAGCGTCTGTAATGAGTGAGTCTGCTGGGCTGGGTGGGGGGCAGGTGTGGGTGTCCAACAACGAGATTGACATTTGAGAAACATTCTACGTATAGTCGAGGTGCCGATAGTTGGCAATCCTGGCCTATTCAACTCCTTGTGTACTACGAAATGTCTTAGGTTCAGACGAATCGCATTCAAACTGTCTGGCGTGAGTTGCCCACTATATATTTAGCTCATGGGTTTACAGAACACTGAATATGGGGGATCTAGGATTGCTGGTGGGACCCGCTAGGCCGCGTTCCCCTCATTAAGGTTTGTGGGACATGGGTACACAGGCACTCTGCAAGGTTGGGGGGTGGGCAGTTTGGAGTCCACGTTGCAGGGAGGCAGGGTGGGGGGTGGGTTGGGAGAGGTCCCTTTGGGATTGTTGTCGTTTAGTTTATTGTTTAATGTGCTTTATAATGCTATCAGGAAACAGTGCATGGCAGATGTGTGACCTAATCTTAGTAAGACCTATTTTGCGACAGGCTGGACAGCCGATCGACATGTTGTTACATACATATGGAATGAACTGGGCGGGGGGTTCGTGGCGATACCATTTTGAGGTTTCCACGACGCAGACTAGATCACCCGCATGACCAGAACAATAGGGAAGAGTCCGCAAACAGGGCGTATAAAAATACTTTCCTGGAATGTGAATGGATTGGGAGATAAAATAAAGAGGGGAATTGTATTGCAATATGTAAAGAGACAGGCCCCAGATGTGGTGCTCCTACAGGAGACGCATATACAGGGTACCTCGTATAGTGCCTTGAACAGGTGGGGGTATAAATTGGTGGCCCACACAGGATACACAAGGGGTTCGAGAGGGATGGGGATCCTCCTCCGCAATTCTTTCCCCTTTGCAGTGCAAACAGTGACACATGATACAATGGGCAGATTTGTAACCCTAACGGGCACTTGGGAGGGCAGGTTATTCAACATTACTTCCCTTTATGTACCGCCTCGATTACACTCCACAGCCTTGGCGGATTTGGATCACACTTGCTTCTCCTTCCTGAGGGAGAGTCGTTAATTGGGGGGGAGGGGGGGAATGTAATGCGGCCCTGAATGGTGACTTAGACAGAAAACCACCGAAGCAGGGAGAGGTGGCTGGGAAGACATTAGGAGAGTTCTTAAAGGCATTGGGACTTGTCAACATCTGGAGAGCGTATAACCCTTCATCTCTTCAATACACCTTCCATTTCCATTCGGGAGTACACGGGAGTCTGTCTAGAATTGACTATATATTTGGCAGAGCCGAACAGCTCGCTATGTTCAGAGATGTGGAACATCTACCTAGAGGCATTTCTGACCATTCACCGGTTACGGTCACTTATGGCGGTAATCCCTCGGTCAAGAGGCATGAGATGGCACTTAACCCCTGGTATTTGCGGATACCGGCTATACGGGAAAGGCTCATTGAGGCGACAGACCATTACTTTAATGAGAATGAAGGTTCAGTGGACTCAGCCTCCACGTTATGGGAGGCGTATAAGGCGGTGATTAGAGGGCAGGGAGTGGCAGCGATTGCGGGACACAAGAAAGAAAAGCGTAAACAGCTCCAAGAAATAGAGGAAGAGATCTCTCACTTGGAACGCGAGTTGGAGACCCGGCCAACCCCCGATACCAAACATAGATTGCTCCTAAAACAAAAAGACTATAGAGATATCGCCCGAAGAGGCGGCAAGGGCCCACTACCGGGCTACGCAGTGTTGGGTTTATGAAATTGGGGATAAAGCGAGCAAACTACTGGCGTGGTTAGATAAACAGGAGCAGGCTTCCAGATGGGTATTTGAACTTGTAACGAAGGGGGGGATAGACTTAAAGATAGGAATAGTATAGCTGAGGCCTTTGCTGTACATCTGAAATTGATATACGAGTCATCTGGTACGTCCAATTCCGGTCCTGGATGACTTGGAGGTAAAAGAATTAGTTAGATCTTACTAAAGAAGAAGTGGTTAAAGCAATTGAAGCCTTACAATCGGGGAGAGCAATGGGTCCGAGTGGCCTCCCCATTGAGTTATTCAAAACAAATGCATCCACTATTGCCCCCTACTTAATAGACATGTACGATGAAAGTGTGGCTCGGGGGATTCTCCCCGATACACAAAGATTGCCCAATGTGGTGTTGATTCATAAACCTGGAAAACCTCCGGAGAACTGTGATTCATATCGGCCGATCTCGTTGTTAAACCCGGAAGTTAAGATATTAGCAAAACTCCTGGCCACACGGCTATCGCCTTTGCTCCATAAATTGATTCATCCGGATCAGTCCGGTTTCATGCCTGGCAGGAATACGGCATTAAATCTACGGCGTCTCAACAGAGTGTTGGGCAGGGCGGGGACTATAAGAGAGGAGGCAGTTATCATGTCTCTAGATGCCAAAATGGTGTTTGACATGATTGAGTGGCCCTACCTGTTTGCGACTCTTGAACGTTACGGCTTTGGACCGAAGTTCCTGGCATGGGTATGACTCCTTTACTCGGAGCCTCTGGCTAGAGTAACAGTAAATGGGGCCCGCTCGGCGACTTTCACCTTACAGAAGGGTACGAGACAGGGCTGCCCGCTTTCCCCCTTGATCTTTGCTTTGGTCCTGGAACCTTTGGCGATTTGGATTAGAAGTGACCCCCTTATAAGGGGACCAAATTGGACGCCGGATTGGGAGGCTAGAATCTCCCTTTACGCGGACGATATTTTACTTTATTTGGCCAAACCCCGTAACTCTATTAATAGAATTCTACATATATACGCCCTTTTTCAAAAATATTCTGGATACACCATTAATTGGGACAAATCACTCATATATATATTAGCTGGGAAGGGTTTTGTTCCGCCCAGAGCTTGCAAAGCCAGAGTGGTCACTGACGGCTTTCGCTATCTAGGGATTTATGCCACCCCGGATCCAGCAGCGTTTTACGACCATAACTTGGCCCCCCCGCTTCGTCGCTTACAAGATAACGTAAAACATTGGAAGACCTTGCCACTTACGTTATTGGGGAGAGCAGCGCTATATAAAATGATGGCCCTGCCCCGCTTCATTTATGCCCTACAGAATACGCCGTACCCTGTCCCGAACAAGTATTTTCAGACCGTGGAATCACAAGTCCGGACCATGCTCTGGAATAACAGCTCCCCTCGCATCTCATTGCCAAAACTGATGAAAAGCTGGTATGATGGGGGTATTGCCCTCCCACCGATTAAAAGTTACTACTGGGCCTCTCAGTTAGTGGTCGCGAATCACTGGGTGCTCTGGCTGATAACTGATCCTGCCTATAGGATGGACAGATATAACATGACACCAGGGACATATTAGAGGGCACTGTATGGGGGAAAGACACATAGTTCATTGTATACTCCAACGGCGACTACGGTCATGCTCTGGCAGGCGGCCACGTCCGCACTGGGATGGAAGAACAAGATTACACAGGTCACCCCCCTTCTGGAGACGGAACGGTTAGGGCTCTTGGCAACTTGTGCTGGATTTGATAAGTGGGATCTTATTGGGCTCTCAAGGGTCGGAGATGTCTGGGCGGGAGGTAAGGTAGTTCCCTTTGGAGACCTTCAGCGTGATTATGAGTTGAGTGTGGGGGAGACCTTTCGATACCTGCAGGTCAGGAACGCGTTGCACAGGGCTATTCCCAGGGGTACAGATCTGCCGGTCGCCTCGCCTTTAGAAGACAGACTCCTTGATGATTACCTCAAAGACAAAGCAATTTCCTTGACCTATAGGAAGATATTAAATAATAAACCTGACGTGCTAGAGAAAACCAGGGCCAAATGGGCAGAGGATGTGGGCGATTTAGATGATGAAGACTGGCAGGAGGCACTGGCGTCCCCCCGGGAGGTGGCAATTCGGTCCAGGTTCAAGTTAATCCAGCTCAAGCTCCTGCATAGAGTATACTATACCAGTGTGATGTTGGTTAAAATGGGTATTTTGAGCTCCCCATTATGCCCCAGAGGCTGTGGTCAAGAGGGGACGTATCTTAATCAGTGGTGGGACTGCCCGGTAGTGCAAGCGTATTGGGGTAAATTGACAGCAAAAATGTGGGAAGTTTGTGGGAAATCTATGGAGGTCACGCCCCGGTTGTGTCTTCTTAATATTTGGGAGGCAACTGATTTGACGGCAAAAGAAAGGACCAACCTTGGGCAATGTGGTGGGGAAACGTAACATTGCAAGAACTTGGAAGGGATCCACGGTGCCCAAACTCCGGGACTGCAAGGCCAACATGGACTGGTGCATGCAGATGGAAAGGGTAATATATGAGGGGGTGCCCGCAGAAATGGACCAAGATCTGGGGGGACTGGAACAAATACAGAGGGATGTTATATGCTCCACTGAACCCTTCCTCCCCTCCCCCCCCCCCCGCAGGGTTGAAGGCTACCTGGCCACAGTGTGGTCGCAAACTGAGTTGTTAAGCTGTACTGTGTAATTAGGTGGATCAACAAACAGAAAAGATTGTGAAAGTTACATGCACTGTATTATTTTATTATCAACTGTGGCTAATTTGTTTTCTTCTTCAATAAAAAGATCTATAAAAAAAAAAAAAAGAAGAAATCTTTTGTAATAGCAACTGAGAATCAAGGCAAGCCAAGGTAAGGAAACTGTTCTCTAACATCGACCTTCAAGAAGTTAGCGGTGTGTGCACTTTCAGCAGCAGCCATAACAGCACTGAACGTCTCAATAACTACAATGATAATATACATCTTTTGTAACTTGTACAATGGCCAAGTCGCAGGGCCTGCCACACAATCTGCCTCTTAGTGAGTACCTTTAGGGTGCAACCAACCTATGCTGTAACTTGGTTACTCCCTCAATCCTGCTTACCTGCTATTGCCAGACACAGGCATTATTACAGCCTCAACATTTTCTAATCTTCGATCCAAGTACATAACAGCGAGACGGAAGTTAGTCAAAATTTTAAATACCATCGAAGAACCATTTGCAAAGAGTCCTTCAAGGTCATACTCTCGCTTTCCCTGCCGCTCAAACTTGCTAAAGCGACCACAAGGAGTGGGTTTATAACAAACCCACCTCTCTATCACTGCCCAGGACAAGGACAGTTTAAGCAATCTCTAAAGCATGGCTCTCCAACAAGTAGTTCAGGAGCTTCTGGTAGCTCGCCGAAACCCTGGCAGTAGCTCTCCAAAATGAATGAAGCTCAACAAAGTACATCATTCAGAGGGTTTATGCAAATTAAATAAAACAGCACCGCTCATTTCAAGGCCCTCAGATTGGTTGCCATCCAAACTAACATAAGGGCCTCATGCCAAAGCACACACACTTTGTTGACCTACATGCCTGCAACATGACCAAATGTATCCACTTTCCTTGTAATAAAGTCACAAGGAGATTGGGCACGTTGTAAGCCCCACTCTATCAGTCACACTATGTATGTGAACCATGAGCAGGAAAGAAGAGTGCCAGCAGTAGCCAGTGCTGTAGCTAGAGTGAATTCACCTAAGTGTGGGCTGGCAGGAACCAGACAGCAAGGAGCTGAGGAAAGCAGTGGATGAATCCAGAGCTGAGATCCACTTCCAAGTCTCATTGTGCATGCAGCTTTATGTGTGCATGCACGTGTATATGTTTTTGGCACTGAGCTTCTCCCTGACAAACAGTGTCCCTCCCTGGAAGCTGTGCCTCGTGTCAAGAAACACCAGAAGTGTAGGTTACTTCCCATCATACCAGGTTCATCTTTGAAAGAGTCGTGTCAGTTCCTGGCTTAATAACTGTCATCCTCGTCATATTTTGGGTATTCTTGGTAGTTGTTCATACTGGCAGTCATCACAAACATTACGAGCATGACTGACCTAATTTTGGCCGCCTTTGACATAATGGTGTCCTCCCCAAGCATATTAATGGCCATGACCGATGTATTGTGAGCATCCTGTCTGTTATGATGCCATCTATAGCACAGTGGTACCTCAGCTATAATGGTAACCATTACTGCAATATTATCGGCATCCTTAACGTTATCGTGAGCATCCATGGCATATGATCGTAAAGCCTGGACATTTGAAGCAGATTCTGTGTGTAGAATTTGCACATATGAGTACTTGATATAAATGATAAGCTGAAGGGTGCATAGCTTGGAAGGGGAGGAAGATGGCTGCTTAGCTGCACAACTCCATCCCTGCATGGCTTGACAGGTGCAATGTTCAACTGTACGAAGAGGAAATGTCTTCTTCTACCCAAGTTTCAGAGGATCAGAAATTCAGTGCAGAACATTCCTTGAAGCATTCCACTTCAAGTACGAACAAACAGCAAGTAATCGCAAGAGGCCCCTACTTTTAAGATGATGTCACTACTACACGAACTGAGCACCAGCTTTGAGCATTCCACTATAGTACTCCTGGAACTACCTCACCTCTGTGTGGCCCACATAGCACAGCTGTGCCTCGCATGTACATAAGGACACCATCAGACTTCCCGAAATACGGTGCAGCAAGTAAGTAAGTAAGTAAGTAAATGGCTTATAAAGCGCACAAATGCCGGGGCGTCTTGGCGCTAGAGGAAGCAAGAAAGAGCAGAGGTTGAGAGTCAGGAGGCGCTTGATAGCTATAAGGGGGTAAAAGCCAAGTTTTGACCTGTCTCCTGAACTGAGACCTGGATGGTGTTAGCCTAGTGTTGAGTGGAAGTTCGTTCCAGTGCTTAGATGCCATAAATGAGAGACATCTGCCTCCCCATCTGGTCTTGTTCACTCTAGGAACGTAGGCAAGGGCTTTGTTGGCCGATCTTAACATCCGACGGGGGCATGCCATTGGAATAGTTTATGGTAGTTATTAGGCCCACCCCCATATAGGGCTTTGTGAACCAGGCAAAGTGCCTTGAACTCAGTTCTCTGTTTAACTGGGAGCCAATGTAGAGTTCTAATGGCACCAGAAATGTAACTCTATTTTGGAATGTTTAACAGAGTACGTGCCGCTGCATTCTGTAGGGATTGAAGTTTAGAGAGTTGGCGTTTGTCAACGCCTAGGTACAGGGCATTACAGTAGTCTAGGCGGGAAAGAACAAGGGCCACCACAACTGTTTTCCTCAAATCCATCGGTAGAAAAGGTAGGATTTTACGTAGCACTTTTAAAAGGAAGTAACGCACAAGTTACTAACTTGTGTAACGATATATCTGTAAGAGACAGCAGTTAGTGACAGATTCCTTACCTTAGAATATCCCCAGGCGTCAGGCTGGATCTGGAAAGTTTTTTGCGTAGCAGTACCCTTGCGCGTCGGTAGGCGGCGTCGTGCGGCTCCGCGTCCGTCGTCGGCGTCGTGATCGCCGGGATGACGTCGCGGGCAGTACTTAGGCGCCGCCCTGCGCGCTGACGTCAGTTCTGTACACGACTTTCCGCGCCAGGAACGCAGAGCCATGCAAGAAGCTGACACAGGTGTCTGAAAAATACTAGGGCCCTGAAAGGGATGTCCTTAACCCTAGAAATCAGTTCGCAGAACGGGAGGATGGGTGGGGCGGTAAGGAATCTGTCACTAACTACTGTCTCTTACAGATATATCGTTACACAAGTTAGTAACTTGTGCATCTGAAAGAGACACGTTAGTGACAGATTCCTTACCTTAGAATAGATACCCCAGCAATACCAACCCCGGTGGTGGGTCTGCGAACAAAGATCAGACAAGGAAGTCCTGGAGGACAGAACGGCCAAAGAAGCCGTCCCCTCCGGACCTGACTGTCAAGGCAGTAATGCTTTGTAAACGTGTGCAGCGAGGCCCACGTAGCTGCCTGACAGATAACCGGCAGCGGAACACCGCGGCCCAAGGCCGTGGTAGCAGCCGTTGCCCTGGTGGAATGGGCACGCAGCCCAACAGGAGGCTCCTTCTTAGCCAAAGAATAGCAGGTCTTGATGCACAAGGTAACCCAGCGGGAGATGGTCCTCTTGTGCACCGCCCAACCTTTTTGGCGCCCACGTAGCCAACAAAGAGCTGGTCATCCACCCGGAAGTGTTTTGTGCGGTCGATATAGAAGGAGAGCGCACGTTTTGGGTCCAGACGGTGGAGCCTCTCTTCCTCTCTGGAAGGATGCGGAGGCGGAAAGAAGGTGGGCAAAGTGATGGTCTGCCCAATGTGGAAAGCAGTAACCACCTTTGGCAAGAAGGACGGACGCGTCCGAAGAACAACCTTGTCTGGATAAACAGACAGAAAGGGAGGTTTGCAAGATAGAGCCTGGAGCTCACTCACCCGCCGAGCGGAGGTGATGGCCACCAGAAAGGCTGTCTTCAGAGTCAGAAGACGAAGAGGACAGTTATGTAGAGGCTCAAAGGGAGCGCACATTAAAAGGTAAGAACCAAGTTCAAGTCCCACTGAGGCATCACAAACGGAACAGGAGGGAAGAGGTGAGTAATGCCTTCTAAGAACCTGTTAACAACAGGGGACTTGAAAAGGGAGGGCTGATCAGGGAGCCTGAGGAAGGCCGAGATAGCACAAAGATAACCCTTGATGGTACCCAGGGCAGAACCCTGTTGGGCCAGAGAGAGAAGGAACAGAAGGACCTCAGAAAGAGGGGCAGAAAGGGGATTCACAGCCTTTGCTGAGCACCATGCCACAACTTTGTTCCACCTGCAGGCGTATACCACCTTAGTGGAGGGACGCCTGGCTGCCAGAATTACATCACAAACTTCGGGAGGCAAGTCGAAAGGAATCAACTGCCGCCGCTCAATCTCCACGCAAGCAGGTGTAGACTGGACAGGTTCGGGTGGAGGACCGTCCCCTGCTGCTGCGACAGAAGATCCTCCCGAAGAGGCAGACGGATCGGGGATCTACGCTCATATTGAGTAGCTCGGGATACCAAACTCTTCGAGCCCAGTCCGGAGCCACAAGAATGACTTGGGCCCGGTCGTGCCGAATCTTCTTCAACACTCTGGGTAGAAGTGGTATAGGCGGAAAGGCGTACAACAGACCGCAACTCCACTCGTGACGAAAAGCGTCGCCGAGCGAGTGCCGCCTTGGAAATTCCAACGCGCAGAACTGATGACATTGCGCGTTCTCTTCGGTGGCGAATAGATCTAACCAAGGCTCTCCCCACTGTAGAAAGAGTCCTTGCGCCACCTCCGAGTGAAGACGCCATTCGTGATCCATCATGCACCTGCGGCTGAGTTCGTCCGCCCTGGCGTTCAGGGAACCTGCCAGGTGTTGAACCATCAGGAACATGCCCTGATGTTCCAGCCATGTCCAGAGGCGCAGAGCCTCCTGACAAAGGGTCCAAGACCCCACCCCGCCCTGTTTGTTGCAGTACCACATGGCGGTGGTGTTGTCTGTGAACACCTGCACTACCTTTCCTTTGACAGAGGGAAGGAATGCCTTGAGTGCAAGTCGGATCGCCCGGAGCTCCAGAATGTTGATATGGAGCCGGGACTCCGCCGGAGACCAGAGGCCTCTGATCTCCGCCTCTCCCATGTGACCGCCCCATCCCAGAAGGGACGCGTCCGTCACAACTGTATGCTCTGGCTGGGGAAGGGAGAGGGATCTGCCCATGACCCATTGCCGGTTCGAAAGCCACCACTGCAACTGTTTTGCAGTTCCCTCCGAGATCTGGACGTGATCGGACAGGTTGCCCTGGTGCTGCGCCCACTGGAACTTCAGGTCCCACTGCAGAGCCCGCATATGCCATCTGGCATGATTGACCAGCAGGATGCAGGAGGCCATGAGGCCCAGCAGCCTCAGGGTCATCCGTACCGAAACCCAGGATAAAGGCTGAAAGATCGGAATCATAGCCTGAATATCCCGGACTCGCCGTTCGGGAGGATAGGCCCGAAACTGCGTCGTGTCCAGAACTGCTCCGATGAAAAGGAGCTGTGGAGAAGGAATCAGATGCGACTTCGGCACATTGATGGAGAACCCCAGCGAGTGCAGGAGTTCGGCCGTAGTCTGGAGGTGGGAGACGACTGCCTGGGACGAGCCCGCCTTCAGCAGCCAGTCGTCGAGGTAGGGGAAGACTGAAACCCCTGCCCGGCGCAGATGAGCTGCGACCACCGCCATCACTTTCGTGAACACCCGAGGGGCTCTGGTAAGGCCAAAGGGGAGCACGGTGAACTGAAAATGCTCGGGGCCTACCGTGAACCGAAGGTAACGCCGGTGGGCCGGCAGGACGGGGATGTGGAAATATGCGTCCTGCAAGTCCAACGCTACCAACCAGTCTCCAGGGTCGAGGGCAGTGAAGACCTGAGCTAGGGTGAGCATCTTGAACTTCTCCTTCCGGAGGAAGCGATTGACGTTCCGGAGGTCCAAGATAGGACGCATGTCCTCCTTGTCCTTTTGGGCACCAGGAAGTAGTGGGAGTAGCAACCACGCCCTACTTCTGGGGTCGGAACATGCTCGATGGCCCTCTTGGCCAAGAGGGCCGTGACTTCCTTCTGCAGAAGTACCAAGTGATCCCCTGACATGCGGTGGAATTGAGGTGGCATGGCTGGGGGGGTGGACTCGAAGGGGAGGGAATAGCCCCTTCGGACAATGTCCAAGACCCACCTGTCCGAGGTGATGGTACGCCAGTGGGGAAGGTGATGGCGGACCCTGCCCCCTACTGGCGTGCTGTGCACCTGAAAGGAGGGACTAGGAGGGTTTGGAGGCCGCGGACGGGTTGGAGGTGGTGGCCTGACCCGCACGCTGGTTGCCCGATCCGCCACTGCGGAATCCACGTCCTCGGCCACGCGAAGACGCCTGCTGCGCGGGCCGGTGGCTGGGCTGCTGACGTAAAGGGGCGCCCCTACCGTGGCCACGATAGGGGCGAAAAGCAGAAGTCAGCGGAGGGCGTGTAGCAGACAGGCCCAGGGACTTTGCAGTAGCCCGCGAGTCCTTAAAGCGCTCCAACGCATGGTCTGCTTTGGACCCAAAAAGACCGACTCCATCAAAGGGCATGTCCATGAGAGTATTCTGGACATCCCCTGAAAAACCAGTGGTTCTCAGCCAGGCGTGGCGTCGTAGCGCCACCGTCGTTGCAATAGACCTGCCCAGCGAGTCGGCGGTATCAAGGCCACATCGTATTGTGTATTTGGCCGCATCCCTTCCTTCCGCAATGGCGTGGGAAAGCAGTGTCTGGACCTCCTCAGAACACTGGGGCAAAACATTCGCCACCGAATCCCACAAGGAGTGGGTATATCGGCCCAAAAGACAAGCGGTGTTGATGGACCGCAAGCCAGCACTGGAGGAAGAAAAACCCTTCTTCCCAAATTGATCCAGGCGTTTGGATTCCCTATCCGGAGGGGCGGTAGGGAAGGCAGGTTGGGAAGCGGAGGCTTGGACAACCAAGCTCTCAGGGGTGGGGTGGACAGAGAGAAACAGGGGGTCGCCCGGAGCTGGGCGATGGCGTCGGGACACGTTCCTACCCACAGGAGCCCCTGTGTTGGGCTTGGACCAGGCGCCCAAAAGAACGTCAGTGAGGGCGTCGTTAAACGGCAGCACAGTCTCCGTAGAGGAGGCTGCCGGCTGACGCACCTCTGTCAAGAGATTAGTCTTGACCGCCACAGTAGGGAGTTGGAGATGTAAGGCTCCAGCCGCCCTCACGCAACACCGTTGCAAAATTGGCTCCCTCCTCCGTAGCCACGGGAGGAGACAGCATGCCAGTGTCAGGGGAAGTATCTAGACCACTGGCATCCCCTAGACCCTCTGTCCAGTCCTCATCGTACTGACACTGTTGTGCCAGAGGGTCATCAGACCCCTCCCAGTCCTCCTGGTCCTCCTCTGGTTCAAAATAAGGGGAGGAGGGACATTTGGGACCCAAGGTCTCATCGGCGCCGGAACCGGCGTCGAGCGACGTCGGTCCGGGTCCATGTCCGGAGCCGGAAGGAACTGGGGGACGACGCCGCCCGGAGCCCCAGGCGGCGTCGAGAACGGCACCGGAGACATCGGCGCCGGCGGAGGTGTCGTTAGGTCGACCGGCGTCGATGGGGGTTGTGGAGCCGGGATCGAGGCCGGGGCCGGAGCCGGGATCGAGGCTGGAGGCACGGGCGACGCCGGGGCCGGAGCCGTCGGCGACGCCGGAGCAACCCCATCAGGGCCCGCGGGGCCCGAAGGCGCACCGGAGGGACCTTGAGGCCCGAAGAGGCGGGCCATGGCCGACAGGAATTCCTGTACTTGGGCCGGATCCGCCCCCGAACCCGGGAAGGACGGGTATTGCGGGGGCGACTCCACAGGCATGTCCGGGGACGGTGCCGGGAGGGGCCTCAGCCGAGTCGCGAGACCGGCGAGGCGAAGTCTTAGAGCGACGATGCTTTTTGGACTTTTTGTGTTTTGACTTACCGGACGAAGAAGACTTCGATGCCGACGACCGGTGTGGACTCCGCGATCGACCCCTGGACCTCTCACGCGACCGGGGCTTGCGCGGAGCCGAATGCCGGGCCTCGAGGAGCTTTCGAGACCGCTCTCGCAAAGCTTTCGGGTTGAGGGCCCGGCAGTCGGAACAAGACTCCGTGTCGTGGCCTCGGCCGAGGCAGAAGAGACACTCCCAATGCGGGTCTGTGATGGACATCATCCGAGCACAGGCGCCGCAACGTTTAAACCCGGGCATCCCTACGACACCTTGAAGTCGAAGAAAAAACAGTGAAAAATTCACCAAAAAGTTTGGTCAAAAAATGACCAGGGCACTGCTCTTCCCGGATCTGCGCTTGCTGGCGCGGAAAAAGAAGAACTGACGTCAGCGCGCAGGGGCGGCGCCTAAGTACTGCCCGCGACGTCATCCCGGCGATCACGACGCCGACGACGGACGCGGAGCCGCACGACGCCGCCTACCGACGCGCAAGGGTACTGCTACGCAAAAAACTTTCCGGATCCAGCCTGACGCCTGGGGATATTCTAAGGTAAGGAATCTGTCACTAACGTGTCTCTTTCAGATAGGCAGATGCCAGCTGATTGATCTGACCTGAGAAATTGAGCTGGGCGTCACATAGGAAGCCAAGGTTTCTCACTTTGGTAGCAGGGGTAGGACAGAGTCCAGCTGCTGCTGGCCACCAAGATCGGGTCCAGACTGGCGGACCATTTCCAAATTCCATGACCTCAGTCTTGTTTGTGTTCAATTTAAGGTAGTTCTTATGCATCCATTTCATGATGTGGCTTAGACAACTATGGAAACTGTCTGCCACTGAGTCTGTCATTGATGAAATGGAGATAATTTGGGTATCGTCCGCGTACGATACTAGTGAGAAACCATGGTCCCTAATAAGTTTGGCCAAAGGGGTAACATAAATGTTAAACAGCATTGGAAAGAGAGAGCGGACCCTTGTGGCACTCCCCCTGGAAGGTAGAAATTGCCTGATTCTAGGGTATCCCAACACACCCTCTGTTCTCTAGCTGAGAGGAAGGAGGTGAGAAGGGTGAGTGCAGTGTCTCCAATTCCCTCTGCCTCCAGCCGTCGCGTAAGTACAGTATGGTTAACAGTATCGAACGCGGCTGATAGGTCAAGTAGGATCAGAATGGCCTTGCCACCCCTGTTAATTTGCCAGCGAATTTCCTCAGTAGCCATAATTAAAGCAGACTCTGTGGAGTAGCCGGATCGAAAGCCATGTTGTGTTGGATCCAGAAAGTTGTTGGTATCTAGGTATTCCGTGAGCTCTGAGTTAATGGCTTTTTCCAGGACTTTGGCTGCTAAGGGCAGACACGCGATCGGGCGGTAGTTTGTTACTTCGAGAGGATTCAAGGAGGGTTTCTTTAGAATGGGTCTAACACAGGCTTTCTTCCAAGAAGTCGGGAAACACCCGTATTAATAACATTGTTCAGGAGGGGCGAGTAGGGTGCTGACTTTGTTCGAAACCCCATGGATGATGTCTGGAGGGCATGGGTCAGTTGGAGAGCCAGACTTAATCGCCAGTAATAAGTCATTTACCCTGTTGATAGTCAAGGGGGAGAAGCTATTCAAATGACAGGTGATAGGTGACGCGTATTCCGAAAGAGAGGCCTGTGGAGAGGAACAGCCAGTGCTCAGACTTTCTAATTCCTGATATATTATTTGGACCTTAGACTGAAAGAAGGTGGCTATTTTATCAACGAGTACTTGATCAGGAGAGAAAACATTGCCCTGTTGGAGTTTAGTGCATCGACGGTCTTAAAAAGTTCTCTAGCAGAGTTTTTGGCCCCCTCAATTTTGCTGGTGTAGAAATTCTTTTTGGATCTAATGATGGCTGCTTTATAGTCAGTTAGTGCTAGGTTATAGTTCTTTTTGGCCGTCGTACTATAGTCCTTCCTCCATTCGCGTTCTAAGCGTCGACATGAAGATTTTAGTGTTTTCAGCTCAAGGCTATACCATGGGGCGGTAGGCTTCTCCCTACGTTGTTTGTCAAGTCTTTCTGGGGCCAATTGATTGATGGCTGACCTAATCCAATCATCGTAGCTTTCGGCTGCCAGGTTAGAATCTTCAACTAAGGTGGGCATATTGTTGTCCAACAGTTCGGTAAGCACCTCCGAACTAATGTTACGCCAGGACCGAGCTTTAGTCGGAGGCAGGGGTGGGGACGTCGGATCATTGTTGTGTCCATCATTTAGGTTAAAGAAAATTGCTGTATGGTCGGTCCAGGTAAGTGGCACAATTCTGCTGATGCTAATGGAGGGGTTATTTGTAAAAATCCCATCCAGCGTATGAAGAGCCTTGCGGGTAGGTTCTAAAACACTCTGAGTAAGACAAACTGAAATAACAGCCAGATACAGCACTCGTGTATAAGTAAGATGGCGTACGCATATCTCCTTGCTATTCCTGTTTCGAGCCACCAATGCACAACCATTCTTTAAATCAGACTATAGCCAACAAACACTGACCCTGAAGTGGCAGCATTGCTAAATGGCATCTACACCACTGTTATGGCTCACTTTTTTGGCCTTATATTGGTTTATGCCTTGTGTTGATTTAACCCATGTGAATCTGGAACTTTGCCATACCCATACTTATTGTGCCCACTCAATTGCTCCACAAGTAAACCCTAAATTACCACAAATACATAGGAGTCTTCCAGGTGCCTCAAACCAAAAATCTCTATCCAAGACCAGCCCAGTGATTAAGGAGTAATATGGATGTTTGACAGGAGCAGTAAACAGAATATCACAGGACTATCTATCGCCATCTCTTATTGCCTACATATATTTCAGCTCTAGTTCAAGCTCTTGCTAGTAGTAGAAATCTCCTTGAATCTCAGTCTAGTGCAATAACTCAATGATGTTGACAATTATCTGCAACTCCTGCAATCTTATATAAGCTACTCTCCTGTGATCTTGAAAATTGCTTTGTGAACATGATGAACCTTGGATAACGCGAAGGCAGCACGAAGCTAGGAACCTAGCAAACGGTAGAAGCAGACAGTAACCACTAAAACAATAGGCTGATATCAATTGAGTCCAGCTCAGTTCTACTTAAGGGCACGGACAGCCTTATCTGGAGTGTTTCTGGAGAATATCCCGATGCAGCTCTTTCAGATTTACAGATAGAAATACTGCTCTGGCACTAAGCAAATAAATACCTTCATAACCACACCTTGAGGAGCTTTAACAATGGCAAAGAATGAACAGGAAGCAAGCCTGAAATTATCTAAAGCTGAACACCAGAATACCAACAAGAGCAAGTCAGTCTTAAACAATATAATGGACATAATCCTAAAAAACTGAAAAAACTGATCTCGCAATATGAACGAAAGTAAATACAGGTCTCATGCAACCAGAAATATCAGCCATACAAGCAGGTATTAAACAACCATGAGAAAAGGAGAAGCAGAAAACAGAATCAGCAACTTGGAGGACTGTGAAATCTAAACAGGATATGTCAACCATCAAACTAAAACACATCCTACAGAAGGTGTTGTCCAAACTAGAGAATCATAATTGAAGAGAAAACCTTAGGACTTTTGGCATCTGAGAAGGAGCAAGGGACAATGCAGGCTCGTGTATTAGTTTTCTGGAAAAATGGCAGGCATAAACTTCAAGAAATAATTCAAACTTAAAAGCACATACAGCTCCATCACAAAAAATACCCAGTAGGAAACCCCCAGACCTATAATCTGTAAACCAGCAAATGGAAGCAATTCTGGACTATGTAAGAAAGAACACACATATCAGTCGGGAAGACCTGAAGATCTACATTTCACAAGACCACTCCAAAAATAGAGAGTAATCAAGGAAAGGCTTTTTTTAGCCCAATAACCAAGATTGGAATCTTTGAACATTCAATTCTCCTTCACGGGCCCATCAAGGTCTAATGTAACTACCAACAGCAAGTCACATATTTTCCTTAGCTAGAAAGAACTAACACAATTTATCAACAATCGGGATGAGTCCAAAATGGAGGCGTCTAAAGAAATCTTCCAAGAAAATCTAAAGTTTCGCTACTACTCCCCAGGCTGTTACAAATGCCTCTATTAAGCAGTATTGCTAATAAAGCCAATATTGCATTTTCCGGCCCGACTAGCAGAATTAATAGGTAAACTGTTGAAAAACCCTGGTTCAATATTCCTAATATTGCCATACTGGAAATACTACTATTTCTAATATCTATTTAAAGGCTGCAGAGAGAACAGCGACCCACATACATGACACCATTCTTGTGTAACTCAGTATTGTGTATCCAATAAAACCACCTAGATATAATCTAACAACTCTTCCAGATCCAACTTATACAAACTCAGTGTCCCAATAGTTATCAAGCAATTACTCAGTTACACTCAAACACGTCGAACCCTTGCTAACAATAATACTACTAGAATACTAACCAATGGAGTGCTGCTCCAAACATGAACTCAAGCGAGTCTCTTGTAGCCCCCTATGAAATAAGTATATTCTTGAAAATAAGACTAATAAAAGGATAACTGACCATAACCTATTCAAGGACTGACACTCGCCTACACTACTCCAAACTTTCAAACTTTTTTTTCAACAGTAAGCTTCTTTTACTATTAACCCACAAAGAGCATACAACTTCCTTCTTATATATATGTTACTTCCTAATATGTTAAAAGTACTGCTTTAAGTATTCTTGAAGCTAATGAAGTGGACTAAAGAGTTATTGCATATTGATATCACTTTAACATGTTTACGGTTCTAATATTAATTGATCTGCTGGCCTTATATCAAAACAGGGATGGTTTAGCTATCTTCCTTATAACCACTTATGTTCATTCAAAAAATGAGGAGAGGGAGGGAGGTGGGGTTGTTGGAGGGGAGGGTTGTTTATGTTCTCAAAATATGTCTCTGCATATCTTGGATATTCTGTCACCTTTCCCTCTTTATTCTTCCTTTAACTCTTCCACAGAGTGTATATGCTCCCTGTAACATCTTGTGTGGACTTAAAATACCACACCGAAAGAATCAAAACCATAACCTATACTAGTATCAAACACTGCATCCATATGACTGTCTGCAATTCCCATCCTTGCTTTAAAATATTCACACAATGTAACCAACTATAAGAATGATAATTAAAAATAGCTTAAATATTATCTCCCTTAGTATAAAGGGCATAAATCATCCGATGAAAAGAAAGAAGCTTACAGAATACTTCTATAAACTTATGAGACATAATCATGTTGCATGAATGCAAAATTTGCCTGAAAGAACCTGTAACCTTGGAAGCAGGCTGGATAGAAGATGTAGTCTGCTCCCCAACCACAGGCAAGAATAATGGAGTCACCACCTTAGTGGCCATGATGGTCAACATTAATGGGCTATCTAATACAACTGATAACAAAGGGAGATGGTATATCTCAAAAGAAAACAAAGATGGTCGAGACTTCAATGCTGTTACCCTTTCTGCACCAAAGAGGGAGAACTCACAGTTATGGAGAAAAGTATTCAAAAATCTACAATCTATCCCAGACAATGTTCTGCTTGTGGGGAGGTGACTTCAACCTTCAAATGGATAGTACATTACACAGATCCTCTAAGTGCAAATATCACCTCCTAAAATCACACAAACCTATTAAAAATCTTTGTACTAAATTAACCTAAGGGATGCTTGGAGACTGCTTGCTACCTGAAGTTTAAACACAATAAACTTAATATAGTCCTGCCATCAAAGATAAGTTAGGTGTCCCTCACACAAATCAGCAAAACATAGATGAAATCTTTAAAGATGTCTACACTGAACTATACTTGGCTAACAAAAGAATAAACTCTGCTGTCTAGGAAAATATCTAGTCAACTTAAAACTCACATCAACATCAGAAAAAGAAAGAGAATCACTTAACGCCCCTATAACAATTGAAGACAGTTTAAAAGTTATTGATAGATTAAACGTCAGTAAATCTCTAAGTTTGAATGGCACAACAGCTCAATTTTATAAAATATTTAGGGAGATACTTAAAAGCCCCTTGCTGGATCGCTCTTCATTTTTCTGATATGGGAGAGATTAGAGGACCCCTGTAAAAGCAGTAATCACAATTCTGCATTAAGAAGGTAAAAAAGCACAAATATATACATCAGTGTTTCTCATAAAAATAGGCTACAAAATGTACGGAAAAATATTAGCAAACACACTAAAAAACATATTTCCATATCAGATTGGTCCTGCACCATCTGGCTTCCTGAAAAACCACCTCTCCAGCGATAGTACCGGATGTTTTTGCCATGTATTTAAATAAAAAGAATAAGACTTGAATCTTGCCCAACAGCAACAATTATGGTCAATGCCTAGAAAGCTTTGACAAACTTTCTTTGCCTTTTTTATAAGCAGTTCTTCAAAAATTCAACTTAAGTAACAACTTAATCGAATAGTGATAGCGCTGTACTCATGGCTCCTGGCAAGGATGAGTCCTCGAAGAGCACTATCCAACTATTTTAATGTAAAGCAAGGCACAAGATGGAGCTGCCAGCTTTCACCTGCCCTGTTTCTCTTAGCAATTTAGTGACTGTTACATTTTCTTAGTGAAAATAACAAAATTAGAGGGATAAAATCTAACGACAATACAGTCAGAGCAGTAGTTTAGACTGATATTTTAATATTCTCTGAGCATGGAGACTCATCCATCCAGGCCCTAACAGAGATGATGAATTCCTTTTCTGCAATATCTGGTTATACTCTGAACAAGGATAAATCGGAAGGGAAAGCTTTGAACAATTTATGCTTGATGGAGGTTCTGGTAACTCGGCCTAACTTGGCAACACGAACACATAAAATATCTTGCTAATGAGTTTAGTAAAAACCTAATTCATCCTATAAACCATATGGAAGCGGCAACACTAAAAAAGATATCTGATCTCATAGATATCTGATCTGGGAGCACGCAAAGAATGTGACTCTCCATCAATCTCCCTGAAGATAAAAACGCTCCATTTCCACCTGGAACAAACTGGACTTATAACTCCCGTACACAAAACCCTCATAAGTCCCCCATATAACCGGACTTATTGGCAAAAATCGGTCAGCAATTTTACTTACTAAACTCCACCTTATTTCACACACATCGCTCCATCTCCTTTCTCTCTTCTTCACTCAAGACCTCGGCCTTCATTGACTGACCGTTATTAAAAATCTCGACCCTCTAGAACTTTAGCCTGGGCTTCCTCTTTACATTTTCCTTTCTCTTCTATCCGGCTTTTTCTATTGCTCTTCGCCTACCCTACTGCTAACCTTCCTTTTAAAGGAAGCTTCCTCCTAAATATTGTCTAAAAAATAAGTTTACTGATAACAGTTTCAACTCTACCAATTACACAAAATAGTATCTCCATGTTATACACTATATTATACAAAGCAGATTTTGGACAGAGCAGACCTCTCTAGATGGAATCAGTCCAAAGACATGCTTATAGCTGCAAGTCAGAAGTCTCACATGTCCTTATAATTGTCCGACAGCTGAAGCATGGGCACTTCCTACCTCTGCGAGACGTCTAATAAACTGTCACTCTCCCTGGAAGAAACACCCCACCTGCCCTCTTTTGTCCCAGCCCTGTAACACAGAAGAATTCCCTGGGCCAGTTCACTGGCTGGAAGGCTTCCAAGTGGCTGCTTGTCATCTATGATACTGCCAGCCAACCCTGGCTTTCAGTCAATTATGCAACACATGATGGGTCATACAAGAAAAAGTGCAGACCTCAAAATGCCAACTTATGTAGGCTAGAAAGTCAATAGTGGCTAAAGGTGCGACTTAAGATATAGAGTCATTTGGCAGCTGAAAGAATGGCTAAGAAAAGTTTCAATATAGCCACTGCTGAAAGCACCGCATAGAAGCTATATTTTTTGCTCAGAGTGACGAAAGACTATACTGATAAGAATGCCAGATGCATTAAACACTGTGAATGGGTTGTATTCCTTCAACTTTTCAGCAAATCCAACAACGTAGGTAGCCTGTCAGTCCCTTAAAGTCTCGCCTATGTTCTCTATTGACAGAAGCAAACATACCTTTCATTTTCACACAAGGGATGCAGCCACCCTGTGTGCTCTTAAGAAAGCTTATCATACTGAGACTTCAGAGCCAAGTCACGTGTATTTTTGTGTCCTTAAAGGGAAAAGGAACAAGCAAAGCTTTCCAATAATATGGGGTAAGCCAGCAGTCAACCCCTCACTAAGGGTTTACCAACTTACTTGGGTCACCCACCACTCAGGTCACCTGACTGCATTATCGGCATCAGAACCTAGCGGGGCGGAAGGTTATAACAGGCCCTTCCCAACAGGGTGCAGCGACAATTATTCAAGATCCTTCTCATCCCCTTGCTTAGCAGTCCTAACGTGAGAATCTGCAGTGCCTCACCCACTTAATGCCTTCAAGGTGGTTTGATCTGGGTTTCACATGACGACTCATCTCCACCACAAACATGCATACAGAGGTGGCATGCGGTGATGGTGCCCCCACGGAACCTGGCTCCAGCGGCTCAGGACTTAGCCACTTCTGACCTGCACAACACTTGGATGTTCAAATGTCATGTCCATCATTCC
Source organism: Calotriton arnoldi (assembly GCA_963921515.1). Taxonomy (NCBI): domain Eukaryota; kingdom Metazoa; phylum Chordata; class Amphibia; order Caudata; family Salamandridae; genus Calotriton; species Calotriton arnoldi. The sequence continues at coordinate 1,669,142 of CAWUFW010002736.1, read as the reverse complement.
AGCGAGTGTCTGTCAGAGGCAGAAAACATTCAAGCAGGACTTCCACCCGAGCCGATTTTTCCTCAAACCAAGGTTGGAGGGACAAAGCCTGGCACCTCAGGTCACCGTCTGCCCTCCGGAAATTATTTTCGGTACTGGTAAAAATACACTCGAGCTTTCTTATTGTCACACATACAACGCAACCCCGCAGGCTGTCCTTCAACCAGGCACCCACGCAATATGCCAGGCTCGGCCATGAACAGTATCAGCAGCATCCATAGGCGACAAAACCCGGACAACGTACAAAGTGCAGCAGTTGGGAAAAAAATCAATGCCATTAGATCAGAGGTGTCACGCATAACATCAACTTTAGATCACTAAACGCTAATTACGTAAATAAATCAGCACTATTGTGCAATACGACCTGATATTTAGTCAGTTTCTTTATTGAAGTCACTTAAAACGAAATGTTTACGGTGTACCTTGAGTTGCCTTAGCGAGAAACATTACTTGAAAAGAGAAATCAAAGTGACTGATGTGAACGCAAGGCACATGGAAGAGCGCTAACCGCAGAGAATGGACGTTGCCTTGGAGATCAGCTAACAAAACAGCTTCTCTCCTGGGCAGGATATAAGTCATAGCTGGGCTGAGCCGCCCTGGATAGTCCTGAACTTTGTTTTCACTGACTCACTTCCTGATGTGCCAATGCGAGCCGAGCCCGAACATTTCAGGCAAGTGACTTCTCCAGCAGGCTGTGCTCGGGGGCGCGGCTGCCGCGGAATGGCTATGATCACGAGGAAAGCAGGCATTTCAAAGTCTAGATTTAGCACATTCTATTGAATTTGGTTGACGAACTTCAACCATTTAAATCACAATAATGGTCGGACGTCGCCTTTACCTCGGTCATGACATAATGCACCGACTCGCTACGACATTAACGGTACATGTTGACTTGAAATCAGAACACTGAGGGCAATAAAAATAACTACCATATCCACAAGGTTGAGCTCTCCGCTCACTGCCACAACCCCATGACCGCAGCAAATATGCTGACATTTACACTTTAAAACTGAGCAGACGCAAGGGCTATGGGACTGTCTGAGGTAATTATAATGATCCAGCAGTAGAATGCTTGAACAGCAACTTTTACGGAATATGCTTTCCATCTCCCACAACTGTTAATGCAGAAGCACGACTTTTCTTCTGGTCTGCGATGGAGTAAGTGAAGTGCCCATCTGGCACGAGACAGATTCCCTCTGCTCTGTGGTGCAGAAATGGACGTCAACATCTGGCAGCAGAACGGATTCCCTCTACTCTCTGCCGAAGAAAATGAAGGATACACCTGGCAATAGACTACATTCCCTCTGCTGCGGAAAGGGAAGCACACATCTGGCAGCGGATTCCCTTAGCTGCAGGAAAGCAAGAAACATCTGGCAGCAGAGCGGATTGCCTCTGCTCTAGGATGCAGGTAATTAAAGAAACATCTGGCAGGAGCACGGCTCTCCCTCGGACCTGCACTGTCGTAATAAGTGCACACCTGCCTGCCAGAAGTACGGCTCTCCTTTGCTCTAGGAAATTAAATACCCAGCTTGCGGAAACACACTTCACGCTCGGCTCCACAGTACAGGACAATTGGTTTGAAGCTCAACCCGCCACCTTACTTGCACAGCATCAAGGAACCAAAGAAGGGCGACTGGAAGCTGGGCCTCAGTAATACTGACTTACCCCAACAGATGGGTCTTTAAAGATCTTCGGGGTGGGTGGGGTTCCATCAGCTGCTCGCAAGGACTGGGAAGGATTTACCTACTCCCTGGTTACTTACTTATTTGCGAGGGACCAGGAGATGTTTCTTGGTCGATGTCACAGCTCTTGTGGCAGTATGCAGTGAAGCATAGCTTCGGGTAGGGAGGGTCAGTTCCATAAACTGATTTATGACTCAAAGCCAGAGTCTTTGAATTTTATTTTAGTGCAAATACACAGCAACCCATTTGGAGGATCTACTAATGTATACAATTCATGTGCTTTATCAGTCCACTATAAGTAAGATCAGTGTGGCCAAACCTTCCATTTTCTTGCCATTGGCAGTCAGTTAAGAGCCCTTCTTCTTTCATTTTGAAGTCCTATTTGCCTTATTGTATAACTGGGTCATGCTGCTTTGCATTTAACATGTGAGTGACAGTGTCATCTTAAGATTTTTGGGCAGCCTGGGCAAGAAGTATTTTTGGGGCCCTGTATGGAATAAATTTGGATTTTATTACACCTTTCCTGCTAATTCAAGCCTGCATGATGTAAACAATACTATATTATATGTCAAACTTTAACACGGTCACAAAAACCAAGTTGAAATATGTCTTGCCCGGAACACCGATTAGAGAGATAGAGTCAGAAATAGAGGTGGGTAGGGAGAGAAAGTGGCTAAGTTAGAGAAATAGACTACAGATAGGTCAAATAGAGAGAAAGTTCACTATGCCAAGGGGGGCCCTTCGAAGGTGATGGCCCTGGGAAATGACCCACTTTGCCCCTGCCTTTAAATGTCTCTGGCCAGTGAGTGTTCTGAGTGCTAAGCACATACACTTGCATCTAAGCTTTACCACCATCATGCAGTGCAAGAGAATCAGTTGGGCCTGCTTCATAATGAAGCACAAGTTCGAGGGTCTCAGTCACAGCTGGGGTGTTTGCGTTAAAAGATGGACAGCATGACAAAGAATCTCTCTTGTGGTGCCAAGAACCTCTTTAAAAAATATATTTAATGTGGGGCATTTTTGTCAAATGTCAGGCGTGTTTCTTAGGGCCCACAACCCATCTAGTAGTTGGGATCTGTGCCCAAATACCTGTGCTGAAAATTGAATGGGGTGTTACACCACACAAACGCCAGTTTGTGGCGTACTGTTTAATTGTAAAAGCCCCTCATGCTATCGGTGGTGTATTTGCAAAGGTGAGCCCAATCATTCTCATAACGTAACAGTCTACACTCTACACAATGTGGTTTCTCATGTCTTCATGTATTTTCCCCCTCTTCCTTAAATTATGACAGCAACACCAACTTGTAGAGGGCTGAAATAAAGTGCTTAGATTCCAGACGAGAAGCCTGGGTCTTTTCAAAACAGGTTATTCCCATAATTGCTGACACGTTAATAGGTGGACTAAAAAAAAGCCTGATTTATGTACAACTGAGTCTCTCATAAATCTTATTAACAACATTAAACAGATTTAATAGTACCATCAGGTAAACATACTGGAGACTGACCTACACTCATTCAGCCTCAAATGCTCAGATGAACCTTAAAAAATGCAGAGAAATGAAAGAGCACAAGAGGAGGGGGAAAGGGGTCAAGCCAGTGGCGTAGCTAGGCACTCTGTCGCCCGTGGCGGTCCCTGCCTTTTGCCGCCGCCGCCGAGCGCCTAAGAGCAGGGGGGGGGGGGTGCTGGCGATAAATTTACCTGCCGCCCCCAAATCTCGTGCCGCCCGGGGCGTACCGCCCCCTCCGCCCCCCCCTTGCTACGCCAGTGGGTCAAGCTATACCTACTGTGTTAAACACAAGGAAGACCCTTTTTGGTTTCTCAATCTAAGGAATGTCCCATAAGTTCCTCACATTACTCTTGATTCAAAGGAACCAATAGTTTATCAGATCCCTTTCAGATTCAGTGTGCCATAATTTGGAATTGGGTTGTTTGACAATACTTAATTGTATTCAATTTGCAGGTGTAGATAGCTGGTTTTGGCTACTGTAAGCATTGAGGTGGTCAGCCTCCCTTCCTGTGACCATAATATAAATGGAGCACGCTCTCCCCTTTTGCACCATGGCGCTCCTTTCAAAAGGTGTGCCTGGCACAGACTGGGTTAACTCGCCCTATTATAATGAATGGGCTGTCCCCAAAGCAGCTGTGAACTCATGCTGCCATGGTGGCCAGCACATTCAGTGAAATACAGAACGGCTGCTTCCAAGTGCTCCGTGTTTCACAGTGTAGGCGGCAAGCCACCTGTACTCAAAAGATCTGTGTGACTGAACCCACTTGCAGCAGGATTTCTGGGCAGGGGAGGGGTCTATGGGATCCCCTCCTACCTCCATAGGGCTGTCCTCAGGGGGCGCACTAACAGTGCATCAACTTTTTGTGGTGAACTGTCAAAGCACCTCCTAAGGGCCTGCTTCTGTGCCCGCATCCGTAATAATGTGCGGGTGCAAAGGCAAAATGATTCCCTCTTTTGAATGGGGCCACGCCTCCATGTAAATGAAGGAATGTCCTTTAACGACAGCGCTGGTTCTACATGTGCGCCAGCACTATGACTATTACAGAAGGAGCCGCAGATGCTTGTACTATAGTGCTCAGGGGCGCACAGGCCCACTGCGACCTCGGGGCACTATGCATAATAAACCTTAAGGTAAGTAATGCCATGAAGTGCTCAACAGAACAGACGCTCAATTCAGAGGTCAGCCAAGCTCACTGGCCAATGGACAAGTGGAGTGCTTTGGATTTGATCAAATTTATTATTTTTAAGCTTAATGCCCTCTCAAAAAGTAGCCAATTGAGCAAGCAGTTATAGGGCTGAGGCAAAGCAGACTTTTTTGAGTTTTGAATTAATATTTAGAAATTGAGTGAGGATCTCATGCATTTCTTGAGAAGAAATTTAGTGATGTAACAGCTTTGCCTTTGTAGACCTTGTTTTTGGTCTGAGGACAGTCACTCTTCTGCTTCGGTTTTGTTTGGCATTACACAGGTGGAGTTAGTTCAGTTGCCACTGACCTAGGTATTAAGTTCATTTTCTGCTATGTTTCAATTGATAACTGTGCCTTTCTTCCTGTGTTTTCCTGCTAGTAGAAGCCAGAAATACTTGTGGCCAGTGGTCTTCCCAGGCAAGTTACGATTGTCGATAGCAGGCGGGACCAAGTTCTTCACTACGCCACAGGAGGTGTGGGAATAGATCGACCAGCAGGCCCCGCAGGACAACGGGGACCAGAGACACGAGGGGCAAGACAGAAACAGGGCCCGGCTCGAAGGCAACGGAGGGAAACCGGTGAGCCTGCCTACAGCAGAAGAGATGCAGCGGGAAAGGGACAGAGCAGTGGCGGCGATTGCATCCCTTAGCGCACATGGGCGACAGGGCACAGCCTCAGTATCCGGGGAGGACCCAAGAGACTCGGACTCTGAACAAAGCACTAGCACAGCGGGGGAATCCAGTCAAGAGCTTCCAGACATTACCCCCAGATCGGCGGACGATATCATATGAAGCTACCGCAAGACACGCAAGTATGCCCAGGCACTGATAAACATGGGGGGGACCCAGTGAACTGAACATGCGCTCTAACGAGCAGGGAGAATCTATGACCACGATCTGTTGACTAAATCCTACAAGCACTGGGGTGGGGGGCGGGTGGGAGGACATGGCTCTTTCCCAAGTAGGCGTCTGACGCGTCACTACTTGAACTTTGGACAATTCTCACAGTTGCACTCAAGTGCATAGTTTGGATGGGGGAGAGAACCTCACTTGTCCTGGGGAGGGGGTGTTGTTTTTTTTTTTTTTAGTGTTTCAAGTTGGAGGCACTGCAGGCCACTAGAAATAGAACTAGGGACAGCTAGTAATGATCGCAACCGCCAAACCGGTCTACCGGGGGATCCCAGCCTGGGGGTCAGGGAGGGAACAAGGCGAATAACTAAAGATGAAGGATAGAGTAACGTATTACATGATATCCTGGAACACAAGAGGAATACACTCCATGCACAGGTGACATAAAATATTTTCATACCTTAACAGACGCGGAGTACACATACCCTGGCTTCAGAGGGGGCTGCACTACACCGGAGGTGGAGGGGCCAGGCCTATTACACTTCGTTTTCTGCATTCCCGAGGGGGTATTAATTTGGATACGGGCGGGGGTCCCATTTCAACACACGGGACACAAAGCTGACCCGGAGGGCAGGTATCTCATAGTCACAGGGAGGTTGGACGGACAAGACGTGACGTCGATTAACCTCTATTGGCCGAATACGGACCAAGTGGCTTTCCTGGAGAAGATGACTGAGGTATTGGCACCTTATATGACGGGCTTAATTATCATGGGAGGAGACATCAACTGTGTGGCAGACCCGGACCTTGACCGCTCTCACCCTCCGCTCCGTGACTCTCCCGTACATAGAGCGGCCAGGGGCTTTCGGGACTGGCAGACCCGGTGGCAACTGATTGATACCTGGAGAACCACGCACTGGACAAAGAATACTCTCACCTCTCACACGCGCATGAACTTCACGTAAGGCTGGACACGGTCCTCTGTTCTCCAGACATGCCCGCCGCAATGTGAGGAGCAGAGTACCTGACTCGCACAATATCAGATCATAATCCCCTCCTCATAAGGATGCAGTGGGGAACGCAACTCCAGCCCATCCCAACAAGGCGCCTCAGACCAGAGGTGCTCAAGGACCAGGTATTCCAGCACGAGATCAGGGGACACATCACCTCCTACTTTTCTGACAACGCCCACTCCACGGACTCTAGACAGATGGAGTGGGAGGCCTTCAAGGGAGTGATAAGGGGAAGATGTATGGCAGCATCAATTGGGGTGCGGCGGACATTAATTACGGATATAGAGAAAGCAGATCGTGCACTAAGAGTTAGAGACGAGATGCCCCGAGCACCCGGAGCTCCGTCAGGAGCTGCTGGAGGCAAAAGAAGAAGTCGCTGCTCAGGAGGAACGCTTGAGATGCTTTAACTACAAAAAATACATGGATCGGAGTCACGCAGAGAGGGACAGGGCGGGTAAACTGCTGGCATGGCTGGCGAACCCATCCCGTAGAGGGAATAACACTATAGAACTAGCTGACCCAGTTGGACGCCCCTTATACAGGCAGACGGATATAAATAACAGGTTCATAGAGTACTATAATCAGCTATATAAGAGTTCTGGGCCCCAAGGGGGAGAGGCGATACGAGATTACTTAGAGGGGATCCCCCTTTCCACGATATCCGGAGAAGACGCAGACCAACTGGGAGCCGACATCTCAGAACGAGAGATTAGGGTAGCCATTAAGGGCCTGGTGAAAGGCAAAACCCCAGGAACAGATGGATTCCCTACGGAATTCTACACCACCTACGTAGAGGAGCTGGCCCCCAGGCTGGTGGAACTATCCGCAGCGGCCAGGGAGGAGGGAACCCTACCACAGACTACCCGGGAGGCAGTGGTGATCCCACTTCTAAAAGCAGACAAGTCCCCCCCTTGACTGAACGGCTTACAGGCCTTTATCGATGCTTAACCTCGATTTCAAAATCCTAAGTAAATTGCTGGAGTTCAGACTGCTCCCATACATGACCTCTCTGGTCCACCTGGACCAGGCGGGGTTCATACCAGGCAGAAACACGACCCTGAACATACGGCGACTCCTCTCAATCCTGGAATCGGACAGCAGTGCAGAGCGGGAGGGGGTGGTATTCACTATAGACATAGAAAAGGCCTTTGACAGCCTGGAGTGGGAGTTTCTCTACGCTGTGTTAGCAAAGATGGGAATGGGACAGGGTTTCATACGCTGGGTGAGACTGCTATACACAGGTCCGACGGCGAGGGTGCACACTGGCCGCACGATCTCGGACCAGTATCGGGTGGAGAGGGGCACCCGCCAGGGGTGCCCCCTCTCTCCCCTGTTGTTTGCCCTGGCGGTGGAACCCTTGGCTTGTGTGGCGCGGATGGGAGACAGATACAGGGGACTGAAGCTGGGGGGACAGGTACATCATATAGCGTTATACGCTGACGACCTCCTGCTGTTCCTGAAAGACTCGGAGGAGGACCTGCGGGGGGCCAGGAACATGATGGAGGAGTTTGGGGCTCTCTCGGGCCTAAGAGTAAACTGGCAGAAGTCCCGGTTATCCCCATGGTAGCGGACCGACAACCACCCGAGGGGCTGGGGGACCTGAGGTGGGAGCCTCGCTGTTTCCGATACTTGGGGGTAAAGATCTTCCACTCGCTCCAGGACGTACAGGAAGGAAACAGCACTGAGTGCTCTAAAAGATAGCATGGGAGTTTGGGGGAAACTCCCCATCTCCTTGCTAAAAATGGTGGCCCTTCCCCGACTGCTGTACTTTTTTGTCACACTGCCTGTGTGGATCCCCAGGGCATGGTTCCGAGAAGTGGACACGTGCCTTTCGGCCTTCATATGGGGAACTGGGAGGCGACGAGTGGCTCTAGCCACGTTAAATCGGCCTTCGACGGAGGGAGGGCTGGCGACCCCGGACTTCGAAGCATACTACTTGGCAGGGCAGCTGAAGAGACTCACTCAATGGATAGCGGGGAGGATCACACCAGATAGGGGGGTGCCCCCTTCACCCCAGGGAGGGATGAACTGCTCCAAACACTAATGAGGACCGCAAAGGCACAACACATACACACCAATGAGCATAGAGTGATACAGAGGTGTTGGAATAGGTGCCTCCAGAAGACCCAGACGAAACACCCTTACTCACCGGACCTTCCGCTGATGGTGATCAGGGCGCTGCCACACGGGGGACAATGGGGAGGCATAGACTATTGGGTACAGGCAGGGGCGATAGGGAATTTGTACAGAGATGGAGAACTTCTCCCATTCGAGGAATTGAGTACTGATTGGGACATCCCACAGGGCCACTTTTTGCTGCACAGAGCGATCACGGGGGCGATACGACGGCACTGGCAGATGGGCACAATAGAACCGCCACAACATGCCACATGTGACTATATTAGGATAGCCAGAGGGGTTATAAAGGCAGTCACTTGCCTATACAGGGCGATAGGGGGAGACTCTGCTAAGCCGCTAGATGGGATAAGGAACCATTGGGCAGAGGATATAGGACGCCCTCTGGAGGACAAGGACTGGGAAAACGTATTGCAAAGGGCACCAAAGGTGTCCAGAAACACACGATTCAGGCTGCTAAGCTATTACACATTACACCAAGCATGCATTACCCCGGAACGAATAAACCGATACTTTCACAGGGAAGACGCGGAATGCCCTAGATGCAAGGAAGTAGGAGCGAATTTCATCCACATGATGTGGAACTGCCGGGCACTGGCGCATTACTGGCAGGAGGTAACGAGGGAAACGGCCCGAATCACTGATAGAACAGTACCATGTACACCAGCACACTGCTTGCTCAACATGTTCCCGCACACAGCCAAGACCAAAGTCACTGCCAAGTTTCAGGACCTGGCTTTCATCCTAGCCAAGCGGGAAATCACCAGTAGATGGAAGGCACCAGATGGCCCTAGCATCACTAGATGGAAACGAGAGCTAGAGAAATGGGCTGGCTGCGAGAGTAGAGTCCTGATGAGGAATGCGAAACAAGGCGTAGGCAGAATAGAGAGGCCCCACGCATGGGAGGCACTGGTGGAAGAGATGAACCGCAATGACCAGGAATCCAGCAATACTTCCCCAATGGCGAACTCTAGACAGGGGAGCCCCCAGAGACAGGACCCTGGACCTGACCTAGAGCTGGAACCCGGGGGGACTAGCCCATAGACTTAGCAAAGTGAACTGAGCAAGTTACGATAGGGAGGGGGTAAACATGAAGACTGCACAGTCCACCAATGACTAGCAAGGGAAAGCGACAAATAATGGAAGGAAAGTCTTTTAATGGCCTGCAGTGCGGGAGAGGGTGGGGGGAGTTGGGGGATGTTGGGGGTGGGGGCGGGGGGGAGTTCAAACGAGTATAACCACGTATGAGGATACCAGGAATACAACAGGGCTAGTAGGAATGACGAATGGACTAAAAAAGATAACTATGCAGCGAATGCCCTGTAACCCAGTGTGATGAAAGTATAAGACCATGTATTGTACCAAAATTCAATAAAATGTGTTTAAAAAAAAAAAACAAAAAAACAAAAAAAAGACTTGTGGCCAGATGGAAGGGGAAGGGGAGTGAGAGATAGAGAAAGCCAAAGAGCGAGAGACCCATGTTAACTAGAAATGAGGATGTAAACTAATTTTGTAACGAATAGGTTAGGCGCACAGTCCTCCTTATATTGCTCTGTGTGAGGAAAGGGTTTCTGCCAACCCAGCTATTTTCTTGGACACTTGAGGTATTTCAGCATTTATTAACCCAGCCACGTTATTGCATTGCTAGACGGTGGCTGTCTTTTCTGCTGAAGTCATTTTCTCTCTGAATGGCACATTCAGACTTAATTCATTCCGCAAAACGTTTGGACATTGCACCAGGTAGTTATGTGTCATTTAGGGTACACAATGACGACATGTATGCAAATGGTGGCCCCAGAGGCTGCGACAGGCAGAAAGCAGCAATTTCAAGGGCAAGTAGATGTGACTGCCTTGATGTTGTATAGACTAGTAACTGATTTCTGACACATTCTGGAGATATCTGAGAAACTCAAGGCTTACCCAGAAGAAGGGTTTTGAGGATGGTACACCAGAGTTGGAGATCAGGCATGCAATTGCGAGTGAATAATTATTTTTACAGGTTTTTTCCCCCCCCAACTATTGCCATTTAACATGCTGTTTGTTGCTGGGTGCATTGAGCATTGTCTGCAAGTGTAGACCTCATCTGAAGCAGTTAATCCGCCTTTTTGGAAATTCCAGAGATTCTGTATAAAGGAAGATGAATCATTTATTGGCAGTTGTTTACTGCTAATGCTTATGGCTGGAGAGATGCCCTATGGTTTTGCAGTATAAAATATACCTGGGAGCCACTCCGCGAGAATGATGCATGTATTCGTATAGGTTTAAAGTTATGCTGGTGCTTCTTGTGCTGAGTTACATCACTGATTTTGGATTATAAGTTTCCTCCTTTGTGGTTGTGACATTGTGCAACTGCATTGTATGCAGGCAGAGGTGTGCTGCCTGTTGTGTTAGTGTTGAGCTTACTCTGTGCTGTGGGATTATTAATGGGGTGCTGTTTGAGCGAGGGACTATTAATGCAGTGAGCTCTCCTGGCATGGAATGCAAAGTGCATGAGTGTTGTGCATACCCAGCAGTTAATGGCAGAGGCTTGAAGAGGATCTAATTCTCAACGGATGCTTTGTCTGCCTAAGATTACAAGACAGGCTCCTCTTCTGGATCAATGACGCAACCTCTGAATGAGAAGTTTGCATTTTTGCTTTTGTTTCATTACTGTTTTGCTATTTATTTATGGAGAGTTTTTATACCGTGCGTACTAGGCAGAAGAGATTAGCAGAGATTTCCAGAGGTGACACTAGGTACACAGGGTACAGGACAGAAGAGTTCACGATAATGTGTGGGGAGAAGAAACTCACGCCAGGTGAACTCAATTCACAAACAAAATGCAAATATTTACCAAAAATTGTTATGTTAGTGCAAAAAATTTTTAAATGAAAAGAATATGACCATCATAACCAAGCCACTAACCAGTCAAAACACTGTAAGGAGTGCAGCAAGTATTAATACATTCGAAGATTAGACAGAGGACAGAAGGAAGAAATGGTCTATGAGGAAATGTTTCTTGTTCTCATGAGGTCTTGCCTATGCAGCGCATGCGCTGTCTCTTCGAGACATGCTGTATCTAGAATACAGGATAAGAGCCCCTCCCATCTTTTTAATTGGTTCCTCTTTCTGTCCTTTGGAAATGCCGGCTTTTGTTTGGTGAATATGCTTAGTAGTCCCTCCTTCTGGACTTTTTTATCCTTCCATGAGGACTGCTCCTGTTACATGTGTTCTTACTCGCCAGGTTGTTTAGAGAGCTTTCAGAGTGCATTTTGTTTTTGTTGGCCTTCCTCTGCTCGTTAAGTGTTCTGTTTACTTCGCTTTGGCAGCTTTGTTTGCCCTGCTGTCACTTAATCTCCCTGTGCTGTCCCTCCACCTCCTCACCCCTCCCACAACACTGCTTGCCCACCCCCACCACACCTCCGAGGTCGCTGCTTGCTTTTTCTTTTATTTAATTTACATTACCGCTTCTCACACTTAATCTCCCTGTGCTGTCTCTCCCCACCCCCTAACCCCTCCCACAACACTGCTTGCCCACCCCCACCACCCCTCAGATATTGCTGCTTTTTTTTTGTTTAATTTAAATTAGTACAATTATATAGTGCGAGCATGGGGGAGATTAGTGATTTGCCCAGATTCACAGGATGTTGAGCAGCCACCGAGGCTTAAACACGGATCCTCGGCTCCCGAATCGGTAGCTCTGACCACTGCGCCACATGGAATCATCAAACATAGTTGCGTCATTTAAAAGATTTTTAAAATGGTGCACATTTCACGTATTACAAACAACAGTTTTAAGCTGTGCTCATAATTAAGAACCCGTACTTGATTCTACATTTTTAAAACAGTTTGAGTCGGGTTCCCAAAAAAGACACTCACATTACTCGAAAAGGACCTCTGCCTATTATAGCACTGTAGGTTGCTTAGTTTTCCTACGCTTGTTTTTTCTTTTGTTTAATTTACATTACCGCTTCTCACACTTAATCTCCTTGTGCCGTCTCTGCCCACCTCCTCACCCTTCCCACAACACTGCTTACCCGCTCCCACCACCCCTCCGAGATCTCAGCTTTTTTTTGGTTTAATTTAAATTAGTAGAATTATATAGCACGGGCACAGGGGAGATTAAATGATTTGCCCAGATTCACAGGATGTTGAGCCGTTGCTGAGGCTCGAACACGGATCCCCACTTCCCAATTTGGCAGCTCTGTCAGCTACCCCACGTGGAATCATCAAACATAGTTGTGCAGTTTGAAAGATTTAAAAAATGGTGTACATGTTATATATAACAAACAACGGTTTTGAGCTGTGCTCATAATTAAGAACCCATACTCGCATTACTCGAAAAGAACCTTTGCCTACTATAGCGCAGTAGGTTGCTTATTTTTCCTATGTTCGTTCACCAGTTAATTTCCATGTCGCTGTGACAGTCCGTCTTCTCTTTCAAGAACATTTTCTATTACTGTAGTATAGCCCCCTACCAGATTCTGTCCGTAAACTCCGCCTTCCATAGTCTACCCTTTGCCTTTGGGCTACAATGGGAAATCACCAGCTAAGAAAACATTCTTCCTGCAGGAACAACGAGGGAGTGATTTCCCCACTGGGGGGAGAGCAGGCCGAACAACAACTTGCCTGCATGAGTTCAACAGCGGATACACATCCAGTAAAGCAATCTTATAATCTGCTGGTCTGTAAATAGATGCGCTACAGATGAAAAGCGCTGCTTCAGTCCCTGTTGAAAAAAAACTTTACAAGTTAAATATTTAGTGGATATTTGCTGTCAGAGTGCATCCATCCTAACGTCGCGTGGACCACGTTTGAGGTACTTAAATAGAGCCAATTTGTTGCCAGAAGTACAGGTTATTTCACAGCCGACAGCCATATTTAAAAGTCACTGTTTGAAGCGGAAACCTCAAATGTGAGCGAGCTATGTTGTTTACCCATGTTTATTTGATCCGCCTACTGCTTATCTTGGTCTGTTGAGTTCTTAATGGCAGTGCCTAGGAAGAAGCACTTTTCTATAAAAGGCAAACATGTGAGATTAATTTATTCAAGAGGAATTCCATCAAAGATTACCTTGCCGTTGTCTCTCTAATTTGCGGGTGCATTCCACGGTTTTTGCTGACATTTGAAGCAGTTTACCGCAAGGCGTGTTTTAGAAATTTAGGGCAGATATGTGCCATAAATTGCAACACCTGGCTTGCCATCTGGGCTAGTCCCAGCACCAAAATGCACCCTTTTAAAATCATCAGTGCCTCTGCAACACATTGGCAAGATTTGAAACATTTTTCTAAGAAACTGTTACTTTCTTTTCCAGGCAACCTATTACTCTCACTCATACCCTATTTCCCATTTTCATGTTCTCCAAGGCCACGAGGTCTTATGAATAGCAATAGCGCTATGCATATATGATCACTCCACTGTAAATAAAAAAAAAAAGTTAAAAACATTGTCATTTTCAACGCCAAGAGCTCTTAGCTTTCAAAAATGCGAGATCAATTGCATTGCAAATGCTTGTTTTTAATTGAAAACAGGAGTTCTGAGGAGAATGGCATTCGAGCTGTGGAGTTGATGAGAGCCCCCAGAGGCAGTCAGTGCTTTTTGTTAGGTAGTAAAAGTGCTCAGTGCACAGACGTTTATGTATTAAGCATGCCAGTTTTTATGTCACTATGCCGTGAACTGGGAGCCAGCTAAGAAAGTAGAGAACAAGAAAGATGTGATCAAAGCAGTCAATCCCCAACGCCAAGCCTACGATTGGGGCAAGGCAAATTTTAGGGATACTGGTGGGAACGGCATTCTCATACTACATTCTGGAAAGTACCAACACCTGGATCACATCCTTAAAGTCCTGGTCCAGAAGCAACGGTTTAAAACCTCGAGTAGGTGTCCTGATATCACCAATTTTCTCTGAACTTGCTTTTGCATGTTAAGTCTCGTGGCTTCGGTCTAAATGCTGCAGACCGCCAGGCCAAGAGATTTAACCACACACTACTGCCTTGCTAATTCAGGCTATTACAGGAGAAGCTGTTTATGGTTTATAAGGAACCTTGTTTTCAGGAGCACATTCTAGACGCGTTCTTGTGCCCAAAGTAAATCAGAGATTATGAACAAAGAAGCTACTGTATTAAGACGTTTGGTCATTTTGGTGCTCTCCTTTCTAGTGGAGTACTAGCCTCTAAATGGCTCTCCCCAGCTGTTGGTGAGTCAAGTGGTGGATGGCAGTCAGTAGGCACATGTTTCTGCCTCTGTAGGGGGATGTAAGAACGGAATTGGTCCTCATAATGGCTGCTGCCTGCTTTCATTATAGAGATAGCAAATGGCTTCAACTTCCACACAATATTGGCAGGTGATAAAACGGTGACTTTCCTGACTGCATTGTTTTGAAGGTAAGGTTATTTAGAGGTTACATGAAAAATCAGGTCTGCAAGAGTGTCTCGAAATTCTGGTCCAAGACACGCCAGGGGAAAATGTTGACTACACTCTGGGTCCTGACTGGAACAATGGAAAGATTGCGGACAACCACAAGTTACTGTGATCAGGAACACATTTACCCTTTCAACAAAGGAAATGTCAGGGGATGCATGAAGGTAGAAGTCTGGGAACCCCCTGGGAGAGGGGATTGTCCACAGTAATTAGACTTTAATCTTCTTGAAAAGCATTGGTGCATATATAATCTCCTCTGAGTCAAATAGCTAGGTCTCTGGAAGTTCACAGTGAGGTGCATACTTTGATAGAACTGATTTGATCGATTTGTCATTTGCATGGAGGTTTCGACTGTGCTTGATACACTAAGGCGCTATCTTTCAGTTAACCCATCTTATGCCAACACAAAAATCGCACCAACAATTAGGTGCATGCAGGTTGCAGTCGTTACCATCTTTCTTGTACGTTTAAAAAAAAGAAATGAAAACGTGGCATACTTCAAGTTGTTTTAAAATGTTTTTATAATGCACCAACAGCCAAAGAAATGTTAACAAGCTAATGCAACGTGTTCCACTGTAATACAACACAGTGGTGACACTGCAGGGAGAACGTTGTGCAACACCAATGGCTTCTGAATAGCTCGAGGTCGTAGATAAACGTAAGAGGAAACCTTTGCAGCATTCAGAGCAGTTCATCGATTCAGTACAAATAACAGCTCCATTAGCAATCATGACAGGCAGTTTCTATTCTTAGCACAAGTTCTCATACCTACTTTGTGGGGCATCAAGCCAGGGACAAAAGTCTCTTTAGCCATCTTTTATATGGTGAAATATTCAGATGTAAGCCTTCCCCCGCCATGTTCGCGCTGATTTGTAATACATTCGGGAATTGGTTTATTTTAATGTGTCTTGCGAAGGGACTGTGCCTTCACAAAACCACAATCTCAATCTGACCAACTGCAATGAAACTAAATCGCCCTCAGAGACAGCCAGAAGTTTTTAATACCAGAGAATATACTTAAAGCTTTGACAAGTAAGTGGCTTGCACAAAGCACCGTTGTATTTTATGTTCTCTTTCGCCTTAAACCCGGACACGTCAAAAGATGTATTCAAAGCTCTCACTCAATACTGCTGAACTGGAAAACGCGACCAGGAGCTCCGGGTTGGTACATTGCTGTTTACACGGTGGTTAAGACCTCTCTGGCTTCTCATGAGCTACAAAGCACCGCCCTCTGCTGAGAGAGAGTAAAAGGCACGAGCCGTGCTTCTCTAAAGGAGACTCTTCAGAATGGGGAGTTTCAATCATCTCCAGAGCCAAAATGCAGCATCCCTCTCAATATGGTCCATAAAGGAGAGCAACTGATCTCACGCCTGACGCTCCGGCTGGCCTTGCATTAGGCTCGTAAGCCAGATGGATTATGGAAACTGCTCCACCTCGGAGTCTAGAAGTCTGCACTGTCAAGGAGAAGAATGTCAAGGCTACTTCGGAGGGTTTGTGACCGCTATGAACTCAGCAGTCCAGAAGAATTTAACATGTTGATCTGCATTACAAATGCACCATGCCATTTCTATAGCGAGAATGATCACCTGTTATGGAGAGTGGTGTCTTTATTAACAGATATGGCCGCCTAATCGTGGGCAACGGTGTCAGTAAAGGCATGGGCACCAGACAGTGAGCAGAGTGCTTTCAGTAGTGTCTGCAGCGATAGAGATTGTCCCTTCATCCTGAAGAGCAGTGCCCACATTGATGATCATAAGCACTGACTCCTGAGGAGTAGGGCATGTCATCTTGCGAGTTGACTACTATGCTATCCGAGTTAGAAGGCCACATACTGCCTTTTACTCCGACAGACCTTTAATTCCACTGGGCATTTAACTGGTGGGCTAGAGCCCTTGAAGGGCAGTTTTGAAAACCAGGGCCACTCCTTGTGCCCCTGTCACTTTCGTCAGCCCCTTACACCCTCCCTCCCCTCCCCCCGGTAGTTGCAGCAGGAATGGGGAAGATTCAAGAGAAAGGTAGGGAGGAGAAATAAGAGAGAGAGAGCGGTTAGAAAGGGAGAAGAGAGAGAGAATGGATGGATGGAAAGAGATTGCGTGAGAAGACAAAAGAAGAGGGGCTCTTTTGAGCATTTTTGCAGGGCTGCTTTTGGTTCAAAAGTCTGGGCCTTCATGCTGCAGGTAATGCAAGCCATTCACAATGAAAAAGAGGTAACGTACTGTCAAAGAAGCTTTGCAGAAGGCACACGTCTGCATTCAGGTCATTTTTATTCAAGGTACCCAAATCTTTTGAGTCTTCAGTAATATTATCAGGTGTTATTATATGGCTGGCAGGCAAGTGTGGAAGGAGAAAATTGCAGATGTTGAAGCACGACATAGAAGGGGTGAGTCTGGAGGCAGTTAAGCGTGAGCGACAAGGGAGCCAGTGCTCAGAAACTTGCTGGTACAGCAATACAACAAAAAGTTCCTGTTTTGGTGGCCTCCCTAAAAGAATAATCCTATTCGGGGGACGTCAGTTTCAGCCGCCCGGATTTTGCTTCCCGTTGTGCAGGGCCAGGACTCCAAGTCCCAGCCTGCCCAGCGGCTTGCACGCCGCCACCGTTAGCCTTGGTGCGCCAGGAGGCGCTTAAAAATCACACAGGGCTCCCGCAGCGCGGGGCACCCATTCAGCTGCCTGGATTTTGCTTCCTGTTGCGGGGCAGCCAGGACTCCAAGACGCAGCTTGTCCTCCAAAAGTCGTCATCACCTACATAGACTTTGATGGGTTCCAGCACCACCATCATATTCCTATTTCCTTCCTCCTTCCTTCTCTGTCCCCTCCTCTTTCCTCAACCTTTCATATGCAGGTATTTTTTCACCTCTATGAATTGTTTTTCCTTTTCTGTGCCTCTCCACCTCTTCCAGTCTTCCTCAGGTGGCTCCTCGTCCACACCAAACTCTCATATAGTTTCATAGTTTTGTTTGTCTTACCTCCCTTTATTTTTTTAAATTGCACTCCCCACCCACCCAACGTCTGCAATCATACTTTCCTCCTTGTTTCTTATACTCTTCTGAAACTCATTGCTGCCTCTTCTACACCGCTCTCTCCCAATACAACCCCTCATGACATATCTCAATTTGGGAATCTCTTTCAACTTTTCACTCTTCATCAATTTCCCTTTACTTTACCTACCTGCTGTGTTGTGAAACCCCAAACTCACACTGACATCACATGACCATGACGAGCATGCATGTGTGGCGCATGCGTGGCACATGTATGGTAGTAGGTCTCTGTGCTGTGTTGTGTGAATCTAAGACCTGGGGTCCATTTTGGATCCCCTGACTTAGGACGGCCAAGGTGGAAGATGATGTTAGTTTCTCCAAGCAAGTGGATATGTACTTCCTGCATTCCTGTGGCTCGATCAAGACAAAGAAGTGGAGACAGGGCTACTCTTAGAAGCTCAATAAGGACCTTGCTAACAAGGGACTACTGATTAGCTCTTCCTGCGCACTGGCACTTGGTAAATGGTAGGGGAGAGTTGTGGGACTCTGGTTTCTGTTGTTCAAGGTGAGGAGGTTTCTAGATAGGACTTGCCCTTTGTCTGTTTTTGATTACTAAAAGAGGAAGGTTAATAACAGAGAGGTGCAGAGATGTCAAGCTTAATTGCACTGCTGTCTAGGACACCCCTGCTTGGAGCCAGCCACATTGCTACCTGCTGGGAGAATCATCTCTTCACTCAAAGGCTGTCTGGAGAGCAGCCTGAAATGACATTTGAACGAGAATCAACCCTAACCAGTTTAGAGGCCTGGGGCAATAGATCCAAATAGACTGCCTGGAAAAAGTGCATTAAAGTGGAATTTAAATCACCCCTTTTGGTACCAGTCCCAATTTGTTGTTGACCAAGGAAGGGAGTGCTCTCTAGAGTACTCAAAGAACTGCTGTTTAACCGGGGATAGTGTGTGCTTGACAACCAGTCTTCCAATTGGTGCAGAGACATCATCTGAAATCTGCACTTTTTGCTGGAGATGCTGAGGTCTGCCTGAAGTGACTGAAAACTGCCTGCAGATAGAGGGAAAGAGAGTGCCTGGCCCTGCAGGAGGAGAGACTGTCCAGGAGTAGAAGACCAGCATGTTCCCTGGGGTTAGGAGCACACGGAGAAAGCAGAGTTTCTTCATAAGTTCATGAAGACAGGAGTAATGAGTGCCATGAAGCAACCCCACCCCACCCCGGGTTGGTCTTTGCACTTTACCTGTAAACTGCATTGACAATTTTAACTGAACAACTACCCATGTCGCCCATCAGATTGCTGCAGGCTGAAAGGCGGATGCAGCTGCTGCACTAACCAAAGGAGCACGTCTTCGCATAGCAAAAAGTCCCTACTGGCACGGAGGCTGCTGTTGCCAGAGGACACCATTGCAAGAGCAGGCATTGATGCGCAAGCCCGCCCCACCAGTACCTAATCTTTGCCTTAAACCTGTAGTACGTTGGGGACTACAGATACAGGATCTCGATCACAGTAGGAGGAGAAGGGGGGATACCAGGAAGTAGGTGTAGCAGATCACTGTGTATTGCAAAGTAGTTTTTGACCCTGTGTGTCTCTTCAATTAACGGTGAGTAGTACTAAATTCTATTGTGTGGTTAAAGTACTTTCTTTTTCATAAAAGATAAGCACTGGACTAGATATTACGTTATTGTGTCTGCTGATTGCCTGTTAAGTCCTGAGCTCTTACCCTTTAATAACTCCCTGAGAAGCGTGTGACTGCTCGCCGTTGCTACCTTGGGAGTCAAGCACTGAAAGGGTTGCATTTGGCCCAGTTTGTGGAGCCATAGTAGGACGGATGCCAAGACCTCAATGGCAAATGACCTCAACCACAATGGTTGTTGGTCAGTCACTCATTTCTGCCATGTGCTGCCGCATCCTCGAATGAGGTCCGACACCATCTATATTGAATACATTTATGTGAAGTCACAGTGGTGTACTCAATGGGCTTTAACATCTAAAGAGACAGCCAAGGGCTGATATGCAACTTACTCTGTGTGGAAGACTTAAAATCCCTCACTCAAATCTGAATCTCGCCAAAAATGCATTAAAGCAACAACACTGTTGAAGATGCTAACATTTCCATGTTCTCCAAAAATCAGCCCGATTTATCTCAAATGCCAGCTCTGATGACTGCATAACGCCCATTGTTAAAACTTTACATTGGAACTTGGTTAAACACCTTGTCAATTAAAGGGATGCGTCTTATTCCATAAATTAGTTTCCAAAGTTGCTATCCTTTGAATTGTGTTGAAGTGAACATATACCAAGACTTCAATCACCTACAGATTTTTTTAAGTTGTCCACCGGAGGAAGACAAAGCGTAACCATTATTAGAGTGTAATTTCAGACTTACTTAATTTTAGGAACACATGAAAACACATTTATTTAGTAAAATAATATATGTAGTGTTCCTGTGTCAGTGTGCATTAATTAAATTTGTTTGTAGACAGACTCGAACTTGAAAATCAGGCGCTATGTTGCAACTTAAAAGTTATCAAAACAAAGAAAAACGATCAAATTAAATACCAAATATTTACAAGTTAATCTTTTCATCCTTACAAAGTGAATTATGGAACATTTGTTTGTAAAAGTCCCTAAATTGCGGAGAGCTTCTCTAAATACCTTAAAACAGAGGAGGGCTAGTGTGAGAAGTTGGCCTGGTATATGCTGCCCACTAATTAAAGTGATACCAAAGGGGATGATGGACGGAGCGTTAGAGCAAATCAAACACTCCCCCCCAGTCAACTGATCTGGGTTTAATCCATCATCATTCTTTAGCTCACTCCACCACCCCAGTTCAGACATGGCCATATGCAAATCAGTCTGACCCTGTGCCTCATGGGAACAGTCCAGCCCGAACTGCCAAGCCATGTCTTCCCTGGACCGGAAACAAGCATCCTGGGACCGGTTTCGGGTTCAAAACCCTCATCAGCCAGGCTATCTTGAATCCAGTGGCAAAGTGAGCAAGGGACCCACGTCTGGGCATACCCTGCCAACTTAGGGCGAACAAAGCGATACCAAAGGGGATGATGGACGGAGCGTTAGAGCAAATCAAACACTCCCCCCCAGTCAACTGATCTGGGTTTAATCCATCATCATTCTTTAGCTCACTCCACCACCCCAGTTCAGACATGGCCATATGCAAATCAGTCTGACCCTGTGCCTCATGGGAACAGTCCAGCCCTAACTGCCAAACCATGTCTTCCCTGGACCGGAAACAAGCATCCTGGGACCGGTTTCGGGTTCAAAACCCTCATCAGCCAGGCTATCTTGAATCCAGTGGCAAAGTGAGCAAGGGACCCACGTCTGGGCATACCCTGCCAACTTAGGGCGAACAAAGCGATACCAAAGGGGATGATGGACGGAGCGTTAGAGCAAATCAAACACTCACCCCCAGTCAACTGATCTGGGTTTAATGCATCATCATTCTTTAGCTCTCTCCACCACCCCAGTTCAGACATGGCCATATGCAAATCAGTCTGACCCTGTGCCTCATGGGAACAGGTCAACCCGAACTGCCAAGCCATGTCTTCCCTGGACCGGAAACAAGCATCCTGGGACCGGTTTCGGGTTCAAAACCCTCATCAGCCAGGCTATCTTGAATCCAGTGGCAAAGTGAGCAAGGGACCCACGTCTGGGCATACCCTGCCAACTTAGGGCGAACAAAGCGATACCAAAGGGGATGATGGACGGAGCGTTAGAGCAAATCAAACACTCACCCCCAGTCAACTGATCTGGGTTTAATCCATCATCATTCTTTAGCTCACTCCACCACCCCAGTTCAGACATGGCATATGCAAATCAGTCTGACCCTGTGCCTCATGGGAACAGTCCAGCCCGAACTGCCAAGCCATGTCTTCCCTGGACCGGAAACAAGCATCCTGAGACCGGTTTCGGGTTCAAAACCCTCATCAGCCAGGCTATCTTGAATCCAGTGGCAAAGTGAGCAAGGGACCCACGTCTGGGCATACCCTGCCAACTAATGATGATGGATTAAACCCAGATCAGTTGACTGGGGGTGAGTGTTTGATTTGCTCAAACGCTCCGTCCATCATCCCCTTTGGTATCGCTTTGTTCGCCCTAAGTTGGCAGGGTATGCCCAGACGTGGGTCCCTTGCTCACTTTGCCACTGGATTCAAGCTAGCCTGGCTGATGACGGCTGAATGGCCAGAAACCGGTCCCAGGATGCTTGTTTCCGGCCCAGGGAAGACATGGCTTGGCAGTTCGGGCTGGACTGTTCCCATGAGGCACAGGGTCAGACTGATTTGCATATGGCCATGTCTGAACTGGGGTGGTGGAGTGAGCTAAAGAATGATGATGGATTAAACCCAGATCAGTTGACTGGGGGTGAGTGTTTGATTTGCTCAAACGCTCCGTCCATCATCCCCTTTGGTATCGCTTTGTTCGCCCTAAGTTGGCAGGGTATGCCCAGACGTGGGTCCCTTGCTCACTTTGCCACTGGATTCAAGCTAGCCTGGCTGATGACGGCTGAATGGCCAGAAACCGGTCCCAGGATGCTTGTTTCCGGTCCAGGAAGACATGGCTTGGCAGTTCGGGCTGGACTGTTCCCATGAGGCACAGGGTCAGACTGATTTGCATATGGCCATGTCTGAACTGGGGTGGTGGAGTGAGCTAAAGAATGATGATGGATTAAACCCAGATCAGTTGACTGGGGGTGAGTGTTTGATTTGCTCAAACGCTCCGTCCATCATCCCCTTTGGTATCACTAATTAAAGTGGGCACCCTATACCAGTCCTAACAACCCTTATGATGATTTAAGAGGTCTAAGATAACCTTAGAAAGCTATCCAAGTGGTAGCTGTGGAGAGAAGCCTTCAGGCTTAGTCTTGAAGGAATGATGAGCAGCTTGTTTTACCAGAATGCAACCTTAAAGTATTGGTTAAATGAAAGGAGAACCACACAGTAGTTATAAAAATATGTATTTATTAATATAACAGACTAAGTACGATAAAGTATCTGCTACACGTAGATAATCACAAAGCACAAAATACTGTAGCACAGAAACAATAGTAAATAGCACTAATACACAGTGGGCTCCAGGGGGAGACCAAACCATA
This sequence comes from Calotriton arnoldi, assembly GCA_963921515.1. Lineage (NCBI taxonomy): Eukaryota > Metazoa > Chordata > Amphibia > Caudata > Salamandridae > Calotriton > Calotriton arnoldi. The sequence goes on along the minus strand of CAWUFW010002736.1, from coordinate 1,646,235 downwards.
TACTAAAATAGTGGTATAAGAACCACGACTCGATTCAAGACAGTGTCTAGAGGATGTAGAATCGCTGGGACCACAAGGAACCACCCAAGGCGAGTAAGTAGGGACCCCACGGAGGACGGGTGCAGTGTGGGAACACAACCGCGTGCGCCGTACAATTCTATGGGAGAGTCGCGGGTGCTGTTTTAAAATTTAAGGACCCTTCTAAGTGGATTTCGAAGAAACCCTGTGGAACGTAGGAGGTTGGAGAGCCACCCCACCTGTGGATACTGTAGTACTAGAGTTTCCTATCTCAGGGAAGCTGGGTGCATAGGTCTGAAGTGGCATCGGAAACCGCCGTCGATCTCTATGGAGGACTTCGAAGAAGAGTCACTGCTGGGAAGAAGAAAAGTGTCCGTCGGAATCCAAGGGTGGATTCTTGATGAAGAGTACCTGAAAGCAGAGGGGACAGAGTCTGGGTCACTCAGGAGTGACCAGGGGCTCGGTAGACGAATGCCCACCGATGTCGGGTGCTTCAGGTGCATGGAGGGGGTTCTTGACTCTGCAGCCACAGGGACCAGGAGACGTCGAGGGCGACCAGGAGCCGGTTGTGAGCTGTCCCATGAAGGATGTCGATTGCCGAGGGGTCGGTGTCCGGCTGAAGCACCAGCAAGCCTTGGCAGCGGCAACCCATGAAGAAGGTCAAGAAAGGTTACGATTCGGACCAGCAAGGTCCAGGAGACTCACCAAACACAGGGGAGTCAGGGCGAGCCTGGAGCAACCAGGGGAGCCCAAGAAAAGCAGTGTTGACTCTCAAGAGGACCCACAGGCCGGAGGCACAGGAGTTGCGAGGGGGGCCTTGAGCAGTTTCACAAAGCAGCAGCCCACGGAGCACTCGGTGAGAGGAGGCCGGAGTTCTTTGTAGGAAATGGTGCCAGAGGTTGGGGCTACTCGGAGCCCAGTGCACTTGTTTTGGAAACTCCAACAAGCATATGCACTTGCAAAAGTACGCGGTGCACAGGGGTACGGGTATTGCAGCCCCCACGAGGGATTCTGTCCTCAAACTTGGTAAGAGGGCAGCTTGGACCTCGAGGGACTTGGAAACCCACCTTCTGTGTTGCTGGAGCCTTCGGAGTCCGTAGGAGCTCAGGAGCAGCAGACCGGTCAATCGTAGGGGAGTGACTCCTTCACTCCAAGGGAGATATCTTCAGTTGTCCTTGATGCTCGATAGGTCCTGCACGGAGCCTGTATGGTGAACGGGCACAGACGATGCTTCAGACTGAGAGGGAGACGGAGTCAGGCCCAAACGAAGTCCAGAGTGTCCAGACGATCGAAGGTCAGTGGTTTCTTGATCAGAATCTTGTACACGTCGAATCTAGGGTCCTACAGCCAGGTAAGCCCTTTTGTACCCACGGGAGAGGGTTTGACAGATTCAGGGTACCCTCCCAGGGGAGGGTCTGGACAGTGGGGAGGTTACTCCCATGTCCTTTGTCCAGTTTCATGCCAGAGCAGGAGCCAACGGCTCCCAGGACTGGTTTGAACTGGACTCTGCACAGGGACACCAAATGTGCCCCTCACGCGGACCTTCGGTCGCTGGCAAGCGCACCCACCCAAGCCTAATACACTAAGTCCTGTCTGGGAGGTGGTCACACCTCCCTGTGACAGGATGCCTATTGTTCTGCCTTCCCCTGCTCGAGCTTAGCTCAGCAGCAGGAGGGCAGAAATGTGTCTCTGGTCGGCAGCAACCATTTTGGGCTGCCCGGGACTAGAAGGCTGGTGCCGGGAACACCAGGGACCTCACAAAGCTCGTTTCTGAGGGGTGGAATCATACCTCCCACACCTGTTACCGGTGTGGGGGTATGATTCCACAATGTTTAACACCAAACACGATAGGGTTACTTTCAGTCGTTTTAGAGTTGGTCATCACGCGGTCGCATAATGCCACTCTATATGTCGTAAATGGCTGCAGCACTAACAACCCGGGAGAATGGACTCCGTAGGCTGCAGGGGTGTCCTGCTCATGCAGTGGCACCCTCTCACTTAGAACCAAGCACCCTGCCTTCAGGATTTTTAAGGCCTGCTAAAGGGGTGACTTATATGTTTTAAGTGTAGTGACCCTTAGATATAGTAAACCTATATCTTAAGTAAGTGGTGCATGCACCAACTTACACAGGCTGCAATACCAGGGCTGTAGTTCCATTTTGCATGGCCTCTCATAGGTGGCATAATACATGCTTCAGCCCATAGGAGGCATCTGGGGTACCCATGCCCTGGGTACATGGGTACCATATACTAGGGACTGACAAGGGTACCCAAGTATCCAATCTGGAGTGTACCTAAGTACATGACATAACAGTTTAGGGAGAAAGCAGATAGACTGGGGTCCTGATTAGCAGGATCCCAGTCAGACTAGTCAAAAACAGTATCACATGAAGCAAAAAGTGGGGGTAACCATAAGCAGATCCTATTTTCCTACACACCCCCCAAACGTAAGGAGATGAGACTAACCTTGCCCATTTGAGTCTTCATTTTCTAAGTGGAAATATCTGGAGAGTCCATCTGCATTGGCATGGTTACTCCCAGATCTATGTTCCACTGTATAGCCCATCCCCTGTAGGGAAATAGACCACCTCAAAAGTTTGGGGTTTTCACCCTTCATCTGTTTTAGCCATAGGAGGGGCTTATGGTCTATCTGAACAATGAAGCGAGTGCCAAACAAGTATGGCCTCAGCTTCTTCAGGGCCCAGACCACAGCAAAGGCTTCCCTCTCTATAGCTGACCAACGTTTCTCTCTGGGGGTCAACCTTCTGCTGATAAAACCTACTGCTTGATCCTGACCCTCTGCATTAAGTTGTGACAACACAGCCCCTACCCCCAACTCAGATGCATCTGTTTGGACAATAAATTGCTTGGAGTAGTCAGGACTTTGCAGAATGGTAGCAGTGCACATGGCCTGCTTGAGATCATCAAATGCCTTCTGACAGCTGTCAACTGAACCTTCTTGGGCATTCTTTTTCATGTGAGATCATTTAAGGGAGTCACTATAGACCCATATCTTTTAACAACTCTCCCGTAATACCCAGTCAGGCCCAAGAAAGCTCTGACCTGAGTCTGGGTAGTTGGAGCAACCCAGTCCATGATGGTCTGGATTTTGCTCTGCAATGGTTGAACCTGGCCTCCACCCACAAGGTGGCCCAGGTACACAACCTTGCTCTGCCCTATCTGGCACTTAGTAGCCTTGATAGTGAGGCCTGCTTTCTGCAGAGCCTTCAAAACATTCTTCAGGTGGACCAGGTGATCCTCCCAGGTGGAGCTTAAGACAGCTATATCATCAAGTTATGCTGCACTATAGGCTTCCAATCCTGTAAGGACTTTATTCACCAGCCTTTGGAATGTGGCAGGTGCATTCTTCAAACCAAAGGGCATCACAATAAACTGATAATGACCACTAGGGGTTGAAAATGCTGTTTTTGGTTTGGCATCCTCAGCTAGTCTGATTTGCCAATAGCCAACAGTTAGGTCTAATGTACTTAGATACTTGGCTGAGGCCAGAGTATCAATAAGCTCATCTGCCCTAGCAATAGGGTGAGCATCGGTCCTAGTGACTGCATTGAGTCCCCTGGAGTCCACACAAAACCTCATCTCTCTCTTACCACCCTGGGTGTGAGGTTTAGGAACCAGGACTACTGGGCTAGCCCAAGGCCTATCTGAGGCCTCAATTACTCCCAATTCCAGCATGTTTTGGACCTCTGTCCTGATGCAATCTCTGACATGGTCAGGCTGCCTGTAGATTTTATTCTTGACAAGTAGACTTACACCTGTGTCCACTTCATGGGTACACCAGGTGGTTTGACTGGGTGTCAGAGAAAACAAATGCCTGTATTGATTGAGGACCTTCCTACAATCAATCTGCTGTTGATCAGTGAGGCTGCCTGCCAATACTACACCATCAACTGAACCATCATCAGGGTTCTGTGAGAGGAGGTCAGGAGTGGGTCACTCTCTTCCTCCTGTCCCTCATCAGTTGCAATGAACAAGCCCATGTCAGTCCGTTCATTCGTTTAAATCTTTATTCGATCTATGTACAAACAGATCATAAAAGCACAAATTCATCAGTCGAATCACAGTAAAACAAATTAGATAAAAGTACAGGAAAATGTTTTAAAAATCTTATTAAACTTTTTGAATACCTTGTTAAAACCAAGACCGTCTGTACATTTTAATCCCTGAGTATTTAAAATTCATAATAACAAACCCCTGGACCTTCTATTCCTCCAACAGGCCCACAAAAAGGATGCTACCGAATAACAGACGTACGGGTTCGAAAGAGCTTTTAAAAAGTGCAATGCCACTCTGCATTGCGTAAAATATTTCCGCCTTAGAATTGCGAGGAGGAACCTTTTTCTTTCACTAAGATAAAACTTAAAAAACAGAACAAGATGTAGATCGGACTGGGGTGAACAGTTATCACAGGGGCAGGGACCTAGATCTGCGTGCTTGAACCTCTTTTCAGGGAACCCAAACATCAAAGGGATTAGATTCAGGCGGAAGCGCAACAGAATAAATCTGTGTTGGGCTACTGTAACGCAGGAAAGGTAACAATAGCCTTCCTCCGTTCTTGGGGGAATTAGATCATAAACTGCGAGCGTCTGAGAATGCCTGTTCTTTTCCCTGCGATCACGATTGGCCTTCTGTAGATAAAGGTCAATTATTTTCCGTTTGGAGACCTTACTGCAAGATGTGGGGTCCCTGAAGAGTTCTCCCTGCCCTATTGAATTTAATTCCGTCTCCACATATCTGAGCCAGCCGATCCTGCTATGGCCCTCGAGCCCCAGGCAATCACTAATTATGCAATGGGTTAAGTTGACAGTGGCCCTTCGCCAGATCCAGAGCCACAGCAGGATGGGCGTCATTCTAATAGAGTCAAATATCTATGGGAGGCCCAATTCGAGATGTAAGATATAGTTAGATGTTGAAGGTGGCAACGAAACCCTTGACTTAAAAAAGGTGTCTTCCACTATCTGCAATTGGTCGATTTGGGCCATTCCCCAAACTCCGGCCCCATAGCTTGCCGCCGCCTTAGTTTTGGCTTGGTAGATGGTTTTGATGGTGTCCAGAGGGCTGGCGCCTAGTTTTTTAGCAAAACCCTTTATGGCTTGAAGGCCTCTTTCCATACCCAGGGCTCTCGCTGCCACCAATTTGTTCCAAGAGTGGTTGTTATCAAACAAGATCCCCAGGTATGGAAAGGAGTCAACTACCTCGATTTGTTTTGAGGCTAGATGGAAATACGGCGCTTTTGCGCCTCTAGGGGCTCCCGCTATAATGATGAACGATTTAGATTCGTTCACTCTAAGGTCTAATGAAGCCATAAATAAGGCATACGAAGATATAAGGCTTTGGCGAGCTATCCCAGTCCTGGCAATTAAAACCGCATCGTCAGCGTACGCCAATAATGGGAGTGAGATGTTATCAAATTTTGGCACGTCTAGAGAGAGACCAGACAGGGCTGCCTCCACCCCATTGGTATAGATGGAAAAAAGAAACGGGGCAAAGACACAGCCCTGTCTGACTCCCTTCTCGATCTTAAAAGCGCGTGCATTCCCCATTTCTGCCATATCGCGCGTTGGCGTATAGCTGACGGATAAAACGGATAATCAGGGGATCAATCCCCATGCCCGCCATCATCAGTCACAATTTTGAGTGGGACACACAATCAAAGGCCGCTGATAAGTCCATGAAGGCCATATATAACCTCCCACCTTTGGCCTTCGTGTACTTATCTATGCATAACGAGAGGTTGAGACATTGATCCACTGTCCCCTTACCTTTCTGGAAGCCATATTGTGCCTGCATTAAGATATTACGATCTTGAGCCCACTCCTCCAACTTGGCTAGCAACAGCCGAGCCATAAGTTTGGCGGTTGTGTCCAGGAGGGAGATGGGCCTATAAATCTTGGGACAGCCTCTGTCTCCCTTTTTAAATATTGGAACTATTACACTATGGTTCCAGGATGATGGGGGGCCCTCCACCACTATACTATTAAAAACGTTTGTTAATAGCGGGACCCACAGGTCGAGATTGACCTGGAAAAGGTCAATTGGGACTCCATCTGGACCCGGGCTTTCCCTTTAACGCAGGCTTCCAATCCTTTTCTCACTTCATGCGGTGAAAAAATCAGGATTCGTTGGGTAGGGGGGGAGTTGGTCTAATTGAGGAGGCTCTTGGGGGGATTGTAATGCAAAGATACTTTCAAAATGCCCTATCCATGCAGCTTCCTCTACATGGGTACCCAAAGACGAGTCCTTTGAATCTTTAAAGTATGGGGCATTTATGACCTTCCAAAACTCCCTGCTATTACGTGAACTTGCAGCTTGTTCCAAATCATCCCAGGCCTTCTCCCTTAGTTCCTTCGTGCATATACTTCTTGCCTGTTTATAGTCTTTGCGAAGTGACCTTATCAAAGCTGGCACTCTGGGTTGCATTTTTAGAGCGCTATCAAGTGCTCTCTTGGCTGATGAACATAGTGAGTCAAACCACCGGCCGGGTGGTGTACCATTTGCTGGTTTCTGTCGAGTAAGTGTGGCTTTTAATTTTAATAAAAGGGTTTTGAACTGGGAGACTAAGAGAGAGGGAGAAACATCCTCAGCCAGACAGAGTAGAATGTCCCCCCTCACTTGAGTTAACATGGCAGGGGCCAAATTCTTTTCCTCCACCTGTGCCCACTTCAGTTGGTAACCGTTGTTTCTAGATAATAAAATGTTATTCACTAAATGTTGGTGTCTCTTCACTTTTTGGGGGAGGCTTAAATGGATAAGTAATATTGCGTGATCGCTGTGATAGGTAAATGTATTACTATAATGATCAATTCTGCCCTGTATTACAGAAGAAGCTAAAATAAAATCAATTGTGGACTCCGAATTATTTCTCCTAAATGTTGGCTCTATTTGACCTGTCTTTCCACTATTAACTATGGTCAAGTGCCTCGTATATAGTAGCCTGTTAAGCGAGTCACCATATTCAGTATGAGTGAAGGGTATAAGTGGGTTGCCTTACGGGTCATCCAACCCACACACGCTAGCCTCATTGTGTTTGCATAAGTGGGTATTAAAATCCCCCAGCCACAATAAACCAGGAGGGCCCTTCTGTGTTCGTAAGTTAATTGATCTGATTTCATTATTTAGATCATCAACCACTCGTTTCATGTTACCACCAAAGTCATTATAATAAAAATGAATTAGTATCCAATGGCCCTCATTTAACACCTCCAATTGGAGGATTTGAAAATAATTATTCCGAGGACCCACCTGTTTTACTTGTACCGGTAGTGTATTAGAAACTAGGGTTAATAAGCCACCCTTAGCTCTGCCTGATGCCGAAGGGACAGCCGGAGTATGAATGGTCCGGAACCCCGCAAAGAAAACTGGGTCCACAGCCCAGGTTTCTTGAAAACATATAATGTCCCTCTTTTGCCAATAGTTAAGCCACTCGACATTTCCTACTTTTGAGGCAAGTCCTGCCACATTCCATGTAACTAGGCCTATAATGTTCCTATCCCCTGATTCCTGGGATAAAATGGGCAAGGATAAAACCTGCGTATTAGGCCCAGTATTGGCCAGTGTTAGGGGTAGTGAAGACATAGGTATTGGTGGTCAGTCACATGCTTCCATATCAGAAAGGGCGGCAAATCTATTAAAGAGCCCAACCCCCGGTGAAGTGTTTGGGCGCTCTAAATAACGTGACGTCTGATATCCTGATCTTAACCTACCCCTCTGTTCATGGCCTAAAATTGGGGTCTGTTTATAAAAATACTTCAATGCAAAGGGGATGATCTGCGTGTTCCTAAAACAAAGTCTTTCAAGGGTTCTGAGGAAGAAAGTGCCAGTATAAGGGTTATTAAAGTTTATTACTACACAATCTCCAGAAAAGGTTTTTGTTGAGTTCCCCACCCACTTCATCCTCCTGGCCATAATGATTTTACTGGCTAGCTGATGGCTACCCATTCCCCAGTCCATAGGTTGGCTAGATAGCCAATGCAGTCATTTGTCCATAAGCTGCGTGGTAGATTCCTGCTGATTGACCCGCAAGAGAGGAACATTAGCCAGAACCAGCACTAAGGGAGACGCTGCCGGTGGAAGGTGAAGGTATTGGAGTCGGTTATTAACGGCCATTTCTGCAGGAAGATGGTCTATTCCTGGTGGATGAGGTGCCATTCCTAGCTCCCCAGGCCCCCGAGGCTCCTGGAGTGCCTGCTGTATCACTTCTCCTTTGTCCCCAAGTAATAGGGGTTGGACCGTTGGTTGAGGGGGGTATTGCTCATGAGCTAGGGGTGGTAAACCCTCCGTTGCAGGTGTGCTTGGGGGGATACTCAAGGGTGGTAAAATGATCGCATCTCCTCGAGCACGGGCATTATGTTGTGGATTGACTATAAGTGGATGTATAGAGCCGGCATTCTGGATTGATGATGGTACAAGTATCGATTGGGGCTCAAAGGCAGCTAATCTCTCTTCAATCTTCGTCAATTTAAGAAAAATGGGGTCAAGAAGAGCGGTCATACGTTTGGTCACTTCTGCCCAAAAAACATCATCCAGTGTTAGCTCTCGTGTTAAGGCGCTTGTAAATGGTGGCGTTGGCGCTATCACAGTGTCCGGTTTGGCTATCTTGGCATGGACTGCCCTGGGTTTAGTCACTCTTGCGGGTTTAGGTTGTTTTGGTTTGGCAATTCCACGACATTTCCGTCGTTTTAAAGGGGGGTCGTTAGCTACACAGATGGGAGATGGCGATTCAGTGCCCCTCGGGGTGGAAGTGGATGGCGATTGAATAATTAGTGATGACTCCTGTTGAACAGGTGGGAGGTCGTCAAGTGACAACGATTGTGACCTGGGGATAGAGGGGGGCAGTCTAGGCGGTACTTCCAGGGGATAATCTGTTAGAAAGGCGAAGTGGTTCCATGGACAAACGTCTCTCTGTGAGTTCTATTTCGTGACAGAGAACGCTTGCAGCTCTAATCAGGAACGCGTCAAGGGTTGCCACTCTCCCTCCCCCTACTTTATCCACGGCCGGCTTCTTTCTTACCATAAGTAATAAGAGACGCTACAAAATATAGACGAAAAAATAATACCTTAGTCCAGATGTTAGGGGAGGGTGGCCTAGCCCAGCCTTCTCCGGGCTCCGAAGGGCGTGGACGGGCCCGCCCTTGGCCCGGGCTTTGCCCGCGCGCGTCCCGCGCCGCGGTTCGGCGTCTTGCTTTTAGCGCGTTGACAGTGCGCTAAGGACTCTGGGTGTTGTAGTGCCACCGGTAACTCCGGGTTCTTCTCCCGTCGTTCCTCCGGTCCCGGTCAGGCTAGAGCAGTGCTGCGGCAAAGAGACACTCCACGAAGGACAACCCAACAACAGCAGTGGTGAGTTCTGGCTACAAGGCGCCGCGGGGCGGCGTCTTGCTTTTAGCGCGTTGACAGTGCGCTAAGGACTCTGGGGGTTGTAGTGCCACCGGTAAGTTTGGGTTCTTCTCCCGTCGTTCCTCCGGTGCCGGTCAGGCTAGAGCAGTGCTGCGGCAAAGAGACACTCCACGAAGGACAACCCAACAACAGCAGTGGTGAGTCCTGTCAATGTATGGCTTGAGCCTGTTCACATGGAGCACCCACTGGGGGCTCCTGGGAGTACCAAGGTCCACCAGGTAGGTGACCTCTCCCTTCTGCTTAAGTATGGTATGGGGTCCACTCCATTTGTCTTGGAGAGCTGCTGGGGCCACAGGCTCCAACACCCAAACCTTCTGCCCTGGCTGATAAACAGTCAGTACAGCCTTTTGGTCATGCCAAGCTTTTTGCAACTCTTGACTTGCCTCAAGGTTTTTACTTGCCTTCTTCATGTACTCAGCCATCCTGGAGTGGAGACCAAGTACTTAGTCCACGATGTCTTGTTTGGGAGGTTTGAGAGGTAACTCCCATCCCTCCTTCACCAAACACAAGGGACCCCTAACTGGATGCCCAAACAAAAGTTCAAAAGGGCTGTAGCCAACCCCCTTTTGTGGGACCTCTCTGTAGGCAAAGAGAAGGCAGGGCAACAGGACATCCCAATTTCGCCTAAGCTTTTCTGGGAGGCCCATGATCATGCCCTTGAGGGTTTTGTTGAACCTTTCAACTAACCCATTGCATTGTGGGTGATAGGGTGTGGTGAACTTATAGTTCACTCCACACTCCTTCCACATTGCAGTGATATAACATGACATTAAGTTTGTACCTCTGTCAGTTAAGACCTCCTTTGGGAAACCCACTCTGGAAAAAATTCCCAGGAAGGCCCTTGCCACCACAGGAGTTGTGATAGTTCTAAGGTGTATAGCCTCTGGATACCTAGTGACATGGTCCACCACCACTAGAATATAACTGTGCCCAGATGCAGTTGGAGAGTTCATGGGACCAATTATATCAACCCCCACCACAGGTAGTGGTATGAGGGGGGCCTTTGTGGTACCACCTGACTTACAACTGGCTTGACAGGTGGTACAGGAGCGACAAACTCCTTTGTGTCTTCTGACATGCGAGGCCAGTGAAAATGAGGGAATAGGCTGTCCCAAGTCTGTCATGTGCTAAGGTGAGTAGGAAGCCCCTAAACTTCAGAGGTATGACCAACCTCCTGGTGGCACCAGGCTTGGGGTCTCTACCCTCTGAGTACAGGAGTCCCTCATCCCAATAGATCCTGTGGGATCCACTGACACTCCCAGCAGCCTCAGCAGCAGCTTTTGCTGTCTGAGGGGTTCAAGAGAGGGGCAGGTTTTCTGCTCCAAACTCAAGTCTGCCCTGGAAGGGCCCCATGTCCCCAAGAACTCAACCTGATCAGGCTCCAGTTCATCTGAGACAGTTCCTTCACCGGGACTGAGATCATCTCCCTCAAGAGATGCATCCTCACAGTGAGTCTGCGGGGAAGACACAGCCTTACCCTCCTGCTCCTTCTCTTGGAAGGTCCTTGGTCCATTGTTCCAGGATCCAAGGCCTGTTCAGTGTTAGCCAGCTTGGCCTGTGACCTGGTCAAAGCAAACACATCTGCAGTGTTGCCCAGCACTGCTGCATAAGTCCTTAACTCTACTTCAGACCAGGCTGAAGTTTCCAAATCATTGCCCAACAAACACTCCACTGGAAGGTCTGAGCAAACCACAACTTTCTTAGGGCCAGTTACCCCTCCCCAGCTGAAATTAACAACTGCCAAGGAATGATCATTCCTGACATTGTTAGCATTGGTCACTTGGTACATTTCTCGAAGTATGATTTGGTCAGGGCCCACAAGATTCTCTGTCACCATAGTGACACTTGCACCTGTGTCCCTGTATGCCATGACCTCCTTACCATTGATCAAAGGCTGTTGTCTGTATTTGCCCAGGATACTGGGACTGACAAATAAGGTGGCAAGATCCATGCCACCATCACAGACAAGCACAGCCTGAGCTGGAGTTCTGACTAGGCCAGAACCCATCTCAGAGCCCAAGGGTAACCCTACTAATCCCTTGTTCCCTGTACCACCACCTGTACTTGTGCTAGGGGGCGCAGTTGCCTTAGGGGGAAGTGGTGGTAGGAGGATTTTCCTTGGCTTTTGGACAATAAGCATCTTTTGTCCAATGGGTCTTTACCTTACACAAGTAACACCAAGATTTCTTTTTGCCTTTACCTTTGTTGGATTGTGACTCCCCCCCCCCCCACCCCCCTCCAGATGCAGGTTTTTGGGGCCCTGAAGACTTTTGATCTTTACCCTTGTCCCCACCCTTATCTGGAGTTTTAGCATCTTGCTTCTTTTGGTCACCACCAGTGTTCTGGTTTTTCTGCTTCACCCTGGTTCTGACCCACTTAACTGCCTTCTTTCCCAATTATTGGTGAGAAGTCAGATCAGAGTCAACCAGGTACTGATGCAATAACTGATTTTGGCAATTATTAAGGATCTGCTCCCTCATAATCAAATTATACAATCCCTTGAAATCATTCACTTTGCTGCCAAGCAACCAGCCTTCTAGAGCCTTAATGGCACTATCCACAAAGTCTACCCAATCATGATTCTGTGTCTTCTGGGTGTCTCTGAACTTAATCCTGTACTGTTCAGTGGTTAAGCCAAACCCACCAATGAGAGCACTCTTCAAGAGTGAATAGTTGTCAGCTTTCTCTTCTCTAACAGTGAGGAGCTTATCTCTACCTTTGTCAGCAAAGGAGAGCCACAAGATAGCTGCCCACTGCTCTTGAGGGACCCTTTGAACTTTAAAGGCCCTCTCTAAAGCAGTTATCCATTTATGGATGTCATCCCCAACATGGTAGGGAGGGACAATCTTGCTCAGGTTCCTATTTTCAAAGGGATGTTCCTTAATTCCAGGGACACTATTGCTGCCACCATGGGACTCTAGTCCCAACTTTTTTCTAGCTCTCCGGACTTCTAGGGACTCTTTATCAAGGGCCAACTGCTCTTGCCTGAGCCTAAGCCTAGCTTTCTCAAGTTCCAGAAATTGGTATTCCCTATCAAAAGAGTGGTCCCTCTTGCTAGATACAGAGGTCCCTACAGACTGTCCTGAGTGATTAGACTCTGCAGAGGGAGATCTAAATCTCTTTGGCATTTTTATTTATTTAGTGTTTTCTATAGCGCGAACATGACCCAATCCTGGGTGTCAGAGCGCTTTACAATTCAACAGCATTCAGTTTCGTTCACAGTTTACAAATTTACAACTAATAAACCTATTAAGTCTTACTAGGCGACCACTCGGGTTATAGTAGTACATGTCATGACATAACTGGATACACAGGTAGAAGAACAGACCAATAACCATGTGGCTTGATAGAGGTACCTTCATTAGCCATCATCCTTGAATCTTGCGTATGGACTTGGGTATCCAAACAGGTCTGACTGAGGTCCATAGGTGAGACTCGATGAAAACACACTGACTTGTGCTATCCCCGGAGTCATTACTCTGATATTACCAGTACAATCATCCTGTTTATCTTCACCTATTAGCACATCTGAAAATAGTATATTCAGGAATGAATAAAGGTCTCAAAGGAGCCGCAAGAGGACCGTAGTTAGTTAAGGGAGGAATTTACTCATGAGAAAGGACTTAGCCTCTTTTTGAATTGCGAGACAGAGGTAATTCCTCTGATATTCGGTGGAAGCGCATTCCAGATTCTTGGTGCAGCTCCAGAGAACGCTCTATCGTAGGTTCTCTTCTTACGGAAAATTGTTGGTTTCAGTAGGAAATCTGCGCCCCCCCCCCTCGAAGATCTAAGGCCTCCAGAAATCGTAAGTTTCTGGGCAAGGTAAAGTGGTGTTTTGTAGTGTAGAGCTTTGTGTGTAATACAAGCCATCTTTAGCTGAATTCTTGCCTCATACGGTAGCCATTTGAGCGCTTTCAGATGTGGAGTGATGTGGTCAAATTTTCTTGTACCCGTTACGAGTCTCGCTGCAGCATTGAGGCGGGCTTTTAGTGGAGCTGTTGAAATCTTAGGAAGCCCTGCTAGAGTTGTGCATCCATACTCAATCCTTGAGATAACCAAAGCTTGGACAGCCGTTTTCCGGTCAGCAGTGTCGATGAACGGTTCCAATTTTCTGAGATAGCTCAGATGGAATCAGGCATTTTTTGCCATATTGTTGATGTGAGCTCGCATGTTTAAATCCTTATCCAGCGTGATTCCAAGTGACTTGGTAGAATCAACTGGAATCGGAGTACCATTTAGCGCTGTGCTCAATTTGGTCCATTCCTTGATCATCGTGGAGGATTTAGGGGAGGGAGATCAGAAGGAATTCTGTTTTCTGTGAGTTGAGTTTAAGATGATTGCTAGAAAGCCAGTGGACGGTCTTTTGTAGTGCTTGGTTCATTATGTTGATCTCTTCAAGCGATGTGATCTTCATATACAGCTGAGTGTCGTCTGCATACATGTGGAAGGAGATGTTAGCCTGCTACAGTACTTTAGTGAGTGGCTCAATGTACAGATTGAATAGGGATGGGGATAGAGTTGAACCTTAAGGGACTCCAATATGACTTGGGGATGGAAGGGATAGATTGTGGTTGACCAAGAATCTTTGCGATCTGTTCTCTAAGAAGGAATGAAACCAATTTAGGACTGTCCCCGAGAAACCCATCCTATTCTCCAATCGGTCTAATAATTTGCCATGATTTACAGTGTCAAATGCTGAAGATAGGTCGAGGAGGACTAGTAGACAGGTTTTGTTACGGTCTAGAGCAAGTAGAGCGTCATCAGCTATGTGCATAATTGCTGCTTCCGTGCTGTGGTCTGGTCTAAACCCTGATTGGCAGTCGTCTAGTAGCTTATATTCTGTGATCTGAAGTTTCAGTTGTTGTTGAGCACATTTTTCCAACCCCTTAGCCAGTAAAGAGAATATTTGTTACCGGCCTAAAGTTGTTTGGGTCCGAAGGATTCTCGGTAGGTTTTTTCAGTAGAGGGATGACCTGGCCCGTTTTTAGGCAGTCCAGAAAGGAACCTTGGGAAAGCGAGGCATTAATTATCTTCGTCCAGCTAGGGATGACCATGTGGTTGACCGTAGGCCAACATTTTGCAGGAAGAGGATCGTTGTAATGGTTGTTCGGTTTTAAGGCCAATAAGGTTTTAGCAATGTCTTCCTGATCATAAAGTTTGAAGGTTGACCAATGGGCATTTTTGGGCACTGTTTGTGCAGGCTGGGCTGGCTGCTTCTCTTGAGTGCTCTTTTGAGTCACGAGTTTATCAGCAGTAACCTTGAGGTCACTCTCCAGGGAGCTAACTTTGGTTGTAAAAAATGCTGAAAAGTCTTCACAGCTCAGAACCGATTGAGCTGTTAGATGAGAGGATTTGGCCAATTTGTTCGACTGAGCCTTTAGTAGATCGAAGAGTTTTCTCGTTCTGTTCTTAGCATTATCAAGTTCATTTCTAAAAAAGTCTTTTTTTGACTGAAGTACGCTTTTATTGTAGACTTTCCTAATCTTTCTTAGCTGATTTAGATGTGGGGATGATGGGAGCTGTCTCCATTTCCTTTCTGTGAGTCTGAGTTTCTGTCTTTCTTCATTCAGAGAGCCGTTGAACCATGGGTTTTTATCTTGGACTTGAATTCTTTTGAGTTTTAAAGGGGCTATGTTATTGATTATTTTAGACATTGTACTGTTGTAATGATCCGTAAGTTCGCTGACGTCCACCACTTTAGGAGGAGGTTGAAGTTCGTTCTCGCAACTTGCTGTTAGCGACTCCATGTTCATGCCTTTAGTATCTCTAACCCATTGTTTAGGCTTGACTGCTTGTGTGGCTCTTTTCTTCTTTAAGGATGTAATTTGGAAGGTGATGATGTGGTGATTCGACCAGTCGCAATGTAAAATAGCGATTAAATCTACCTCGTTTTCTTTGGAGATGATCCAGTCTAATGTAGCGCCTTTAGAGTGAGTTGGAAGACCACAAGCCTGCACTAGAGAATGGTCTGCTAGGAAGTTTTTGAGAATATTGACCTGATTATCTATGAGGTCATTCCAATGTAGATTGAAGTCCCCTAGAAAGATATCGTTGGAATGTGGATCAGAATTTGCTGTAATAATTTCCATTAGTTGGTCTATGAACATTGCATTTTTACCTGGGGGGTGGTAGAACGCGTGTAGTTTAAAGTATTGATTATCTGAGAGACGTAGAGAGAGCCCAAGGTATTCACAGGACTCAAGAGGGTCAGAGTGGGCTTTAGAGATGGAGATGTTTGGTCTGTGGATACAGGCCACTCCTCCCCCTGTTCTGTTCAGCCTGTCTAGTCTCACAATATTGTAGTTTGGAGGAACCAATAGGTCTAGGCACGGGGACGATGCATTATTGAGCCACGTTTCCGTTAAATTAGCTACGTCAATACCCTGGTTCAGGATTAGGTAGGCAATGTCCGCTGCATGTTTCATTGCTGATCGGCAATTCAGTAGTAAGCACAAAAGCGGTTTCAGAGGGGTATTTAGAATCGAGTCTTGTCCTAACAGTATTAATGTTATTTCTTTCAGGTTGTTAGCATTTAGCTTTCTAGGATTCACCTGTGTTATTCTGTTTCCATTGATCGGAACTGCTCTAATTTGTTGATCATTTCTCTTAGGGGTGGGACTGGATGACAACTCGTACGATTACAATAAGGATTGTGTTTCGGAGTCTGCCAGATAACTGAGGATTTTGTAGAGGACAAAGAATCCTATTTGACAGAGGCAATGGGGTTGTGTTAATCTTGTCAAGTTTGTTGTGTAATGAGTGTACTGATTTTTGAATCTGGATGATTTTGGAGAGATAGCTTTCTGAGAAAAGTAAAATATTCTTCATGTTTCTGAGGGCGTTTTGCATGTCTATTGCTAGCTTATCGGTCTGGGCATTGAGTGATTCTAGCTCAATTTGTGGGGGAGGGGAGAGAAGTGGAAGTTGTAGCATGCCTACAGTCATGGAGATCTGAACGCTAGTTCCGCGTGACTGTGGCTATTTACGGTTTCTTCTGATGATTTCTCCATCAACTCTAGCGATAGTTCGGAACTAGTATAGTGATCTAACCTAATGAAGTTTTGACCGCAGGAAACTGCATCCGAGAGACCCTCGCTTTGCAAAGTATTAGATGTGCTAGATTTTAGGTGGTTTGCTACTATGGGGTTATTGCTAACTGCTTTGTGTATGTCCAAAGACCGATTCGAGGCTAACCTGCAAGTCTTAGCACTGAATCTTGTGCTGCGGGTTAAAGTATGACTCATTGGTTCACACACGACCTAAAATTGAGGAATCCATTGGCACTCCGTCTATAACTGCAGCATGGGGTTTACCAAGAGTAGTGGGCCATTTTCCTTGCGCTAACTGTAGTATCTGCCACTTGACTACCCACACGAAGGCCCTTAACCTTGAACCAGGAAAAACCTGGACACAACGCACCCACACTAACTGCAACTCCACAAATGTGGTATACTTGATCACCTGTCCCTGTGGGTTGCATTATGTAGGGATGACGACACGGAAAGTGAAACAACGTATTGGCGAACACAGAAGTAACATCCAGTGTAGGAGAATCACGACAAAACTAAGTGAACACTACATACATCATAATCACACCACGAATGACTTGAAGTGGACAGTCATTGAACAGGTGACCTTAGGTAGAAACATACAGCAGTCCCTGTTTGAGAAAGAACAGAGGTGGGTCTACCGTCTGGGCACGGACAAAGAAGGGCTGAATGATCACATTCCTTGGAGCACTGTACTAAGAAGCTAACAGAATTATACTCCTAATTCTCGTTCAGGCTCATGGCCCACACCAGATTTTCTGACCTATACCATCTGCACACGTGTAAATTATAGACACTCTTTGGTAAGGGTTTTAACCCCCCCTTTTTTGGCACTATCTGACATAGTCTAAACATCTATAGACGCATTATATTTGCTTTTTCATGGACTGATGCACTACAGCCACATGACACGACATATCAAGCAAATTATACACGTAAAAGGACAGACATAACCTCTATGCATGAGAGAGGGCAAACGTAACCGCTATTCTGTCAGATAACATCTCTCCTTTTTCATTCCTCAGCTTCTTTTAGATCCCCTCTTTAATATTCCCTTACATTTATTTATAATTTTTCCTCCGCCTCGTAGCGTAATTGACATGTGACACGGGGTGACTATCGCCTGTCAATAAAGTTTTGTTGTTGTTTTTTCCTCAGAGGCATGACTGAGGTCAGCGTCCGAGTGTTATTTGTGACGCTGCGGGCCACATGATCTATCACCCACTACCCTGATTGGCCATTTGGATGCCGTACTCGTAATAGACGTAGGCACCAGGGCCCTCCCAGGGACGCCGACACGCAAACCGAGGTCCTCGGATCTCTCCTCATAATCCCTTATAAAAACATGTGGAACACCGGCCCTCCTATCGACGGGGTCCGGTGTTTTGAGGGCTCGATCAGGTACCAAGCGGGTGCCTGGCTTTGCCGGCGTGAGTGTAATCCTAGCAGTGCGACGATACAGATAAGTAACTTGCTTGCAGAATGGGGACCGAATCTTTTATTCATATTATTCCTCTACTTTTCTCCATAGAGTGTGCCAACTAGCCACCACACCCCCCCCCGAGACCCATGGTGTGATTATTGCTCACCCTACATGTAAGATCTTTGATTTCAAATTTCTTGTTTTTTAACTCACCCGACAATACCGCATTGACGAGTTCCTTTTAGTCACTATAGCGTTTCTGATATTGACGCTCTGATACCATTTAACGCCCTAGTAGGCGTGCAGGTGAAATAGCGCTATAAATGTGGTACCATCACATTACTAGTGGATTCAGTCTTTACCACTACCAATAATGTGAAAAATATGTGCACTTTCATATCTCACTATACTGCACCATAGCTTCTTGAGATACAGTTTCGGTGCACTCCGAGAAGAGCACTCATGCATGCTGAAACTAGAACAACGAACGCCCTGTGACCACAGGTTTAATGAATGTACTTATTTCCGTGTGTTTGTTCGTGTCTGTTCTTTCTTTCAGAGATCTGCTGGGTTCCAATAATTAAGAAGGATCCCGCAGGAACAGCAGGTTTTTAAAGATTTTTTCCTGTTTTTTTCACATATTCGACCTCCTGGTTAGGGTGAGCCTTAGCGCGCTCATACCGCCGGGGTCTTCACCTTGGTCCTGAAGAATGCCTAGCTAGTAGCATCATAGAGGCAGAAACATGTTGACCACACACAGTGAGACATAGCTGACCAATCTATTCAGCACATATACCACTCACTTTGTTTTTATCTGTGCCTTGCTGACCGACGAATAAAATTATTTTCGGAACCAACCTAGCCACTTTTAATTCACTTCACAATCACTTGCACTTGTCACTTTAACCTGCTCCGCAGTAATTCTGGCGTTGAAGCACACCGGGGAGGTACTCGACCTTCCTGGTGGGGCCCGATGATGAAGCATGTCACCAACCAGGTTGGTGAGTGAGGGCTTTCTAAAGAATCAAATTTGATCCTTCATGCTAGCTCTTCTCCTAAGAAGGCACACTCTTTTGTTGTTTGGACTATATAATTTGGGGGACCAAGAGTGCTCCTTTAAAAATTCCCTCTCTCTCTTATTGTTTATTGATGTTGCTGAGAAATTTAGCCACAGTAGTGCACCATTTAGCCAGAGCTCTAGTGAAGAAAATTAAGTCATTGATAATTATGCAGTTTTTTGGGTTGTAGGAGGGATCTGAGAAGTGTTTCAGGGTTTTTTCTTATCAGGTTGTGTTTAAAGGTTTTGGTTGCATTCCTGGAAAGATTGGGCGGGTAGACTATAGAGTATGAATTAAAACCTACCGGTATCAGATTCGCTCCTTTCATCTTGAGGGGCATAGGTGTAACTCCTGATATAGAATTTCCCGCTACACTGTCTAGGTTAAGGTCTCAGGCATTTGATTACCGAGTAGTGATACTTAATAGTGTAAACTCTGCACTCTACCAGGAGGGGTGAAGAGGGGGCATCATGGCCTTCTCCACTACCTTCTGGAAGATCTGAGTTATCCAGGTGGGACCCATCTTGGTCCCCCTGGTCAGGGTTAGATTCCAGGTCATAAAAGGTGTCACCTCCTGACCTGTCTTCATTCCCTGTCCCACCCACTCTGTCCTGTTCATCTGACCCAGGAGTCTTCCTTAGGTCATCTAACAGTAACATCTCTATTAGACGTTGAGTGTTGGCACTTCTCCCTGTCTTCAGCTTTCTAGAGGAACACAGGGCTTTCAATTCTTGGAATGAAAGCTCACTGTATCTAGAGGGCAGAGAGCCACTGGCATCTCCTTTAGTAGACATACTAAGTGTGGTGAGGTGTTTCACCTACCTAACCTAGTGGGAACTAAACTCTCTGATGTTGGAGAAAGGGTGTGCTAGACCTTTGACTTACCCAACCCTAAGTTCAGTAGAACTTACTTATTCCAAGCTAGTATTAGATGTACCT
Organism: Calotriton arnoldi; assembly: GCA_963921515.1. NCBI lineage: Eukaryota > Metazoa > Chordata > Amphibia > Caudata > Salamandridae > Calotriton > Calotriton arnoldi. The sequence goes on along the minus strand of CAWUFW010002736.1, from coordinate 1,626,334 downwards.
AGTACTTAGTGGTTTTCAGTTAATCAATACAAAGATTTATCAGGTAAAACAATGCAGGCTCGAATCCCAACCGCTGCACACCAATGTGAGTAATTGGCCTGGTATATGCTGTCCACTAATTAAAGTGGGCAGCCTGTACCAGTCCAAACAACCCTTACGGTGATTTAAGAGGTCTAAGATAACCTTAGAAAGCTATCCAAGTGGTAGCTGTGGTGAGCAGCCTTCAGGCTTAGTCTTGGAGGAATGTTAAACAGCTTGTTTTACCAGAATGCAACCTTATAGTATTGGTTAAATGAAAGGAGAACCACACAGTAGTTATAAAAATATGTATTTATTAATATAACACACTCCAAGTACGATAAAGTATCTGCTACACGCAGATAATCACAAACACACAATACTGTAGCACAGAAACAATAGTAAATAGCACTAACACAGTGGGCTCCAGGGGGAGACCAAACCATATACTAAAATAGTGTTGTAAGAACCACGACCCGAGTCAGGACAGTGTCTAGAGGATGTAGAATCGCTGGTACCCCAAGGACCCACCCAAGGTGAGTAAGTAGGGACCCCACGGAGGATGAGTGCAGTGTGGGAACACGACCACGTGCGCCGTACAATTCTATGGGAGAGTCTCGGGTGCAGTTTTAAAGTTTAAGGACCCTTCTAAGTGGACTTCGAAGAAACCCCATGGAACTTAGGAGGTTGGAGAGCCACCCCACTTGTGGATACTGTAGTACCACAGTTACCTATCCCAGGGAAGCCGGGTGTATAGGTCTGAAGGGGCGTCGGAAACCGCTGTCGATCTCTATGGAGGACTTCGAAGAAGAGCCACTGCTGGGAAGAAGAAAAGTGTCCGTCGGAATCCAAGGGTGAATTCTTGATGAAGAGTACCTGAAAGCAGAGGGGACAGAGTCTGGGTCACTCAGGAGTGACCAGGGGCTTGGTAGACGAATGCCCACCGATGTTGGGTGCTTCAGGTGCGTTGAGGGGGTTCTTGACTCTGCAGCCACAGGGACCAGGAGACGTCGAGGACGACCAGGAGCCGGATGCGAGCTGTCCCACGAAGGATGTCGAGTGCTGAGGGGTCGGTGTCCGGCTGAAGCACCAACAAGCCTTGGCAGCGGCAACTCACGAAGAAGGTCAAGAAAGATTACGATTCGGACCAGTAAGGTCCAGGAGACTCACCAAACACAGGGGAGTCAGGGCGAGCCTGGAGCAACCAGGGGAGCCCAAGAAAAGCCGTGTTGACCCTCAAGAGGACCCACAGGCCGGAGGCACAGGAGTCGCGAGGGGGCCTCGAGCAATTTCACAAAGCAGTAGCCCACGGAGCACTCAGTGAGAGGAGGCCGGAGTTCTTTGTAGGAAATGGTGCCAGAGGGTGGGGCTACTCAGAGCCCAGTGCACTTGTTTTGGAAATACCAACAAGCATATGCACTTGCAAACGTACGCTGTGCACAGGGGTACGGGTATTGCAGCCCCCACGAGGCATTCTGTCCTCAAACTTGGTAAGAGGGCAGCTCGGACCTCGAGGGACTTGGAAACCCACCTCCTGTGTTGCTGGAGCCTTCGGAGTCCGTAGGAGCTCAGGAGCAGCAGACCGGTCAATCGTGATGTGGTGCCTGCGGTTGCAGGGGAGTGACTCCTTCACTCCAAGGGAGATATCTTCAGTTGTCCTTGATGCTCCACAGGTCCTGCACGGAGCCTGTATGGTGCACGGGCACAGACGATGCTTCAGACTGAGTGGGAGATGGAGTCGCGCCCAAATTAAGTCCAGCGAAGTCCAGAGTGTCCAGACGGTCGAAGGTCAGTGGTTTCTTGATCAGAATCTTGTCCACGTCAAAACTAGGATCCTACAGCCAGGTAAACCCTTTTGTACCCACGGGAGAGGGTTGGACAGATTCAGGGGACCCTCCCAGGGGAGGGTCTGGACAGTGGGGAGGTTACTCCCATGTCCTTTGTCCAGTTTCGCACCAGAGCAGGACCCAACGGCTCCCAGGACTGGTTTGAACTGGACTATGCACAGGGACATCAAATGTGCCCCTCATCCAGACCTTCGGTCGTTGGCAAGCGCACCCACCCAGGCCTAATACACTAAGTCCTGTCTGGGAGGTGGTCACACCTCCCTGTGACAGGATGCCTATTGTTCTGCCTTCCCCTGCTCTAGGTTGGCTCAGCAGCAAGAGGGCAGAAATATGTCTCTGGTCGGCAGCAACCATTTTGGGCTGCCCGGGACTAGAAGGCTGGTACTGGGAACACCAGGGACCTCACAAAGCTCGTTTCTGAGGGGTGGAATCATACCTCCCACACCGGTTACCGGTGTGGGGGTATGATTTCACAATGTTTGATACCAAACACAATAGGGTTACTTTCAGCCGTTTTAGAGTTGGTCATCACGCGGTCGCATAATGCCACTCTATATGTCGTAAATGGCTGCAGCACTAACAACCCGGGAGAATGGACTACGTAGGCTGCAGGGGTGTCCTGCTCATGCAGTGGCACCCTCTCACTTAGAACCAAGCACCCTGCCTTCAGGATTGTTAAGGCCTGCTATAGGAGTGACTTACAGGTTTGAAGTGTAGTGACCCTTAGATATAGTAAACCTATATCTTAAGTAAGTGGTGATTTGCTTTGATTTGATTTTGATATTTATAGAGCGCAGCAATCACCCGAAGGCATCAAGGCGCTAGAGAAAGGCCATTCATACCACGGAATTTAGAAAAAAAAAGAGAGAGAACTCCAGCTCACCGGTTTTAAGGGCTTTTCTGAACGGGAGCAAAAGAGGGATAGATCTGAGAGCAGGGGGTAGGGAATTCCAGAGTTTTCTTGCTGCCACCGAGAATGCCCTATCCCCCCACTTCCTCTTCTTGGTTCTTGGTACCAATAGTTGCTTTTGAAGTGAAGAGCGTAGTAGTCTGCTAGGAGAGTGCCATTTAAACAGTCTTCAGCCTTGAAGGGTAGGGAGCGTACAATAATTTATGGACCATACAAAGAGATTTAAAACTAATGCGTTGTTCAATGGGAAGCCAATGCAGGTGTTCTAGACCTGGTGCATGCACCAACTTACACAGGCTGCAATGGCAGGCCTGTAGTTCCATTTTGCATGGCCTCTCATGGGTGCCATAATACATGCTTCAGCCATGGGAGGCCTCTGGGGTACCTATGCCCTGGGTACATGGGTACCATATACTAGGGACTGACAAGGGTACCCCAGTATCCAATCTGGAGTGTACCTAAGTGCATGACATAACAGTTTAGGGAGAAAGCAGATAGACTGGGGTCCTGATTAGCAGGATCCCAGTCAGACTAGTCAATCACATGAAGCAAAAAGTGGAGGTAACCATAAGAAGCAGATCCTACTTTCCTACAGCTAGAGATTAGCATTACAAAAAGTCAGCAAATGTAGTGACTACACGAATCAATTCACAAACATAGAATTAAATATATGGGCTTGCAACATGAACTAAACGAAACAGGCATAGTGGACCACTGCTAAAAACTACGAAGGAGCGTGTGAACCAATTTCCTTTTTTGTAAAACAATGCAGATATAATAATTAACAGAATACGGTTGCTATTGGGAGTTTGTAAACTACAATACAGAACCCTCAATGCTACTATTGCAACATGACAGCACAGCACGTTTAGTGTGGCAAAAGATGAAATCTTCTAGTAGTATAATTTGCACCATAAACGTTAAGATAGGATTTGTTACCTCACAACCCTTGGAAAATTTTGCAATTTCTCTGCTAACCCTCTGGGGTGAGAATCTACATCCCACATTAAAGAAGGATGCAGCAACAACCACACTTCCTTGATGCAACTGCAGAGAAATTGAGCTGACCAACCTTCATAGTGGAATGGAAAGTGAAATATAAACAATGCTGAGAAGATACAAGTCAAGAGACCACATGCCTTTTTTTTTTTTTTTGAAGAACTGACAAACTCATATGTACAAAGACCAGGAGTGGAGAGTCCTGAGGCAGGCTAAGAGAAACACTAAGTGTTGGTCAAATCATGTCTTTCTTTATCCACAAAACAACTGCATATCAACTTGATATCAGTTTAGGCCTTTGAGATAAGAGATGATCGAACTCTGAGCACACTACTGTGTGATATAATTGAATGGCAGCTCATACATTGAAATGAGCTCCATCAGGTAAGGATTGTAAGATGTTTTCCAAATTTAAATTTTACATTTAATAAGTGACTACACAGGTTTGAATAACTTCAAAAATTAAGCTATTGGTTATGCGAGTTACGGAATTGGAAACACGTTTGTAGAGAGACTGAAATCAGACAGGTAAGAGTTCAAACAAACAACACAAAGCAATAAAAATATTGATATTTTATGTTTTTAGGCGAAAGCCCTGAAATTCAGGGTTTTTTAAATAATGAAAGAAGTCAAACAAAGGGAGAATACAAATAAAAAAACGATTTGCAGTGAAACTCTTAACAACTAAAAAGAATCTCCCCAAACATGCAAAAACTTACCAACAAAAAAAGTACAGCATGAATGCAGAAGACTCTCAGTCCATAAGCGGCATATTTCACTCTCTGTGAGGACTTCAACTCCATAACAGGCCTGATATTCAACCTTAGGAAGGGTAAATGTGGGCATGTACTGCACAGAGAAAATGAAAAGTCGGAAAATAAGAAGGGTAATTTATGATATAGTGATAGCATTTGTTTGTTCATTTTTACTGTGTAATTAACACAAATGCATACAATATAATTAAAACGAAATAAGCACATAAAATTGAACAGGTCACTTTCAAAGTGGAGATGCTGACCCTACACATCAGTGACATTATGCCCAATCTATGCCACAATCTCTGAAAGCAATCAACTATACACAGTATCAATCTTAAAAAGACGTTTCATAATAGACCCTCATAGGCCTCACTTTTTCACAGATATTTTGTTGACAACTGTTTTAATGCCAAGCCCAGGAACTTTACAAATGTACTGTTATGCTGTAAATCCGCCCGCCCCCCACGACGCCCAGTCGCTTCCCTGCAGGTTTTTATATTCTTTCTTAATCATAAGGTTTTTTTTAAAAATTCCTTTCCACCAGCAATGCCTAGCGAGAGCATATATTGTGATCCAATCATTCTTTAATGTAGCCACGCAGACTACAGAACTTTGCTCCACCACAAAATGTCCCAGGACCTCCTAATATCTGCTAAGGGAATAGAGAAATTAGATTAATTTCAGCTACAGAATACAGAGGAAAGGTATTGTTAGTCAGAGGTGGACCCTGATTCTTACAGTGGTGCTTTATACTCGCTATATTCCTTTACTACATGTGAATATACGTAATACATAGAAAATGTAAATGATTAATTTTCCTTTAATACTCCTTTAAAAATGTTTATAAACGTGTTATCCGAAGGTGACCTTACTCCAAGTAGGTCTACCGTTTATCTTAGATAATTGGTTTAAGGCCCTTCTAGCCAATCCTAGTATGGACATTTCTTTCCATATTAGCCCTTCTATATGGTCCTAGTCAACAGCAAGAAGTCGATGACAACATTTCAGAACCTGTGCCTTAATAGGAAATATCTGGCGGGACACACCAAATTCCAAACTGAACATCAATCCAGACACCCATATAGCAACACCTAGGACACCTATTGATGCAGCTGCTATTTAAACTCTACAATGTTCGTTTTAGAAAAGTCATTTATTTTATTGTACTTTCCCAGGGCCTCTACCGACCTTTGCTGGGGTAGTTTAGTATGATCAAACAGGATCGTATAACCCACATATTGTAAAATGCCTATTTTACTCTGGGTTATCTCCAGTGGGAATCATCACTTTTTCATTAAAATAGGCCCATGATTGAATTGACCTCTGGAGACACAAACCCTGCTCTTCTCGATGTCTTTGTGCAACTGCAGGTACGACCTGGCTGACATAAATTTGCACTGGGGTGCGACCAGGCGAAAAGCCCTGGAAGCGAAGGCCCACATCCCCACGCTGCACTGAGCCACAGAAGAAGGCACACTAAAAAAACGGTCAGGAGCTTTTTTCCAGCTTACACTAAAGGCCAGAGCACTACCCCAAAGCTGGAATCTGCTGAGAAGGCAGCCACATGGGATGCCATGCCTCTGATCAAGTGACATTAGGTAGACAATCTGCAAGCATTCAAAACGAATCTGAGGCATGGGATTAAGGCAGATCTGGTGAAGGTCCTGGCAGACCTCCGATCGGACATCAGCGAACAAACACCTACCCTGCACTGCAACGTTGACTCAGCTGGGACAAGAATGGTAGAGACAGAGAATAAAATCCAGTGCCGGGTGGAGCCCACCTTTCAGCAAAACTACACGCCTCACAAACCCAAGCAGAAATCACCACTCTAGAACTTGAAGACCTGCAAAACTGCACCAGGAGAGATAACCTAAGGATCTAGGATTTACAAGAAAGAGTGGAGGGCACCAGCTTGGACCTCTTTGTCAAAGGCCTTTTTCACGCCCTGCTACAAGATGATCAAATAGACATTAAACTCAGAGTCCACACGGTGGGACAACTCCACACAGTAGAGTCTAGAAGTCCATGAGACATTTTAGCAAAGTTTCATGACTATCCTGTGAAACAGAAAGTCCTATTAACCGTCAGAGACCAACAGAGTGTTAAATTTGGTGACTTCGACTGCACACTTTCAGGATATAGCCCCAGCCACCTTAGTGAGGAGACGAGAATTTAGGCCAATTACTGAGAGGCTACAAAATGGATAAAATCTGATACTGGGGGCTCTACCTGTTTGGCACTGCTTTCGATTATCACAACAAGCCCTACCAAAAGCTTGTTCTTTTCGAATTAGTCACTTATTGCTGGCAAAAATCTCCAACATTTAAAGTTCCCTTTGAATTTCATGTGCCAGGGAAGGGGTGGCAGTGTTGTAAGTATGTATCAAAGGATAGTCAAGGGGGTATCCTCTGTGGTGGAGCCCAACCTAGCACCACAATGTTGATTCACACTGTTCGTTTTGTTATATTTTGTTGTCACTGTTCTACTATGTTGGGGGTTAAAGTTCAGACTACCCGAGGTCCGATTCTGTCCAGGGCTGAGCCTCTGGAACCTCGTAAATCAGCCACATATTTCTACAAACATCAGACAACCCCCCCTGGAACCCACTTGGTGTAGCTGGGAAGGTGTTGGAGGGGGCTGGGGGGGTACCTGTGTCAGACAGCACCCTTAGCTAGATGTCCCAATATGGTTAAGGTTTTGTCATGTAAGGTTAAGAGCCCAAAAACCGTGAACAAGAAGCTGGGCATGGGGGGCGTGGCTAAAGAGCTGATGAGGACGGACGCGTGAGCTCGGAGCTCCGCGCCGACCCCACCGCTTATCCTGAGCTGGGAGCCGGGGATTGCAGCCTGAGGACCTGGGATCACACTCGCTGGCCCTGGGAGTCTTAGGCGGCGGTCCTTAGGGAGTTTGAACCCCCGTAGCGGGCTGGAGATCATGTGAAGCGGAGGGCTCGGCGCCCGTGCTGGTAGATGGCGCCGGCTGCGGCCGATTAAAGCTTGTAGGACGGCCAGAGGACAGAGCGGAGCGGAGTCTTGCTGACCGACTGGGGATCCGAAGACTGTAACCGATCGCACCCGCTATTATTTCCGGCGGGACCCCCAAGGCGCAGATCGAGTGGTGGCAGTGGTGCTGCGACTGCTGTACGGGCTTTCCTGGACGTGGGGATGCCCGGTAGTGCGGCGGATTATAGAAAACTGGTGAACGGGTGGAGGGGCGGCCCGCGACAGCCCCGACGTGCGGAGAACTGAGGGGGCCTGGTGGAGCTTTTCCTGACTTTCAGCCCTTCCCTGTGTCGCTGGGAGCGGACTTGCCCGCCGTCCTTGCTGAGTCAGGGGACGGCGGACCCTGCGGGTTTGAAGGCTACAGGGGCCCTGAAGAGTGTTAGCGGCTGCCCCAGTCGGCGTCATTAGCGGGATATCGGAGGAGCCGCTGGAGCGGGAGCAGCGGAGACGTGACTACTGCGCGGGCTGCCCTGCCCGCGGGGATGCCAGAAACTGTGGCGCCTCATGCAATAGAGGTGAGCGGCCTGCGACAGGTATGGTGAGCGGGGAACTGGGGGGGCCCTGTGAAGTCTCTCCTGCTCGGAACTTGGCTTGAGGCCTCTGCCTGCAGTATTGGGTGAGGGCCTGGCAGCCAGTTGGGTTGTGCTGGGGGATGGAGGACTCTGTGGCTGGAAGATAGTAACAGCGTGCACCCAATAGCGATGGAGCTGGCACTCTAGGACCCTCGCAGACAGAGGGGCGCTTGTAGTGGATGCGGAGGGATAAATTGAGGATTGCTATACATCCCTTACTGCTGCAGGATATCTGAGCTACTTTTAAGTCACAAGGTGAGTGGCGGTGCTGGTCAGAACTTTAGTTGCGAACGCTGCCACCACACAGAAGATCATCCCCTCCTGAATAATTAGAGGCAAGGAGTGACCCCCTGGAAGAGAAATGGATACCTGACAGTGCTACATTGCTGGCTTGCGCATTAGGGATCCTTGCGAACAGCCTGGGTTGCGGAAACTGCAAGGGACCGTCCAGAAGAGGTAGAGGGGTCGTGTGGACGACGCGTCCCCGGCGGACGACCAACTAATAGCGCCAAACGGGGCAGGGCTCCTAAGTTGCGGGCACACTTTGAAGATCAAGCCTCACTCTCTCAGAGCGTAGGGATCACGGGGGGGTTGAGCTGGTGGCCCGGTGCACTGACGTCCATGGGGAAACCACGGGGGAAGCAAGGGGGAGTACCCCCGGACCCGGAAGATTTGGCGGCGGAACATGGAAAGCAGGATGCTGCGGAATCGCAACCCGATGCTTTGATGCAACAACAAGTGGACCAAATATTGAAGGCCATCACCGACACTAGGGATACTCTGCAACAGGACATTGCGCATGTGGCACTTGGCCTGGGCCTCCTCCGAACGGAATATGCTAAACTGACCGATCGGGTGAAGCAGACGGAAGCGAAGCTGGAGGTTCTGGAGCCGACGCAGAAGACACTGGTGGCCCAGATGGGGGATGTCACGCACCGACTGCAGGCCTTGGAACGGAAAGCTGAGGATGCCGAAGGCCGCAATCGCAGGAACAATATAAGGGTAGTGGGGCTACCGGAAGGTGTGGAAGGGACCAACATGGTGGATTATTTGGAAGACTGGTTGAAAACTGAGGTTGCACCGGAGGGCCTATCTCCTTTTTATACCCTGGAGAGAGCACATAGGGTACCGTCGCGCCCGCTGGCGCCCGGCAGACCCCCTTGGCCAGTGGTGGCGCGTCTGCTCCATTATAAAGACAGGGATCTGCTGCTGCACAAAGCTCGCTCCTCCGGCCCCTATAAAGTGGAAAATAGTAATGTATCCCTGTTCCCGGACTATACACTTGAGGTGCAGCGCCGTAGAGCTTCATTCCTGGCGGTCAAGAAAGGGCTGCGAGAAGAAGGATTACAATACTCACTGATGTTCCCCGCGCGGCTGAGAATAATTGTGGACGATAAGACACACTTTAGCGATAGCCCTGAAGAGGCGTGTGCCTGGCTGGAGTCTTATCGAACGGGAACAGGAGAGGCAGGGCGCAGTATGAGGCCGGCTCTGGAAGGACCGCGTCCTCGTAGATCGCAGCGTGTCAGACGGCGTCGACATGGCTTAAGGGGACCCACAGTATCCCAAACGGAGATGGAGAGATTGGCGGCATTGCAGGCTGTGTCGGAAATATCTCAGCAAAAGCTTTCTCAATCGGGAATGGACACGGAGTCGGAGAAGGGCACAGCGGACTCTGATTCGGATGGGACTGGGACGGGAAGTGTTTCCCTGCCGCATGTCACACCTGGGACAGCCGACGAGATTGCTGATGCTTAGTGTTGTAAGATATTGATTCGGATGCTATTAAGTGGGTCTCTGTTTTGTTTGCTCTTCTCTCCACAGTAGACTAGACTTGAACTTGTATTATGGGGGTGCTAGTAGCGGGTGGGTTCCTGTGCTGTCGGAGATCGGCGCTGTACAGGCTCTCTCAGAACTGAGAGCCCCATGAGACACTGGGGCCTAGCTGTTAATGGGGGTAAGGCGCTAGATAGTAGCGGCGCTGTAGGTCCGGTCCTCTTGGCTCTAGGCCGCCTCCCTTGTCATTTGGGTTTGTTGTTCCTCAGTAGTCACTAGAGGATAAAGTTTGTATGTCAGTTTGGATGGGAACTAGAGTTTTAGTGCCTGTTCTGGGGTGGGGATGTTGGGGGGTTCTTGGGGGTTTTGTTGGGGTAGTTGGGACCTCCGGTGTGTCCAGATGGAGAAGGCAGTCGAGAGTGGGATTCCAAGTGCAACATGGGGGCATTACCTGAACTAAAATGCATGACATGGAATCTTAGGGGGTTACATACAATGCTGAGACGCCATAAAGTGCACGCTTATTTAGTGAGGAGAGGGATCCAGATAGCTTTTCTCCAAGAAACACATATTAGCCGGGTGGAAGGGTTGGCACTGCAGCGCAGGTGACAAATTTTCTGTACAACATACTCTGCATTTGCACGGGGCGCACTGATATGGGTTAGAGCAGGGATCCCCTTTCAGCCTACACAGCACTTGGTGGACCCAGAGGGGAGATTCGTGGCAGTAGCGGGTCGCCTTAATGGTAAAGATGTGACGCTATGTAGTGTATACGCACCTAACGTGGATCAGGCGGCCTTTTTTTATCATCTCTCAGGGAAGCTGGCATCTTACCTGACTGGCCCGGTAATTATGGGCGGTGATTTTAATGCTATAACAGACACGGTCATGGATAGGTCTCACCCTCCACTACCTGAGGTGCCCACACACAGAATTTCCAAAACTAGACGGGACTGGCAGATTAGATGGGGGCTGATAGATACATGGCGCGCGCACCATCCAGGGGACCGAGATTATTCCTTTTTCTCGGTGCTGCATGACTTACATGTGCGCCTGGATGCAATATTGTGCACCCCAGACGTACATGCGATGGTGAGGCATAGTGAATATCTTGCAAGAACGCTCTCAGATCATAATCCGCTATTACTGAGACTCCAGTGGGTGCAGGAGCGGCCTGTAGTTCCGACCTGGAGATTGCGCCCGGAGGCCCCTAGAAGACCCGGTCTTCATCGAAGAGATCAAGACGGGTATCACTCAATATTTTGCCGAAAATGAGGGAACGGCGTCGTCGACGGCAGTAGAATGGGATGCTTTTAAAGTAGTAGTGAGGGGATTGTGTAGAACTAAAATGGTGGGGGTACGGTAGACGTTGCTACAAGATGTAGATGCAGCAGAACAGCGCCTGCGAGCAGCGGAAAGGGCCCGCCCTGAGTGCCCTGAGGAGCAGGGAGAGGTTTCGGATGCCAGGGAGGCGGCGGCAGTACAGGTAGAGAGGCTGCGATGTTTTGATCACAAGCAATATTTGGCGCGAGCGCACGCGGAGCAAGACAAAGCAAGCACACTGCTGGCGTGGTTGGCCAACCCGGCCCCTCGAGGCTCACCCATACTAGAACTGGATTCCCCATCGGGGACTCCGGTGTATACGCAACAAGGGATCAATGGGCTGTTTTTGGAATACTACGCAGAGCTATATCGGAGCAAACTACGGGTTATTGGGAACCCCATAGGGGAATTCTTGGCGGATATAGGACTACCGCAGCTGGAAAAGATCCAGGCTGACCTGTTAGGACAGGAGATTACATTGGGTGAAATTCAGAGCGCGATTAAAAACATGGCACGTAACAAAACGCCGGGAATGGACGGGTTGCCAATAGAGTTCTATTCGACTTATGTTGATCTACTGGTCCCTAAATTATTAGCAGTCTACACTGAGGCGAAAAGACTGAAGTGCTTCCGACGTCTATCCGTGAGGCGGTTATTATTCCGTTGTTGAAACCCGGAAAGAGTCCCTCAGATAGAACAGCATATCGCCCCTTATCTATGCTCACAACGGATTATAAAATTTTGAGTAGAATTCTTGCCACTAGCCTGCTCCCCCATATGATGCACCTGGTCCACCGAGATCAGGCGGGATTTATTCCAACTCGGAATACTGCCACCAGTGTGCGGCGCCTGCTCCGTATATTGGGGGAGGATTCGTGTTCTACTGCATCGGCTGCCATCCTATCAGTAGACATTGAGAAGGCGTTTGATAGCCTGGAATGGCCATACTTGTTCCAAGTTATGCGCATGTTCGGCCTCGGGGATGCCTTCGTGGAGTGGACAGAAATTCTATATAAATTGGCAACTGCTTGGGTTCGGACAGGGATCTGGATTTCTTCCTCTTGTATAGTAGGGTGTGGGACGCGGCAGGGGTGTCCGCTCTCCCCATTGTTATTTGCGCTGGCCATAGAACCATTGGCAGCGCACGCCAGATTGGGTATGCGATCTACCGGGCTTGACTTACGCGGAGTTAAGCAGTATATCTCACTGTACGCCGATGATTTACTTATGTTTTTAGCTAATACAACGGAGGCATTGGATGGTGCGACGACTCTCCTTCGCGAGTTTGGTGGGGTTTCAGGACTTGGAGTGAACTGGGCCAAGACTTGCCTGTTCCCGGCAGCCCCGTCGGACACTGGCCCTTCTCATACCAATGGCATACGGTGGGAATCACGATGCTTGACCTATCTGGGCACCAACATCTACCATGCACCCGCAGACTTATTGGATGGCAATATCGGTAGAGCTGTGCGAGGGCTTCGAGGCAGCCTGGCATTTTGGGGCACCTTGCCACTTTCGGTGGCTGGACGAGTGGCGCTATTGAAGATGGTAGCGCTTTCCCGCTTGTTGTATTATTTTAGGACACTGCCAATTTGGATCCCAGGATCGATCTTCCGGCAGCTCCGTTCGATGGTCGGGGGTTTCTGTGGTCGACTGGTAGAAGGCGTGTCGCACTAGACACGATGATGCGCCCAAGGGCCGATGGGGGTCTAGCAGTGCCAGACTTCGAATTCTATTACTTAGCGGCCCAACTGCAGTGGCTTACTCAGGCAGTGGCACTGGAGTTTCGGAGGCCGGACGGCCCTGAGGGGCGCTGGATCCCACAACATATATTGTCTGCCATTGTCCTTCAACAACAGCTGCGCCTCGGGGCATTACCTGGCGAGGTGCGGACATTGAGACTGTGATGGAACCGGAGCCAGCGCAGAGCTGGTTTTACCCGCCCCGGAGATGCCCCTGGCTGTGTGTGCCGCTCTTCCGCACGGGGGGGATTGGACTGCGTTGACTGCATGGGAGACACTGGGTATACAAGTAGTGGGGGACTTATATGAAGACGGAGCCCTGTTAACTTATCAGGCTTTGCAGGATAGATATGGACTTCCCCTTGGGGACTTTTTGCTTCATTCGGCACTAGTTTCGGCGATACAGCGGCATTGGAGGGAGGGACTATCGGAACCAAGGACGGCTATGGCGTGCCAGTATGTAGTAATGGCGGAAGGGACTTTTAAAGCAATTACATGCTTATACAGGCGCATGATAGGGGAAGGAATGGAACCGCTGAGGGACCTGAAGCGAAAGTGGGAGGGAGATCTGGGAAAGGAGATCCCGGAACAAACATGGGCTCAGCTGGTTAGAAGGGCATGGAAAAGCACCAGAAATGCCAGATTCCAACTGGTTCACTTCTTTATACTGCATAGGGCGTACCTCACTCCTGCCAGAATTAATAAGTATTTTAAGGTAGACACGGCAAAGTGCCCGCATTGTAACCTAGAGGGGGCGGAGTTCAACCACATGCTGTGGGAGTGCCCGCAGTTAGGAACATACTGGGAAGAAGTGGTCAACTTGCTATGTGAGGTCACGGAACGACAAATAGAACCGGACATGGGTACCTGTTTACTTCATTGGTTTCCCCATACGGCCAAAACGAAGGTGACGAGCAAGTTTTTGGATTTGGGATTGTTGTTGGCCAAAAGGGAACTTACAGCGCATTGGAAAACTGCACGAGGTCCCAGTGTCAAGAGGTGGAAGGTAGACTTCACTAAATGGGCAGTGAGCGAAAGCACAGTCCGGCTTCAAGCTGCTAAGCGGACTAACAATGAGAAAGCACTGGAGACCGCAAGAGCCTGGGAGGCCCTAGTTGTATTGCTGCAAGCGCCTGTGGAGGGTTCTGATGTAAGCTCGACCTTGAATGTATAAGCGGGGGAGGTCTAAGCCTCAAGGACAATGGGAGACTCACTGCGATTGATATTAAACGTCTATTGAAGAAGCCCGCTTTGGGGATGGCCCGTACTGTACTAACAGTTCCATGTCGAACAACGATGAGTAAATTGTTGCACTGGATCTTCGATAATAACCTGTAGTTGGACACACCGGGGGATGTGGGAAAGATGGGGGGGGGGGAGAATGGGATGGCTGATTTTCTTCTTGTTATACCACTTGGTTCAAGGTCGCATTCACACTCTGGTTATTGGGCAATGCTGTACCTCTATCGCACGGTACGTCTTAATAACGGAATATGACTAATGAGTAATATTTGAGTGAAAATCTGAACAGGATCTACTGCATAATGATGGTGATGTGTACTGGATCTACAAATTATTTAGGGGTGTTGACATGCAGACCACTGTACATGTGTACTTCTGTATTGCCTGAATGTTGGTGTGGAAAAACTTAATAAAAACAGTTTAAAAAATAAAAAAAAAAGAAGCTGGGCATCTGTAATGTTAATGATGAGCGTATGGACATAGTGGCTATTGACGAAACCCACCATAAGAAGTCAGAAGAGAACATTCCGCAAAAGAAAACAAAAAACTATTCACGGTCCTATTATTCCTCGCCCACCTTAAAACACAATGGAGTGGCAATCTTTCGCAGTACCTCCCTGCCCTTTTCAGTAATTCTCACGAAACAGTATAAAAAGGGAAGAATGGTAATGATAAATAATTTACCGGAGTGGAGGAAACTCACAATAGCAGCAACCTATGCCCCGAATACAGGCCAAGATGACTTCCTATGCTTCCTTTTCTCTAGCATGGCAGACTTTACTGAGGGAAACTTGATAGTTATGGGAGACTTTAACGAGATCTGGGATCCACATGCAAACAGGACAGGCTATCAGCAATTGCTACTGGGTCCTTCTCCAAGAAATTAAAGCACCTCATTGAAGACCTCAGGCTCTGGGATATATGGCAAGAAGAATAAGTTACTTACCTTTGGGAATGCCTTATCTGGTAGAGACAGGATCTAGCCGCAGTTTCCTTATCTTAGACGCATTCCCAGGTGCCAGACTGGAGCCGGAACCTTTTGTACAGCAGTATCTCTGCGCATCGGTAGAGGTCACCTAGAGACTCCTTAGCGACATCGTCCTCCAGATGTGACATCGATGGAGTCCATATAAGCCGCCCCCTAACACCAGTTTCTACTGTTACTATTTTTCATGCCAACAACACGGAGCCACTATAGAAACTGCCTATGGTAACAGTGTTCCAAAAAAGAGACATCTTTGTGTCAAACAATTACAAAGTCCTAAAGAAGGGCATCAGAATGTCACGACAGGGATCTTGTAGGTAACAGGACTTACAGTTCACACAGCGGGGAGGATGGGTGGGTCGCTAAGGAATCTGCGGCTAGATCCTGTCTCTACCAGATAAGGCATTACAGAAGGTAAGTAACTTATTCATCTGATCTGACATCTAGCCGCTGATTCCTCATCTTAGAATTAGATACCCAAGCAACCCCATACTTGGAGGCGGGTCTGCAAACTGAACTGAGAAAAAGATCCCTGAATAGGACTAGTCAGTCCACAATGAGAACAAGCATTGGCATAGCCAATAGGTCTCGCCTTTGGGACCTTATAAGTGTTTAGCCAGAGACATTGACTTTGCCTATGTCTTTAAGCTGTGCTGTACAGAAGTCTGCAGCATGCTGAAAAGTTATAATAAAGAAGTGTCAGAAGCATTTTTGTTACCTTATATATAACCAAGAAAGCATTATGTACAACTGAACGACCATATTAAAAAAATATTACCAATAAATAATGTCTTGAGTTTTTTTTTTGTCCTTTCAATGCTGGCAACTTCTATCTGCCTGTCCCAATGGTTGCTTGTTATGGGTTTTTTTGTTATGGGGGTGGGGGGATAAATAACAGGAGGGTGAAGGTTGGGAAATAGGACCTGTATAACAGTCAGTCAGTTAGTCAGTCAGTGAGTGAGAGAGTCAGTTAGTTAGGTAGTCAGTGAGAGAGAGAGTGAGAGAGTCAGTTAGTCAGTCAGTGAGAGAGTGAGAGTCAGTCAGTCAGAGAGAGAGTGAGAGAGTCAGTCAGTCAGTGAGAGATTCAGTCAGTCAGTGAGAGAGAGTGAGAGAGTCAGTCAGTGAGAGAGAGAGTCAGTCAGTGAGAGAGTCAGTGTGAGAGAGAGAGTCAGTCAGTGAGAGAGAGAGAGAGAGTCAGAGAGTCAGTCAGTGAGAGAGAGTCAGACAGTGAGAGTCAGTCAGTGAGAGAGAGAGTGAGAGAGTCAGTCAGTGAGAGAGAGTCAGACAGTGAGAGTGAGAGTCAGAGAGAGAGAGAGTGAGAGAGTCAGTCAGTCAGTGAGAGAGCGAGTGAGAGAGTCAGTCAGTCAGTGAGAGTCAGTCAGTCAGTGAGAGAGAGAGAGTCAGAGAGTGAGTCAGTCAGTGAGAGAGAGAGTGAGAGTCAGTCAGTAAGAGAGTCAGTCAGTCAGTGAGAGAGAGTGAGAGAGTCAGTCAGTGAGAGAGAGAGAGTGAGAGAGTCAGTTAGTCAGTCAGTGAGCGAGAGAGTCAGTCAGTGAGAGAGAGTCAGACAGTCAGTGAGAGTCAGTCAGTGAGAGAGTCAGTCAGTGAGAGAGCGAGTGAGTGAGAGAGTCAGTCAGTCAGTGAGAGAGTCAGTCAGTGAGTCAGTCAGTCAGTCAGTGAGAGAGTGAGAGTCAGTCAGTCAGTGAGAGTCAGTCAGTCAGTGAGAGAGTCAGTCAGTGAGAGAGCGAGTGAGAGAGTCAGTCAGTCAGTGAGAGTCAGTGAGAGAGAGAGAGTCAGTCAGTGAGAGAGAGAGAGTGAGAGAGTCAGTCAGTAAGAGTCAGTCAGTAAGAGAGTCAGTCAGTCAGTGAGAGAGTCAGTCAGTGAGAGAGAGAGTGAGAGTCAGTCAGTCAGTCAGTTAGTCAGTGAGAGAGTCAGTGAGTGAGTCAGTCAGTTAGAGACTCAGTCAGTGAGAGAATGAGTCAGTCAGTGAGAGAGATTGAGAGAGTCAGTCAGTGAGAGAGAGAGTGATAGTCATTCAGTCAGTCAGTGAGAGAGAGTGAGAGAGTCAGTCAGTCAGTGAGAGTCAGCCAGTCAGTCAGTGAGTCAGTCAG
This sequence comes from Calotriton arnoldi, assembly GCA_963921515.1. Lineage (NCBI taxonomy): Eukaryota > Metazoa > Chordata > Amphibia > Caudata > Salamandridae > Calotriton > Calotriton arnoldi. The sequence goes on along the minus strand of CAWUFW010002736.1, from coordinate 1,609,049 downwards.
TCAGTAAGAGAGTAAGTCAGTCAGTGAGAGAGTCAGTCAGTCAGTCAGTGAGAGAGTCAGTCAGTGAGAAAGAGAGTGAGAGTCAGTCATTTAGTCAGTCAGTCAGAGAGAGAGTGAGAGAGTCAGTCAGTCAGTGAGTCAGTTAGTCGGTGAGAGAGTCAATGAGTCAGTGAGAGAGTCAGTCAGTCAGTGAGAGATTGAGAGAGTGAGTCAGTCAGTCAGTGAGAGTGAGTCAGTCAGTGAGACAGAGTGAAAGAGTCAGTGAGACAGAGTGAAAGAGTCAGTGAGACAGAGTGAAAGAGTCAGAGAGTCAGTCAGTGAGAGAGAGTCAGACAGTCAGTCAGTGAGAGAGTCAGTCAGTGAGAGAGAGTGAGAGAGTCAGTCAGTAAGAGTCAGTCAGTAAGAGAGTCAGTCAGTCAGTGAGAGAGTCAGTCAGTCAGTCAGTGAGAGAGTCAGTCAGTGAGAGAGTCAGTCAGTGAGAGAGTGAGAGAGTCAGTGAGAGTCAGTCAGTCAGTGAGAGAGTCAGTCAGTCAGAGAGAGATTGAGAGAGTCAGTCAGTGAGAGAGTCAGTCGGTGAGAGAGAGAATGAGAGTCAGTCAGTCAGTGAGAGAGAGTGAGAGAGTCAGTGAGAGAGAGAGAGTCAGTCAGTGAGAGAGTGAGAGTGTCAGTCAGTCAGAGAGTCAGTGAGAGTCAGTCAGTGAGAGAGATATTGAGAGAGTCAGTCAGTCAGTGAGAGAGAGATTGAGAGAGTGAGTCAGTCAGTCAGTGAGAGTCAGTCAGTGAGACAGAGTGAAAGAGTCAATCAGTGAGAGAGAGTCAGTGAGAGAGAGCCAGTCAGTGAGCGAGAGAGTCAGTCAGTGAGAGAGAGTCAGACAGTCAGTGAGAGTCAGTCAGTGAGAGAGTCAGTCAGTGAGAGAGCGAGTGAGTGAGAGAGTCAGTCAGTCAGTGAGAGTGAGAGAGTCAGTCAGTCAGTCAGTCAGTCAGTCAGTGAGAGAGTCAGTCAGTGAGAGAGAGTCAGTCAGTGAGAGAGAGTGAGTCAGTGAGAGTCAGTCAGTCAGTGAGAGAGAGAGAGAGAGTCAGTGAGAGTCAGTCAGTCAGTGAGACAGTCAGTCAGTGAGAGAGTCAGTCAGTGAGAGAGTCAGTGAGAGAGTCAGTGAGAGTCAGTGAGAGTCAGTCAGTGAGAGAGAGATAGAGAGTCAGTCAGTGAGAGAGAGAGTGATAGTCAGTCAGTCAGTAAGAGAGAGTGAGAGAGTCAGTCAGTCAGTGAGAGAGTCCGCCAGTCAGTGAGTCAGTCAGTCAGTGAGAGAGTCAGTCAGTGAGTGAGAGAGAGAGTGAGAGAGTCAGTGAGAGTCAGTCAGTCAGTGAGAGAGTCAGTCAGTCAGTGAGAGAGAGATTGAGAGTCAGTCAGTGAGAGAGTGAGAGAGTCAGTCAGTGAGAGAGAGAGTGAGAGAGCCAGTCAGTGAGAGAGAGATTGAGAGAGTGAGTCAGTGAGAGAGTGAGTCAGTTAGTCAGTCAGTGAGAGTCAGTCAGTCAGTGAGACAGTCAGTCAGTGAGAGAGAGTCAGTCAGTGAGAGAGAGTGAGAGAGTCAGTGAGAGAGAGTGAGAGAGTCAGTGAGAGAGAGTGAGAGAGTCAGTGAGAGAGTGAGAGAGTCAGTGAGTCAGTCAGTGAGAGAGAGTTAGAGAGTCAGTCAGTGAGAGAGTCAGTCAGTGAGAGAGAGAGTCAGTCAGTGAGAGAGTCAGTCAGTCAGTGAGAGAGAGTGAGAGAGTCAGTCAGTCAGTGAGAGAGTCAGTCAGTCAGTGAGAGAGAGAGTCAGTCAGTCAGTCAGTGAGAGAGTCAGTCAGTCAGTGAGAGAGTCAGTCAGTCAGTGAGAGAGTCAGTCAGTCAGTGAGAGAGAGTGAGAAAGTCAGTCAGTCAGTCAGAGAGTCAGGACCAATTTTGGCAAGGAGGGACAACTAAAGGAAGGTTGTTATTATTACTACAATAATTATTAAGGTGGTCATTATTATTAGTTCTAGTAGAACTAGTATTAATATTACTTTTCCTGCTGGTGATTTAAAGACTAACAAATAGTGTAATGAAGGGCAATAATGTCAATGGCAAAGTTGCTAGGAATAATAATAATTAATAATATTATCATACTTAAGAATAAAAAAGAAGACAAAAGGGCGCCTCAAATGCATATAAACCGTTGCAAAAAAATAATAAGGGGTTAAAATAATGCGTGCGTTTGCAATATATGCACAAGGACAAAAATCATGGGAACAGAAAACAAGCGCGGCCGCAAAGTGAAAGCGACCGCGCTGTGTTTCATTAGTAACATGATCCACAACAAGGGAGGAATGCAGCTGCCACAAAGCGCGCCGCTGCTCGCTCCCGACACCAAAGCGCCGTGGGAGTGACCTTTACACAAAGAGGTGGGACATGCACCCGCCTTTGGCCATTTGCGTGCTTTCATTATTGAAAGCCACACGCAAAGGCCAATAGAATGTGTGGGAGTTACCAGACCCACACGAAGAACTTTTGAGGAAGTTTGGAGTGCTTACAAGAAGCCTCCCATAGAGCAGTGCATGCGCGCTGCGCTAAGCTCGACCTAAAAAGCAACCAGGCTGTCTAAACAATTACAGGTGAAGCCAAGAAGATGCTCCACTAGAAAGACTGTGAAAAGCCAGCATGAGAAACATGTGGACAACATTACTCACAGCAGAGAGATAAAGTGTTGGAAGAAAACACTTCATTGAAACAATAATACTATGTAGGCCTGCCAAAGATAATAAACCCATGACTGAACAAGACTAAAGGACCAAGGACATCAGCCCATACCACTGAATTAGAGCTCCAGCTCTTTGTCATGGAAACCAGAACGTTATCTAACCCCACCCTGTGACACAAAGGAAAGGGAACCTCAGAGCACATCCTCGATAGAGCAAAAGAGAGCCATCCCTGCAATACTGGACAACAGCACTGCAAGAAGGAGAACAACAAGATTTGGTAGAGACCCCTCTCAGAATGAGAAAACCCTCCTAGAGAAAAGACAATCCTCCGGGACATGACACATCGAAACCCAGAGGAGAAAGATAAAAATGAAATGCATAAGCAACTGCCAATTCGAGGTCGAACTAGAGTCTCAAGAGAAGCGCAGTGACAAAAGCAAAAATGTACGTCCTATGGAAGTAGTTCCGCCTAACCATACTTGCAATATATACCTGTATATACATGAATACGTATATACACCTATAGATATATATATAAATATGGATACAAAAACCTACACAAGACTGTCAGAATACACCAAAAGTATTATCATACCCATCGGTGAAGCAAACCCCCCTCCTCCCCCATTCAGAATCGGCAAGCAAGGAGACAGACCCGTGTAGGAACAAGATACCCCCGTATAATAGAGGTATCCATTGAAAAATAGATATGAATACCAACATGTATTGGTAATAGACCAAAGATGCGACAGCAACAGAGTGAAAATTATAGATATACAGATATTATCACCAAGCTAGAAAACCAGCAACCATGACACCATATAAGAGGAGTGAGGGAGTGGTAGGAACACCACCCACTCCAGAAAAACAAAGGCAACCGCCCATGAGCCAACGTTACTGCCTGACAAGGCTACCAAGAAGCAGCTCACCAGAAATAAAAAAAAGACAGCAGGCGTGAAGACTTCTGCTATGAAGGGAATACAGACCACCACTAAGGTCCATCCAGAGTCGTAGTCAAAATAAAGGCGAACATACATAAGGCCCCAACAGATAACAATTCCCATCCAACAGACACATATATATAAGGTAGCCAGACCTGACTGCAATTTCTCGATAAGAAATTAAGCATCACAGACGTGAAGGGATCAAGCCCTACGAAATGGAAACAATGAAAAAAATGGATGACAGTGCATACAAGCACAACAAGGATTGAGGTCATAAAGAAATGTCCCACCCTGAGACACGGTGTATTCATGACTAAGAAAGGGAATACAGACCCCATCCCCAAAGGAAGAGAAGGAGGAAGAAGAAAACATTCCTCCAATCAGACAAAATTCACAAATAAGGTGGAAATGGTATAGCAGACCTTTGAGCGATCAAATCCCTACCCCCTCATATGAGGAGGTAAAAGAACCTTCAGGAAAAGGATGAGGATGGTAAAGAAGACGTCAGCCTCCTTAAAAACCAATCCTCAAAAGAATGGAACTATAACGTCAAAGGGACACACATTATGGAAGGAAACTCTTCGATGAAAATTAGCCTCAACACCAACCAAAATAAGGAGTGAGATGACGCTATCTGAAGAACAGCCAGACGGTAAGAAAATACCATGTTTGCAATCAGCATTGGTAAATGAATAATGCTTATAGGAAGCAAGGAAAATAAAACATTCAAGATACGACATGACATCCTTTTAGAGATGAAGCAGAGAAGAGGTGACAAAGACAGTGGCAGAGGACCAAGGAGACCTCAAGGTAGAGGTGAGACCCAAAACATTGCATTAGACGGACCTTCCTTCAGTCATAACCTAACAAGGAAATCGAGAGAGCCATGGCAGGAAACCTTGCTGCCAATTGAGAGTAAAATATGAACAGCAAGAAGAGCCACGCCCCATAAAAAGTCTTAGTTCCAGGCTAAAATCCTGCCCAGGCCACGGATCCTGCCCCCCTTTCCAAAGAAAGCTACATGATGGCCACAAGGGGAGGAGAAGTTAACTCACTGGTGCACTGCGGAAGCCATAAACACTTTGTGTTCAAACACAGTACTGTAACCCCTATAAGGGATATTAAGCATACAGAGGAAAAATTTTAAATGCCCAAAAGGCATACCGATGATAGTCCTGAAAAACAGGGAACAAGACCACAGTGCATCCGCACATCACAAATAAAATACCCACAATAGATTATGTACTTGGGTAGAAACTCTAATTCCAGGAACAAACCCGTAAGTACGGGTGTACATAAAGTTACAAAATAACATATGTCCCAGATCACTGAAAACTTAACCTGTCACTGACGGAATAAAAAGAACAAAGGTACCTGCAGCAAGCAGGAATACCTCACCGGGTATCACCCTGAAAGGGAAGTCAGAAAGGAAAAGCCAATGGCATCGCCCTGTGAATGGCTCATATGCAAACGGGAGGTCCCCAAACAAACTATTTCAAGATTACTAGGAAAGCAGTCTGCAGATTTAAGAATCTGCTCCAACCTGACTATCTGTAAATCTCTGCAAAGCAGAGTCAGCATGCGTGCCGAATAGACAGGCGCCATCAAAAGGCATAGAAATCAAAGAGGCCTGAACCGCCTCTGAAAAAAACAGAGGTGCGAAACCAGGCACAACGATGGAGAGCTCCTAAAGAGGCCATAGCCTGACCTACAGAACCAGTGGTGTCCATACCACAGCGAAGCGATACAAAAGGGGATGATGGACGGAACGTTTGAGCCAATCAAACACTCACCCCCAGTCAACTGATCTGGGTTTAATCCATCATCATTCTTTAGCTCACTCCACCACCCCAGTTCAGACATGGCCATATGCAAATCAGTCTGACCCTGTGCCTCATGGGAACAGTCCAGCCCGAACTGCCAAGCCATGTCTTCCCTGGACCGGAAACAAGCATCCTAGGACCGGTTTCTGGCATTCCAGCCGTCATCAGCCAGGCTTGCTTGAATCCAGTGGCAAAGTGAGCAAGGGACCCACGTCTGGGCATACCCCCGCCAACTTAGGGCGAACAAAGCGATACAAAAGGGGATGATGGACGGAACGTTTGAGCCAATCAAACACTCACCCCCAGTCAACTGATCTGGGTTTAATCCATCATCATTCTTTAGCTCACTCCACCACCCCAGTTCAGACATGGCCATATGCAAATCAGTCTGACCCTGTGCCTCATGGGAACAGTCCAGCCCGAACTGCCAAGCCATGTCTTCCCTGGACCGGAAACAAGCATCCTAGGACCGGTTTCTGGCATTCCAGCCGTCATCAGCCAGGCTTGCTTGAATACCACAGCGAACAATCGGTTTGGCTACCTGTTGCCTTTCCCGCACTAACAGGACAAGAGCGTTCCGTGTCTCATCCAGAAGGGAGGGCAGCAGGTGCTCCAAGGAATCCCATAATGCATGGGAGAAGCATCCAAGGACACAAGAAGTATTGAGAGACCGCAGTGGAGAACTTGTGGAGGCGAAAATATGCCTGTCACAGGTATCTAATTTCCCGGTCTCTCTTTCTGGGGGGACAGCAGGGAATGTATCAATATTTTGGGCGGCCAAAGCAGTCTGAACCACAAAACTATGATGAGTCGGATGCCTAATTAGACACGTTGGATCTCCAGGGGCTGGCTAGTGTCTGTGAGAAACAGAGCGATCCACAGGGGTTTCCGTTTTGGGCTTAGGCCAAGCCCCATACACAGAATATCAAAAATAGCCTCACTATAAGGTAGCACCAGCTCTACCCCCGATTGGCCCTGATAAGGGACTCCAAGAAACAGATCTGTCGCCGATTCCACAGAGGGAAGTAGTACCTCCAGAAGGGCAGGAACTCATCTGAGCATGTTTGCCAGAGAAAAGCCCACCTCTATAGCCAAACCAGGAGGTGACAGGAGGCCTGAGGCTGGGGAAGACTCCAAACCACTAGTTTACCCTAAGTCAATCAACAAACTAGACTTCATAGGAGGTTGAATCATGCCAGAAAAGGACTGGAAAAACTCTGTAACCTCTCCATTAATGCCATCATCATGTTCCTCAGCTGGAAAAACTGGAGGAAGGACTTCAGTAATGTACTTCGCATCCGACGCCGACGCCTTGGCGTTGTAATGGAAAGAAGGTGGAGCGTCGAGCAGCGCTGTCATTGAAGTCATCAGGCCGGACATCGACGCCATTGCCGGAGTTGGAGGACCAAACCCCAACCCCCAAGGTGGTAACCCAGAGGGGCTGAGCACCGGCATCCAAACGGATTTAGAATCCGACAACCGAATAGACGCTGAGGGCGAACCCGCCGGCGTGGATACAGTCACGGTCTCGTGCACCTCCTTGGGGCCAGAGGGCGCTCCAGGGGAAGGTGAAGACCAAAAGAAACTATAGAGAGTTGTAATATTCTCTCATTTGGGTCAGAGTCAACCAGGCTACCGGGTAGGCTGGAAGGCACGGAGTAGTCTCAGGCACCGAGTCTACAGCTGAAAATTGGGATCAGGCCTTTTGCCGCGAAGTTGGTACATGCTGCGACTTTGAACGCCTGCTTATCTTACCTTTGAACGTCAATGGAGAGTGACGCCCATGGGAATGGCTCCTGGATCGGACCCGCAGCCGGTCCTTGGAGCGCAAAGGGGACCGAGGCCGATGGGACGTCTTGGAAGACTGCAACAACTGCGCCGCTAGAAGTTTCATCCGATGTTCCTTTAGCGACTTCGGTCGAAGACGTTGACATGAGTCGCACTCCTTGAACTCATGGTGCTCACATAAGCACCACATACAGAGTAAAGGTCCGTGACCAAAATCTGTCATCCACAGAACACACCATTCTTGAACCCTGAGGACATATGAAAGGTACACTATTCCGTTCAATTACATCATCGAGGTAGGCCGAAAAAACGGCCTTAAGAAACCGCTGATAGGATCCGTGTTGTAAGTGCGGAAAAGAAGAAACTGATGTCATCACATGGATATGTAGAACATGGCTATTGTGTTGTTTGTTCTGACTAGGACTGGCTGACCTGGCAATCTGGGAAGGAATGCTTGTAAAACCAGTCTTATGGTGCGGAGTTCCAACACATTGATATGGAGCGTCTTCTCTGCATCTAACCAAAGGCCTCTTGTTGAAATCTCTTGCAGGTGGGCTCCCCATCCGTCCATGGATGCATCCGTAGTGAGCAATAACCTTTCTGTTATTGGTAAGAGAGACCTGCAGTTAGGTTGTCTGGAATTCTCTACCAGATCAGAGAAAGTTTCAAGCGCCTTGTGACGCAGACCCTATCTTCCCATGAGCCTTCCACTTGTTTTCATTGTGAATCCAGCTCCTGCTGAACAGGTCTCATATGAAGCCTGCAAAACGAAATGAGACCTATACCTGATGCCATCATACCTATTAGAGACTTGTATTGCCTCACTTTGATTGCTTTCCAGCAACAGTCTTTGACAATGTCTGTAACTTTCTTATACTTTCTGCCGATGGAAAGGCTTTCCCCAACTGAGTGTAAAGTATTGCTCCCAGAAATTGGATCTCTGTTTAGGGCACCAACAAAGATTTCTCCCGGTTTAAAGTGAGGCCTAATCTCCGGAGGAGACTGATGCACGCACTCGTGGATGCTTTCGCTTGGTCTCTGGATGGCGCTTTGACTAACCAGTCTCCTAGGTATGAGAACACCTGGTGACCTACTCTCCTGAGAAAAGCAGCAACTGGAGCGAGACATTTGGTGAATATTCTTGGGTGTGATTTAAGCTCAAAAGGGAGCGGCTTGAACTGGTAGTGCTGCCCCACTACTGAGAATCGAAGGTACTTCCTGTGTTTCCGATGTACGAGTATGTGGAAGTAAGCATCCCAAAGGTCCAGCAAGGTCAAAACAGCCACTTCCTGCATCATCAGGAGGATTTCTTGCAGAGTAAGCACTCAAAATGACTGTCTCTTTATAAACCTGTTGAGCTCTCTGAGGTTCAGAATCGGCTTCCATTGACCAGTCTTCTTTATTAAGAAGAATCTGGAATAGAAATCTTGATTCCTTTGCAACTTGGGGACAATTTTTGTGGCTCCCTTGGAAAGAAGCATTAGAATTTCCTTTTGCAGCCCCTTCAAATGAAGATGTTACTGTGCTGTTGGTAAATTGGTGTTTTGAGTTATGGAGTGTATTGTGTGCGTGGAGAACCATAATAGGTGAATTTCAGTGCTTTTGCACTTTTGAGTCAGAACCATAAGTTAGGTTTTAACTGTGTTTTGTTCAGTGAATTTCTTTCTTTTTTTATGAATTTCCAACCCTAGCTGCAAATGGCCATCAGCCATGCACACAGGGGGATGGACCAGGCCCTGCATCTCACCTGCTACGGGCCCACAACCCCACGTTTGCCCAACCTGCCGCAGTCATCAGCTCAGGAAGCAACCTTGACCTGCAGTCAGTCCCTGTGCCCAACACGCACGGACGCCCAATGCCCCACTATGTATGGCCTTTGGCTATGCACTGCAGTGGTTGGTCGCAGGAAAGGACCTACGGCCAGGCCCTACGTTTACCCCCACAATGTGCAGCCAAACCCTACTGTGCCTAAGGGCTGACCCATACAGCCTGGCCAGACTTTGATTTTCTGGTTGTCTTTTACACTTTTCTTTATGCATTAGCGAATCCATGGCAAGCTTCTCGATTTGAGACTTGTGATACCCTTGTGACTTGTGAATAGCCAACACTTAAAATGGCAGCCAGGGTCCGTACTATCGCTCTTGGTACTGCTGACGCTGGATGCCATTTTAGATGTCAGGGATTAAACAAGTCACAAGGGAATTACGAATCTGGCAACTCCAACCATTATTTTTTAATTAAAGGAATATAGAGACCCCCCTAACCCCCAACTGTTGACTGGAATCAGGGTGCACTTATCCTGACCACCAGTATATGGCCATTTTGTTTTTTATAACTGCAGGACATGTGGACAATGCCCCAAGTCCTGTAATGGCTGACGCAAGAGAAATTTTTGTCTTGTGGCAGCAATTAGATCTCTCTGTAATGGAGTTCTGAAAGGGGCGATGCAAAAGTAGGAATTCTCACCCAATCAGATCTGTTTTTTTCTTCTTTTTAATTCCCAGACTTGTGAGTCTCAAACGGCAGAGATATACAAAAGTGTTAACCCTCTGAGTTTCACACAGCAACTTTTTAAATCACTAATATGTCAAAAACTACTGAATGGATTGACACCAAACCAACAATAGCACACTTTCTGAATACAATTCTACTTTCATGCCAAGTTTGATAAAAATACGTTCAACGGTTCGGGCTGTAGGCGTGAGCAGAATTTCCAATGGGAACCAAAATGGGAAAAACATTTTTCACACTGCCTTAGCCCCTCCCTGCAATGAAACTTGGCATGCCAAAGCTTAGATGACCAAGATAGTAAACTGCCAATCTGTCCATGCGTTCAAAAGCTATGGGCAAATGAAAAAATGCCTGCGTCTGAACCATAAGTACATAGTGGTGACCGATGTGATATACAGGTTTTCTTTTTCACCAAGAGGCATACTTAAATGTCTCAGCTTTTTGGCCTCTCACAGTAAAGGCCTATGACTAAAGTAATCTCTGACACTGCATAAGGGAACAAAGTGCCTTTAGATGGAGCAACGGGGGTCCAAAAAGTTGTATCCCGACAACAGAGAGAGATTTAAGGCTGCAAAGACAAAACTACAACATATACCCATAATTTTAACTATCAAGCACCAATCGTAGAGTATGGATTATCTGACTGCAAAATGTTCATTTTGGCAGGGAGTTTCTAGCCTGGGTAGTCCTTGCGCAGGGAGCTGTACTGAATGCAGGAGAAATTACTCTGAAGTAAGGCCTTGTAAGGTAGGTTTGGAAACAAATCCTTCTGAAGGATAGAGGTAGTAACTACCGAGGTGCCAAATGACCCAAGAGGTTTTCATGTAGATCGCAAAAGATAGATCCAATTTATACACATATAATCATACAAAATGGAAGAAACCGACTAGAGTCAAATGTGTGCAGAGAGGAGTCCGAATGTGTGCACTTCTGTCCTGAATGACCACTTTCCCCATTCGGAGCGATATATACTTGTGATGGCTCTGCCTGTCACAGAGGCTCTGCACATCTCAGTCTATCTCGTTGTTAGGGTGGAATCACCATAGATTGACATCCAGCCGAGAAGAATTATTTGTCACTTTGCCTTGGCAAAATGAAAAGCAGTCAATGCAGAGAGGATCTATGCAAAGTCAGACCCTTTAAGGAGCCTTTTGACCTTTGCACTGACGCATGCGCTACATTTACCCAAACTGCAGTCGCCGTCGAGGCATTCATGCACTATTTCACGAGAGAGCTACTGGGCTGCACACGTAAACCGCCACCAAAGCATATACACAGAAACAGCTGTGCTTTCCACTAATGAGTAATAATGGACTCTTCAGTTTGTATTCATCATTGCTATGGCCGGCTGAAAGAGAGAGGATGAGCTTGTGAACAGGTAGCACCTATATAAAACGATTTAATATCCAGAAAACACAACTAATGTACGGAGGAACCTTGTCTTCGGAGCAATAGCCATATAAAACTCATGCAGCCTCGAATGTGCCTTTAGAGGCACTATTCGAAGCGTTATTTAATTTAATTCCGTAATCCGTATGTACATATTTATATCTCCGTAGTCATTAGACAACAATCAACGGGCGCAAGGTATTCATTTTTAGGTCGAGCCTAGCGCAGCGCGCATCCGCTGCTCTAGGAGAGGGCCTCTTGGAATCACTCCAGACTTCCAAGAGACTTCTTCGTGTGGGTCGGACTCCTCCCACACATTCCATTGACCTTTGCGTGTGGCTTTCAAAAATGAAAGCACGCAAATGGCCAAAGGCGGGGGTATGTCCCGCCTTTTCTGAAAACGTTCACTCCCATGGCCTATGGGTCTCGGGAGCGAGCAGCGGCGTGCAGTGTGCCAGCTGCATTCCAGGATCGGGTTACTAATTAACCCAGCGCGGTCGCTTTCACTTTTGTGACCGCGCTTGTCTGTGCTTGTTTTCTTTCAGGGTGAAACGTCCTGGCAACTATAGCTAACGAATAACTCTCAAAATTCCTGTACCATGTACGTCACTTATTGTTTTATAACTAGAAAAAAAAAATCAAGCAAGGTAACCGGGCTTACCACGTGGCACGTAGCGCTATACAGAAACCATAAAAGTAAACAAGCATTGGCATAGCCAATACCTTAAAGTCAACATTGCTAAAACAAACGAGCAAGCAAAATCACCAAAACTTAAGCTCATAAATGGTGTGTGTATCACTATCACCGTGAGGAACAACTTAAAAACGTTGGTTCGAGAAGCTGCTGCTCCTACAGTACAGTGGTGTGCCTTTCACTGTAACAACCAAAAAGCAAGCACCAGGTGAGACTCGCCGTGCAGATAAAGACGAGTAAAAGCGGTGTGTCTGTCACCGTGGCAACAGACAACAAAGTAAAACAAGATGGAAAACTACCTGCAGTACGTGAAGCGTGCCGACGTGATTATGCAGGGAAATATGCAGGGAAATAGAGCTTGTGTCTACAGTGTAACGCATCACAAACTTAGCGTGTGATTCCCTTCATGGATGAGCGCTCGCAGCTACGAAACAATGAAGGCAGGACAAACGAAGGAGTTCTGCTGCGCGGGAGCCCACGCGATCAAAAAACACCAGTAAGAGCATTCTTTAAAGTGCACAGCAGCCATTAGCTTCCCCAACGCATCCAATGTAACGTATTCACAATGAGCGTATAAATCCAAACAGTACCACTTAGATTGAGGAAAAAAACACTTTACAATCCAAAGCAGCCACAACCAAAATGGCTAACCACTTAAGGTCCCAAAGGCGAGACCTATTGGCTATGCCAATGCTTGTTACATTAGCAATACATACTGAATTCTTGGTACTTTGTATACAAGGAACTTTCAAAGTTTTTTGGGGAAATTAGCAATGTATTTATTTTGAAGTTTTCAATAGCGTAACCGCCTTTCACCCACAGTCACGCATATGAATGAGACGACAGTGAAGGCCATGGAAACAGAGCACTATTCTAACTGTATTTAATATAAGCTTCTTGGATGCGGTCGATGTTTAGCCGACATTCGGTGTCGCTCGAGCCGCTGCAGACCCGCTGTTTACTGCATAGTTATACGCTTTTCGAATCTTTCAGGCGTAGGAATAGGATAATTTTCAGGCACCCTAACAAATATTTGGTTTTTCTTTCAAAGTAGGATTTAAAATGTAGGGCGATTACGTAACCAAACGGCCAGAGATACCGACTGCAACTGGGGAGCCAGGTTCGAGTCTACCGTTAGCTCCACATCCTGTGATTCTGGGCAAATCACATAATCTCCCCGCGCCTTAAAAAACACAAGATTATGACCTTGTATAATGTAATCTGCTGTTCACGTAAAATTCCATAATGCCACTGAGCCAAGTACGCGCTATATAAAACTAGAAAAAAAGTAGAAGCAGCCCTCATAGTTTTCAATTTTTATTAACTGCTGCCATCTTGTGGCCAATTAATTTAAGCGTTCGTAAATCCTACCGAATGGGTAGGTAATGTGCAGGCAAACATTGGTAAGAATAAGGTATTTAACTACGGTGACGCTCTTTGTTGTTGATACTGTCTCTAACAGCAGATTCCTCACCATAGAATACTCACTCCCCAGCTGCTAGACTGGATCCGGAAACGTTCATAGCAAAGCTAGGTGGCACCGTGAGCCTAGGTGCTGGTTTCGTACTGTCCCGAAAGGGACAGAGTGGAACCACATATAAGCGCTATCCCTGTGCGCCGACATCAGCTTCTTGTTTGACTCATTCCAAGCTCTCAGATGAGAAGGATGAAACAATTGTTGGCACCAGTGTGCAGGTTCATAACTTGGGACCTTTTAAGATATTAAACAAAAAAAACAACAACAAAAAAGAGCTTTCGCCATAGAACAGGAAGGTGGGAGTGTGGTGAGGACTTTGCAGTTGAAGTATTCACCAGAAAGAGTTCTACCAAAAGTAAGTAACTGGTTCTTCAGATGGATTCTTCTAACCACAGATTCCTCACCTTCGATTACATACCAAAGCAGTACATCCCCAAGGTGGAGGGACTTTGGAGAGGGCTCAGACCCAAAATTCCACAAGGACGAACAGGCACAATGCTCATCCAGTCGGCCTTGATGGTCACAGGAGTAGTTCTTCATAAACATGTGCACCAACACCCATGTCACAACCTGGCAGATGTCAAGGACAAGCTCTCCTCCACATGGTGGTAGGAGCCTTGGCCCAGGTGGAATGGGAGGGAGAAAACTTTTAATATTGCCCACTGCAAGGCCTTGCTGGCTCAAAGACAAAACAAAACAAAACAGGAGAACCAACAGTTTGACTTATGAAGGGTCCATCTTGTGCACTCCACACCAGACCACAAATTTGTACCAGCATCTGGTGTAAATGGACTTCGTGGAAGGCTTCATGTCAGTGAGGATGACATCTGTCATTTCAGGTGGCAGATCAAGCACATTTAATTGTTGCTGCTTGGAGGTGCAAATTGCGCAGGTTCGGATGAAGGACTCTGCCCTGCTGCTGAAACAGGAGATCCTCTTGAAGTGGGAGCCTGATCGGAATGCAGATGTTCATACCAAGAAGTTTCGGGTACCATAGTCTCCTGGCCCAATCTAAAGTCTCTAGGATGAATTGGGTCGGTTGTTCCTGATGTTATTCAGAATTGGTGACAGGAGTCTAGGACGGGAAGGCATTCAGGAGACTCGTGTTAAATTGCAGCTGATATATATCTCCTAGCGAGTTTCTTCGCGGAAACTCCAATGCACAAAACCTTTGACATTGCGTGTTTTTAAGATGAGTGAAAAGATTGAGCCAGGGTTGTCCTCAATGTCGAAGATGCCTTGGGTTCTCCCCAATGTCAGAAGATGCCTTGCGCCACCTCGGGATGCAGACTTCATTTGTGATCTGCCAGACAACACTGGCTTAGTTCGTCCACCTTGGCATTCAAGGATCCAGCCCGGCAATTCACAATCAGGGAAATTCCTATATGCACCAGCCAACTTCAGAGGCACAGAGCCTCCTGACAGGGGACTCCTAAGCCAGTCCAGTAGGTACTGAAGAAGCTCCTCCATTTCATCCCAGTGCACCCTGTCATACCGGGAAAGTAAACTGGCAGAATTGGCATTACGCCAATGTGTCGCAGACTCTGCAGCAATGCGTTTACTTGCTGCATCTATTTTCCTACTTTCCCTGTCTGGAGGTGGTGCATTGCCCGTGCCCTGGGTGTTAGCATGCTTGCAGGTGGTATGGGCGGCAAGGAAGTCCGGTGGACATTGACCCCAAATTTATACTTGGTCAGAAGGTACGCCTTATATTTCTTATCAACCCTGGGGTGATAACCCTGGCTTTTCCAAGCTCCTTAAAGATGTTGAGAGCAGGGTTAAGTATTCCCTTAAGCATGGGGAGGTACTGCATGGAGTGCAGGGTAAAAGAGTATCTCCAGCAAGAAATCATCATCCTTCAGTAGCTTATGAATCTAAACATTATGGTGTGGGGCTGCCCTACGGAGGAACTAATGGTAGGCGTTGTCAGGCGGGGAAGTCTTCGCAGGGTACAGGTCCAGATCAGTATCCCCGGGTGGCTCAACATCATAATTGTCCCACAGGTCATCTTTAGGGTGTGGACCTAACAGCGTATCATGAGGAGATCCTGGACTGCCTCCTCCAAACCCAGAGTGTGGTGACCCCTGTGCAGAGTGAGACGAGGGGTCAGTAAGTGGTGCAGGTAAAGGAGGTGAAGGGGAACAAGGGGGAAGTGCAGAAGGAGGCAAAGGAGGAGTTGGGAAAAGGTGAGGTGGAGGTAGATGAGGAAGAGGAGGTGGTGAACTGGTGCCTCTGTCCCGACGCTGTGGAATCTTAGGTGCTGGCTCTGCTGGTGTGCTGAGGGCCTCCTCAAAGGTCAGCTTCCTCTTGGGGGGAGCAGGGTCTTTATCTTTCAGGGAGGTTGAGCAAGGATCCGACCAGTCTGTGGGTGGATGAGGATTCGCTCTGCAGGGTGTTGAGCTCATCCTGAAGGCATGTGAGGATGAGATGATCTTGATCTTCAGAGGTGGAGGAGGATGACACTTTGGGCATCACGCGTTTCGGCCCCGAAGATTGTCTTTGGGCTGGTGGCATTGAGGTGGATTTCGGTTCTGAGGATTTAGAGTTTGTAAATGACTTTGAGTGTGTTTTCGAAGCAGGCCCCGAAAGGGCGGTCGGAGCTGAACTGCATGGCTTCAGAACATGCTTCTGCACCGGGAGCTGGGTAGATTTGTATTTGTATGGGATCTGTAAAGTGCCGGAATCGCCCCCAAAGGGGTATCTCCGCGCAGCAGAAGGAGTATGCCAGGTCAAAGTAATCAGTAACGGAAAAGTTCTGTCTTTAGGAGTTTCCTAAAGAGAAGGAGATTGGTGCACTTACGCAGCTCAACGGGCAATAAGTTCCAATATTTCGGAGCCAGATAGGCAAAAGTTTTGCCCCCAGTTCAGAGTTTTCTATAGCGGGGAACAGCAAGCAGCCCTTTACCTTCTGAACGAAGCGATCTGCCAGGAAGGTAGAGCTTAAGTTTTTCCGCCAGATAGCTTGGGCTTCCACCATGAAGTGCCTTGTGGGCTAGACAGCAAATTTTGAACTTAATTCTCTGGCGGATGGGAAGCCAGTGAAGCTGCCTCAGCAATGGCCCGGCAGAAGTTCTGGGAAACATATTGAGAGCCAGGCGAGCTGCAATATTCTGAATCACCTGCATTCTATTTAGAAAGGATTCATTGGCCGATGCAAGGAGAGCGTTGCAGTAATCGAGCCGGCTAATAACCAAGGCTTGAATCAGGGTTCTGCGGATTGATAAAGGAAGCATCTGGAACACTCTACGGAGACAGTTCAGCATGTGGTAGCAGGTGCCTGAGGTGGCCATGACTTGGTCTTTCATAGATAGAGAGTGGTCCAGTCGGACACCCAGGCTTTTAGCCATAGGCTTCCGGATGGGAGCTGGGCCCAGCGCAACAGGCCACCAGTCGGGGGGACCAATTCGTTTGAGCGGTGCCAAATAGCAGAATCTCGGTTTTGGCAGCATTCAGCTGGAGGACATTTTCCGTCATCCAACCAGATATTGCTAGCATGCCCTCAGCGAAGAGACGTTTGGTTGAGTCTTTATCATTATAGAAAGATAGGAGCAGTTGGGTATTGTCTGCATAGGAATAGGGCGTGAACCCATGTTGCGGGGTCTGAAGCATGGTTATACATATCTTGTATAATGATTCTGTTGGGGAATAATTATAAATTTCCGTAGACAAACAGTTAATTTAATGTTGTGCCGATTTGTAATCGCAATAAATCAAGCATTTGATCATGAAGGCGACCACGTTTCAACCCGGTTTGATATATTTGGCCGGGTATTCATCAGGACAAACAAAGGGGATCCACGTACAATACATACAAGTCTTGAGGTGTGTATTGGTCACCTGTGCGTGTTATGTCATCAGGTAAAGAGGAAACAACGACCTCCACAATATTCTAACACCTTGGAGTCTTGCAGCTCTTCATTTGTGATTACAGGGATTAAGAATATTGTGGAGGTCCTTATACCCAGATACTTACATAGCAGTTGGATCTCATTCCGCTGGATCCTGAACAAATAGAGGGTACGTACCTGATCCTCTTTACCTGATATAACATGCCTATGGACATTTAGTATGCAATATTTATCAACAAGCTTTTGTGGTTTTCTTGCTATTTAATATTTGTATTATACCACGTCACCTTAATGAGCACTGTGCTGCCATATCTCACCCTTAGGAACACCCTTATGTGATATATAATAAGTTCTGTTTGGTTACCAGGTTTATACTGTGTGTGTATAATTGGGTCAGAAGCATGGTGATGGTGTCAACCATGGCATTCTGGCAGTGACAGATCGGAAGCCTCCTGTGTGGCTTCTGGGCTCAAACCTCAACCCCTCAAGGGTGATGCCTGGCCTTTGTTTGGTGCCAGGCGTGTGTAGTAAGGGGATGGTTTTACTCAGAGCTGCCATCTTCAACTGATGATGTTGGGGAGGCGGCAGCTCATTGACCTCTGCTTTGGGGCCAAAGCTCTCTTCTGGTGAGAAGACCTGCACCTATGTGGGGGAAGTCCCTGGTTGCAGCTCAGCTTTGACGTCCCGTTAGCAGAAGAGATTCGGAGTGTCGTCGCTCTGTTGATACACCATGGAGACAGATGCAAGGCGTCGAGCTCAACGGTAGTGCATGGTCTTCTTATTATGGAATGCGAGGCAAGCAGTACAGGAGGCCTCGTCATGCTCCAGAGACAGACAGATAGAGGTCTGTCCATGGACACTTGGTGCAGCACTTTGAGTGGTTTCGGAATAGAGTCCTTTCCATCACAGATGAAACTTTCTCAAACATCGAGCTGCAGAGAAGGCCACGAAGGGACCGAAACCCTAAACGGCACACAGAGAAGTCTTGGTCGTGGAAACGAACAAGGGTGCGCAATGCTTCTAGATGAAGAGAAGAAGCCACGATTGTTGCACAGACGGGTCTAGAGGATCCAAATGGACCCGGCAATAACACTACAAGGCATTGACCTGTGGCTTGGTGAGAACATGTCTGAACCAGACTGCAGACAAAAAATCATCTAGCAATGGAGCCGATGCCTATGCGCATTACCAGCAATAAGTGGAGTCACTAGATCTTGTGACTCAAAGACTTCTTTGAAGAAAAAGAAGTTGCATAAGTCCGAGCCCAACACCAGACGAAAGGAGAGTAGCCAGTATGTGTACTTACAGCTACACATGCCACAAATATACAGTTTCACAATAACCAAGACGAATACTACATAAATGGCACTGTTAATTGCCCACAGGTGCACTTCAAAATACATAACACAGCACTACCAGGACATTAGGAGGGAAGGAGAAAGGCAAAAAAAAGTAGTAGATGGGAAGAAAAAAAGATAGGGGATAAGAAAGCGCATATGGACAAAAAGGGTTAGCATAAATCAGAAATTTAAAAACATAGAGCATAGTAGTACTTGTACTCTTAGCCCACCAGTCCCATTTCCTTCAGCCCTCTATTATGTCTGCAGGGCACAGGTCGAGAGGCAATTGATCTTGAGTTCGAAGATGGCTTTGAGGGTGTCTTAGAAGCTGACGCTGAAAGGGCGGTCAGAGCCAAATAGCATGGCTACAGTACAAGCTTCGGCACCGGTGAGCTGGGTAGGTGCTGGGTCTGAAACATGGCTGTATATATCTTGTAGCATGGACATACAAAGCCTTCTGCCTTCAGAAACATGTGGAGTTGCCTATTCGGCTGCTCTAAATTGCACATTAAGAGGGACACTACAATGGAAAGACACTGACTAACTTGGCCCTTACAACGGCATGCCCACGAGGATCATATGAGAAGAAGCTCCCCCTAATCTTACTGGACTCCAGTGTACAGTAGACATTCGAAGTCTCAGGTAAGACAAGGTAAGTCTCAGGGGCTTTGTTGCAAGTATAATGATCGCGATAAGAGGGATACAGCTTTTAGAGGCCTCTTTATAATTTAAGCCCTCCTAATATCCAGATAATTAGCATCATCCCATAAAGGTTTCCAAACAATTGTTGGAAGAAAGATTTTCTCGTCATATTAAAATCTTGTAAGATCTTTGGTAGGGATGAAGCAAGGCTCCTAAAATAAAAAAAAGTACACTGCTTGAGTAGAGGGGCTGTATCTCGCTTATTTGTCTAGCTGACATACTTGCAGTAAAGAAGGCAGATCTCTAAGTCACCAGTTTGACACTGTAGGCCATTGCCTCAAAGGTCTTATGTTCCAAAGTATGCAAATCTCAAACAAGATGGGGCCTCCAAACAGTAAAGCATAAATGAAGGAAAATGTATTTTATTCAATTAACTTTGCTAGGCTGTAATGTTTGACTAGTGTAGTATACCAGAAACAATATCTTGACATTTTGAAAAGAAAATATTTTGTCTGAGATCTTTGAGGCATCATTGTGAGCCAGATTGGCAATATGCATAAAGGTGCATTTAATTGCTCTTGAATGTTGTTGGGACGAGAAAGCCCCCTGCATGGCTCTGTGGAGTGTGCACCACTGCCATGTGCCCTGGTATAGCAAGTTTCTGGGCATGGTGATTTTTTTTTTGCTTCAGCACACACAAGAACATGCATGTGTGCTGAAGGCCTGTCAGAAATGGTTCCTTCATTTTTGTTCTGCTAGATTCCGCTGCTATTTTGGCTCTGTGCATTGAATACACTGACTGGGTTCTCTTTGCATGAGTTTCCATTTAAATGCAAGAAAGATTCAGAGTGCTTGTAATTGAATGTAAAAGCACTGTATTACGTTTCTGAGTTACAGGTGAACAACCTGCCTTGTATATTGTACAGAGGCAGCATTGCTGAGTGAGCTCAGGGGAGACAGGGTCACCCCAGCTCCCTTTGTGAGACTCATGAATGGTATCACACGGGCAGCGATGATGAAGGGAAGGAATGTATAGGGAGGAGCGTTTTCTAGCTTGGTGACAATGTAGCTTCTAACGGTACACTGTATGAGACTGAGGAAACAAGATATATAGTGTAGCTCTGGTATTCGAAAGAGCCTGGGTTCGCAGATTATGAAAATAAGTAGCATTTTTCTATTGGAGGGAACGTTGGTAAATGGTCTTCTTGAGGGCATCCCATTCTTTAACATTAGGAGTTGCAATATTTTGAAAAGCTTCAAAGTGATCATTCCCTTTCCTGAGTTTCAGTGGTAAGAGAAAATCCTGTAGTAAACTAGGAAGCAGCTGTGGGTGGAGGATCAGAGAAGAGATATCCCACCATGTATGCAAGTTTTACCCTATCCAATGGTGTCTGAAGTTAAAGCTTCAGAGAGAACGGATTACACTTCATACTGTGCAGTTTATTGACCTGCCAAGGGCATGACAAGAATTAGGCACAAACCCCTCGACAAAAACGAAGTCGCTGGATGTTGTGTATGGCTTGTCAACAACCAAAGCCATGTCTTCAGAGGGCTCCCAAGCAACAGAACATGGCTTGAAGTCTGAACACGTCAAGAAGACAGCTAGACTACAAACATACATGTTGCAGAATCTGAGACTCCTGAAAAAGTGGGAAGAATTTTGACCACCCTGGCCAAGAAGCACAAGTTACTAACTTGTGTAACGATATATCTGTAAGAGACAGTAGTTAGTGACAGATTCCTTACCTTAGAATATCCCCAGGCGTCAGGCTGGATCCGGAAAGTTTTTTGCGTAGCAGTACCCTTGCGCGTCGGTAGGCGGCGTCGTGCGGCTCCGCGTCCGTCGTCGGCGTCGTGATTGCCGGGATGACGTCGCGGGCAGTACTCAGGCGCCGCCCCAGCGCGCTGACGTCAGTTCTGTACACGACTTTCCGCGCCAGGAACGCAGAGCCATGCAAGAAGCTGACATAGGTGTCTGAAAAATACTAGGGCCCTGAAAGGGATGTCCTTAACCCTAGAAATCAGTTCGCAGAACGGGGAGGATGGGTGGGCGGTAAGGAATCTGTCACTAACTACTGTCTCTTACAGATATATCGTTACACAAGTTAGTAACTTGTGCATCTGAAAGAGACACGTTAGTGACAGATTCCTTACCTTAGAATAGATACCCCAGCAATACCAACCCCGGTGGTGGGTCTGCGAACAAAGATCAGACAAGGAAGTCCTGGAGGACAGAACGGCCAAAGAAGCCGTCCCTCCGGACCTGACTGTCAAGGCAGTAATGCTTTGTAAACGTGTGCAGCGAGGCCCACGTAGCTGCCTGACAGATAACCGGCAGCGGAACACCGCGGCCCAAGGCCGTGGTAGCAGCCGTTGCCCTGGTGGAATGGGCACGCAGCCCAACAGGAGGCTCCTTCTTAGCCAAAGAATAGCAGGTCTTGATGCACAAGGTAACCCAGCGGGAGATGGTCCTCTTGTGCACCGCCCGACCTTTTTGGCGCCCACGTAGCCAACAAAGAGCTGGTCATCCACCCGGAAGTGTTTTGTGCGGTCAATATAGAAAGAGAGCGCACGTTTTGGGTCCAGACGGTGGAGCCTCTCTTCCTCCCTGGAAGGATGCGGAGGCGGAAAGAAGGTGGGCAAAGTGATGGTCTGCCCAATGTGGAAAGCAGTAACCACCTTTGGCAAGAAGGACGGACGCGTCCGAAGAACAACCTTGTCTGGATGAACAGACAGAAAGGGAGGTTTGCAAGATAGAGCCTGGAGCTCACTCACCCGCCGAGCGGAGGTGATGGCCACCAGAAAGGCTGTCTTCAGAGTCAGAAGACGAAGAGGACAGTTATGTAGAGGCTCAAAGGGAGCGCACATTAAAAAGGTAAGAACCAAGTTCAAGTCCCACTGAGGCATCACAAACGGAACAGGAGGGAAGAGGTGAGTAATGCCTTTTAAGAACCTGTTAACAACAGGGGACTTGAAAAGGGAGGGCTGATCAGGGAGCCTGAGGAAGGCCGAGATAGCACAAAGATAACCCTTGATGGTACCCAGGGCAGAACCCTGTTGGGCCAGAGAGAGAAGGAACAGAAGGACCTCAGAAAGAGGGGCAGAAAGGGGATTCACAGCCTTTGCTGTGCACCATGCCACAAATTTGTTCCACCTGCAGGCGTATACCACCTTAGTGGAGGGACGCCTGGCTGCCAGAATCACATCACAAACTTCGGGAGGCAAGTCGAAAGGAATCAACTGCCGCCGCTCAATCTCCACGCAAGCAGGTGTAGACTGGACAGGTTCGGGTGGAGGACCGTCCCCTGCTGCTGCGACAGAAGATCCTCCCGAAGAGGCAGACGGATCGGGGGATCTACGCTCATATTGAGTAGCTCGGGATACCAAACTCTTCGAGCCCAGTCCGGAGCCACAAGAATGACTTGGGCCCGGTCGTGCCGAATCTTCTTCAACACTCTGGGTAGAAGTGGTATAGGCGGAAAGGCGTACAATAGACCGCAACTCCACTCGTGACGAAAAGCGTCGCCGAGCGAGTGCCGCCTTGGAAATTCCAACGCGCAGAACTGATGACATTGCGCGTTCTCTTCGGTGGCGAATAGATCTAACCAAGGCTCTCCCCACTGTAGAAAGAGTCCTTGCGCCACTTCCGAGTGAAGACGCCATTCGTGATCCATCATGCACCTGCGGCTGAGTTCGTCCGCCCTGGCGTTCAGGGAACCTGCCAGGTGTTGAACCACCAGGAACATGCCCTGATGTTCCAGCCATGTCCAGAGGCGCAGAGCCTCCTGACAAAGAGTCCACGACCCCACCCCGCCTTGTTTGTTGCAGTACCACATGGCGGTGGTGTTGTCTGTGAACACCTGCACTACCTTCCCTTTGACAGAGGGAAGGAATGCCTTGAGTGCAAGTCGGATCGCCCGGAGCTCCAGAAGGTTGATATGGAGCCGGGACTCCGCCGGAGACCAGAGGCCTCTGATCTCCGCCTCTCCCATGTGACCGCCCCATCCCAGAAGGGACGCGTCCGTCACAACTGTGTGCTCTGGCTGGGGAAGGGAGAGGGATCTGCCCATGACCCATTGCCGGTTCGAGAGCCACCACTGCAACTGTTTTGCAGTCCCCTCCGAGATCTGGACGTGATCGGACAGGTCGCCCTGGTGCTGCGCCCACTGGAACTTCAGGTCCCACTGCAGAGCCCGTATATGCCATCTGGCATGAGTGACCAGCAGGATGCAGGAGGCCATGAGTCCCAGCAGCCTCAGGGTCATCCGTACCGAAACCCAGGATAAAGGCTGAAAGATCGGAATCATAGCCTGAATATCCCGGACTCGCCGTTCGGGAGGATAGGCCCGAAACTGCGTCGTGTCCAGAACTGCTCCGATGAAAAGGAGCTGTGGAGAAGGAATCAGATGCGACTTTGGCACATTGATGGAGAACCCCAGCGAGTGCAGGAGTTCGGCCGTAGTCTGGAGGTGGGAGACGACTGCCTGGGACGAGCCCGCCTTCAGCAGCCAGTCGTCGAGGTAGGGGAAGACTGAAACCCCTGCCCGGCGCAGATGAGCTGCGACCACCGCCATCACTTTCGTGAACACCCGAGGGGCACTGGTAAGGCCAAAGGGGAGCACGGTGAACTGAAAATGCTCGAGGCCTACCGTGAACCGAAGGTAACGCCGGTGGGCCGGCAGGACGGGGATGTGGAAATAGGCGTCCTGCAAGTCCAACGCTACCAACCAGTCTCCGGGGTCGAGGGCAGTCAAGACCTGAGCTAGGGTGAGCATCTTCACCTTCTCCTTCCGGAGGAAGCGATTGACGTTCCGGAGGTCCAAGATAGGACGCAAGCCAGCACTGGAGGAAGAGAAAGCCTTCTTCCCAAAGTGATCCAGGCGCTTGGATTCCCTATCCGGAGGGGCGGTAGGGAAGGCGGTTTGGGAGGCAGAGGCTTGGACAACCAAGCTCTCAGGGGTGGGGTGTTGGGAGTGAAACAGGGGGTCGCCCGGAGCAGGGCGATGGCGTCGGGCCACGTTCCTATCCACAGGAGCCCCTGTGGTGGGTTTGGACCAGGCACCCAAAAGAACGTCAGTCAGTGCCTCGTTGAACGGTAGCACAGTCTCCGAAGAGGAGGCCGCCGGCTGAAGCACTTCAGTCAGGATGTTAGACCTGACGACCACTGTAGGCAACTGGAGATTCAAGGCTCCAGCAGCTCTACGCAACACCGTTGCAAAATTAGCCCCCTCCTCCGTTGCCACGGGAGGAGACAGCATGCCAGAGTCAGGGAGGTATCCAGACCACTGGCATCCCCAAGTTCCTCAACCCAGTCCGGGTCAAACTCGCACTGTTGTGTGAGAGGGTCGTCAGACCCCTCCCAGCTCTCCTGGTCCTCCTCAGGTTGAAAATATGGAGGAGGAGGGACATCAGGGACCCAAGGTCTCATCGGCGCCGGATACGGCGTCGGGCGACGCCGTTCCGGCACCATGTCCGGACCCGGAGAGAACCGGGAACGACGCCGCCCGGAGCCCCGGACGGCGTCGGAAAGCGGCACCGGGGACATCGGCGGAGGCGTGGTTAGGTCAACCGGCGTCGATGGGGGTTGCGGCCCCACCGGAGCCGGGGTCGAGGCCGGGACCGGAGCCGAGGCCGGGACGAAGGCTGGTGGGACAGGCGACGCCGGGACCGGAGTCGACGGCGACGCCGGAGCAACCCAATCAGGGCCCGCGGGGCCCGGAGGCGCACCGGAGGGACCTTGAGGCCCGAAGAGGCGGGCCATGGCCGACAGGAATTCCTGTATATCGGCCTTAGTCGCCCCCGAGCCCGGGTAGGGCGGGTACTGCGGGGGTAACTCGACAGGCACGTCCGGGGCCGCGGGGACGGTGCCGACAGGGACCTCAGCCGAGTCGCGAGACCGGCGAGGCGAAGTCTTAGAGCGATGACGCCGCTTAGACTTCTTGTGCTTCGACTTACCGGAGGAGCGCGAAGACTTTGAATCCGACGAACGGCGGGGACTCCGCGTCCGGCCCCTCGACCTCTCCCGGGACCGGGGCTTGGTGCGGCGCGGAGCCGAATGCCGGACTTCAAGGAGCTTTCGAGACCGCTCTCGCAAAGCCTTAGGATGAAGTTTCCGGCAGTCAGGACACGACTTCGTGTCGTGGTCTCGGCCGAGACAAAAGAGACACTCGAGGTGCGGGTCCGTGATCGACATCATGCGACCACATTCCTCGCAGGGCTTAAAGCCGGGCATCCCTACGACACCTTAGGAGTCGTGAAGACTCGTTGAAGAAACAGTGAAAAAATTCACCAAAAAAGATAGTCAAAAAGTGACTAGGGCACTGCTCTTCCCGGATCTGCGCTTACTGGCGCGGAAAAAGAAGAACTGACGTCAGCGCGCAGGGGCGGGGCCTAAGTACTGCCCGCGACGTCATCGCGGCGATCACGACGCCGACGACGGACGCGGAGCCGCACGACGCCGCCTACCGACGCGCAAGGGTACTGCTACGCAAAAAACTTTCCGGATCCAGCCTGACGCCTGGGGATATTCTAAGGTAAGGAATCTGTCACTAACGTGTCTCTTTCAGATATGTTTGTGTTCTAAACGAGGGCAAGGGTCCGCTGATCTCTAGGTGGACCCCAGGGACACAAAAGACATCAGAAAGGACTCTTCCTGTAAAACATATCATCTGACCAGCTGTAACTAGTTTGGCACTGGTATTTGTTGGAACTTGGAAGCCAGTGACAACTCACCGTGAACTTGTATCTGAAAGGGGAACTCTCCAGTGGAATGTAAGGACTTTGCTGTCAATACCAAGGCTTGAATTGGCACTTAAATAGGCGGAGTCACTTCAACTGCCCTAGGCAGATTCAGATGAGACTATGTCTGCTGTGAGGATGCAAGACAGGGACACCCCTCCCCCGAAAGGAACTCTACAAATGTGAAAGCTCTGAACTGTGCCTGCTCAAAGCGACTGACTTTTTTATTTATTTATACGTTTTTCTTAAACATTACTAATACATTCGACAAGACATGGCATGATGACTGGAATGGTTAATAGGGCAGGAATAGATGTACATTAAACAAGGATCACAAAAAAGGTGACAGAGGTCCCTAGAATACACTAATATCTAAACATACCATAGGACAACTATATAATGTCACATAGTTTCAAACAGGATAAGTAGTCCAATATACCTTGCAGTAGCCGGTAAAGCAACACCAATGCAAGAGTGATACAGTCCTTAATCAGGATTCAGCTTTAACAAATAAGAACATAGAGGGTCCCAAAAGTCTCGTGGTCGAGCAGCCAGTGGTAATGTTGCAGCATATGTCCCCTACCAGTCCTCACATAAGGACATGTCCTTTAGCCAGTCCTGAAAGTTTTGAGTATGTCTGCTTCTCCACAGTATGGCTACTCTACATTTACCCAAAAGCAGTCCTGTGGCAGTGATTTTGTGGATTTTTTTAGGCACCTCTTTGACATAACCCAGCAGAACCATAGTGGGAGTGAGTTGCAAAGCATGGTCTGTCATGTCAAGTGGCGCTGCAAGTAACCGATTCCAAAACAGGCCACCTCTGAGCAGGACCATGCCAGATGGAGAAAATCCAGCCCCAAACACCATATCACTTAAATTTGGTATCATCATTGTGGTAATAGCAGGGGAGGTTTACAGGGGAAAGATACGCCCTATGCAAGTCTTTATAGTGTATTAACCAATATCTACCATTAGAGGACACCTCCTTGGTTTGTTGACAACAGAACTGCCATTGTTCATCTGATATGTCATGACACAGATCGCCCCCATGCCAAGCAAGCCCTGGAAGACTCCATAAACATGCAGTCCATCAACCACAGTGTATAATCTTGTGATGAGTTTAAATGGTTGTGAGTTTGAGAACAAGGCCGCCAATACGGGCCATTCTTGGGGCTCCTCTGGAAACATGACAAAGAGGTGGCAAACTTCATGGGAGAGCTTACCATAGGTAAGAACATCCAGCATGGTGGCAGGGGAGTCACCCAGATATTCTCAGTACGTTTTAAACATATTTACCGTGAATAAATCACCCAGTGTTTTAATGTGTTTCTTCCCAAGCAACATCAGCAGTTCCGGGGCACAGCTGAGCTGTAGCATGTGGTAATATTTAATGGGTATGTGCGAAGAGTATGGTACTGGAACATTACATAAAGAAGTCAATCTATTTCAAGCCCAAACAGTACACCAGACTGTATGGATTTCCTGAGATGGTCTAGGAAGCAGCACTTAAGGGGCCGCAGGGAGTGGGGGAAAAATCAGGCCTCGCTCGATAATATGGGGGCCCTGTCTACTATTGTGGAACCAGTGGTGGATGAATTGCACCTGTGCCACCAGATAATACACCTCAAAATAAGAAGCCACAAAATCCCCCCTATGGTACGGGAGGTGCAATGTATGTTACTCAATTTGTGGTTGTCGAACTCGCCCATGCCAACTAAATCATAACAGGGCACAGTTGAGAAAAAAGGCCTTATTTAAAGGAATGGAAATATTTTGAAAAAAATAGAGTAACTTGGGCAAAACAATCATTTTCATCAGAGCCACCCTGCCTGCCAGTAAAGGCGGCAGGATGATCCAACGATCGACTTGGGATTGCAGGGTCTCCATAAAGTGCCCATAGTTTTCACGGATAGTAGTGGGGATGTCAGTATGGTAGATAATACCCAGAGATCTAGTTGGTTCAGTCTGCCACTGCAACTGATACAGTGTGTCTTGTCTGGTGGAAGGTTTTGTCAGGGAGTCCATAATAGATTTAGACCAATTAATTCGGAGGCCATACCAACGATCCGAACTCCATAATTTCCTCAATAGTAGGAGTCAAGTTAACCGCTGGGTTTTAACCACTAGCATCGCATGTGCACATGGCTGGTAGAGTGTATCGAAATCCCATTTTCACTACCCTGTCTACAATAGAACTCATGCAGAGCAGACGCCATGGGCTCGACGGTGAGAGCAAAAAGAAGTGGCGACAGGGGGCATCCCTGCAGCGTACCCCGACCAATCATAAACAGCTCAGACAGACCTTCGTTTAAGAGCAGTCTAGCCGAGGGATCGGTATACCGTAACTGAATCTATTTTACAAATATCCCACCTAGTTCTAATCTTGACAGTACTGTAAGCAAGAAAGACCACTCAACAGTATTGTATGCCTTAGCTGCATCTAAAAACGCAGTGGAAACTGGTACATCAGGGTTTAGGTGCTAAGTAAGGGCGAAGAGTGAGCGAAGATTATCTGCTGTGGATTGGCCCGGAATAAAGCCAGACTGATCCGAACAGATCCGTCTTGGCATCAATAGCAGTAGTCTGTTTGCCAGTAGCTTGGCAAGAATTTTACTGTCAACAATGATAAGAGATAGGGGCCAATATGACTCGCATTTATTCGGAGGCTGATCTGGTTTAAGAACTGTGATTATTATGGACTCTCTCATTGTCAAGGGCAGCCGTCCTATCTGAAAAGCCTCTTCATAGACAGACAATAGTAGAGGTGTCAGCTCCTCAGCATATGTCTTATAAAATTCAATGGGAAGGCTGTAGCTTCCCGGCGCCTTTCCGTTTTTCAATTGTTTGCCAACATGTTTAATCTCTGCAGCGGATTGGGGTTGGCAGAGGAGCTCTCGTTCCGCCTGATCTAGCCATGCCAAGGTCAGTCTACTTAGGTAAGCTGTTATGTCTGCAGAGGTCGCCAGTGATTGTGAGGTGTACAACCGCTGGTAGAAGGTGACAAATTCCTGTAGAATATCCACCAAGTCATACACAGATTGCCCATCAGGTGTATCCTCACTATGAACGTGGTTAGCAGCCCATTTGGGTTTAAGCAGTACCGCAAGAGTTGCCCTGGCCTAAAGCTCTCCCCATACTTTCTAGGCTGGGAGAGTTTGCTCAGAAACTTCACTTCCCTATCAGCCTTGTCTTGGAACTCCAGTAGGAGGGAGCGCATGGGGTCTAAGAGGCTATTATTCTTTGCATCCTCATATCGGAGCTCCGAGGCGCAAAGATCTTGCTCCAGCTTAGCGAGTCTAACTATTATAGACTTAAGGATTCCATGCCCTTTAGCTATACATTCACCCCGGATGACAACCTTCAAGGCTTCCCAGAAGGTGGCAACTGAACCCTTATTGAGTGTAACAATCTTCAATGGCAGCTCAAATCTCTTCCTGAAATACAGTATCTAGCAAGTTTTTGGGTTGGAGTCGCCACAATGGCATGCATGCCCATTTATTAGGCAAGGCTATGTATAATACCACCGGGAAATGGTCAGACAAAGTTCTTGATAGATGTGGGATACTCTTTGTCCAACCCACCACATCCCATAATCCCACCCAGAAGTCAAGCCGTGATGAGGTGTCGTGAACAGATAAATGGAAGGAGTATTCTCGAGTCACGCCATGTAGCGATTGCCAAAGGTCGATCAGGTCAAACTGCGCCATGGCATCCAGAAAGGCTGCACAAGCTCTGGTGAGGCGTCACTCATGGCGATCTGAACCACAGGCGGCAGATCAGCGATGCAGGCTTGGCAGGGGAGGTCTTTCTCCAGCACTCGCTTGTCAGGCACTGTGGCAGGCCTTGGCCGCATCCGCTGAGTGCAGGGCAGCTGGTGAACAGTACATGTCCCGATGCCGACAGATATTGAGCGGCAGAGCGGGATTTACCATAGGATATTTGCTCCGGCCGGCAGAGCCAAAATAAATCACCGCCATCTTGGTGCAGTGCCAAGTCACGTCCCCTCCAGTGCCAAGCCACGCTCCCTCAAAGCGACAGACTGTTATCCATCCACTCTGGCCTAAATGAAGGCAAGAGGCAACCTGAAGCTGGAAGTCGTGTTGTGTTTCTGTGGTGAGGAGAAGCTAAACAGAATATAAAAGATGTATGGAAACGAAATGTAAATTTTAAACTCTATATCTTTGAAGTGAATGATCCAATGTGTACATCCTATTTAATCATAAATTATGATTTCATTTTACTAAATTGGTTTGGGAGTTTTACTGAAGGATTTCTTTAAAGTGAATTCTCTGAAGCAGCCTTCAGTCTTGGTCCTGCACTCCTAAGGAGTACACAGGACCAAACAGTGTTTGCCTAACATAGAACTAGTTTTGTATAGTGGTGTGGGAGTTTGCCCCTAACTGAATAATTCAGCTTCCTACAGACTGAGAACAGCTCTGTAGTCTGGAGGTGCACAACCAAGTGCACCCCTCTTATTTGAGAGGGACTACTGCCCTCTCAATGGGTTCAGAAGTGATAGAGTGGAAGCAAACTATTATATTTGTAGGAGCAGGCCTTTTAATCTGTTCCCTGCATTAGGAACGTAGCCAATTGGCATCCCCTGTTAAAAGAAAAAAAGGCTTGCCAGTTTTCTCTATCTCGGATCCTAGATTCCATCCAAGCGGGACATGGATGGTGCACGTATATTTGCTCTATAATGTGTCAGAATAAATGAGAGGTGGCTTGTGCAGCGTGTGAAGTCAGGAAAAAAGGGTTCCATTTTGGATGTCCTGTGCCCGTGTGTATAGCATGCATGGAGAACGGAGAGAGGCTGACAGACAGGGGTTTAAGTTCTAGGAATCCCTTTGGATATTTCTGAAGTAGACCAGGATCCTATGAGAGAAAGAGTCCCCTTTCGAGCGAAGGGACAGCCCCTGCCCCTTTCCTGCTTCATTCTTCTCCTGAGGTGGGCAGACTCACAAGTACATATTGGGGAACTCTCTTTTACAAGCTTAAGCCTGCTAAATCTGTAAAACAAAAACATATAGCGAAAAAGGGACCGACTATGCTGAAATCAGACTGAACCCAAAACAGAATGCACAAAGTGGAATACACATGGGGTAGAATCCTCAAGACAGTGTGCCAGGAACTCTCAAGACCAGATTGGCAGCCCACACGTGTGTGTTGAGAAGTTCTGAAGCCAACAGGATTGGGATCTTTGACTGCCAGTCTCCTTGCCAGTTCATAAAAAGAAGTCCTGCAGAAATTCTGCTATTAAACGTTTTTGGGAGGAGGTATGAAGGAAGTAACAACCATGGAAAGCATAGGGGTACTAGAGGTGTCATTGAAGTGCGCTGCTGCATGGATATAACCAGCCTTGCAATGACCTGAAGGTGGGAGCAGCACAGGAAGGGCTAAGCGATAAGCACAAAGTCCATGAATGAAATGCCAAGGATTGAGCAAATAAGAGCAGTGGTGAGCCATCTGCCCGTCCTTGCTAAACTACCACAGGCCTCATCTCACAGTAAACGGAAGGTCTACCCACAGATTTGTTGGCCCAGAGAAGAGATCGCATGAAAGAGAGGCTCTATAGGTGTGTTCCTAGCCCCAACAATTCACACTGACCAAGACTCATGGCCATGCGTTTGATATCTTGAATTATGACATGAAGCACCAAGTATACTGCCACCAGACCAAGATGTGGTTGAAGTGCGAGGATGTCAGACACCTATATGTCTGATGCAGCACAAGGATCTTGGTACACGGGTACTGTCCGCTCTAGTACCCACATCTGACATCCATACAATTTCTGACCTTCACTCATGACAATATAACTCTTTGGTTCCGTTTGGGTATGGGGTTATGTTTGAGACTGACCAATTATACAGTTGCAAGTGGAAGCCAAGAATCAGCCAGAAATGTCAGAACAGCAGGTTCATGACCTGCATCTCTGCAACTGCTGCCAGAGCCGCCCCCAGTGTAGGCGGTCTACTGAAGAGTGCGGCTTGCATGCAAGTGCAGTAAGCACAGCAGAGCCAGCTGAGACACAAAGTGGCCCAGTGAGCACCAACTACATCGAGAGCAATAGCAAGTCAACTATTGGGATAATTCTTGAAAAAGGCACCGAGTCAGTCTGATCTTCACTAGTCTGAAGGTGGAGGAAAGTAAATTAGAGGAAGGGATAAAAGGCCTCCATCCATAGGGACCATTTACACACAAACTACAAATACCAGAGAGCACTGTGTAGTACAAGATATTAAGCAGGAAGAGACTGAATGTGCGACGTGATCACACAGATGCAAAGGGTTCCCTAACCACTGGGAATATTTAACTAATGCTAACAACAGACTTCTGATGATCCCACCAAAATTGTAGATAGTCTTGTCTACATTAATAGATGGGCAGAATGTTGTATATCTTAAGACAAATCATTGGTTGGTTATTGAATTATGTTGTATGCTGTGTCGAGTTCTGAGTATCTAACCCTATACCACCTTCGTGATTAAGCCTTGGATTGCTCTGCTTTGCTAACCTGAGAATTGAGTGCTGAAGGTGTGTACTTCGTGCTCATTGTTTTTGTTCATTAGTAGGTACGACATAAGAGGTAAAAGGACCCAAATGATACAAACTAAGCCCAGTAATCTCTACTTGCCAGATGGCACCACTGCTCCCAAAAAAGGTAAGTGTAACATTTTCAAAATGAATTGTAGTGGAAAGAATTGCTTTTTTCCATGGAGCCAAACAGGTCTATTAAGGGCTACAACAGGATGGAAAAGCCAGAGAGTGCTCTTCCACTTGTGGAGAATTTGGGTCAGTCCAAGTCTGCTTTCTTGCCGATTCTGAAAAATCAATGTGATCTTTCTGCTCGAGGTCCACTCCCACAGCTCTACTAGAAATAATCAAAGTACCTGAGTTGGGACACTGGACGCTTGTCTTCTGTGATACTGCTGTAACCCACAGTCGTTGTTGAAAACGTTAAATAAAGATAATATAACAAAATGGGAAAAAAAACTACCCAAAGATGGAGAGAGGGAGTTCTCCCTCCTTAACATGCACATTGTGTTGTCAGAATTCATCATAACCCTCCTCTTTTGCATCAACGTGACACCACATGAAATGCCAGAAACCCTGCCCTCTGCTCTAGGAGGTTGATCTGATTAATACAATCCAGAGAGGGATAAATAATTTTCAAAACTAGAACATGAAGAGTTACCTCCCGACTATACTAAAAACACTAAGAGGGGTCTGCTGTGAAAGAACTCTTCAGGCCTGGAAGAACAACTGGAAATCTCCCAAAAGAATTTTTGTGTCCGACTAACACTTGAGGTAGATTGTCTGTACTCTCCTAGGAATCGCCTGCATACAGAAAGTCATGAACACCAAACTCTTGTCTGATTCGGCCCCGTTGTTGGGGTCAATCAAATGTGCACATGGTGGAATTTATCCTGAAGAAAAATATCCTCGCCTATGGAGTAAAGAACTTTAATACCACTGTATAAACCAATGTCCAGTGTGGTACAAGTCCTTGCACTTAAGGCATGGGCCACTGCAGTGTCTTACGTTATAAAGATGCTGGGTACTAAACTGAGGCTGAGGAGAACCAATTTATACTGGGAGGTTGCTGAAATGCTCAGTTACCTTTTTTCTGTTTCGGTTGTGACCCAACAAAAACAATGTCCAATTTTCATCATCTCCCAAAGAGAACATTACCCACATTCCATTACATTCAGGCTTTTTCGGCTTCCATGACCAGTTCCCATAATGCCACAGATTGTCGACATTAATCAAACCACAGTGTCACAGTATACTCATGTTACCATTTTCACACTGCCAAGGAATTTTCACAAAACAAGTCTCCATACTACAACAGCATTCCCAAAAGAACAGTTATCACACTGCCCAGGTATGGCCACTTTCACTTTTTCAATAATTCCCCAAGTAGCAGCAAATTTGAATGGTGGAATACCAGCCAAACTAAATATGTTGAAAGAAAGTGGTGGTCGACATCTGGTAAATCACTATTGGCCCCTTGGTTTAGTCAGCCAAACAGATAGGCTGGTACTTATTACACCTTCTTCAATCACAATGACACCCTGCAAGGTACTGGGTTTTGCATATGGCTGGGTGAAGTCCACTGGCAGTTTGCCATTATCAGTGATGCTATCTCTCATAATACCATTCCTCCGCCTCAGTTTCCTACCTCTGATCCAAACCTCCTTCACCTCCCTGAAACCGATGTTGGAATAAAAGTTCAGCACAAACATACAAAGTGTTCAGTCTCCCTGTACAGCCGTGCCCTCCTGGAAAAAAAAATATTTCCCTCTCTTGACTAGTTCATCACTTCTGTGATTAAAACCTCCTCTTCTTAGAGTAATTCAAAGGCCCTAAAATACATGCTCTATTGACATATCTCTAACCTTCTCTTCCTCAGCAAGAGCATTGAGGAGGCAAAAATAAGACAACATTATTCATGTCCATCAGCTCTGGTGTAGCGCTCGCTAAGATCTGTGATACTCAATTTTTCTTGACGAAAATAACTCAGCCATCATACCTTTCAATCTCCCAAAAGATTATGATGTGGTCGACACACTATTATGCTGGAAAGATTAAAGAAGTAGGCCAGAATTTCTGGATTTGCACAGAAATTGATTCCATTCTTTCTGTTCAACCAGTCAGCAGGTTCAAATAGGGTCAGTGGAATCTCCATCACATATAGTACTCTGCAAAGGGAGCAAAAGGCTCCTCTCTACCTTGTCTATTCTTCAATATGTTAGCCCACTTGCCCAACTCCTACTGCAGTAGCAGGTAAAACTTCAACTATAGTCAAAACCACTTCCAACTGGAAAATAGACACAAAAAACACCATTAGATACCCTCTTGCCTGGATTATCCTTCACATACTTGAACAAATCCATAAATGAGACCCTGGTGCTGGGTGGTACAGAAACCAAGACTCTACCATTCAATCGGCCCTCCAGCCAACAAGCACCTCCACCCAATGGCATTGAAAGTATAAAATGCAGGAGTCATTTCTGCTGTTATCACTTTATTAAAGACAATAATGAAGTTACCTTCATCCCCTCAAGTCAAGTCGTGATCCAGGGCATCAACAAGCAGCTCTCTTCTGAGAATCCTCTCACTCCTCCATGAGGACCACAAAGTAGAGACTGTAAGGGTTGTAGTGTTGACACAATCAGACTACCGCCATACTTTGCACATTCATCTCCCCAAAAAACTCTTTAGCAGGATGCAGATGCCTGGATTTTAAGCAGCATGACCACATTAAGCCAGTCACAACCATGCTACACAACATGCCACACTCTCATGCATGCTCCTCAATACCTGTTCGATCACCAAACACGCCACATAGATGGGCCTACTGCATGACCTCAGTCAGGACCTGCTATGACCTGGACAGATCACACCCTCGTCAGTTTCAGTATACCCATCCCGCACCTCCACAGACCTACCACCACCGTAATCACCCGCCACAGCTGGAGAGCATTACAGTACAGGAATGGGCTTCCACCCTCTCCGCTCACCGGCACGAGCACACCAGCAACTTGCCGAAAGCCATCAAGAATCTGAACAGCTGGATCATCGCATGCACAGACATCTTGGCTCCCCTCAAGCACAACCCAATGGCAAGAGCCTGACTACAGGGCAGCTGGTACATAGAGGAACTCAGGCTGCCGAAACACCACTGCAAGCAACTGGACCACAAATGGAGAACAAGTCAAGACACTACAGCTAAAGACAGCTTCAAATCAGCCCCAAGAAGCTACCACCATAAAATACAGAAAGCCAAGCATACAGATCTTGCAGATCACACTGGCACTAACAGGAGCAAGGAAATCATCGCCATCATCAAAGATTTCACCGAGCCTCCTGCTGCCTCCAGTTACATCACCCCCTCAAAAGACCTTTACAACATTCTCTTTGAATTCTGTTGCAACAAGATCACCTCCATATACGTCTTCGATCCTCAACTGGAACGTCACAGTCGCAACTCAACTTCCCATCACAACCAAAGAACGAACCCTGACTTTGTAGCCCTTCATCATCACTGTCTAAATTGCTGCTACCATGAAAACCATCTACTCGAGGGCCCCATTTGACCCTTGCCCCCACCACGCCTTCACCAAAGGACTCCTTCCGACCAGCACTAACACCCATCCTCAACACCTCCATCGAGTCAGCCGCATTACCGGACACATGGAAACATGCACCTGCTCAAGAAACCATCCAGTGACCTAGTCACGCTTTCCAACTACAGACCCATCTCCCTCCTACCCTATCCAGAAATGGTCTTAGAGAATCAACCGACGCCTCACCGACCACCTCAGCAAGCACCAGCTCCTCAACACCACACAGTCCGGATTCAGGCCCAACCACAGTACAAAAAAAGCACTCATCGATGCCACAGATGACATCTGCATGATCAATACCATAGGAGACACAGCAGCACTCCTTCTCATGAACCTCTCTGCAGCATTTGACACGGTCTCACATCCTAACCTCATCAGACGCCTGCACATAACTGACATCCAAGGACCCGCTCTCTGCTGGATGTACTACTTCTTAACAGATAGAACTCAAGCTGTCAGCCTGGCACCTTACTCCTCGGAAGCCCGCAAACTCATCTGTGGAGTGCTTCAAGGTTCATCACTTAGCCCCAGCCCCTTCAATGCATAGATGATCCATCTGGCCAACGTCATCCACGCACATGACGAACAAGTCACTTACCTTCGGTAATGCAGTATCTGGTAAAGACTCCATCTAGCTCCAGATTCCTTACCTTTGAATTTCCCAGGCGTCAGGCTGGATCCAGAAACGTTTGCTGTGCAATACCCCTTACTCACGCCGTTGGGTGGCTCCATTTGGCTCCGCGTGACGTCGTCGGCGTCGTTAGCATCGGTTATGACGTTGTGGTACCTATATAGGTGCTCCCAGGTGCGTGGACGTCGTTACTTTTAGTTTTTTCCTCGCCAGAAGTGCAGAGCCACGAAGTAACCGACGTAGTTGTGTGCAAAACTAGGGCAGTGAAAAGGGGAGTAACCCTAGCCCTACAACATTAGTCCGCAAAGCGGGGAGGCATGGGTGGGGCTGTAAGGAATCTGCAGCTAGATAGAATCTCTACCAGATAATGCGTTACCGAAGGTAAGTAACTTTTTCATCTGATAGAGACTTCTAGCTGCAGATTCCACACCTTTGTATTAGATACCCAAGCCATACTATCCAGACGGTGGGTTGCAGAGAAAAAGCCTGTCAAAAAGCATCAGAGTGGTAGCTTTCCCCAGATTGGCGCATAACTGGCGCGGAAAGAAAAGAACTGACGTCCGCGTGCCTGGGTGGCACCTATATAGGTACCACAACGTCATAACCGATGCTAACGACGTCACGTGGAGCCGAATGGAGCCACCAGACGGCGCGTGCAAGGAGTATTGCTCAGCCAAAGTTTCCGGCTCCAGCCTGACGTCTGGAAATTCAAAGGTAAGGAATCTGCAGCTAGAAGCCTCTATCAGATATCAACATACTCTGCTACGCCAGCAACACGCAACTCATGCTCTCCCTCTGGGATAAGACCCGCAACACAAGAAACAAGTTCACCGCTGGCACGACTGAAATGGCTAACTTGATGAAAATCAACTGTCTCAAGCTCAACAACGGAAAGGCAGAACGAGTGATCTTTGTCAAGAACACGTAACCATGGGACTCCAAGTGGTGGCCGCTGAACTCTGACCCACACCCAATCCAGGAACCTCAGAATAATCGACAGAAGAGAACTACTTAATTGTATGGATGTGCTCCTTGTGAAAGTGTAGAATGCTGTCACTTGCAGTGAAGTTAGCCAAAATGGCTGAAGTGGCTGGCCCATTGCCCCAGGCTAGAGTGGTAGGAATTAAAATATGAATGGCACAAAAACAGACCTATGGATGAATAGGGCTGGCTAAAAGCCAGCAAAAGTTTAATATGCATGTTACGGGATACACTGTAGCGCAACAAAGAGGAGTAGGCAGCTGTAAGTGTGTTCCTTATTCCTGTGTAAGTAAATTAAGTGCTCTTTGATGATGTTATATTGCAAAGTAATGATGATTGTTAATGCAAATGTGAAACATGTAAGATATTGATGGACTTCTTTACTTGCACTATCTTACAAAATTAGCTAACTGAACAGCATCACTATGTTTCTGTTGTGTTTAAAGCAAATAAACATATTTTTTTAAAAAGTATATTATACATGTAATTTTAGAAAAATCAAAAGGTATTAGCTAAAGCTACACCTAAAAAAGAACATAAAAGCACAGAAACGCACATATGAGGAGGGCATGACCAGTTTCATCAAACCTAAAAAAAACATAATTGTAAAATGCTGATTACTGTTTGAGACAAGGATGGAACTATCCCTCAGGATTCATTTTTGAAAAGACTGAAAACTGCGACTTTGCCACTTTCTTGCTCAACGGAATACAGCTTTGACAAGAAGAGGGCTTCATTTTTAAATGTGTTTTATTTCTCCTTTGATTATGGAAAGAGGCACTCTTGCGCAGGCGAGGCATTTTCACCATTATAACTTTTCTCCGTTTTTTTGTTTCAGTTCTTTTTGCTTGGGGAGAAGCACTGGTTCAGCCCTTTTCCTCTGCTCCAAGGAGAAAAAAAACCTATACATCACCGTGTGGAATAACACAACAATTAGAACATGGTGTTAGTTATCAGTGCTGAAAAGCGGCAACATGACCTCTTCACACACCTATCAATGCTACTAAGGATTACCCTTCGTGTACCTGTCTATACAGCACACATTTTGATTTTAACTGTTCAACAAATGTAACAGAAAAGACCATGCTACAAGATATGCAAAAAATCAACATGGACATTCTTACTCGAATTTTTTTTTTCCCTTCAAATTTCTTTATGTGGGACCGTGCTTTCTGTACACTGCAACGAACCAGCAACAGCATTCCATCCAAACTGAACAGTTTATAAACCAGATTCCCATCTTCTGGCGCAGTATACTCGGAGGAATCTTCGACAAGCATTTGAAGTCCATCTGGAAGCATTTCTTTAAAAAGGAAAATAAATAAACAAACAGCAATTGAACTCTGTTGTTGATCTATTCTCTGAAGGGTAACATACCCCTCAAATTATACTATAATTAGTCCAGAAGTATTCTCCATTTTACTGGTTTATTAAACACAGCAATCTCTGTAGGTGATCTGAACCCCCAACAGATCTGAACTGGGATATGTAGAGAATATCGTAGGCAGCCCTACACCTATTATAAGGATAGGGGCCAGGTCGCATATTTTAAGGTGTGCAAGAAATTTTGCTACACTTCCGTAAATGTAAAACGTTAAAGGCATGTAAAAAGAACGGTACAGCAGGATGTTAATTCACGTTCAGTAGGAGAAAATTAAAATGGAAGAATTCTCTACCAGCAAAAAAGAAGCGTCCATCAAACATCTTTACATAAACAAGTTACTTACCTATAACTATGGATTCTCCGAGACGTTTGCTACATGAAACATCCTACTCTCTAGATCTCACGGCTTGGAACGTGATAGCGCGGTAATGGCCAAAAATGTAATCACTTGTTGGTGCTAAGACGTCGCCCTGCGCTATAATCTCTTCTTTGTGCAAGAGATCGTTGAAATGTGTATTAGGAGTCAAGGAGCAATTTAGACATTTCAAATCAATAACAGTTTAAGTTCAGTCAATAATGAGAGTTGTATTGACATTTCAAAAGTTTATTTCTCATTAAGAGATTAGTAAAGATCCGTTTGTGATCTTTATTAAATTAGTCCATCAATCAATTAAGTTTACAGAAATCTCATCATAAAGAAAGTTGGATAGAAAGAGTCAATCATCAATATCAATGCATTTAAGTGTGTTATATAAAGGAAATATAATCCCTATTCTATAAATCAGGATCAGAATTTTAGTTAATTAAGAACCCATAAAGAGTTCTAAATCAATTGGAAAGAGTGAAATCAAGGAGCATATGGCTTCGAAAATCAAGTTAAAAAGCAGAATTTCCCATAAAGAGCATTTCACGAGACTCAAACTAGTCTCAGATCAGCATACAGTTGCAGTAGCAAACTGCTGAATCCAAGTAATACCAGGTAAAGGAAAGAAACTATAGCCGCAGTGGCTACCACCGACAAGGGCCTAGGTCTGGGAAAATCCTTCAAGAAAAGAAGAGAATGTCCTGCTTCTACCTAGGAACACACACTAATATAAAGGGCAAGAACACATATCGCAACCATTGTTGCCGGCTTTCTCCTCCACTAGCCAATAGGAAGGCAGGGTTCTTCGGTAAGAAAGTTAAGCTTCTCCGTTCCCACGGAAATATATGTGGATTAAACTTTTATCATGTTGTTAGCTACGGACAGTCTTGCAGGTTAGATTCTGGAAACATCAGGCCTTTTTCCTATAGGCTTTTCATAGCGATTTACCTTTTATCTCTCTACTTGTTTTCACTGCGAGAACAATGAACTACAAACTAAAAGACAAATCATGGTTAGGTAATACATTCTTTTATCTAAGCAACAGTTATTTATTGTTTAAATACACAAGCTACGTTATTCAATTCTTATATGAAACATTAAGAAATAGGAAGTTCATGACATTCAAGAATAAATGCTGCATAGTAAAATAATACTTTTTGTGAAATTCGAAGTTCTGCAGTTATGACAATATCCATAAGGCGGTCATTCTAAGGTCAAGCGGCTAAATCATGTTGTGCACATTTCAGCAATATCAAGCTTCCTTTTAACTAGCTAAAACATCTCAGGCGTTTGTCTGCGGCCTACATGAATAACAATGACTGCGTACTGTGAATTAGCACTTATAAATGTGTGTCAATGCAACGTTAAGTATACACTTTTCACATGACATTTCAACCTACTGTATTGATTAATTTTTAGACTCTATAAAACGTCAGTTCCCAATTAAACAGTTTAAAAAGTTACACTTCCATATTGTAGTGATTACTGTGTAAGATAGGTAGCATTTTCATTCTAATATTCCAGGTTCCCCTCTTCACCAGACGGCAGCAGCGGCCCTCTTCAAGTTCCTAACAGCTTTTCCCCTCAGTATTTTAAGAGGACCTACATTGGAGGGTCAATACTTTCCGATCAGCTCATCAGGGAGAGTACGGTGGTTGTGTCAAGCCTCTTATGCACGACAACGGTAGAACAAAGCTTCTGTCACATTTTTGTTATAGACTACTTTGGGCTTCGAGCTGGTTAGGAAATTCTGGGTCCTCTGAGAATCTGGTAGGGAGAACAGGAACCATCACAAAGTGAGTGAGACTTAGTGCAAAGTCTTTGAGCCCACTAATATCAAAGAGAAAAGTGAAGAATGTAACAGAGAAAACTATTTTTCACCCAGCTCAGCCCCACAAGTACTTGGATCACTCATTGAATAATTTGAGCCGGTCCTTCCTCCTCTGAAGTGTCTGCGAGGCAGTTATTGCACCGGATATGTAGGTACTCAGGAATGAGTGTGGGGGTGCCTTATAAAGTGTTTTGAAGGAGCCTCGCATAGCCTCAAAAGTCATAAACCTAGCAAAGGTGCCTAAGTTTAACTACTGCTGAGAACAAACTCTTGAAAATTCAGAAGGCTGCAAACCTTGATATTGGAACGTCCAACTGAAAAGCTTTTTGTTGAAGAAATGAAAAGAAAGTGATTCACAGAAGGGGATATTATGTCAATGGTCTTTAGTGGTGCTCCCCCATCATGTTACAACCACTGACTGTGACGGTCAGATTTGGAGAACTGTAATAGGCACCAGCAGCAATGTTTCAAGCCAGTCCATCCACAGAATAAATGGAGGACAGAAACTAGCATTAAACCTGTGACTAAAAAAGAATGCAGGCTAAAAAATGAAAAAATGCCAAATATTCGTGATCTCAAAAATAACCATTTCCTGACAGCCAAAGATGGTATTAATTTTAAATGCCAGATTAGACAAACTGCAGCTGGATGAGGAGACAAAGTGACCAAACTGACAATCTAGCAAAAAGGTGGAATGAAACATGATTTTCCAAGATTTTGGTC
This sequence comes from Calotriton arnoldi, assembly GCA_963921515.1. Lineage (NCBI taxonomy): Eukaryota > Metazoa > Chordata > Amphibia > Caudata > Salamandridae > Calotriton > Calotriton arnoldi. The sequence continues at coordinate 1,567,102 of CAWUFW010002736.1, read as the reverse complement.
ATATCTTGTCACATTATCGGTAATCCTCAACTTGTGATAAAGTGTTTCAGTTTGCTTGATCTTGCAGGAGACAGAACCCGGAGATGTTCACTCCTGACTTCATTACGAGAGTCAACTGCAGTCCAGTTTTGACGAATAGGTTACTTACCTTCGGTAACACCTTATCTGGAAGAGACAAGATCTAGCCGCAGATTCCTTACCTTTGAATTATCCCCAGACACCAGCCTGGATCTGGAAAATGTTCTACTGCAGTACCTCTGCACGTCGGTAGAGGGCGTTGAGCGACTCCGTAACGAAGTTGTCCACCAGATGTGAAGTCGACAGAGTCCATAAAAGCCCTCCCCCGATGTGCTGACATGAGTTTCGTCCGCAACTACTTTCCGCGCTAAACTGCGAAGCCAGGTTTAGAAACAGCTATGGAAACAGTGTGCCCAAAAAAATTCATCTTTTTGAAAAACATTTCTATAAATTATTTTTTTATTGTTTATTGAGATCTGGAAGATAAGAAGAATCAGTTCATAGAGGGGGGAGGATGGGTCGGTAAGGAATCCGCGGCTAGATCTTGTCTCTACCAGATAAGGCGTTACCGAAGGTAAGTAACTTATTCATCTGATAGAGACGTCTATCCGCAGTTCCTTACCGTTGTATGAGATACCAAAGCAATACCATCCCAGAGGAGGGTCTGCGAACCAATTCCAAGAAAGATCCCAGACTAGGCTAAACACTCTGCATAAGAAAAATCGAGACCGGCTGCCAGGAAGGGAGGTGAGGAAGAAGACAGCCCACCTGAAGCATCGTGGAGAACCCCGCACAGCTCTCCCCGAACAGAATCCACAGCTGTGTAAGAACATGGGAAAAGACACCATGACAGAAGAATAAGACGAGTTGGAAAGAACACACCACATAAACATAATACTACAACACCCCCAATAATGTCAACTGGGCCAAGAGAATGGAGCTGAAGGCCAAGGACATTATAGCTAAAACTACGGAGTCAAAGCTCCGAGCCACAGAACTGAGCAATGCAGAGAGCACCAACCAATAGTTTCAGAAAGGCATTGCAAGCAATAACAACAATCGTGGCCACACCTCGAGAGGTAAGGAAGCTCTCCGGGACTATGTAATGCAGAAGCCTCAAGAGGGTGGGGGAGGGGTGCAAGTGTAGAGCAACGAACATGCAGAGGATTCTCCAAGACACAAGGAAAAGCGCAAGAACGCCAGCAAAAAAACCACCCCATCCTAGATGAGAGGCAGGAGAACATGACTTACTATAGAGATACCTGATAAAAGAAGGTATTTATTTATATATTTATAACGATTAAATAAAGATTTTAAAAGCTCCTACACAGCGTCATCACCCCTTTTCTTTGAAGTGGATATTGCTTATATATATATATATATATATATATATATATATATATATATATCGCTCCACTGTCACCATAAATACGGAGCACTCGCGAGCGGGTGCCGGTAACACGGTGGTGCCCCTTGTACACATAAACGCTCCAATGCTCCTTTTTCCACAGAACAAAGCCAGCACTCGCGGGGCAAATTGCAAAGAAGACTTTATTTAATCTTAGCAACAACAAACGCGTTTCGGCATTCGCGCCTTCGTCGGTGTTACTGACGCAGCAGTGGCGCCCATTTTTAAACACATTTCCATAATCAAAATAAACATGAAAGAAGGACCATTACTTAGTCTTCCTTAAGCGCCATCTTTAAATGGCCCGATATTATCAACACACTGTGCAACAATATAGCAGGCAGTATTGGAACAGAACCAGTTTCCTTAATAACGCCGATTATCGGCTAGACATTGCTTAATAATACGTTGTTTACGCCCATATAACAATAATCAATGTAAGTATATCAATATGTAAATACAAATTGTCTGTCAAAATGCAATCTCGCCGTGTATCGGCCAAGTGACCTTCACGGGACTAATCCTTTAATATTTATAACAAATTACCTATTATTCATTGACTAAATGGGCGAAATTATTATAGCTGCATAATATGGAAACCATTGCCAAAATTATCATGCCGTGTATCGGCATTTTATGCCCAATAGTACCTGCAATCAAAATCAATAATTATAGGTCATCTTCAGTCATGTTATATGTGGACATCATGAACAAACACAACATTTCTCCATACCTCAATTAATCTCCTAAATGCACTACCAATTCTTCCCCACTGTTAAGACCCTTCGGGGTTTTGGTCTGCAAATCAATAATAATACAGGATTCAAGTCTACGTAGCCTTTGGATTCTGTCCCCTCCTCTAATGTTAACTGGGACACGGTCCAGGCCAAAGAACATTAACAGATCCCTAGTGCTTTGATGCATGCTGGCAAAGTGTCTCGCCACAGGGTATGTTTGATCTTGCTTTGAAATAGCTCGCATATGCTCTAAAATGCGGACTTTCACCGGATGGATAGTGCTACCCACGTACCTTAATCCGCACGGGCACACTAAACAATACACTGCATATGCAGTGTTGCAGGTTATAAACTTAGTTATGTTTCTTTTTATTGTGGTTTCAGGAATATTGTAACCCAAAACCCTTTTGCTATGTTTACAAGCCTTGCACTTGCCGCACGGGAAGAACCCCCTCATCTCTTTGAGAGTCCCTGTTCTGGGCATATCCTTTGCTTGATGACTATGAACCAGCATGTCTTTAATCGCTCTAGCTTTCCTGAAAGTCACTAATGGTACATTAGGTATATCCTCGCTAATAGTCGTATCTGTTTTCAGGATATGCCAATTCCTCTTGAGAATCCTCTTTAGAACCTCTTTCTGCAACTCAGAATACACTGTCTATGTGTTAGAATGCCCTTGTCCGAAAAGGTATGTGGGCAGTACCATTCATCCAGCTAAGAAACGGATCCTGGAACACATGCGAGCCATCACTAAAAAAGATCAGACATATTCGATGGCACGCCATTTTGAATCAATGCATAAAAGTGATCCCAAACTGCTTAAATTCTTCTGTATTGATCAGGTGGCCAGGAATGAAAGAGGTGGGGACAGAACAAGGGCACTGAGGGCCCTGGAATCTAAATATATAATAGATCTTCAAACCAGGGTTCCCTTAGGCCTTAATTTTGATGAGGAATTATGGTCACACCTTGATTAACTAGAGTGACCATTATTCTAACTGTATTCCCCATCTGCATCTGGACCATGTATTCTATTCTCTGAAATGTACTGACACTGTGTAAAGAGTCTATTGTGAGTTTTAACTCCCTCAAAATATACAAATGAATTGTTTTTAAGGTTCCCTCACGTTCATGGCTTTGTTTTTGGTTTGCCCATTCAGGGCACAATTTTGTATAGTTCACGGTGCTTTGAGTGGTCTTTTTTGCCCAACCAGGCGATCTTTTTAAGTCAGAACACTATTACTTTTTATAGGTATAAGGATGAACTGTCATCTAGGCGGGATATATGTATTTAATCGCGCTACAATCCGCTACCTTTCTAAGGACTGACTTAGTCAATAAAGATGGGTGTAACATCAAGGAATTTTCCTAAGATTTTTGTACTTTTAGATCAATCCATCGCAAATGTGTATATAAATGGTTATACAGGTTTAATTTTTGACCACATGTAAATAGCTGTACATAATGATATATGACTTTGAAGCACTGATGAACTTACATTGTTTTTACTAATTTTGGAACAAGTCTTAAGATGGCCGCCATGTATTGTGCATTATGCAGTAACTTCACGAGGCCCTCTTTTGTTTTGATGTTTACTTTTTTAACCTATCGAATCACGTTTACCACTTTAAATATGTGTCATACACTTGGGGTCACTGACATCGAAGAAGGCAGATTGCCGAAACGCGTCTGTCAGTGCGGGGGGGTTTGTGCATTGAATAAATAACTTGCAACAAGGACCTGTGAGTGCTCCTCTACTTACGCCGCGGAAGCTGTTGTGCGTGTGGACTAATATATATATATATATATATATATATATATATATATAACGTATTGCCTGTATTTCTGGATATCGTTCCAGAGAAGAGCAGGTACGGACCACCAGTTTCTTAGTTCGCGATGAAATCCAAGGACGAGAAGTTACTGCTTCATGTTTTTATTTAACATCACCAAAGTTAGTGCAGACAAGTGTCCGCCCCGGACGCGTTTCGATCGCATAAGCGATCTTGATCACCATATATATATATATATATGCACAAAATACATTTACACTGTATAGTAAAATGTGCCTAAGAAGAGTACATAGAAACGGCCACAACATGGGTCATGGGCCGAAGATGGGACATCCACGAGCTGGCAACCAGCCATATGGCCCGTATAAAAAGGATAGGGGGGTGGAAATCACACACATCCCAGAAAACAAAATGAGCAGACAGAAAACAACACTATCGACTGAACGGTTATGATCAGGCACTCGAGAGACAATTGAAAAGAAACAGCAGGGGAGAAACAACCCGGCTAGAATAGAGAAATAAGGACTGCGATGGAGGACCGGAAAAAGGGTCGAGCTGAACGAGACCAACACAGGGGAGGCCTAATCAGATAGCTAGTCCCTAACTTATAAGAAAGAATAGCAGACAGAGAAGGGACCCGGCTGAAGCAGCTGACAAAATCACGGAAAACATAGCATGGGAAGACTAACGCCGCAAGTGAAGGTCCAACGAAAGAACCGGTATAAAGAACTGAAATAACAGATGGAGAGGCAGTGCCTATAGCCTAACAGGTGTGGAGGCCAGAGCAAAAGAAGTTCTCGTTTGCACGGAACAACCCATGCCCGGCCAACAAGCCAAGTAACATTGTGAGTGAGGATCCTGGCGTCACCCAAGATTGTATTTGGTATGCTCATGAGTACAAGGGAAACGAACCCCCCCAAGGGGTGGAACTGTATCCGCGCCTCAAAGAAGTGAAGGAAACTCCCTGGAAAGAATCCAAAGGGAACACCAACCTCCGCACGAAACAACCCAGAGAGGGTGGTCAAGGAACCCATATCTGAGAAGAAACTGAAGATGAAAAATTGCCATACATCCCCAAAAGGGGCAGAAGGCACATTCATTTGGACTGGAGGTGGTGTCATATGCAGATGATACACAGATCATGGTCATCTTCCCCAAAGGTCCTTGCTCAACATCAGACAATATTCTTGGTTGTATGACTAAAGTGGCAGAGTGGATGTCTGCTAACTTTTTGAAGCTCAATGGGGAGAAAACTGAAGTGATGATATTTGGATCAAACTCATCAAAATGGAATAGTAACTGCCGGCCTCAATCCTTAGGTGGCTGTCCTGCCCCTAGCAAGAAGGCTAAGAACCTGGGAGTCCTGATGGATCTGGAACTCAATTTTGACATTCAAATTAACCGCACTATCTCGACATGCGCCTGGATCATAAGGATGTTAAAAAAAACTTTTTTCTCTCATCCCACGATCAGCACGAATCCAGGTAGCACTGGCCCTGGTAATGTCCAGGCTCGATAATTGCAATGCACTATATCTGGCTGCCAATAAGACTCTGCAGTATAAACTCCAAGTGCTGCAGAATGCACTGGCAAGACTCGTTCTGGACATCCCCAGGAAACAATCCGCCATAAAAGGACTAGAATCCCTTCACTGGCTCCCGATTGAAAAGCGTATTAGTTTCAAGGCACTTTGCATGGTCCACAAATCACTGCATTCTCCCTATCCATCAAGATTAAAGACTATGTTCAATTGGTACTCCCCTAACAGACCCCTGCGCTCTTCGCTCCAAATGCAATTGTCCGTACCACGAACCAATAAGAAAAAATGGGGGGACTGAGCATTCTCGGTGGCAGCGAGCAGGCTTTGGAACTCCCTTCCCCTTGCTCTTAGGTCTATCCCACTTCTGCTCCCCTTCAGAAAGGCTCTTAAGACCTGGCTTTTCTCGTGTTAATATCTTTCTGGATCTTCTTCTTCCTTTTTATCCTGCATGCGGACGGCTGGTCTCCAGCGTCTTGATGCCTTAGGGTGATTGTTGCGCTCTATAAATCTCAAAATCAAATCAAATCAAATCAAATCTGAAGAACAGCCAGGCCAGTAACGAAATGTTGGAGTTGGTATCAGAGGTATCATGGAAACGTCTCCAATCCAAAAGTGAAAAGTAACAGCAGCTGCATGCAGGGCAGAAGCAGATTAAAACAGGCCGTGCAGAGGCAAAGAAGAGAAAGGGTCGGCGGAGTAGGCCACCCATGCCAAGACACGGACAGGTATGTCCGCAAGGAGCCTAGGAGAAAAAGGAGAGAGGGCAGGAACCCGGCTTGCCCGTGTATAGCAAGAACTAGCACAATAAGTGCCGACGCCTGAAAAGAGAAAGAAGGGACACCACCTAGGTCAGGACCAGACAGTGCACCCTAGGCCAAGAACCATGCCACTTCCCTTGCATTTGCTAGGAAAGAAAGGCACCAGATAGAGTGGAAGGAAAGAACCCCCTGCTTAGAGTGGAGAAACACTCAAACGCGGTTGAGGTGGTGGTGGCAAGAAGAACCCCCATGCACCATCTTGCAACTGGCACCGGTGCACCAAAGCACGGCAAGTGAAGCCAGGGAACAAGGCAACAGTGGATCCATGCAATACCATGAAAACACCCCAATCAGAACTTGGGTAGAAAGCAGGAGAACACCGTGCAGTCACTGGTGTAGAAACCAAACATGGCCAGAAAATAAGGCGCATCCCAAAACAACCAGGCACCACAACCTTTCATCAACAGGGTAAGAATGCAAGAAAAGGAAATATCTGCCGGGGCAGGCGCACCACACCAGATGCCACTCAGAGGCGACGAGTGAAAGAAGACAACTGGCACCTTCCTATAACGGTTCACATAGAAAACAAATTAAGGAGACCATCCCTACCCAGACTGAGTACGGGGGGAATGAGAGGACTGTATAGCAATCAGGGATTACGATTTTGCTCCACTCTGACTATCCCGAAAACGGCATAAAGCCAAACAGGTATTAACCACCAAAAGGTATGTCCACCAAGGCAGACTGAACAGCCTCAGAGAAGCCAGAGATGCGTAGCCAGGCACGCTGGCGTAGAGCTACTGAAAGGGCCATGGCTCGTCTGATGGAATCTGTGGTATCCATGCCACAACGAATCAGCAATTTAGCCGCCTGACGCTCCCCTGGACCAGCAGAGTGAGAGTGTCCCAAGAGTCATCAGGGATAGAGGGAAGAAGGCGCAAGACCGAATCCCACAACACATGAGAAAAACAGCCCAATACACAAGCTGTATTAAGGGACCACAAGTGGAGCTGGTGGAATAAAAGAGATATCGGCCAGGAGCATCTAGACTTTTAGACTCCTTGTCTGGGGGGATGTCGGGCATAGTGCTGATGTCGGGGGAGGCTGTAGCAGCCTGAACCACAAAGCTGCACGGAGTAAGCTGACGGGAAAGGCTGAGCGGGTCTCCCGGGGCAGGATGGTGCCTATGAGCTATAGACTGGTCCACTGAGGCCTTTAAAACGGGTTTAGCCCAAGCGCCCAATAGAATATCAAAGAGAGCTTCACTGAAGGGGAGCACAGGTTCAATTCTCATCTGGCCATGATGAAGCACCCCAAGTAGGAGATCAATGGCCACCTCTACAGCAGGAAGCTGCAGGCCCACAACCACAGCAACTCTCCGCAAAAGCTCAGCGAAAGGCGAGCTGGCCTCCGAAGCAAACAGGCCAGAGGGTGGGGAAGAATCAAGGCCACTAACTTCCCCAAGGTCAGAAACCCAATGAAGCTCCGGAGGAGGCTGAGGGACGTCAGTTATTTCATCACCGACATCGCCAAAATACCTGTGTTCCAAGGGGAAAATAGCAGGGGGCTCCTCTAAAAGCAGAGGAGTGTAGCCCTAAAGAACTGTTCCACTGACGCCATTCCTGACATCAAAGAGGCGACAACCCGGCGTTGGGGAGGAGAGACAAAGTAGGGGTGATCGTCGGCGCCAAAGGTGGAGCCAACGGATCCAACACAGGCATCCCAGGTGGGAAACCCGAAAAGCTGTGCACCGGAGCCGATAAGGCGTCAATCACAGATTCTGAGGGCCTCACTGAAACTGAGGGAGGTCCCACCAGTTTGGAGTCAGTCAAGGCCTCACTGACCTCCTTGGGGCCAATACGCACACCAGACGGAAGCTGAGAACCAAAAATGGCATGGAGGGAGAGATAGTATTCCCTCATCTAAGCCAGAGTCGCCTCAGCGCCGGGAAACACCAGAAAGCGCGGGACGGATTCTCACTCCCACTCTGAATTCAGAGGAATATGAGGCATGTCAGGGACACCCCGTGTACACGGTAAGGCCGAGGAAGGTGCGGCGCCAACCGCCCACAGAGTGACTTATCAGGCGACAGCAAGGACGGAGGACTTCGGAAGCTGCCCCTTCAGCGGTTCTCGGAGGGAGAAGAGGACCACGGCAGACGAGGGGCCTGCGACCACTGCGCTGCTAACAGCGTCATGCAGCGCTCCTGCAACGCCAACAACCGTAGCAGAAGACATGAGCCGCACCGTTCGGGGTCAGGGTGTGCGCCCAGACACCACATGCAGATAGGATGAGGGTGTGGGGTCGACATCATAGTTCAGAGGACCCTGAAGATGGCTAGAAAAGCACACTGTTTCGTTAACAACGAGGTAGGCCAAAAATGGACAGAGGTACCGCTCTCCAGATCCGCGTGGAAGCGCAGAAAGGAAGAAACTGACGTCAGCGCATTGGGGGAGGGCTTATATAGACTCTCTTAACGTCACATCCAGTGGACGACGTCGCTCGACGCACAAAGGTACTGCTGTAGAAACATTTCTGGATCCAGTGTGTTTGGAGCGAAACAGTAGGCAAAAAAAGTGAGAGGCTGCAGTGCGGCCTGAGTAATTACCAGTGGCTGAGATTCATTTAACCGTTCCACCCATCATCTTTTTCTTTGTGCAGTGGGTATGTCCAGCTGTGGGCCCTGTGCTCACTGTGTCACATGGATCAAGGTATACCTCACCAAGAAGACCTAAATAGGCACAAACTCTTAGTTTGCGTCGGTTCCAATTAGAAGGGCACTGGGCCTAGAAGTTCGGGCAGGGCTATTCATAATGGAGCAAGACCAACGCTGATTTGCATATGGCTGGACTCTGTCAAGAGTAGCATGGGGGCAAAAAAACACAATGGACAAGAGTGCGATCCTGAGTAATTGCCAGTGGCAAAAACTAATAGAACCATTCCACCCATCACCTTATTGTTTTCCGCAGTGGGATGCATTAAATGCAACAGGTATCCCCAAATGTGAATCCTGTAAAATTCAGGGCAATAAAATACAGCTGCAGAAATGTATCTGAACTACCTGGTTGATGAGAAAGTTCTTACAACATGTCTCGGTCAAAACACAGTGGCCCTTTTTACACAGTAAAGCGGAGTTAATTATAAATCATATGCCAAGTGACAACAACCGGATCAGATAAAGCATATGACTCACTACACCAACACTATTTAAAAGAAGAAGCCGAACAAGGACTCATTTCTATCATCCATCTGTACAAAAAGTGACATCACTGGATTTCCTAGCATCCATCTGCACAGAAAGTGTCATCACTGGATTTCCCATCATGCATCCCCACAAGAAGTGACATCACTGGGTTTCCCATCATCCATCTGCACAGGAAGTGAGATCACTCCTCCCACCTTTCCAACCCCCCAAGAACTACTTAATATCTGCCACAGCATGGACATGCAGTGGATGAGCCACTGGTGAGCGCACTCGCACTAACGCCAAGCTAGTCTGCACCCGTCCGCGCCCAGCACCATGAACAATGGTCCTCCCACAGCTACCATGCTGGGACAGTCCGTGCCCTCAACCCTGGCCACCACCCCACACTCTGCTGCCTCGCCACACCACACACCACACAAGAAGCATGCTTTTGTGCTTTCTGCAAGCTTTTATGCAATTACCCACACAGAACACTCTCTGCACCCACACCAACAGTACCCAACACCCCACTTTCTCACTCATGCAGTCTGGCAACTACCCACACAACACTCCACACTCGCATACATACTCCTCACAATCCACTCACTCACCAAAAATGCCATAGAGATCTGGGGCCTGCTACACGACAATGCCCCGGACCTACTTTTTCTCATGGCAACCTGGCTGAACCCTGCATCGGCACCTGACATCGGAGTCGACAAGCCTACACTAGTCTCCTAAAGAGACCATGCCCATGTCAAGTTCAGCATTCCTTTCCCAACGCATATGCACCATCGCCAGACAAGTCCGCCAAAACTGGATCAGCATCACTGAAAAAGACTGGAAACAGCTCTCAACAACCACTGACCCGAATACAGCAACACCCTCCCCAAAGCCATCAAGAATTTCAACAACTGAATCACCCCCTGCGCAGACTCCCTGGCCCCCTCAAACACAGTATTGGGACGGAAAAATCCTCTGCATGGTAAGAGACGTGTCCTTCTGCCTTGAGTGCCCAACTGTCTGGATCTCTAATGCTGATTTTTTTTGTCATAATCAAACATGGATCATGCGTGTGCGCCATGACATAGGCCCGTCTCACGGATTGCGGACTTGGACCGGGAAGGGCGCCCAAAGCACTGCCGTCATAGTGGTGGAAGGCTACCGCCTTCATCAGGAGTTAAGCAGCACAAGCCCAGTGGTGGCAGCATACAGCGTAATGATCAGTAGTAGTGAACAAGACCGTTTTACCCTGTGTCACTGGAGCGAGGACTACAGGTTCACGCCCTTTTTTTAAAGTTCAGCTGCTGTGTGCTTAACTTACCCCATATCTACATCAGGTAGAAGTGGAAGGGAGTGTGTGATGGAAACGTGCTGAATGCATGTGTGCTCAATAGAAATATACTACACAAGTGGTGAAGTGCATGGTTAATGTGTGCATGCTGGCAGTGTGTGTTTTTAAAATAACACACTGACATAATACTCAAAGGCTGCAGTACTGAACAGTGTGCGCAGACTGAATGCATTTGCTGCATGTAGTTATGATTGTGGTGACATAATACATAAGGATAACAGTACTTCGCAGTAAGTATGCTGTGGATTTACACCGAGTGCAAGTGTGCCTGCACTAGTACATTACATGGAGGACCTTTGTTTCCATTTTCGGAAGCCCAGGCATGCTTGGTAGAAAACATGAGGAGTAGAGAAATTCCCCCCAGACCGATTTGTGTATTGCTGCATTCTTGCAAGTTAGGGGGACATGCACGGGAGGATGAGAGCGCCAGGTTCTCTCTTTGTATTTCAAGGAGCACTTTGATTCAATTATAGATCACAAGGAAGGGGCATGGACATCTCAGGAAGAGAGAATGGGGCTGATAAGGGAATCAAAGAGTAGGGCTGTGAGCCCAGGATTAACCTTTTGATGCACATATCACTGTGGTGGACACCCATGTGTGAACTCTGATCACTACCATGAATCTTGTGGGTTCATCAGCTTCGGAGTCCTGCCTGCTGTGACAGACAACCGTCAGGAGAGGAATAAAGGGGAAAGACGACCATTTTAAAGAAGCTGAACCTCAACATAAAACTTCAAACTCACACGCTAAATTACATTTTGTGTCTGGAAAAGGACTATAAGTAGGAGAATTTTAGACCCCAAACGTTGTCATCTGCCGAGGAGCCAGATGGGCTGTGTGAACAGGTGAAGCTCAGCAAGACTTCTGTCTGTGACCAGGACTGGGGGCCCAGCCTGCTAGTCTCCCTGCTGGGTGAGGGACATCACCCAGGGAAACCAAGGCCATCTGCCCTTGAGACTCGAGCATCAGCGCTTGTCTGTTCACCAAGACCAGTGTGCCCTGTGAAGAAGAGGAGAGTGTTGAAGGGAGCAAGGTCCAGGCGGAAGCCCAATTGTGAGGACTCCTGGTGCGAGGAATCCATTCTTGGACCGATCAGACGGTAGCCCATGTGCTGGAGTGATTCAGCGACCCCCGTGTGCCAGGAGGGGCCGCTGTGGACTGAGCTGAGGAGCGAGGGTTGTGTGGAGGGCGACAGGCCTGAGTGACCTTGTGATGGGTGGCCCTCTCTGTCAGAGTGGGGGCCACATGAGCATCAACGCCAGGTCAGTGTGTCCGAACTTGTGAGTACTGTGGCATCGACCCCATATGCCAGGAGGTGCTGCCGGAGACGCTGAGGCCAAAGGTTCAGGCCGTCGCCAGGGACTGAGAAATTGCTGCTGTGACCAAGGTGGGTCCCGCATACTGTGAACTGCACTGAAGGAAGCCCGAGGATCAAACTGCATCGCTGGAGCCTGCTATACACCTGCAGCGCGAGGGCAGTAGCTGGGGAATACAGCAAACACAAGGAGATGATGGACGGAGCGCTGAAACTTTTCAGACGCTCACCCCCAGTCACTATTAGACCTGTGTTGAATCCACCATCGTTCTTTAGCTCACTTCACCACCCCAGTTCACACCCAGATATATGCAAATCAGTCTTGACCCTGTTCCTCATGGGAACAGTCCAGCCCGAACTGCCAAGCCAGATCTTCCCTGGACTGGAAACAAGCATCCTGGGACCGGTTTTGGGGTAACACCTCTCATCAGCCAGGCTAGCTTGAATCCAGTAGCAAAGTGAGCAAGGGACTCATGTATAGGCAGACCCTGCCAACTTCGGGCGAACAAAGCAAACACAAGGACATATTGGACGGAGCGCTGAAACTTTTCAGACACTCACCCCCAGTCACTATTAGATCTGGGTTGAATTCATCATCGTTCTTTAGCTGACTTCGTCACCCCAGTTCAGACCCAGCCATATGCAAATCAGTCTTGACCTCGTTCCTCATGGGAACAGGCCAGCCTGAACTGCCAAGCCAGGTCTTCCCTGGACCGGAAACAAGCATCCTGGGACCCCTGAAGACAGGACGCACTCAGTGTCCCAGTACGCCGACAATCTCCTCATTTATCTGCAGTACATGACTACTGATTTTTCACCGCTTCAACATACACTAGGTGAGTTCGCTACAGCCGCTGGTCTATGGGTAATTTGGGGCAAATCAGCAATACATCCACTATACCCTGATCAACCGCCACGATCCATTAATTTAGTGACCACCCCTTCGCTGGCAAGGGGCACCCACTTGCTACTTAGGTATCCGTCTCTACCACACTCCGCTGGATATATTTGAAAGGAACCTTCGGGTGACACTGCAGGGCATGAAGACGCAAATGCACCAGTGGTGATCTTTGCCCCAATAGGCAAAATTGCACTAGCGAAAATTATTATCTTACCTCACCTGCTCTACCACTTCACTAACCTTCCCATAATCCCACCCCGCTCATTCTTCAGGGAACTTGACTCATTATCTGGGGCAACAGACGATGCCGTGTAGCACTTAGCAAACTACATCTCCCGGTGGACCAGGGAGGATTGGACGCCCGATCATTTGCAGCGTATTTTCTGGCGGCGCAGTTACAATGGTTATCACGCTGGACTGCTGGGAAGTAAGTTGGAGTGACCTGTAGCACGGACGGCATCCTGCCCTCTCCAGCGATGCATCGCCTCCTCCTTCCAAAAACAGTGTCCCCCCCCTTGCCACATCTACAGGTGGTAGTGGCTCGGGCTTGCATGACCAGAATACGCCACATGTCCCTGAAATCTCCGGTATGCGCTCCTGCGTTGTCCCTGGCTGATCTTCCTAAAATTCCTGGGACCTACACCCGCTGCAACCTGGCCCCCTGGACGGAGCACTCAGTCCTCACAGTTGAGGATCTTTTTTTCAATGGTCATTTCCTTTCATTGAGTCACAGACTATGATTTACCCCCAGGGCAATTCCTCTTCCATCGGCGACTCATTCACACATGTCCTATGGAATATTACAGAGTCAGAGCCTACAACACACCCAGTGCTGCAAACAATCCTTATGATGGACCCTGGCCATCGCTTTATTACCTGGCTGTTCAAAGGCATTCTCAAATTAACAATGCTTCCCCTAGACACCCTATGCCACAAATGGGAGGAGTTTGGGCATGCACTACATAAGGAGTGGGGAACTGCCCTGGAATTCCCGCAAAAGGTATCCATAACTCAAGTTTTGAAAACCTGCAACACTTCATGCTGCATTGCGCTCATCCTGGCTCAAATTAGCCGATTCTTTCCTCAAGCAGATGCACTCTGCCCACGCTGTCAGGCTCAAGGCGCAGACTTACGACACATGACATGGTCATGCAAAGGAAAGTCTGACTTATCGTGTACTCACCAGAGCGGGAACATCCCTATTCGCTATAACCAGCAGGTAGCACGGCTAGGAGGAGAGAGCCTGCACCTTGCGATCGGGTGCAGCCAGACTTTTCTGATTCGGAGCAGGACTTTGCTGTGCTGCTTAGGGGTTCCATACCACCTGAGCGGGTAAGCCACAAACTGGGCCTTTAGGGCCCTGGGGTACATAGTGCGAATGGTACTGTGCCCCCTTACACTCGTGTGACTGAACTGCTGAAAGGAGTCAGAGGGGATAACTCTTGAGTACGGCCTAATAGTTTACATTCCCTGGATGTGACCAGCAGTGAATGGGGAATAACACTGAACCCACTGCACTAAAGTTATGAGACAGGGAGTGGCCTAACAACTACTTGAGCCCCGACCTCAAGAGTGATTGTGTTATTGCTTTTGAATGTTGTTTACCTTTGTATGTGTAGAATTTGAATTAAAATACTTCTTTTAATATAAGAACAAGTATTTGACTGGACATTGATTTATTGTTCGCGCTGCTTGCACGTTGAGTTATGAAGTGTGTTCACTGATCTGTATCTGAGCTTCCACACGTAGGAGTCGGACTACTCGTCTGACGCTACCTAACAGAGACAGGTGCAGAAGGGGTGCTTGGCCCAGTTGAGCAGGGTCCATAGTGGGTCAGGCCCCTGGACATCGGGAGTAAAAGGCCTCAGCCGCCACAGGTGGGCCCAGTAACTCCTGCTTGTCCCGTGGCCCACTTAAAGGGGTTCTGACACACAGCAATGCAACAAGATCTAGAACCCAGGACAGCTGGTACACGGAGAAACTCAGACTGATGAAACGCCACTGCAAACAACTGGAGCATAAATGAAGAATAAGCCAGGACAATGCAGACAGGAGCAAGTTCAAATCCACCCAAAGATGCTACCACCAAATGATCTGAACGACAAACTGCGCTGCTCTGGCGGACAGCATCGATGCCAGCATCAACAGAAGCAAAGAAATCTTCACCATTGTGAAAGATTTTACCTCACCAGCTGCCACCTCCAACTCGATCACCCCCTCGCAGGATCTCTGCAATAATCTTTCGCAATTCTTCAGCAACAAAATCAACACCATTTACAGTAATTTCAACCTGCAAGTGGAAACACATGGACCGTGCAAAATGTCTCACAATCTTATCCAAAGAACCAATGGTAACCACATGGCATGTCATCACCCCAGAAGAAAACCGCTGCCACCATGAAGTCCATCCACTTAGTGGCTCAATTGGAACCCTGCCCCCACCATGCCTTCTCCAGAGGATTGCAACCCATCGGCCCAACACTCACACCCATTCTGAATTCCTCCACCCTTTCTGCGACCTTCCCAGATGCTTAAACTGTTGTCCCTTTGCTGAAGAAACCCTCTGCAGACCCTTCAAAGCTCGACAACAGACCAAATTCCCTGCTACCATTCCTAGCCAAGGTCTTAGAAAAAATATTCTAGACACCTCATTGAATACCTCAATGACCACCAACACTGATACTACTCAGTCTGGTTGTAGACCCAACCACAGTAAGGAAACTGCCCTTACCGCCACCCACAGATGACATCCGCACGACAGTGGACGGAGGAGACAGAGTGGCATTCATCCTCCTGGAGCTCTCTGCAACATTTGACACAGATTCCTACCCCATCCTCATCCAACATGTACACAACATCAGAATCCAAGAACACGCACTATGGTGGATCTGCTCCTTCCTCAATGGACAGACCCAGCCAGTCAGCCTGCCACTGTATACCTCAGATGCTCATGACCTCACCTGTGGAAATCTGCAAGGATCCTCCCTGAGCGCGACCCTCTTCAACGCAAACATGATCCCTATAGCTAGCATCATCTGCTCTCACCACATCAACGTTCTCTCCTACACTGACTAAACACAACTTATTCCTTCCCTCACAGTCAAGAAGTCCAGTACTCGAATCAAGTTCAATGCCTGCATGACTGAAATTGCCCACTGAATGAAGCCCAACTGTCTAAAGCTGAACACCGACAAGACCGAAATCATGATCTTCAGGAAGAGCTCATCACTGTGCCACTACACCTAGTGGTCGACAGAGCTAGGACCAAGAAAATGCCATCACCACCTCATGCTTCCATACCATGAAAATGCTGAGGAAGATTTTCAAATGGCCCTCATTCAGCACCCAGAAAACAGTCACACACGCCGGGGTCACAAGGAAGCGGGACCATGGGAACACCTCCTATGCCGGGATCAACACAAAACTTACCAGAAGGCTGCAGATCATTCAGAACTTGGCAGCCAGAATTGCACTCAACCTTCCACGCCGCACTCACATCAAACCAGAGCTGAAGGAGCACAACTCGCTCCCAGTTCACAAACAAGCTCAATTCAAATCCTTATGCAGACTCTCAAGGCCCTTCATCACCAACGCCCAGAATACCTCAAAAATCACATCTGCTGTCACAAATATTCCGACATCACTGCTCGTCCGGACTCATACTTGCACACATCCTTTACAAACGGAAACCAGATCTGGCTGCCGAGCCTTCTTCTACATCACTCCTAAAGCGTGGAACGACCTGCCGCTACACAAGAGCAGCCTCCTCACTTCTTGAATTCCGCAAGAAGCTGAAGACCTGGGTTTTCGAGTAGTCCCACTAAGCTCTAGATGTGGCTAAACTAACACCTGCTTAGCGCCAGAATACTCTCCTGGGTGATGGTGCGCTCTACAAATCTGCATAACATATTTATTTATATTCTTTCTATTATTACTCTAGAGGTGTTTTAAGTAAGGTCTGTCAATCTGCTATATTCAATATCCCAGTGAGGTCCAGACTGGACCCCAAGCAACCCCAGCTTCTTTTTTCCTGATGAGTCTTTTGAGATCTCATCTCATTTATAATAATAATAATGTGTTTTGTAAGGCGCACAGTTACTTCAGTATACGTGTCCCAGCACTGAGTTTCCCTATCCTCCGTACAGAGCACAAAAAAACTGGAGAGCCAGTCTAAATGAATCTGAAGAGCCATGTTTGCAGGTTTTTTGCAGAAAGAGATTTCTGACTTCTGTCTTGAGTGGAAGAGGTAGTGAAATCCACAGTTTTGCTGTTAAAAAGCTAAACAAGCATCCTCTAATGCATGTTTTTTTGATTCTAGGGATGAATCTTAGAAAGGCATTGGCTGATCCCAGAGACCTTTTAGGGGAGTAGCCTGAGATCATAGAACACAGGTAACTAGGACTTAGAACAAAGAATGGCAGCAAGGCATAAATTACTGCACCACCCAGTATAGTCTCTCCTAAGTCACAAATATTATATTGCCCACCTCAAATGACCAGCTGCCACATGGCCATAAGTCAGATACAAATATAACAGCAAAATGAGAGGCAATATGATCACAAATGAAGAGTCCAAGTTCCAACAGTTTCAATCCACAGTTCCCAATGTGAACAGGAAAATTCTTTATTCAAAGTTCTTCTTTATCAGGCATGCAGGCGCAGCCAACGCGTTTCGCCCAACAACAAGGGCTTCTTCAGGGCACTATAAAGTAGTATCACTAAATGTTGATCATCATAACACACGCAAGATTCCTGTCACAAATCCTCAGTTCCTCTTTATATTTTCAAATCAGTCATCCTTCAAAAACTGTAGATGTGTAAGTGAAATAGTTATATCTTGGTTTTGCACAATAACATCAGGTATTCAGAAGAAATGGGTCAGCGTAGGTGAGGGAGCAGCCATAGTTCAAAAGTTCATTATCAAGTGTCCTTTCAAAGTTTCTTTAAACCGCACACGTCATCCTGACCCTCCCATGTCTACAGACGCGGGAGGAGTAGGATGACTCTTACGGTTTAAAGAAACTTTGAAAGGACACTTGATAATGAACTTTCAAATTATGGCTGCGTCTCCAGACGCGGGAGGAGCAGGATGACTCATACAGTTTAAAGAAACTTTGAAAGGATACTTGATAATGAACTTTTGAACTATGGCTGCTCCCTCACCTACGCTGACCCGTTTCTTCTGAATACATGATGTTATCATGCAAAACCAAGATATAAGTATTTGACTTGCGCATCTACAGTTTTTGAAGAATGACCGATTTGAAAATATAAAGAGGTACTGAGGTAACTAGGACCTTTGCCATTGAGGATTCTGTAGCAGTAGCAGAGTGCTTTAAAGTAGACTCATTCTTTCAAAGGAAGCCAATGTAGTTTAGCTAAAGCAGGAGCTTCGGAGGAGTGCCTAGGCAAATTCAGCCGTAGGCGTGCTGCTATGTTCTGCATCCGCTGGAGTCGCATAATGCGTGCCTGTGAGACTCCTAAATATAATATGCTGCAGTAGTTTAGTCTAGACGTTATGAGGGCCTGAACCAGTGTCTTTCTGGCTGCCGCGGGCTGGTATGTAGAAATTATTTTGAGGGATTTTAAGGTCCCAAAACACTGTCCTATTAGGCTTGTGATTTGGTTTTCAAATGACATTTTTTAATCAAAATAGATGCCTACATTTTTCACTTTGGCTTGGGCGTTGGAAGAGGTCCCAATGTATTCGGCCACTAAGCCGTAGACCAAATAGACGGCTGTTTGCCGAGGATGAGGACCTTGGTTTTACCCGCATTAAGCCTGAGACAGCTGAGGCTCATCCATACTGCTACCTCTGTCAAGCAGGAGTGAAGATGTGTTGCTGAGTCGGCCGAGTTTTGGGACAGAGTAACTATTGACTGCGTGTCGTAGGTGTACGACACAATAATAAGGCCATGCCGCACGACGATATCAGCTAGGGGGCGCATGTACAGATTAAATAGTGTTGGGCTCAGAGAAGAGCCCTGAGGCACACCCTGCTGCAGTGGAAGGGTCTTTGAGATGAAGGGTTCAAGTGCCACCTGAAAGGTGCGGTTCTGCAAAAAAGACGCCAAACACTGTAGAGCCTTACCACCAAACCCGTAGTTTTGCATCCGTTCTAATAGGAGGCTATGGAACACTGTATCAAACGCTGCGTTGAGGTCCAGCAGGAGCAAGGCAATCGTTTCTCCTCTGTCCCCAGCTTGAAGTATAGATTCAGAAGCAAATATGAGTGCTGATTCTGTACTTTTATGCGGGCTAAATCCTGATTGGGTCTCATGCAGAAGGTCCCTTGCTGCAATGAAAGAAGAGAGTTGAAGGTTTACGTATTTTTCTGCTACCTTTGAAGTGAAAGGGAGCAATGAAATAGGCCTAAATTTCTCTGGCTTGGTTGCATCAAGCAATGGCTTTTTGAGTAAGGGCACTATAGTGGCATGTTTCCATGTCCACTCCTAAAGGAACAGTTAAACAAAACATCTTGACATAAAATGAAATTTGACAGGAGAAGAGCCTTGAGAAAGCCCTCGGAAAATCAGCCAAAAAGGGAGAAACACATGCTGGTTGCTCCAGATGTGTCTTGAAAATGATCAGCAACTGAAGCTACATCAAAGAATAAACTCAGTTTAAAAATATGTCAACATACTGTTTTATGTTCCAGTTTTGATGAACTAGGGTAACAATATCTACGATCTATATCATATATACAATGTTTCTTCTCTCTTTAGGTGATACTGAAATTAGAACAGGTTGAGCTCCAAAGCACGAAGGTTTGAGAGCATAAAGGCATCATCTCTTACTTCAGCCTAACCTAACTTAAGTAATTAAACTGAAGCCCTTCAGCACTGGGCCCTTCTTTACCTACAAAACTTTGAAGTTGTTAATTTTTCAGCTTGCTCACTAAACTCTGAAAACCACAGTTTATTCATTTAACTTATAAGGTTGCACTAAGAAATCCTTCTTTAACAAGAGGTCTGACAAAAAACCGATGAAGCAACAAGTTCACTCACATGTATTGTTCATGCATCAAAGCAAAGGACTGGATATTGTGATATATAGAATGAGTCAAACAGACAGTAATTAATATTTCAGGCTAAATGCATAAAACAGAACAAAATAATGGGAGCACATGAGTATATCAATAAAACTAATTTTATTTCTACCTTTTGTTTTAAAATCTAAATGTTTGTATGCTTAGATAATATATAATTACAGCCCTTGAAGAAATCCGGTGGACAAAACACGTGTTGGGTGTATTATTTTTCTTTTTACAATATGACTCACCAAGTCATCACAATTAAAACAAACCTTGAAAATGCAATAGGTCTCGCCTTTGAAATGAAATGAAATGAAAGACACATTTATAAAGCGCATGGCTAACCGGGAGCATCCCAGCGCTGGAACTGACTACTGCCGGAGACAGGGACATTATGCGGGCTGAGGGAACAGGAGGGTCTTAAGTTGTTTGCGGAAGGATCCGTGGTTTTGGACTAGGCGTAGCTGGAGTGGGAGCAAGTTCCAGAGTTTGGAGGCATTATATGAAAACAACCGTCCGCCCTTCCTGTCCCTCCTAATCTTAGGTACTTTGGCCAGGTAGAGATTATCAGATCGGAGGTTGCGTTTGGCTTTATAGGGACGAATCATGGCTGAGTTGATGGAGGGGCCAGTCCCCTGCATAGATTTATGTACTAGGCAAAGTGTCTTAAATCTAATGCGTTCCTGTATGGGGAGCCAGTGAAGGGACGCAAGTGCCGGTTTAGCCGAGTGTCGGTTGTTAGTTCCGGTTAAAAGTCTGGCAGCACTATTTTGCACAGACTGTAATTTAGAGACTACAGTAGAGGGAGAGCCCAGATACAGCGCATTACCGTAGTCTAGCCTAGAAAGTATAAGTGCTTGCACAAGTACTTTTTTGCTAGGGGGAGCAGAGGTAGCACTTTGCGAGCCATTCTAAGTAGGCCATAACAGATGCCTGCCGTCTTCCTCGCTTGAGCTCTAAAGCTCAGATCCTGGTCCAACCAGATACCCAGGCTCTTGATTTCTGGCTTGGGGATAGGGGTGGTCCCATACACGCTGGCCACATGGAGCTAGATTTAAAGCAGAGAGGGTTACCTAAGATCATAAGCTCAGTCTTCCCCCGTTGAGCTTGAGCTGAGATGTGTCCATCCAGTTTGAAATGTCTTCCAAGCAGGAGCGGAGGGTGTTAGTTTCTTGGTCCATTTGATTGAGTGCAACCACCAATTGGGTGTCGTCAGCATAAGTTACCATACGAATTCCGGATGGGGCAATAATTGCAGCCAATGGAGCCATATATACATTAAAAAGGGTAGGACTGAGCGAGGAACCCTGAGGCACCCCGTTCTTTAGAGGGGTTGGATTGGATACTGTATTCTCCTCGAATACCTGAAAGGATCTTTCCTCTAGGAAAGAATCCAGCCACTTCAGTGCTAGGCCAGTAACTCCGAGAGTCCTGAGACGGTGAACCAAAATCCTATGGTTCACCGTATCAAATGCTGCGCTCAAGTCAAGGAGTATAATGGCCGAGGATCCTCCTGAATCTAGTATTTTCCTGCTTTCCTCCACCACTGCTAACAGGGCCGTCTCAGTGCTCTGGCGCGGGCGGAAACCTGTTTGCGAAGAGTGCAATAAATTATGCATTTCGAGAAAGCCTGACAAATGTTGATTTACATATTTCTCTGTCATCTTTCCTATGCCTGGTAAGAGAGATATGGGACGGTAGTTAGCTAAATCTGCCGTGTCAAGATTAGGTTTTTTTAACAGAGCTTTCACCATAGCTGCTTTCCAGGCAGGGGGCACTATTCCAGAGGACAGAGATACATTGATTAGATCGGTCAGGATGGGGGCAATTGTGGGTCCCACCTGTTTTAGTATATTAATTGGTGCAGGGTCCTTGGGTGATCCACTTTTCATCTTGGATAGCAGGGAACAGCAGACTTCAGACGAGAGGGGGGGAAAAGCCTCAAGTGTAGGTTGCAAAGAATGAGGGTCGGGGGTCAAGTGTTTATTAGAGATATCATCTATATCTGCCATATGCGGCAGTGATTTAAGGATGTTTATGACCTTAGTGGAGAAGTATTCTGCCAGTTTATTACAGCGTATCCCGGAAAGGTCTGGAGCTATGTACGGATCCGGGGCTTTGAGTAACTTTTTAATAACATTGAAAGTTTCTCTGGGTGAGTTAGAGGCTGACAAAATTTTAGATTCGTAAAAGATTGCTTGGGCTTTTTTTATCTCTACTTTGTAGGCGCTGATAGCCGCCTTATACTCCAGCTTCTTACTGGGCAAAAAATCCTTCCTCCAAAGCCTTTCTTTGACCTTACAGTGCTGTTTTAAGATGCGCAACTCTGCTGAGAACCAAGGAGAGTTGTGGGGACCATTGGTCTTTTTTATCCTAGTCTTTGGGAGGACCACATCCAGAGTATCCGAAATCCAGCTCACGAAGTTATCATTAGCTTTAACTGGGCATGGATCGGATGTGGGGCAGGTCCGTTCCAGTTCTTGGGTCCAATTCTCTAGAGGGAGTTTGGACCAGAGACGACCTCGAGTCCATTTAGGTTGTATTAAGGGTTCGGGGGCGTTTGGTGACCAGGCGAGGGAGACTAAAAAATGATCCGTCCATGGGAGGGGCAAGGGCCCCTCCCCTTTGAGATCATCTAAGTTAGAAAACACCGGGTCCAGAAGGTGACCTTTAACGTGAGTAGGGAGAGAAATTTTTTGTCGCAACTGAAATGACGCGAGGTCATGGGCCAGTTCAGATGCATTTAAGGCTTGAGGGTCATCAAAATGAAGATTGAGGTCTCCAAGCAGGGTTAAATTTGCCGCTGAGCTTGCCAAATTGACCGCTGCTTCCAGCAGTGATTTGCTGAAGGCACCAAGCGCTCCCGGTGGGCGGTAAATAAGAATGCCTGTGAGGGAAGCCAAGGGTGTAAGTTCTAGAGAAAAGTGAGCGTTCTCACAATCTAGAAGGGGATTCCCAAGCAGGTGACAGGTATATTGTTCCTTATAAATAATAGCGATCCCCCCACCTTTACCGGAAGGTCTGTCCACCCTCTGCATCAGGAAGCCTGGTGGAAGTGATTAAGTTAAAGCCATTTGCTTTGCTAATGGTATTGTATAGCAAAGCAAATAACTTTAACTTAATGAAAGGCGAGACCTACTGCATTTTTAATGCTTGTTTTCTTAAGTATGTTCCTACAAATTTTGATCTTTTTAACTCAGAACTTTCAACCTATGTTGGTGATCCTAAAATTCGCAATGGAACCGCCCTGCTGGACTCCAGGTAACGCCCATAGTCTAACACCCTTTCTCTGTCCTACAACTACAGCAAATCAGGCCAAGTGGTGGTTTTAAAACTCTGGTAAATTGCATATTCAATTTTAAAAGATGGCATATCCGAATTAACTGAGCAGGGACAGCTTTTGGCATGGGCGAGCTGGCCCAGGCCATCCGATTATCTTTCTCCAACTCCCCTCCCATGGACTCTCACCTCCAGTTTAGCAACTGAATAGGTGATTCAAATGAGTTGTGACGTGGCAAATGTGTGTGAAAAGGCTGCTCACTGGTTTAAGGTTTTCAGCCACAGCCACGGCATGAGACCAGAGAGCAAACCAAAGGGCCCCCCACTAGGGTCACCAATGTGAGGGGGTACATAGGGAAAGATCGAGGGGGAAGGGTCAGGAGGGGTGCCAAATGTAGTTTGTGCCCGGGGCACTGTGAGGAATGGCGGGCCCTGCCAGGGAGGTGTCGTTTTTGCAGGTAGACGACACTGAGCATCAGAATACAGCATCACTGAGTAAAAGGCTTTGTGAATCGGGCTCAGAGAAATTAGAGAAAGTTCTTCTGTTTACAAGCAAAGTATGCAGAGGCAATTGTTAGTTTAGGCTGACAGCCGAGACCTGCTCTGCCGTTTCAATCTCTGCTGTAATTACAAACAGCCGGGAGGGGGGTGGGGGGGGCACCCCGTCAAGGTCAACAGAGGAAACCGGTTGTGCATTCCTTGCCCATGACGTAATCCACCTAACAGTGTGGTAAGTCCAGAGATTTCGGAGGTGCTCGTGTTTGCGTCTCCATGGGAAATAATGCATTCTTTGCGTTCCGTTCTGCACACAAAAAAAAAAAAAGAACAAGCATTGGCATAGCCAATAGGTCTCGCCTTTGGGACCTTATAAGTGTTTAGCCATGCAACAATTGTGCTGCATAACTGACACCTGGTTAAACACATATACGGTCCCAAAGGCGAGACCTATTAGCCAATAGGTCTCGCCTTTGGGGCCTTATAAGTGTTTAGGCAGAGCTATTGGTTTTGCCAATGTTTTTAAGAGCATTGTGGTGCTGAGAGATGCTGTGGTGGTGCTGAGTGGTGGTGCTGAGTGATGCTGTGGTGGTGCTGAGTGGTGTTGTGTTGGTGCTGAGTGATGCTGTGCTGGCTCTGATTGATGCTGTGGTTGCGCTGAGTGATGCTGTGGTGTTGCCGAGTGAGAGATAGAGTGAAGATATAATGCCCTATTAGAGAGGGTGGTGAGAGAGAAAGAGAGAGAGAGGGTGTACATAGAATAAAGAGTGGAGCGGGATAGAGAGAGAGAAAGAAGGGGAGAGAGAGAGAGTGAATGAAGGAGTTTGAAAGAGAAACAGATAAAGGGGTGAGAGAGAATGAAAGGCTAAAAAAGATAGAGAGGGGAGAGTTAATTAAGTAGAGAGAGAATTAGAGAGGGGAGAGAGAGAGAAGGAGAGAGACAATAAGAGTGGGGTGTGGAGTTTAAATAGAGTGAAGAAGTGATGCGGAAAAAGTAACCTTAAATATAGCTTTGTGCTTTGCGCGAATAAATATATAAAAAAAAAAACAGTGAGAGACAAAAATACTGGTAATTAGGCTGTGACTCCCAATATAAAACAAATAGCGATATAAGGTGAAATCAACACACCGAAGCAATATTTCTAACTAGACAAAAAAAAGCTTGCATTTCAATGCTAATCGCTGTTGTTTTTTATGTGACTGTAGTCCAGGGCCCTCAGTTGGTAATGTGAGCTGCTGCTGCGATTGAAACATCAGAGTCCAGAGAGTTAATGAGCCATGACGAGGAAATGAGGAAGAGATAGGAAACAACAGATGGCAGCTGCGCGTGCACGCCATCGTGAACTCAAGCTGGTCGCCAGCCGAAAGCCAGTGTTTGCACTTCCAAAACCCGCTTACTAAAACTCTCGGCCAGACCAGCGCAAGCGCTGGTGCAGGCCGAGACCTAAAAACGGCAGCTAAAGAAAGAAAGGAGAGGGTGAGAAGAGAAAAACAAAACTAGAGGGTAAGAGAAACGAGAAGAAAAGAGAAAGAAATACGAGGGAGAAATAAAACAAAACCAGTGATTTTTGTGCAATACTTTGTCTCCACGCAAATCATACTGAAATCCCTGTGTTAGGAAGCTGCTTCTTGGTTGTGAAAAAGATGCTGGTTTTTTTTTCTGATGAATACAGATGGCTGCAGCGGTTAGAGGAAAGCATTATGGTTTAGGCACACAGCTCGACGTTTCATGCAGTGCATTTTTTCCGTCTACTGTATGAAGATGGCAGTACACGTGGTGCCTATGCGAGACCTAAAAAGTGAGGATATTACTTTTGGACTCAAGAAAGCATGTCTGGCACCCCAAGCGGCTATGTAGACACAACAAAGCCTCCAACAACCAAGGAGGTGGCAAAAATGAACAGTGCTGGTTTTATTGGAGTTGTGCAAAAGATATGAAGAGCAAATATGTGCAGACGGAACTTCAAGTTCCATAGTCCTTAGCGAGAAAATCATATTGCGTGGGTCGGTGGTATAAATAAGGGCCCTGTCCGGTTCCCCGTGATCCCAGGTCAGAATACGAGAGGGGCGTGAGGGTACCACTGATTTGGTCCCATGAGGAGAAGGATCACGAGAGGTGTTCAGGACTCTACTAAATGCTGAAAAGATGTCATGGCTGTAGAAGTGCATTTAATTGTTTAAAAAAAAAAAAAAGAGGGGGCATTCAACATAACATAAGTTTGTTTGCATTTTGGCTTTCAAGCGAGAGCAAGTTTAGCTTAGAGTGATATTTCTTGAAGGAAATTTCCGTTTAAAAGCCATTGCTGGTCGTATGCCTTTTCTAGACAAGAGTGACAACATCGAGATTCGGTGGAACAATTTTACTATTTCAGGTCAGGACAGCTGTTGGGCAGTAGGCGTGGTTCAGTTTGCAAGGTTTACTACAATTTCCTGTCTGTTTGGCAGTAGTATTTGGTTTTCTCTTTCTGTACTTGTGAACTCACCTGTGTTTGAGTAATTTAATAAAAACAGCACAACCAGTAGAACTCAACAGCATCCGGCAGAAACGGTTTAAACTTATGATGTATAAAAGCAAACAAAATGACTGACTTGTAACAGTCAGACTGGTGGCAGCACCGATGCACTGGGAGGACGTGAAAAAGCACATCGGGAGAGCAACAAACGGAGCCGGAGTGTAACAGGAGCAGCTGCACATACACTCTGCAACATTAAACAAGCATTGGCAGCACCCATGCACTGGGAGGACGTGAAAGCACATCGGGAGAGCAACAAACGGAGCGGGAGTGTAACGAGGACGTGAAAGCACATCCGGAGAGCAACAAACGGAGCGGGAGTGTAACAGGAGCAGCTGCACATAAAACAAGCATTGGCCGCGCGGCCGTGAAACTGACACGGCCGCGCGGCCGTGAAAGTGAAATTAGCGGGTTTTGGAAGTGCAAACAGTGGCTTTTGCTGGCGACCAGCTTGCGTTCACGCGAGCGTCCAGATGGCGAGGGAAGCCATATGGCGCCTGATCGCGCGTGCACGCTCGCGTGAACGCATGCTAGTCGCCAGTAAAAGCCACTGTTTGCACTTCCAAAACCCGCTTACTAAAACTCTCGCCAGAGCAGCGCATGCGCTGGCTCAGGCGAGACCTAAAAACGTCTTTATGAAATAATCACCCGCTCGAACTGGTTTAAGCAGTTGCAGGCTCAGTTTAAAAAATAATTTTTGCCGGGCAGCTTCGCGCCTGTGCAGATTTATGCGCATGGCGGCTCGTTAAGTGGGCGCCATGCTAAACTATAAAAATAATAAATCATACAAATAGGTGCAGCGCTAAAATATTTAGTGCTGTGCCTGTGCTGTTACTAGGAAAGTGTGCTCCGTGCTGGAACTTAAAGCACGGCACCCGGAGGCATGAGGGGAATGAGAGGCTGGGATCGGGCGCCATTCTTAAAGTTGGTTTTATCTGATTTCGCCGAGCCGAGCAAATGTGCAGCGCCATTCTTGAACATGACAAAAGAACATAAAGCGCGCCTTAAAACCACAGCGCTTGGAGGCAGACCCCGCTGCATGCAGCTCAGAGTGCAGTTCATTCAAGTAAAGCCAGGGGATGCAGGGGGTGGAGCTTTCCTGCAGGCACGGAGGACCATAAGTGGGCTGGCAGCAGGGGAGGGGGTCTGCTCCTGCGTGACGCCAGCCAGGGGCGTCTTTGCTTTGGTTGTGTACAGATGTGCACAGCATCTTTAAGAGAGCCCCATACATGCACAGAACTAGGCGCTCGGAGGCGGAATCAGACAACCGTCATGGGAAGATAGGACTAAAATCCGGTCAGCCATTGTTAGACTGTGCGGTTCCAGCTCCTTGACGCGCAACGCCATTCATTCAAGGCTATCCCAGGAACACAACGGATGAAGCTGTCAGGGCACACACATGGGCGTCCGTAGAAATTTTTCCAGGGGGGGCAAAATGTTAACGTCATCACCATCCTCCGACATGATGTGTGCCAGGTGGGGCACAAGAAACACTGGGGCGCAGGAGGAGCCACGGGGGCAGGAAGCAGGCCGCATATGTTCTCATACACCATAGGGTTGTTGTGCCACAGCCATCTCTTTCTTTTGTGGCACCCCAAAACCCATACCCACCCTGAACCCTAAAATTACCCCCTAGCACCCCAAAACCCATACCCACCCTGAACCCTAAAATGACCCCTGCCCCCCCAAAACTCATACCCGCCCTGAACCCTAGAATTACCCTCCTGGCACCCATACCCGCCCTGACCCCTAAAATTGTCCCCCTGGCACCCCAAAACCCATATCCACCCTAAACCCTAAAATTACCCCCTGGCACCCCAAAACCCATACCCGCCCTGACCCCTAAAATTGTCCCCCTGGCACCCCAAAACCCATACCCGCCCTGAACCCTAAAATTTCCCCCCTTGCACCCCAAAACCCCTACCCGCCCTGAACCCTAAAATTACCCCCTGGCACCCCAAAACCCATACCCGCCCTGACCCCTAAAATTGTCCCCCTGGCACCCCAAAACCCATACCCGCCCTGAAACCTATAATTTCCCCCCTTGCACCCCAAAACCCCTACCCGCCCTGAACCCTAAAATTTCCCCCCCTTGCACCCCAAAACCCCTACCTGCCCTGAACCCTAAAATTACCCCCCTGGCACCCCAATCCCTAACCCACCCTGAACCTTAAAATGACTCCCTGGCACCCTAAAACCCACCCCCACCCTAAAGTTACCCCCGGGCACCCCAAAAGCTGAACACTACATTCTGATTGTGTATCGTGCCGTCTCCCTGCTCAGGAGGATCTGCTGGTCCGGATCTGCTCGCCCTGGTCCGGTTCTGCTCGCCCTTCTTTGGAGCTGTTCTGCCTGCCCTGTCCCTCTTCCGGACCCACCGAGCCTGCCTCCAAGCACACTGCCTGGACCTACTCTGTCTGGCCTGGTTCTTTCTCCTTTGGACCCGCTGTCTTCACTGGCGGAGTTAGGACACAGGTCTCACTTCTCTGAAGCTGCTCTCCCTCACCCAGATACCCCCCACCCCTCCCCTCCACTTGCTCTCTCATCTTACTTACTCCCTACTTCTCGGTCTCTCTTTCCCCACTGCTTCTCTCTCTCTTTCTTTCCCCCCTCTTCCTTCACTCTCACCCCCCACTGTATCCGTCTCCTCGACCCCACCAAGTCTTCCTCTGTCCCCCCTCTCTCTTCCTCCTCCTCATGTCGGTGATTGGGAGCCCGGGGCCCTCTCTGAAAATGCGAGCTGGAGGTGACGTTAAGTGTAAAAGCACCAAGGTGTGAACCGGGAGAAGAGGCGGGGGAGGGGGTGGGCGGCAGGTAGAGGGTCAAAGGGGGCACTGGCTCTCAGAGAGGTGAGAAGGGGCAGGGAGCAGCCTAAGGACAAAAACAACACCGGAGCAAGAGGCAGACGCTCTGCGGGGAGCCTGGTGTTGTAAAATGAAGAAACGCACACTTCTTAGCACAACAAAGCAGCGAAGGGCGCCTTTCACTAGAGCCAAGAACCAGACCCATCGCGAACAAACAGCAGCCACCTGAGAAACCAGAGGTGTCATGAAAACAACAAAGGACAGAGACAGACGGCTGCCGCCGAAACCTGGAACTACAACTTACACCTTTAACAAAAGGCAATTCATGATGCAAGCACCACACGCCAGAACACTATAAATATATAAATCTCCCATCAATGCACACCTGAGAGTGAATAAAAAGATGAGCAGCAAACTAAGGCAGTGACTGACAGACAGTAAGCATGGGCGTCCGCAGGGGGCAAGGAGGGGCGCTCCAGGGGGGGGGGGGCAAGCGCCCCTCCTTGCCCCCCCCTGCGGACGCCCATGGGCACACACTGTGATAGCTTGGGGGCAGGGAGACAGGTACACGGGACTGGGTCACACACTGATGTAGGGCTGGTTAGGGGACAGATGGAACGTGCTGTGTCACACCCGACGGGAGAAAGGGGTAGTAGGATGAATCATGGGTCATATACAGGTAAACCCTGTGAACGTAGAGATATGGGGCTCATGCACGGAGTAGCACACAGGGTGATTTAAGGGAGATTGGGACGGGGACAGACATACAAGATGCGGTCACATACCGTTGAAATACATGTGGCCCAACGGCAGAGCTGCCGACTTCGGAACTGGGGAAACAGATTCGAGTGCTGGCGTAGGCTCAACATTTTGTGATTCTGGGCAAATGCCTTAATTTCCTTGTGCTTAAAAAAACAAAAAAAGCCAGACGTTCTGTAGTGTAATATGGTGTTCGTGTAACGCGCACTTGGTGCAATAAAAATATGCGCGATAGCAAAAAGACGGACATTAATCATTTAGATCAGAAATGGGGTAAAACTGGCCATGCATTTTTAGGTCACTTATATGTAGAAGGCTCGCTTGAAAGTAGAACCGAACAGTGAGGAGGAAAATAAGAACAAGCGCGGTACCGCAAAGGCAGCGGCTGACTTTGCCAAAGCCGAATGTGAAGAAAAAAGTGCGTACCCGACTAATGAAGGAGAAAGTGTCACGACGCCAGTAAACGATCCAATCCCGGCGGGCGGGGCCAAAAGGAGACAAGGCGGCAACAAGGAAGGACTAAGAAGCCTCCTTTACAATCAGAAGCCAGCGTTTTGCATGGAAGATGACGCTACCCAATTAAAAAGATGGGCGGGGCTTCAACTCCGCCTCCGAGAGCTTCGGAATCTGTATTGATTCCAAGAAGCTCTCGAATGCCGAGAGCAGCACATGCGCGCTGCTATCGCCAGCCGAGACCTAAAAAACTGATAATATACTACACACATATATGGAAAATGTACTTGGCTTTTTTAGGAATACTTGTGTGCTCCCATTGTTTTGTTCTGTACTATAAATGATGGATTTTTCAGCCACTCTCTTTACATCTGTGGGTAGTCGGATGTTCCATGGCCTGCGCACTATTTCTTTACTTTAAGCTAACGTACTTTATCATTCGTAAGTATTAACTTCTCTTCTTGCATACACAAGTCACCTGTTATGGATGTGCAACTGTGATTCGACTGTAAAGTCAAACCTATAAAGCATACCGATATAATTATTTAGAAAAATCATCATTCTACAGTGAAGACCACTAGTAACTAATAATCAAGAAGATAACCTTATAGTGGTGACCCACAGGAAGAATAAACAAACAAATATCAGCTCTGTAGAATAGTTGGTGATCTTAGGCCTCTATCCACATTCCTAATATGTAAAAGTAGAACTGGGTAACCACCAGTGCAATGGAAATCCATCAGCTGCCAGTGGAGAACAAGATTAAAATCAAAGCCCTCTGCAGGTGGAGCAAGACATTCTGTATCAAGGGCGCAGGGCCCTTCCGAAAACTGGTGTTAAGCTGTGTATTAACCCCAAATCGCCAGGCAGCCAAAAAACATACAACTGAGCAACAGGAATTCTAGCGGGAAAAGTACAGGGCCAGGCACGATTAGAGGGACAGGGACCCGAGCTCTGAAAAACACTCAATCCATAATGAAAGCATTACGAAAGCACCTGCTCGCCAAAAGGCCTCTGAAACCGTAACTTTCCTCACAAACACTGACTGGAATCACGTGATACATAGATGAAGTAGTCCATCTAAATTCTAGAACGACTAAGTGCCCTAAAGCCATGCCATACAGTTTTTTCATCCATCCCCTAATACAATATAGTCAAAGTGCACCTTCTTGCCCTGGTCTTCCAAACACAGCGGCAGCCACTGACGGTCTCTGCAAAAAATCGCTGCATGTTTTTCATCCCAGGATGAACACTTTCTCTTCCTAAGCAGTGCATGCATACTAACTGTGATGAATTGCGGGCCCATTAGGGAATGATGCCTCTTTGACGGAGTACTTCGACTTGTCTAATTAACTAGGCAGGCACTTCCATTACATCTGTTTTATTAACTATTTGGAGATAAGCACTGTTTTGTTGATTTTCTGCTATTAGCAGGCATCATGCAACAAGTCTGATAAGTTTCACTACTGCATTTAATTTATTTTATTTCAGGAGTTTTATGAAGTGCTTACATGTTGCCAAACTGGCCACTTCAGAACATAGTGAATAGGAAGCATGGCAGAACAGAGAAGGAGAATGTCAGAGAAGAAGGTTTAAATGATAGTAGAACATTGGAATGTTGAGAGCTCCATTGTAAACAATGGAGTCCTCCGGGCTTCTAATGGCCGGTAGAAGCCCGGAGCATCAATATTCCAATGTTTGTTCACAGCAAGAGCTGTGAACAAAGGTCTCACGGAGCCGAGGGGATTTCACTTGGGCTCAGTAAAACCTTTGTTTTACAAATTAGAACATTCTGCCCTCTAGGAGCTTAGGCCAGAGGAGCGGGCCTTTAATGGCCGGTAGAGCCCGCTACGGTGGGCTCTAAGGCTATATTAAAAGGTGAAAGGATGCTAAAGCTGCCACGGAGCGTTAGTCGGCTCATTAGCTACATGTTCTTCCTAACAGAAGGGTGTTTTTTTAGAGTCTTAAAATCAAAAATTGGAGAATTCGAGCGGGGGGCTTTTTAGTATTTTAACTATTGGGAATCCAGAAGTCTTAAATTGATTGTGTATTGTATTGGCTTTTCCCGGCTTAATTTTTCTTTTCCATGTGGGCTGGGCGTTATTTATTTATTCTTTTTAAGCCACCTGTACTTTGGGTAGCGCTGGGACGCCCCGTTGCTGGGGCAGCTACGCGCTGTATAAATCTAAACTAAACTAAACTATTGTCTTATTTACTTGCTGCTATCGAGCTGTGTTAAAGCTATGGGGACACGCTGCTCTTTGCTTTTTTGCACACTTCCTGTGCCGACATTCACTTGGGTCAGCGCTCTAGTCGCTGGATCTCGACCAGGCTACTTAGGAGCCCGATGACGCGACCGCGCAGCGGATGCTAAAGCTGCCACAGAGCATTAGTCGGCTCATTAGCTACATGTTCTTCCTAACAGAAGGGTGTTTTTTTTAGAGTCTTAAAATCAAAAATTGGAGAATTTGAGCAGGGGGCTTTTTAGAATTTTAACTATTGGGGATCCAGAAGTCTTAAATTGATTGTGTATTGTATTGTCTTATTTACTTGCTGCTATCGAGCTGTGTTAAACCTCGGGGGACACGCTGCTCTTTGCTTTTTTGCACACTTCCTGTGCCGACATTCACTTGGGTCAGCGCTCTAGTCGCTGGATCCCGACCAGGCTACTTAGGAGCCCGATGACGCGACCGCGCAGCGGATGCTAAAGCTGCCACGGAGCGTTAGTCGGCTCATTAGCTACATGTTCTTCCTAACAGAAGGGTGGTTTTTTTTGTAGTCTTAAAATCAAAAATTGGAGAATTCGAGCGGGGGGCTTTTTAGAATTTTAACTATTGGGAATCCAGAAGTCTTAAATTGATTGTGTATTGTATTGTCTTATTTACTTGCTGCTATCGTGCTGTGTTAAAGCTCGGGGGACACGCTGCTCTTTGCTTTTTTGCACACTTCCTGTGCCGACATTCACTTGGGTCAGCGCTCTAGTCGCTGGATCCCGACCAGGCTACTTAGGAGCCCGATGACGCAACCGCGCAGCGGCCGGGACCAGGGGCCACGACCCCTGCCTCTCTGCGTCAAGTAAGGTACTGTTATAGCGCGCAGCAACTAAAATTCTTAAACCATGACCTCAGTCTGAATTGCAAACATCTTATCGATATTGAGAGCATGAAACAGGGTTGTGAGGATTGCTCTTTTAAATTTGACTCACGCCCCGTTTTTCCTTTATCTGTTGAGCCTCCGGTCAAAGTTCTTAAACTTTTTTTAATTAATTGCCGGTCTTTACCTAAACACACAACAGAACTGTCTATCCTATTAACTGATGACAGCCCGAATGTTCTGTTCCTTACTGAAACCTGGACTCAGTCCAGCTCTGACCCAGACATTGTCCAAGCCCTCCCCTCTGATTATTTAGTACAGAGGTTAGACAGAATGTCTGGAAAAGGTGGCGGAATTGCTATTATCTATAAGAGCCACCTCACCTGTCGAATATTTGGCAGCCCTTTGTCTGATTGTGAGAATCTTCATTTCTCAATTGGAGTTTCAGCCACTCTTTCCCTTTCAGGTATTTTGATCTATCGACCTCCTGAGCCTATGGGCCAATTCCTTAAATCTCTATTTGAAATTAAAACAAATTTGGCAGGATCAGCCCCTAATTTTACTATCTTGGGCGATTTAAATATCCACCTGGATAATTTGGCATCGAGGGTTGCCTCAGATCTTATTCATGACCTTGCTGCCATACAATTGCCTCAGATGGTATCCTTTCCTACTCATTCTAAAGGTCATCTTCTTGATCCCGTATTTTCTAACTTGAAGGAGCTGATCTGTTTGGAACCTTATCCTGTACCTTGGTCAGACCATTTTTTGATCTCCCTCCAATGGTCCCCTAGGTCTGCTCCCCTGTCCACTTGTTCGGCAAAAAAACTAAGTCGCTGCTGGTCAAAACTCCCTATGGAACAGTGGGCCCTTGCACTGGATACCATGAGACCATCTCTTGATCCTGATCCTTTAGTAGCCAACGATCAATTTAATAATTGGATCGAAGGCTCTTTAGATGTGCCTCTTCCGAAGAAGATCATTCATATTAAAACTGGACCTAACAGTACAGCTTGGTATACACCTAAACTCTGTGAGCTAAAACAGATTTGTAAAAGAGCTGAGAGATCTTGGAGGAAAGATTTCACCTCTCCCAAGAAAAAGGAGTATAGAGAAACCATCAAGATATATAAGACCGAGATTAGAAAGGCTCAAGCTCACTATTTTGAAGAGAATATTTCCTTGGCGGCAAATTCCCCCCGTGAAACGTTTCGCATTGCTAAAAAACTTTTAAAAACCCTCGTTCCCCCTGATACTCCTGAAGCAACACTTCATTGTTGCAACGAGCTTGCAGAGTTTTTTTTCAATAAAGTCCAAACCATCAGCAGCACCTTTCCCATGATCGACTCTGATACAGACCTGCTTTGTAAGGATTGTACTGCTCAGAGCCATGAACATGTGTTAGAAGTATTTCTTCCCTTAAACGAGGAAAATTTTCGGACCATCTCTGCACTTGTCAGGAGTGGTTCACCCACTGACCCGGCCCCCCCTAAAATTTTGAAATCAGCTCTCTCTCGGGGTGGTGCCCCCTTCATGGAAGAACGCAATGGTAAAAACCTTATTGAAAAAGCCGAGCTTAGATCCCGGTTGTCTCGGTAATTTTCGGCCCATTTCTCTTCTTCCATGGGCCAGTAAAGTGACAGACAAATATGTTAACTTAGTGCTCTCTAGGCATTTGGAGGACGGCAACCTCCTCCACTCGTCTCAAACGGGCTTTCGCCCACGTCAAGGAACTGAGACGGCGCTGCTAGCTGTCGTCGAAGAAACTAGAAAAATTCTCGACGCAGGAGGATCGGCGGCCGTGATACTTTTAGATCTTAGCGCGGCCTTCGATACGGTGAACCACCGCATCTTGGTCCAACGACTCCACAAATTGGGTGTGTCCGGAGTTGCCTTGAAATGGTTAAGCTCCTTTTTAGAGGATAGATCTTTTCAAATCTTTGAGGGTGAAGACATTTCAGATTTCCGGCCTCTCCATTGTGGAGTGCATCAGGGCTCGTCCTTGAGCCCCTCCCTTTTTAACGTTTATATGGCCCCATTAGCCGATAGGGTCCTCCCCTTTGGAGTGCAACTCGTCACTTATGCTGACGATACTCAATTGGTGATCTCACTGAACCACGCAGACAGAGCCTCTTCCCGTCTGTTGCCTTGCCTTGAAGAAGTCGCCAGATGGATGACGTGGTCTCATCTCAAATTGAATGGCGACAAAACGGAGCTTATGCTCCTTGGCAATAATTCCCCCAATGAAATAGATTCCATCTGGCCAGCCTGTATGGGTCCAAAGCCCATCCCAAAAAAGGAAATAAAGAGCTTAGGCTTCTGGCTAGATGATGAGCTTAGCTTTAAAATTCAAGCCAGAACAGTGGTCGCCACTTGCTTTGGCATGCTGAGACTACTTCGCAAGGTGTTACCGTTACTCCCTTTTCAAGCAAAAAAATTGATGGTTCAGGCCCTTATACTGTCTCGATTGGACTATGGAAATGCCCTATACCTGGCTGCTCCTAGCTCGGTCCTGGCGAAACTCCAAGTCGTACAGAATTGTGCCGCCAGAATCCTTGTAGGGCTCTCTGGCCGTCAATCGGCCAGATCTGCCTTAAAGGCCCTCCATTGGCTCCCGATCAGGGAAAGGGTCCACTTCAAAGCCCTGTGCATTTTCCACAAGGTGCTGAGAGGGAGGGGACCAGCCATTATTTCTTCTTTGGCTCATCCTTACCGAGCCAATAGGCGGCTCCGTTCGGATGATCTTTATTTAGCCTCAGTTCCCAGAATCCGGAGGGCTAGAAGTGGTGGCCGATTGTTTTCATATATAAGCGGCCAAACTCTGGACCGCCCTCCCATTGCAGCTTCGTAGGGAATCTAGTCACAATATTTTTAGGAAGGACCTGAAGACCTGGCTTTTTCCCATCTAACCCGTTGTAGTTTAATTTAGCGTTCGTCAGCGCTGGGATGCCTCCGGGTAACTATGCGCTCTAGAAATGTTACCTCATTCATTCATTCATTCATAAAATGTAGTTATGCTATGTCGAAACAATCTAAACAAGGAAACAGTGACAGTCTTTACAAGATGGCCTTACAGTCAGATGGTGGGTTGAATGTTTCTGTGAACAGGATGATGTTGAGGTCTTTCCTGAACTGGTGATGGCTTTCTAGACTTCTCAATGCAGGTGCTAAGGTATTCCAAAGGTGCTGGTCTATGCATTTTAGTGATCTACTTAAAAATTTCAGTAATTTAAACATTTATTAAATGAGTTGATAAGCAGTGTTAGATCTAAGAATCATTGCTGGTTGGTACAGTGTAGACAATGATTGGAGATAGCTGGGGTTAGATTTGTGTACGGCTTTATGCATAATACATAGTATTGAATCTTTTGCAAATTTTGAATCTGATACTTTTGCGGGTCTTCATAGACAAGGAAAGGACTGATTTTTTATCAGCATGGGTAGCTTGTAATGGATGCTTTTAACCAGAATTTATCTGAAGTTCAAACAATATTCTATTCAAAGATAATTTTCTGTTTTTTTGTACTTACTAATGGAATAGGAGGATGAATCTAAGTTTTTGGCCGACTAAATGGAAGAGCATTGTGTATTTTTACCATGTAGTTGGAAATGAGATCTCTGGTTTTGTCTCCACTGAGACAAAAGAAACTGCCCGTAATCTAAGAGATGTATTCCAAACAGGCTTACAATGTATTTTGGTCAGGTGCGTTTTGATTTAGTTTGAGGAAGATTTGAGAGTTTTCCGCGAATAGTTAGATAAGAATTGATGATTTGTACAGGGGGTACAAGTATACATCTGTTGGGATGGAAAAGTCCCCTACATGGTGACGGACGTGTAGCTGCATCAATATCTAGATCCTTGGTGCTGATCTTTTGATCATGGGTGACACGAGTCATGCATGACCTAAGCCTGTCTCACGGTAATGTGGTATGCTTAGACCTGGAGGGGCACACCAACCCCTTCCCTTGTGAAGGTAGAGGGTTATTGCCCTTACCTGGAGTTAAGTGACTTGAGTGTGTGTGGTGGTATCAGCATACCTGTTTTGTGTTCAGCAGAATAAGTATTGTGAACACGCCTTTCTACCTACCTGTGTCACTGGAGTGAGGCCTACTGGCCCACTTGTGTAAAGCTCTGTGGCTGTGCCCTTCACTCACCCTTGACCTACACGGATTACATGTAGCGCCAGGCAGCGTGTGATACCGGTGTGTGAGTGCTGGGTTGCATGTGTGTGCCTGTGGATGGTATATAACAAGGAGGCCTGTGGGTTCCATTTTGGAAGCCCAAGACCTGGAGAGTCTTGAGAGTTGAGGACTGCATCTCCCAAACAGGAGATGTGGATAGCTGACATTCCTTGGGGTTGGGATGACACGCGTACACTGAAGGAGAGGAGTACAGCATCCTCTACACACATCAAATGGCTCTTTGATTCCAGTAAGAGTTACCGATCAGTTGGGCCTGCGCTCATTGTTAGGGAGATTGTGGGACTGATAAGGTAGCACTATCAGGGAATCTTGATAGAGAGGAAGGCTTATATATTTCAGTGGAGGCTGACAGCCTGCTGTGATCCCTGGTATCTCCCCTGGGCTGTTTTGTGGGCCACTCAAAATTGGAGCCATTCCTGCTGTGGCAGACTGACCCATTGAAAAATGGCAGTGCAGAGAGTGCTTCAAAGGAGCTGACAGCCTCAACACAAACTTCAAAGGCCAGACACTAAATCACAATTGCATTTAGACAATAAAGGTGGGAACATGTGCAACATACTTTGTTGAAAAGCACCATCTCATCAGAAGAGGGAAGATGTCCAAGACTTCTTACAACTGGAACCAGGACTTGGGGCCAAGGTCTGCGAGTCTTCTATCTGGGTGAGGGGCTATCACATGGAAACCAAGAACACCTGGAGTCCAAGCCTTCTGACTTGAAGTCCTGTGAGGAAGAGGAGAAAGCTTGGAGGGAGCGAGGACCAGCAGGGATCCCGACAAATGGATCCCGGTGAGCACAGTGTGAGGCACCCATTCCAGTCAGGACCGGTGTGCGAGAGAGCTGTCTACTTTTTTGCAGAAGTCGACAACCCCTGTTGTGGCTGTTGTGAAGTTGCAGGTCATTGTTGATCTCATTGGGGCCATCGTCTGTGTCCTCCGTGGGCCAGGAGAGGTCCACTGTAACTGCCAGTGCTGTAGCTGTTGCCACTGAGACTGTTGGGGATGTCACCCCCCTACGCAGCCCTGGGTACCACCACCTCCCTGGGGCTATATTTAAAATAATTTGTGGGGGGGGCTCCAGCCCCTCCACAAAGCCCTGGGGACTGCCACCTCCCCGGGGCACAAATGAAGTAAAGACGCCACCTCCCCGGGGCTATAGAGAAGATGGGAGGGGAGCCACGCGGCCACCCTCCAGGAGCCCTCCATGGCCCTGGGGACCGCCACCCTCCAGGGCCTGCTCCAGCAATGCCCCACTCCCGGGACATTGCAGTGTGTAGATCTATGAATAAGTGAGTGGGTGTGTAAGTACTGGTATGGCTCTGTGAATGGTTGTGTGGGAGTGGCAGTGGCAGTGGGTGTATAAAAGATTCTATAGGGGTGTGAGTGCGTCAGATGCTGTGGATGATGTCATCACTTGTGTCATTTGAGATGTCATGAGTGATGTCATCAGTGATGTCACTGACCATGTCATGAGTGATGTAATATGTGAGGTAATAAGCAGTGCATCGCGGGGGCGCAAGTTATAGTTAACTCAGGTAACTATAATGGCTGGATTTTTCTGGTTTTGTATGAGTAAAATCTGACACTAACTAGAACGTCCCTGTAACCTTTATTTTTTTTAGTGAATATATATATTTATACATATATATATATATATATAGATATATATAGATACACACACACATATATATACACATATATACATACCATTTCCATTCTTGCATGCCTAAAACCTGACTGGTGATCATGCATAAAAATGTTAGTTTACAAGTAATCTTGAAGTTGTTTGATGATTTTCTTTTCCAAAATTTTGCTGATGAATGGTAAATTGGAGACTGGTCTGAAATTGGAAAGCTCAGTTAGGTGTGCTAATGTCAGTGGGAATACGATTGCTTGTTCTAGCAAACCAGGTACAATTCCTTGTTGAATTGACAATTTCCGTCACTTAAGCGCAAGCTTTTATTTCTGCAGCTGACTGAATCAATTGGAGAAGATTTGCTGGTTTGAAGTTGCAGATTGAAGGGTTAAGAGGTGGGAAAGTTAGATCTTTTAGGAGTAATGTTTAGTTTGACTCAAATTTTGCTTTTCAAAAAAGTGATAATTTAATTACATAGCTGGGCTGAGGATGTGGGCTTATTTGAGGGGATGTATGGAAAAGAGATTTCTTTAAGGACTAGAAGAATAAGTTACTTACCTTCAGTAATGCCTTATCTGGTAGTGACAGGATCTAGCCGCAGATTCCTCATCTTGGAATTCTCTCCAGACGCCAGACTGGATCTGGAATGTTGTTTTTTTTTTTTTTAACAGCACTACCTCTGCACGTCGGTAGAGGGCGTCAAGCGAGTCTGTAGCAACGTCATCCTCCGGGTATGTTGTCCACGGAGTCCATATAAGCCCTCCCCTGACGCCAGTTTCTTCTGTGACTATTTTTTGTGCCAAAAACGTGGAGCCACCCATAGAAGCTCCTATGGAAACAGTGTGCCAAAAAGGAGACATCTTTGTGTCAAACAATTACACAGTCCTAAAGAAAGGCATCAGAATGCCAAGAAAGGGATCTTGTAGGTAACAGGTCAAGCAGTTCAGAGCGGAGAGGATGGGTGGGTTGTTAAGGAATCTGCAGCTAGATCTTGTCTTTACCAGATAAGGCGTTACCGAAGGTAAATAACGTATTCATACAGACATCTAGTCGCAGATTCCTCATCTTAGAATAAGATACCCAAGCAACACCATCCCTGGAGGAGGGTCTGCGAACTGACCTCACGAAAGATCCCTGAATAGGACTAGCCGGTCCATAATGAGATAAAGTGACCAGGCTGTCTTAAGAACATAAGTGAGGCAAGGAAGATGCTCCATCGGGCACGGGGAAGCCCGTAGGGAGCTGAAGTCTGTCAGACCATGAGAAGCATGTAGAAAACATTACCCACAGCAGAGGGATAAGAAAGTGTTGGAGAAAACAGTTCATAGAAACAATAATAGTATGTAGCCCTACTGAAGGTATTCAACCCATGACAGGACAAGTTAGAGCTTCAGCTCCTTAGCATGGAATCTAGTATGTGAGCTAACCCTACCCTGTGAAACACAGAGAAAAGGGAATCTCAGAGCACATCCATGATGGAGAAAGAGGGAGAGATCCCATCAATGCTGAACAAAAGCATAGCGAGAAGAACACAACAACATTTGGAAGAAACCACTCTCAGTAGGAGAAAACCCTCCTAGAGATAAGGGAACCCTACGGGACTATGTAATGTAGAAGCCCAGAGAATAAACGAAAAAGAAACGCATAAGCAACAACCAAGTTAAGGTTGAAATAGAGCACCAAGAAAGAAAATAAATTACTTATCTGTAACTGTAGTTCTCCAGTATTGGAATCTTTCATAGATTCACATACTTGAATCATTCCCCGTCGTTGAGATGGGAGTCCCCGTTAGCTTATAAAAGCAAAGTCATAATAGACATAGAACATTGAGGCCTAAGGCCCCTTTTGTTTAGTAACATATCATTGTCCTTAATAAAAAAGGACCAAACTTAAAAGTCAACCAATCAGATGATACCACCTTTAGGAACCTTCCTGAGAGAAGCTGTAGTCTCAGATTTTCAAAGCACTAGTGCGTTCTATATGTATAACACTGAGAGAAATAAAGGAGAGCTTCTCTGAGGAGGTGGGTCGGTCACATATGAATCTATGAAAGATAGGTTACAGGTAAGTAACCTATTTTCTTACTCCAGTACTGGAACTTTCATAGATTCATATGCTTGAATCAGAATAGCAAGCAGTAGCAAGCACATTTTGTAGAGATATATATATATAAATATATAAATATATCTGTATACATACATAGAAAGCTGAAAGCACAATATAGACAAAAAACGAATATACAGCAGAGAAAATGTGCAGATGGTGGGATGACTAAAATAGCTCACCTTTATTAAAACAGGTGTTGTAGAACCGCTCGTCTCACTGCTGCGTCTCTGAGGACGTTCGAATCAAGACAGTAATGCTACGTGAAGGCGTGTGCATTTTTCCAGATTGCTGCCTGGCAGATATCTGGCAACGACACCCCCGCAAACAAAGCAATGGATGTGGAAATGGCACTTGTGGAATGAGCCCATACTTTGGAGTTCCAAGGCCGTCCTGCCTTTTGATGACGGAAAAGAATGGTTTTTAATAACCATCTAGATATGCTCTGTTTGGTAAGCGGAAGACCCTTCCTTGACGCACTGAAGGAGACAAAAAGCTTGTTTGTTTTTCGGAAGGATTTAGTTCTGTCCAAGTAAAACTTCACGCATCTTTTGATGCCTAGTGAGTGAAGCGCTCGCTCAGCCGCTGTTTGAGAATTTGGAAAGAATGATTGAGAATTACGGGTTCATTAAGGTAAAAGTCCGAAGGGACCTTAGGAATTAAATTTGGGTTAGTACGTAAGATAACCCTATCTTCTCTGAACTGAAGAAATGGCTCTTGGATGGTAAATGCTTGAATCTCACTTCATCAACGTGTAGAGGTGAGAGCCAGAGGGAGGGCTACCTTCCAGGAGAGGTATTTAATGTCTGCTTTATGTATTCGCTCGAAAGAAGGCTTCATTAATTGTCCCAATCCTGTGTTGAGATACCACTCAGAAGTTGGTGGTCTAAACTGTGGATATGCCCTGAACAATCCTTTGAGGAACTGTTTAATGAGCCTTTCAGGCCTCAGAGATGGCTTGTTGGATGATCTCCGGAAACTAGAAATGGCAGTGAGATGTACCTTAATAGAGGCATGAGCTAGGCCGGATTGTGCAAGGTGCAAAAGGTACAGCATAATCTGTTCCTGAGAAGATGTAAGGGGATGAATGTTAGCAGTGCAACACCAAATACAGAATCTCATCCATTTTAAGGAGTAGGTTTTATTTGTACTGTCCGCCCTTGCTTTAGCAAGTATTCTTCTGCAGTCTGCGGGAATGTTCAGATGATCAAATTCTCGAACTCGGGATAAACGTTGACAATTTGAGCGAGCTGGGATCCGGATGGAGAACTTGTCCCTGGCTCATTGTAGAAGTGAGGGAATCGGTTTGAGTCGAATGGGAGGTCGCACCGCGAGTAGGAGTAGCTCTGTGTACCAGTATTTACGTGGTCACGCAGGGACTACCAGGATGATCTGACAGGGCTCGCCCTTCATTTTCCTGAGGACCTTCAGAAGGAGAGGAATTGCTGGAAAGGTGTAGGCAAATATGCTGCCCCATGCAACTGAAAAGGCATTCCCCCACGAGCCCTGATGGCTTTGTCAACTTGCAAAGAACTGGCATTTGGTGTTGTGGGGGTCGCAAAGAGATCCAGCTTTGGTCTGCCCCACTGGAGAAAGTTTAGATCCAGCGTGCATTGGTCTAGTTTCCACTTGTGGAAGGCAGTTTTGTGCCTGCTTAAAGTGTCCGCTATGGTGTTTAGCGTCCCTGGTACATGATCCTCTGTTAAGTGCACCTTGTGTTGGAAGCATCATTGCCAGATTAGCTGTGCTTTCTGGGACAGTAGACTAGACCTGGTGCCTCCCTGTTTATGTAGTGCATCGTTGTGGTGTTGTCCGTGTGCACGAGCAGTGAGGATGGCCGAATTCTGGGAAGGAGGGCTAGTAGAGCAAGGTATACTGCTCTTAGTTTGAGCAGATTGATGTGGAGGCAGCAATGAAAAGGAGGCCATTTGCCACTGACCTGTCAGTCTTAGAAGTAAGCTCCCCACCCATCCAGGGAGGCATCTGTTGTAACTACCAACTGAGATGGCCGAGGAAGAAACGGGAGACCTGCAGAGAGATTTGCTGGTTGGGTCCATCAGTCGAGTGACTTGAAAAGGATCGGCGTGATGTGAATTATGTCTTCGAACGCTCCTGCCGCCTGAGACCATTGAGCGTTCACTGCTTCCTGAAGTGGACACATATGAAGATGGCAGTGCGGTACAAGGTGGATGCACAAGGACATCATACCTAGGAGAGACTTGTAGAAGCGAACTGAAAGTGACCTTTTTTGTATGGAGCGTGCTAGGGAGAGCAACTTTTGTTGCCTCTCGACAGTTGGGGATATGCCCTCTTGAGATCTGTGTCCAATACAGCTGCTAGGAATATTATCCACTGTGCAGGCTTGAGGATTGATATGTCCGGGTTGAGAGTGAGTCCCAGGTCATTGAATAGGCGTAAGCAGGCTTTGGTGGATGCTCCCGTCGACTGGTGATTATCTGTCTTGACCAACTAGCCATATAGATATGGGAAGACTTGATGGCGCTGCTGTCTGAGGTAAGATGCGACGGGTGCCAGGCATTTCGTAAAAATGCAGGGGCCGATTTGAGACCAAATGGTAACACCCAGAATTGAAAGTGGCTGCCAGCTACTGTGAACCTGAGGAACTTTGTTTTGGGATGGATGGGTACATGAAATTAGGCATCTTGGAGATCCAGGGAGGACATGTAATCTCCGTCGTTGAGGAGCTGCAATATGTCTTGGAGCATGATCAAATGAAAGGATTTCTTTTTGAATAACTTGTTGAGTTCCCTTAAATCAAGAATTGGTCTCCGCTGCTTTGACTGCTTGCGTATCAAGAAGAAATGGGAGTAGAATCCTTTTCCTTTCTGGGAGCAGGGAACTCTTTCTATCGCCCCCTTTTGTAGCATCATTTTTTTATTTTTTAAACTGTTTTTATTTTTATAGCAGTAGGCATTGTACATATCAGAGAGACATATATAACTGCTTGACATTGCAACTATACATAAAGCTTGAAAGAAAGACCTTATTGACACAAACTTAGATGGGGCTACCGCTCCTAGAGCTCTCCCAGGGCTGTTATCTGCATTGATCATTATTACACAGTAGTGAGTTGCTAAAATATACAGTGTAAAAAAACAGTAATACAGGGTGAGGGAACGGGGGTAGAGAAACCCAAATCGCTGTCTTCTCACGATCTCCTTACACAACATCGGTTACATCTTCTCCATCACTAATCCGTAGTGCCTCAGCCAGGGGGTCCATATTTTACAGAACTTTCGGGGGCAGCCCCGGGCCTGATATGTCACCTTTTCTGCCACCATATAGAGGTCCATGTGTGCCCTCCATTCGTTAAGCGTAGGTAGGTCTGGGGTTCCCCAGTAGCGGGCTATGTCTCTCTTGGCCACTATCAGTCCTAAGTTGCATAGCAGGAGTTTGCTACGTGGTAAATTACCTCGGTAGGAATGCACAACAGG
Organism: Calotriton arnoldi; assembly: GCA_963921515.1. Taxonomy (NCBI): domain Eukaryota; kingdom Metazoa; phylum Chordata; class Amphibia; order Caudata; family Salamandridae; genus Calotriton; species Calotriton arnoldi. Next base: position 1,522,271 of record CAWUFW010002736.1, on the reverse strand, counting down.
ACATACTTGGGCTCTCTGATTAATTGCACTCCCAGCACTCCGTTTAGCTCCCCCCACTATCTGACTCCAGTACCTTTGGATGTGGCTACAGTCCCAGAGCGTATGAATGTAATTACCTAGTTGTGTTTTGCAGCGGAGGCAGTAGGGTGTTTCTGCTCTACCCATGGCGTGTAGGCGTACTCTATCAAAGTATACTCGGTTAAGAATCTTAAATTGTATGAGGTGTAGACGCAGTTTAATAGCTACCTCCCTCGGGTGCATTAGGGCCGCCTCCCAATCAATGTCTTCGAGTGGTCCCTAAGAGGTCCTAACCCATCAGGGATGTTATTGATTAATGTTTTGTAGGTCCAGGAAATGGCTTTATCGGTAAGTACTTCTTGTAGCAATCTGCCTTCTAAGGGTGCAAATTCTGGGATGTCTGTGGTGTCTATCCCCATCGCAGATATGAGTAATTTTGGGTATCCCTCAGTTGATATGTGTCTTTTAATGTTTCGAAGGAGGCTAAGTTGCCCCCCCCACCACAACATCTCCCAGTTTGGAGATTCCAATTAGGTCCCATTGCCGAAACCCTTGGAGCCTATTGATTTCTGGCAAGCGTGATCCTTCCCAAAGGGGGGTCTCCTTCGTAAGCTTGTTATCCCATTTCATTTTCCTCTCTGCTCCTCTCCAGGCCTATATCGTTAGCTGAGTGGCCGGCAGTAGTTGGCGGCTTCCCCTGCCCCCATATAGGTAATGGAGGTGTGTGTTGTCTAAACTGTAGGCGCTTCAGGGCGTATGTGGGATGGTCGCCCCTGGCATGTCTCCACTCATTAACCACCACCAGGTGGGCCGCTCTATAGTAGGACTTTATATCAGGCAATGCCAGCCCTCCATTATATTGGTTTCGCTGGAGTGTCTGTAGTGCCACTCTCGGATGGGCTCCATCCCAGAGGAGTGTGCGTAGGTCGGTGTCTATTGCTGTGAATATGGACTCTGGTATCCGACAGTATGTGTTCTGCAATACATAGAGAAGCTTCGGAAGCGTAATCATTTTATATAGGGCCGCTCTCCCCATTATTGTTAGTGGGAGCCGCCTCCATCTCTCCACATCATCGCGGAAGTCGGAGATAACACGTCGGATATTTTGGTTTAGATTAACAGTGTCATTGGCAGTGACATATAGGCCTAAGTAACGGAATCCTTCCTGGGCCACTCGGAAACAACCTGGGAGTTCCTGAGCGTTCAGGGGGCCACCCACCGCATACAAACTAGATTTATCCCAGTTGATACTATAGCCTGCATGGCAGCCATATTCGTCAAAGAGACGCAGCACCTCTGGGAGTGCCTTTTCAGAGTTAGTCACATACATTAGAATGTCATCGGCATAAAGTGATATGCGCTCATCCCTCAGGGTCGCTCCCTCGTCTCTGAAGCCTGTTAGTTCTGAATGTGCTCTGAACGCGCAAGCCAGCGGTTCTAATACTAATGCAAACAGTAGGGGGGACAGGGTGCAGCCCTGCCTGGTGCCTCTCTGTATCGGGAAAGCCGTTGAAGTCGCCCCATTGACCCGGACGTTGGCCACAGTGCAGGTGTATAAAAGTTCCACCCGCGCTATAAAGACTGGGCCAAATCCGAACTTTGATAAGGTGTGTTTTAGGAATGGCCAGTGGACTGTATCAAAAGCCTTCTCGGCATCTAGGGAAAGGAACACGTGTGGATCAGGTCTAGTTTTCACAGTATCCAGCCAGTTGACAAGCCGGCGAAAGTTGAGTCGGGTGGCACGTTTTGGCATGAAGCCAGATTGGTCCCAGCGTTATCACCGCCAGGAGGCGTGTAGCCAGTATGGAGGCCAAGATTTTGGTTTCCAAGTTAAGTAACGATATAGGCCGGTAAGACCCACAGCTCGTTCGTGGTTTTCCTGATTTATGTATGATTACGTAGCTTTTCGTAGGTCTGGTGGGAGTGTCCCCTCTTCTTGTGAAGCCTGAAACATGTTTAAAAGATGTGGGGCCAGTAGGCTCGCGTTCCGTTTGAAGAATTCAGCGGGAAGTCCATTTGGCCCCGGGGTCTTCCCGGATTTTTGCCTGCCAATGGCCTCTATCACTTCCTCTAGCGTCAGCTCTTGTTTTAAGGCGTCCCTATCTAGCTGTGAGAGAGTGGGGACTTCTATGGTTTGTAGGTGAGAGTCAATATGTGTGGCATCTGCCAACGGTCTGGCCCTATACAGCTCCGTATAGTTGCGGGCAAAAGCCGCCGCTATGTGTGGGGAGGAGGTGTAGATCTCGTCCTGCTCTTGTATCGAAGCTACCCATCTCGTCTCTCTCTCCTTTCTACTCAGCCAGGCCAGTAGCTTTCCCGCCCTATCCCCCGTTTCATATAGACGGTGTTGCGTAGCTAGTAATTGGGTTTTCACTTCCTGGTTCATCAGTGCCCTATACTCCCCTTTCGTTATTTCTATTTGGCGCAACATGTATTGGTCGACGTCTGAGCCTAAATGCTTCTCCATTTCTATTAGCTTGTCTTCCACGGTCTCAAGTTCTCGGGTCTGCTCCCTTCTCTTACGGGCTATTATATTCTGGGCCTTGTCACGCAGTACCGCCTTGTACGCCTCCCATATGGTTATTGAGGCAGACATCGAGCCCTCATTAGTTTGAAAGTAGAGTTCCGATTCGAGTCGGATTTCACTAGCAATTTCCTTGTCATGCAAAATCCAGGCTTGCAGCCTCCATTCCTGTCTATTTCCCCGTGGTCTTCCACCCAATGTTAGCCAGAGGGGAGAGTGATCCGAGATGCCCCTCGCCAGGTATTCCACTTTATCAATTATCTCGACCTCCCCCGCCGGGGCAAAGAGGTAGTCCAGTCTCGAGAAAACCCGATGGGCTCCAGAGAAATAGGAATATGCGCAGTCCTCTGGCTGGTGCCTGCGCCAGAGATCGGTTAGGCCGAGTGTGGTCCGGAATTGACTCAGTGAAGTGGGGGAGCGTGTCCTTTGACCCACCCGTGACCGATCTTTCTGTGGGTCTGTGACGTCATTGAAGTCGCCACCTATTATGTGTGTTGAGGGGCCTGATTCTAATAGTATCCCTGCTATTTTATCCAGCGTTTGCTGTTGAAGTCTAGGGGGAGCGTAGACACTGATCAGTGTAAGTTCTCTGTGGCCCCATGTGCCTTTCACCGCAATAAACGTACCGCTGGGATCCGCCCATGTTTTGGAGGTATAAAAGGGTGGTGATTTCCTGATCAGGATAGCAACACCCCTGGATCCTGTGGAAAAGCCCGCGTGTGCAAGTGTTGTATATGCGCCCCTCCCTATGAAGGCACACTGTGTGCCTCGTAAATGCGCTTCTTGCAGGAGTACAATATCGAGTTTGAGTCTCCTAATGTATTTAGTAACTAACCCCCATTTAATTTTGTTGCCTAGACCATTGACATTCCCTGTCATAATGGAATAGGGTCCCTCACCCATTACCTGTGTTTATGTTTGATGTCAGTATTTCAGATAACTTAGTGTGCCTCTGGTAGCTCCTGTCTTTGTCCCTGCTCCTGGTAATGCCGCAAGTAACTAACTGAAACAAAGGAACAAACCCTAAACTTATTCCCTAATGTTCTCGTTCTGTCCCTGCACCTCCCCCCTCCCCACACTCTCCCTCTGCCCACGCTACTCCCCAACTGGTCAACATGACAATTGTAGCACAGGTTGAGCTTGAGAGGTCTGTACCCCCCTCCCCCCCCCCAACAACCCCTGTTCTAGTAACTAAACACTATAGGGCTCGTATTAACAGTGTTGCCTTGTAGGCTTAACGTGTAATGTCTGTCTACACTGTGTGTAGGTGTCTTACTGTCTCTCGGTGGCTGTCCAGCCTCGCCATCTCAGCCTTCTTCGCCACTTTTAGATATTTGCAGCCGCTGGGTCTCAGTGGCGGCTGTCCCGAAACCCGGATCTTCCAGCTGGTGAATGTCCTGTAAGAGAGGTCCCTCTACCTCTGCCGCGTCTTCTCTGTCGGAGGGCCCAGAGGTGTTGCATTCATGGGATTCCGTATTTCGCCGTCCCTCCGTTTCCCGGGTAGTTTCTTCGTCGGAATCAGAAATCTGTGTCTTCCTGGGTCTGAGTCTTTTGGACCAGAGAGGGGTTCCTGTATATCTCCTGCGGGCCTCAGTTGATCTGCGTAGTCTTTTCTCCTTCGGCCTCACCGCGCCTGAGCCCCTCAGCAGGTCCCTCCGGGAGCTCCCCGTCAGTCCCTGTCCACTTCTCAGCGGGGGCCGCTCTTCCAGCCAGGACCACGCCTCCTCCGGCGTTTGGAAAAAGTGGGCTGTCCCCTGGAATATAACCTTAAGTTTTGCCGGAAACAGCAACATGTATTGTATCTTAAGGTGATCCAGCGGAAGCTCCCATGGTTGAAAATATTTCACAATTGCATATTTCACTGGGCCCATATACATTTTATACAAAAATTGTTCATACACACTCACTGGACGCTCCGCTGGGGGGTCAAGTTTTATAGTTCAAAATTCTGATTAGTTATTTCCCTTTAACCACAAAACAGGTTAAAATGACATTTCAATGCCTAACTAATCTTCACGAATCAACACTCTTCCTCTGGTCGATGAACCATTAGTTGAGTTAGTTGTTGGTGATATTAGCAACTTCTTAAACTAATGCACAGCTCTTAGTGAAATGACCACAGACTCTGAGTAGGATTTATAAGCTTTATCTAAATTTTCAGTCAAAGTTGAACGCTCATCATTACAGAATCACAGTGCAAATTCCATCATTCTTCAATGGGAGAGAGAAATTTCATTTAGCAAAATACATTCAATTACACAACCTCATTCAACAAAAATCAATGCATAAGAGTGGATAGATGTAGAGACAAAAGGCACATATTAACGTACATTTGCAAAGAAAATATGCAAATTGAAATAGAATATTATTTACCTAATAAGAAATGACCGGAAAACCAACCCTCTGGCCAAAGGAATGGTGGAGGTCCCCTGACTTAGGATCAGGAGACAAAGACTAAAGGACAGGATCAGGACAGGACCAATACTTACTAGACTTTTCTACAAAACCCGACGCACCAGGGCGATTCCCTCTCTTACACTCTATCTCTCCTCAATCTTCTTCCGCAAATCTTCGAATCTAATCAGGCTGTCATTTTGGATCTGAATCTTCCCAGTCTGCTCTCGCCTCTCTTTCTCTCTTCTATGATGCTCTTTCCCAATGCAGCATACTCGTCTCTATCTCTCTCTCAGCGTCCATGGCGATCGATCTGTGTGCTAACTTAACTCAACTTACTCTAGTTATAGTCTTTATTTCTACATGTCCCACCCTCAAGAGTTGCAAATTTCACTAAAATACGGAATATGATTGGACGGGGGTAGGGGAGTTTTCATCACATCATGCTGACATATTCATTTTTATTAAGACATTTATTGTTAACTAGCCCTTCCCCTTTAGCTCATTCATATTGTCCTCTTCCCATGTATATATTGTTGCCATTCTGCAATAATTCATCCAATACAGACTACATAGACGAATGATACATGTCTTCTTTTTCTCATGTCTTCGGTCCTTGATTCTTGGCAGTCATTCAGCTCCTTCGGTCTGTCTGTATCAGTGCACCAAATATATCACCTACTATTTCTGGAAAGCTCGTTCTTTTAGTTCGTTTTAGTCCTTGACTTACTACATCCATTTCATTGTTCTTAGTAATGTGATAAACCTTTGGAAATACTATTCCAAAATAACAACTACCATACCATCGTGTGGGCAACCTATAATAGGCATTTTTACCACACACGTAATAAATCCCTGGAAAAACAGGATCAGTTCCACCTTGTAGTCCCCATCCTCCCATTATTAGGAAGGTATGTTCACATTCACTAGAACCAATGAAAATGTTGTTATAGTCAATTTTTAGTCTATGCAGACAGAATTTTCCCAATTTTGACAAGTCTAGAGACATCGCAGCATGAGTCTCACCTTTCTTATAGTCCCCTTCCTTATTAGCCCATGGAGGTACATGTGACTTCTGTTCAACAGCCTTCTTTTGAAAATCCTGCCTTCTCTCCTCTACTAAATTTAGAAAATCCTTTTCTTCATCACGCAAAATACAGGTTAGATTATTCTTATGAGCATATGTTATGTCTATTGGGTTTGTTGTTAAGAAGAACTCACCCATGAATTCTGCATCTTTAGCACTAAGCACTGGGTTCAGGTTTCTTCGAATAGGGATTTCTGAAAATATTAAATCCATATTCGAATACTAATACTGCAATTTGCCTGTTACATAGAACAAACTGGACACAACACTACATGACATACCATATGTTAAAGGAAGATGGTGATATGTCACCCCTTCCGAGACAGACGAAGGTAACTTCCTGCAAACATAATCACTCACATCCATAGTATCTACATACTCGTAAAGAAGTTTAGTAAATACATTTAATGACTAATCACTATTTGATTTATCATGATGATACATGCTCTCATCCATTTTCTCTAAATTAGTGGTAGTTGTTCTTTTAGTAACTGCATTCACTCGATCACTTGTAGTAGTGTTATTTCTGTTACCATTTACCATCAAAATAGGTATCACAACAGTTAGCAACAACCACATTAACATTAGTATTAAAACACTACACAAACAATATTTAACACATCTTTGTTTTAAACTACATTTCGAATGTTCAGTCACTTTTGTTTCTGCCATTTTAGTGTTCTACAATTGACTAATATCTAAATTATTTCTTCTAAATTCTAACATTTTCTAACAAATTAAAAAAAAATATATAAAAATATAAAAATCTTTGTGTGATCCCACACTTCAAAAGCTTTCTGTCTTTGTTCCCCTTTATCTTTATTTTCTTTTTTGGTTTCTTTGATTCTTTTCTTTCTTTATTTGTCAATTTCCACCCTTTGTGTCAAAGTCTTTTCTCTTTAAGGGGGCCTCAATTTGCTTTCATCAATTCCTTCAATAGCAACACCTTCTCGTTCTTCATTCAGATCAAGATTCTCAAAATCCTCAAGGACGATACATGTCCATTCAGGAGCCTTATATTTTCTGCTCGGAACTCTCACTCTTTTTGATGTTCGCAAAGATTTTCTTCTTGGATGTTCTTGCTCAGTCTGACTTGATACTTCATTTACTTGTTCTAGTTCTTTCCCTGTTCTTCTTCTCAAAACATATCTCAGTCCTTTTACTCCACTTGGCCAATGATCACCTTTTCTGATCCTCTTTGTTGGTACTGCCTTTTCACCTTCTTCGCCAATTTCTAACGTTCTTTTGTTTTCTTTTTCTTTTAACTGAGCTTGTTTTGGACTTTCTGATCTTTCTCTCTCTCTTGATTCATTTTGTTCTTGATCTTTAAGTCCTTCTTTTTCTAATTCTAATTGGACTTGAATCTGAATTTCCTGTAGTAGTTTCTTCTGTTGACTGAATTTGTTCTGAACCTGTCAGTTTTTCCTTTTCTTCTTCTGCTTGAGCTTGATCTGGATCTTCCGTTTCAATTTGTTCTGGTCTCTCAATCTCTTGCTCTTCCTCGGCCTCTACAACAGCTTCTTGAGACCCAGTAACTGGTGCCCACCCTACTTGACTTGTACTTGGTTGTTCATCATCAATACGTTCTTCAGAGTCTGTTTCTCTGATTTCTTCGACTTCACAACTTTCAGCTTCTGGTTCTTCTCTTTGTTCTACCAGTTGCTGCTCTTGTCGTTCAGGTGGACCTGGGACTCTTTTGGTATGACTAGCATGGATCCAGTTTGGCAAGCCAGCACACTTAACTGCTGTCGTCGTGACCAATATAACTTGACGTGGTCCTTTCCACCTGGGTTCTAAACACGATTTTCTCGTGTGCTTCTTTACCACAACCCAGTCTCCTGGACACAAATCATGAGCTTGATTCGGTTGTGCTGCGGTTTCATCTTCTCCTACCTGGTGAGACACAACGTACCAGATCAGCTAGTCCTTTACAATAGTCCAACACTAGGATCATCAGTTATATTCATCAGTTTGTTTCCAGGTACAAATGCTTGTCTCATTGCTCTTTCCATGAGAATTTCATGAGGACTCAAGCCCGTTCTTCTGTCAGGGATGCTTCTAAGGCTCATCAATACAAGGGGCAAAGCATCAGGCCATTTCAGTGAAGTGGATGCACACACCTTCCCTAACCTGGACTTTATTGTGCCATTGAGCTGCTCAACCACTCCAGATGCCTCTGGTCGATAGGCACAATGCAGTTTCTGCTCAATTTTGAAAGCTGTACAAATTAATCGAATTATCTAATTGTTAAAATGAGGTCCTCTATCTGATTCCAAAGTGACTGGAAATCCAAACCTGGGAATGAGTTCTATCAACAGTAGTTTGGCAACTGTGAGACTGTCATTCCTTCTCGTGGGATAAGCTTCCACCCAACGAGAAAACAGACACACAATGACAAGGACGTACTTCAGACCATTGCACGGCGGCAGCTCTATGAAGTCAAGTTGCAGTCTTGTAAATGGTCCCTCTGCCTTTCCAATTTTTCCCCAACTGACAAACGTTTTTCTACCTGGGTTGTGCTGTTGACATGTCAAGCATCGCTGGCAGAGACTCTCTGCAATGAGCCTAAACTTGGGATTGTACCAGGTCTGCCTGAAGTGCCTAATCATAGCATCCCTCCCAATGTGTGCAGCTCCATGATATACTCTTGCCATTTGTGATAGTAAACTGTCTGGCATTATCGGTCTACCATCTGGACACACCCATACTTCATCATTTGCTCTTCTTGTGCAACCTGTGTTGATCCAGAATTCCTTTTCTTTTACATCTGCCTCATCCTGTAACTGTCTAACCTCATCCCACGTTTCAAAAGCAGAGAAAAACATTAGTTGGCAATTGGTAACTTCTTTTTCCAACCCTTGGTTCAAAGACATTGTATTTCGAGCACAAAATTGTGCAACTTGGTCAGCATATTTGTTGCCTTGTGTCACATAATCATTTCCGGACTTATGTGCGGCACATTTGACCACTGCAATTTCTTTTGACAATTGTAGTGCTTCCAATAGTTCTTTGACATTTTTACTATTCCTGATAGGAGAACCTGAAGAAGTCAGAAATCCCCTTTGCATCCATAATTGGCCAAAGTCATGCACAACCCCAAAACCATATTGACTATCCGTGAATATGGTTACTCTCAATTTTTTCCCAATTTTGCATGCTTTTGTTAAAGCTATCAATTCGGCTATTTGTGCAGACTTGACTCCTTTTAGACAGGATGCTTCTAGAATAGCAGATACAGTACATACTGCATAGGCAGAACTCAGCTCTCCATTTTGTTTTCGCAAGCCTGACCCATCAACAAACAATACATAGTCTGATTCTTCCAATGGGACATCAAAAATGTCCGGTCTGGGCTTTGTACACATTTCTGTCACATCCAAACAATCATGATCAGCCTCTTCTTTTATTTCTTCACAGTATGGATCCGGCAGCAAGGTTGCTGGATTTACTGTGGTGCATCTTATCACACTTACATTTTCAGCACACAAGATCACTCTTTCATACTTAGTCAGCCGACTAGGGGTCAAGTGCCGAGTACGAGTCCTTGTTAAAAGGATCTCGACTGAATGTGGCACATACACCTTTAGGGGATGTCCCATTACAATTGATTCACTCTGCTCCAGACTTACACAGGTAGCAGCTACTGCTTTTAAGCAGCCTGGCAATGCCGCAGCCACTGGATCCAGAGTGGCAGAAAAATATGCCACTGGACGCCGCGACAATCCATGTCTCTGGGTTAACACTGAAAGTGCACATCCTTCTCTCTCACAACAGAACAAAACAAATTCTTTAGTGTAATCTGACATTCCCAATGCTGGTGCTTGACACAATCACTCAGTTTTATGAATGCATCCTCACTTTCATCATCCCATTCAATCAGGTCTGTCAAACCTTTTCGTGTAAATTTTAATAAAGGCTTCGAAAGCAAAGAAAATCCAATGATCCACTGAAGACAGTATCCAATCACTCCCAAAAACATTCGTACTTCTTTCTTAGTTTTAGGCAGACTCATTTGTCGAATCACTTTTATTCTCTCTGGTGTCACTTTCCTGACTCCCTTTTCTATCTTGTGTCCCAAATATTGAACTTTTTGTTGGCAAAACTGTAATTTTTCTGGTGACACCTTGTGTCCACCTTCTGCCAAATGGTCAGTAAGGCAATTGTGTCAACAACACAAGCCTCCGTGTCTTTGACGACACCAATAGGTCATCAATGTACTGAACTAAAACCGAATTTCCTGGCATAACCAATGTTTCCAAACACTTTTTCAGGATCGGATTAAAAATTGAGGGACTCTCTGTGTACCCTTGAGGAACTCGGCACCATGCCAAAACACGGTCTCCGAACCGGAATGCAAAAAGATGTTGGCTATCCTGGTGTAAAGGAATCGAAAAGAATGCTTGGCACAAATCAATCAGTGTACCAATGTGCATCCCAAGGTATCTGGTAAAGGATCACTGCTGGATTTGGTACTACTGGACAACAGGGTACTACTATCTTATTAATTTTCCTTAAATCTTGCACTATCCTATACTTGCCACTAGGCTTTTTAAGGCCCATGATTGTCGAGTTACAAGGACTGCCCATTATCTCTCTCAAAATACCTTGTTCAATCATTTGATCAATTACTGGAGCAACTCCGGCTTTTACTTCAGGGCTCATTCTGTATTGGGGTGTGTTCGGATAAATTGCACCCTCTTTCACCATTATTTTAATTGGGTCTACATTTGCCATCAGACTAATTTCTTTACCTGTAAAATCCCACACATCTGATTTCACTGTGGTTTTCAGCTCACCAGGCAAATTGTCCTCAGTAAGAAGTGAAAACATCTCATCCACTTCTGTTCCTTGTTTTTCTAGCATCATTTTGAAAGCAATATCTTCATCTGGTGTACAATAGATGGTACAGTTCATCTTGCACAACAAATCCCTCCGTAACAAATTCACTGGACTTGAATCACATACCACAAACCGATGCATGTCTTTGAAATTCCCAATATTCACTTCTATTGGTTTAGTGAGTGGGGTTTTTATTTGCTTATTTGAGACTCCTACAACTTGGATAGTTTCTCCCGAAAGGGGAGTTTTGGAATTTCTGCTGCTCTCACAGTAGAACGGGTAGCACCAGTATCCACAAGAAAAGTGATGTCATTACCTTCCACTTTCCCATCAACAAATGGACCTGACTGATCTACCGCCAAGGATGCGCCAAGCACGCATTCTTCCTCCCCCTCAGGCACCGTCATTGAGAAGCATCTGAATCACTCTCATTACTTTGCATCCAATATTGTTGAATCGTTTGTGTATTCCTACCACTCTCTCCACGAAATCCGGTGTTCACACTGTATCTCTGCACCTGAGCGTTCACCTGGTTGGGCATAGGGGCTTGTAGCACCTGAAATTGCGGAGTAACTACCTGTTGTTGTTGCTGCTGGTTCACAACCACCTCATTCTGCATCTGTGGATTTAAATTTTGATTTACCCCATTATTCTGTTGAACTTTTCTACACTCATTCTTCCAATGTCCATGCTTTCCGCACGCATGACAAGGAAACTTCTTTTTCGCTTCTTCTCTACTCATTCGTCCTTTTCCTTTATTTCCAATTGATCCTTGACTATTCTGATTCTGATCGTTCATCTGATTGTCATTTTGAGAACCAGAATGTGCCTCTTGGTGTTCTGCTAGCTTCACTTGTGCCCACATCATCTTTTCTTTCAGTTTCTTGTGTTTGGCATCAATGTCATCACTACAATACTTCGCATACTTCAAGATATCATCAATGGGCTTGCTCTGCCAGCAAAGCATATGCTGCTGAATCATCTGACTAATTTCTGATCTCAATCCGTACACAAACCTATTCACAAAATGTCCCATATCCTTGTCACCAATATTTTCAAATCCACTATACTGCTTAAACACTTGCAACAGCCTTTCGTAGTACGCATGTACTGACTTTTCGTTCTTGAGTTGTTCTATCTATTTTAACCCAATCTGTTTCTTTTGGAGGGATTTTCCCTTTCAAGAAAGTAATCACCTGTTGATACTTTTTCACCACTTCATCTGAAGGCGCACCTGTCCTTGCATCTCTGGGATACTCTTCAGTTGGCCAATCAATAGTAATTTTACATTCTGTCCACAAGTCAGTTGATACCACTATGTCAAACAGGCCATCCAAATCCTTTAATACTACCTTTTAAACTTTCACAAATCTTTCTACCTGCTTGTACCACTCAATTGGTTTCTCTCTCAATCTCGGGAAATCATTTGTAAAAGACAAAATATCCTTTCTAGACCAAGGAACATGAACATATCCACCACCAGAAACTTCTCTCATTGGACACACTCTTTCAACCTGTTCTGTCTCTCTTAATGGGAATGCAGATGTTTCCTTTGTAGCTGCCTCATCCCTTTTTCTTGTCCATCTACCTTTCCATCGGTCTGCATCTCCCCATTTCTTCAAAATATACATTAATTCTTTTATCTGCAATCTCCTTCCTGACGTATTCAAACTCTCTAAATCCTTCTCAGTAAATTCTGCCCTATATGGTTTTTGTAATATTTGACTTTTCTACATCTATTCCAAAATCTGAAGCCACTTCTACTATCTTCTCATGTAGATTCTTTGCTCTCCAGGTTATACTTTTGCACAAAAACAACAATTCATCATCTCCATATGTACCTAATCTGTCTGAGTTTATAGTACCAATAATAATTTCTTCCAAATCCACTTTCAACTTGCCCACATCTATATTTGGCGGTTGTTTTTTTTTTCTTGTCTAATCCTTTTGCCCACTCTTCTAGAACTTCTGGTGAAAATCCTTTAGAGTTCCCTGCTACTGGAGTGACATTCGGTCCTCTTCTTCTAGTATTTACTGGTGTAATTCTCTTCGGGGTCTCAGTCACTGTTTCAAGATTAGGGAGATCTATTAACGAGATATTCGAATCACATTCACTAGTTTCATCTTCTAACATTACTGCCTCTTTCCTAGCATTATTCTGTGGTACTATCACTGGTTGTAATCTCGGGGTATCTCGTTTATCACCATACAGTGGGATAACAGGACCAATTGTTACTGGTACTGTCAAGGCTTCGGCATTCAGACCCAACTGATTTTTTTTCTGAATTATCTCTTCTTTTGTCTTATTCAACTCATTCCTTTCTTTTTCCTGCAATACTCGGGTGATTGTTGGATCATATAAAACTTGTGGAACTAATGGAGTTCCCATCATTGGTGCACTTGGAGTTGTATCTCTAGCATTTTCCTGATAAGGTGGAGGTCTTTTAACTAAAAAGTCTTCTAATAACTCAGCATCAGATTCATCACATCCGGTTCCTGTCATACCTATGTGTTTCACTTTTTCTTTACACTTACTCCCTACTTGATCCTCAGCTACAAACACTGGATACAAGCCTTCCGTTACTACAGCTTTTCTCCATCTTTTCATCTGATCTCTTCGAGTTTCAAACTGATATCTTGGTAAAAACCCTCTATATATTCGTCTACCTCCTCTGTATTTCACTTGTTCAAATGCCTCAACTTCCCATTCCTCCAAAGCTTCATACTGCGTTATCCTAGGACTTGGCTCTAATGAATTCATCCGATTTCTCAAATTCTGAAGAATCCTTACATTGAACGTACCATGTTCTGGAAAAGCTAGAACACCATCACCTTTCGTATACTCTTCCCAATTTTCCAACCAGACACAAGTATGATATCCTCGTTCCATCATCATAAAGGAAGCAGGCGTATTAGGGGGTGGCATAAGAATTCCTTCTCTGGTTACTACACGCTTACCCTTTTTAAAGAAATTTTTGATTTTATTAATCAGCTTCATTCTTCCGATCCCTGTAACTAGTGGTTTCAGCAATCAAAACTTAGAAACTTCTTCCGTATTCTCACGTATCCTATTCGCCAACACTTGTCCTATACCAGCGCGGCTCACACCAACAGTCCAATCAGGGCTTACTACGTATTCTCTTCCGCAACCAATACCAGAGCGGTTCTTGTCTACCAACCAATCAGAGCTTTCAACACACCCACTTGTCTGACCAATGACGTCAGTATTACTCCTACTACTGACCCTCCCTTTACAATCTGCACTTGTTACACGCCCGCTGTCTCACCCAATACCAGCGCTGCTCTTTGTGACGTCAGTATGACTCCTGCTACTGACCCTCCCTTCACAAGGTAATACGACAATGTATTTTCTAAACTTTCTTAATAAATTTTCTGTTAGTAACAACGTAAAAATAGCGCTACTCTGTCTGCCCCACTAATCCAAAGATAGTTTATTCACTTGCTTCAAAGAGAAAGTACTTCCTTACACTGCGAGTAAAAACCACTGTTTACCCTTCACTTAAGCTCGGGGGGGACCTATTACTCCTCTAGGGATACTCCTCCTTCGGGTAAGGCCAAAGTTTCACAGGTGGACCCTTCGCTACCACTCACACTCTACTTTTGTACGATATAGTCCCTAATATAACACCTACAGCCCTCCGTAGCTTTTAGGTAGTATGACGACAGACGAGTAAGCTTCTGCAGTGTGATTTTCTTACCACACTCTTCTAAATTCCATTCCCGGGATTCCCAGGTATCTCTGTACCTGTACTTCCAGACAACATAAAACGCGACACTAACTCTTAGTGTTAAACATTGAGTTAAAATCAATAATAAATAATCACTAAACTAATCAATAATAACCATATCTCTGCTACCAGATAAACTGATCCAGCGGAAGCTCCCAGGGTTGAAAATATTTCACAATTGCATATTTCACTGGGCCCATATACATTTTATACAAACATTGTTCATACACACTCCCTGGACGCTCCGCTGGGGGGGGGGGGGGAGGGGGGTCAAGTTTTATAATTCAAAATTCTGATTAGTTATTTCCCTTTAACCACAAAACAGGTTAAATTGACATTTCAATGCCTAACTAATCTTCACGAATCAACACTCTTCCTCTGGTCGATGGACCATTAGTTGAGTTAGTTGATGGTGATATTAACAACTTCTTAAACTAATGCACAGCTCTTAGTGAAATGACCACAGACTCTGAGTAGGATTTATAAGCTTTATCTAAATTTTCAGTCAAAGTTGAACGCTCATCATTACAGAATCACAGTGCAAATTCCATCATTCTTCAATGGGCGAGAGAAATTTCATTTAGCAAAATACATTCAATTACACAACCTCATTCAACAAAAATCAATGCATAAGAGTGGATAGATGTAGAGACAAAAGGCACATATTAACGTACATTTGCAAAGAAAATATGCAAATTGAAATAGAATATTATTTACCTCATAAGAAATTACCAGAAAACCAACCCTCTGGCCAAAGGAATGGTGGAGGTCCCCTGACTTAGGATCAGGAGACAAAGACTAAAGGACAGGATCAGGACAGGACCAATACTTACTAGACTTTTCTACAAAACCCGATGCACCAGGGCGATTCCCTCTCTTACACTCTCTCCCTCCTCGATCTTCTTCCGCAAATCTTCGAATCTAATCAGGCTGTCATTTTGGATCTGAATTTTCCCAGTCTGCTCTCGCCTCTCTTTCTCTCTTCTATGATGCTCTTTCCCAATGCAGCATACTCGTGTCTCTCTCTCTCTTTCAGCGTCGATGGCGATCGATCTGTGTGCTAACTTAACTCAACTTACTCTAGTTATAGTCTTTATTTCTACATGTCCCACCCTCAAGAGTTGCAAATTTCACTAAAATACAGAATATGATTGGACGGGGGTAGGGGAGTTTTCATCACATCATGCTGACATATTCATTTTTATTAAGACATTTATTGTTAACTAGCCCATCCCCTTTAGCTCATTCATATTGTCCTCTTCCCATGTATATATTGTTGCCATTCTGCAATAATTCATCCAATACAGACTACATAGACGAATGATACATGTCTTCTTTTTCTCATGTCTTCGGTCCTTGATTCTTGGCAGTCATTCAGCTCCTTCGGTCACCGGGTCACATCATGGACTCACTGAGCATGCGCAACTCTTGGTCATCTATCGCCATTTTCTTTTTCTGTCAAGCTTCTAGCAGGCCCGAATACACACTATTAATAAAGGAATCATAAACAGATGTTATTTTCTTAGACATATGATTCTCACTGTTCACCACCCACTTCTACTCTATCCCATACTGTTATTATCTTTCTTAGGCAAAAGCGTTAACAACAGCAACTTTCTTTTAAATTCAAGCAAGCAGATGCCGGGCACGCGGTACCTCAAAACCACGTGTTGGTTTTTCTTGCACATGCGCGAGGGTTTCCCTCTCAAAGCGAGTTAGTCACGTTATTTCTACGTATTTCAGATTTGCACATGCGCAAAGCATTTTCGCAAATTAAAGCGGGTTTTAGTCGCGTTGCTTTTTATTCTTCATTAGTTTAAGCATGCGTAAGCTTCTCTCCCCATGTGTCGGTGTCTGGTGTATATTAGTTTCGTCTTATCTACAGTTTTAATGATTAGTAAAAGTTAATGGAGGATTTCTCCGAGCAAGTTTCATTTTCTCGAATCCTTGCTCCATCAAAGGGTTCTCAGTTTGGCCTTAACTGAATCAAAGGTCCGCCTCTGTTTTTGCACGTCCCGGGAGTAGTCCGGGAATACCATTATTCTGGTGTTGGTATATTTGATTTCCCCCTTTTGTCGTATCTCTCGGAGTATGGGGTCTCGATCCTGGAAGTTAAGGAAACGTGCAATTGGTGGCCTCGGGAGGGCCCCGGGGCGGCTGGATACCGGGCATTCTGTGGGCTCTCTCGATTATAAAACAGGCGGACAACTGTGCTCCCGGGAGGGAATCCTTGAGCCACGGCAATAGGAAAGGTCCTGGGTCTCTCCCCTCCGCTCCTTCCGGAAAACCAACGAAACGGAGGTTATTCTTGCGGGCCCTGTTTTCCGCATCGTCCACTCTCCAGGCCACCTCTTTTAGGGACGCGGTCAGTCCAGTGACTTCTTTCCGCATGCCATGGGAGATATCCTCCACCTCCGATATACGTTGCTCAGCCTGGGTTACTCTTTCTGAGACCTTACGCAGGTCCTGGCGCAACAGGTTCACCTCTACCCGTACCTCTGCCATCTTCTCTTCCAGTACTTCTCTTGAGGTGTGGCTGGCCTGTAATATGGCTGCATTGTCTGGTAAAGCGGAGGCCCCGTTCCCACTGTCCTGCGGTGGTGGCATTGCTTTGGTATATCTATCGAGTTTCACTTGTCTCGCAGGCTTGGGTTCCTTATCTTTAGCCATCACAGCACCCTCATCCACGGTTGCCGGGCGTCCGCAGTAGGTCCCGCACCCCCAGACAGTCGTCGAGCTCCAGCTGGGTCTTCGGCACCTGCGTAGTCCAATTTCTTCCGCAGTTGATGCCCAGATCGAATTTCAAGGGGCCGCTCTCATCCCCCTATCTTGTCGCGTATTGGGCCCCGTGCTGCAACCGGTATCTTGGCGCTAGCTGGTCAGGCGTGCCTCGGGGGGTGACACTCTCGGTGGGAGGGAGTGTTATCTCGAGAGCCACCCTCCGTTGGGTCGCGACTCCTTATTCAGGCTATCCCGCCACTTGTGGATACGCTGCACGTACCCTCTGGGAGAAAGTGAGCGCCCTCCTATGTGGGTCCTTTCCTCTTTACCCACTGTGCGCAGGTGAGACCCCCAAGCCCGGTGTCTGTCTCTTTGCTCTACTCAGGGGGTGTCAATATGGACCACTCCCAGTTATTTCTCAGGATCACCTTGCGTCCAGCATTCCTGGTCTTTTATCAGCCTAGTGAAGACCCTTCCTTTCCATGGGTCTACAATCTCAGGCGTCAGCGCTAGAAGTTGTAGCATCATTTTTATCTCTGATCTGAGAATGGGTAAATGTTTCTGAATGTGTGGTTGATGTGGAATCGGAGGAGGAATGTGAATACATTCTAATAGGTGTCCGAATTGGATAAGCTCTAAAACACATTGATCCATTGTAATTTGTCTCCAACGATGTATGTGTTTGGTAATTCTCGCTGGTACCTTGGGCAGGATGGAAAGGAAAGTAGCTGGCGCTTGGTGGAAGTCATTGTCTACAGTTAGTGTCTTTGTTCTGTTGTTCTGATTTTGCTCTGAGGGGAGGACGGCGATATGCTGCTGATGGTGGTTGCCGCTGCTGATATTGCGAGCAGAATTGATGTGTGTTGGAGGAGTGCTATACTGTAACGTGCCTAAAGATGTGCGCGTGTGTTTATCTTTTGATTGATTTTAAGGCCTCATCAACATGATTTCCAAACAAAGCCTCCCCGTCGTATGGTAATATCTTTGTTTGGACTTCCGTCGGGAAACTAGTGGCCTTCAGCCATCCCAGACTCTGTAGGACCGCTGCGCCTGCAAGCTATCTAAAAACTGTAGAGGCAATGTCCATGGTACAGTCGATTATCTTGGAGGAAGAACGCTGACCATCTAGTAACACCTTCTTTGCCTCTCCTCAACCAAGTTGTTTGATAAATGGGGCTAGATCGGACCACATTTGGCGGTCATAGCGTCCAAGGAGGGCTAGAGAATTGGCAGCTCGTACCCTGAGGGCTGACATAGCTGAAAATAGTTTGCCTATGTTATCTAAATGCCTACCATCTTTGTCTGGAGGCACTGTAAGGGGTGTAGAAGGATTTCATGATCTTCTTTGTGCCACCTGGGAAATGGCTGAGTCTGGCTTAGGCCGACCTGTGAGGCAAGCAGGTGCATCCTCCAGGGCCTTATATTTCTTGTTCAATTTGGGCAATACTGCTGGTACTGTTGCCGAGTTGCGCATAATCTTCAGGCCCAGACTCCATACATAGTCAATGATGGGTATGGCTTTTACTGTCTTGCGATAGGGCTCCTTAAAATCGTAAACAATACTGTTGTGTGGCAGGCACGGGCAGGTTGAAATGATAGGCCGCCCTTTCTAGAAGGCAACGGAAACCTCCTTTATCCTCAGGAGGGGAGTCAATAACTTGAGGTGACAGAGATACCAGTGTCTGCAGGACGCAGTCATCCCACTCATCATTGTGGTCCGGACGTTCACCCTCTTCTCTGTCGTCATCAGATGAAGTTGTGTCGCATAAGGGAAGCACAGACGGAGATCGGTGAACTGGTGCAGGAGGAGACAGAGTAAGAGCTGGCTGAGGAGTGACAGGCTGAGAAGATACAGAAGATACCATAACAGGAGCTTGAGGACTTGGCGTAGAGGCTGGAGGGAAGCGAGCTTTGTAATCTGATAACATGGCCTGTAAATCGGTCAGCAGAGTGGATAGCACACATACCATACCTTGTTGGTACTGCTGCTGGAGATAGTCCTGCGAGTAGTAGTCCTGCTCATAATATTCGCCCTCATCTGAATAATTCTGGAATTTTTAATGAAGCTTTGAGCTCTGACTTTGAGCTGCTCCATAAAGGCTGTCTTCCTCGGAGGATTCCTGATCGAGGAGGTGTGAAGGAAGCAGTGAGGACACCTTACTCGGGGAGGTAGGTGAAGGTGTAATTAATTTTTAAAACTTTTTTAACCAGGGTCGTCGACAACGAAAGAGCCAATGTATACAGTATGGCAATCGTTGGAGGTGGGGGGTCATCGACTGGTTAGGCTCCGTAGACGAGAAGGGAGCTGTGGTCGAAGGGTCCGTCGACAGTTTCTGTGTCGTCGACGGTGGGGGCATCGACGAGCGCTGTGTGGATGGAAGGACTGCAGTTGACGACGGCGTTGACTAAATCTGTAAGTTTATCATCAACAGCACTGGAGCTGAAGCCGCCGACTAAAGCATTGTTGATGACGACCATGCTGCCACTGACACAGTGATGGTGTCAACTGTAGAAACCGTGGAGGTTGCTGAGGAAAGCGTTGTCGTTGTGTTCATGGACGTAGAGGCCGTCCAGAAGACATCCGTCGCCGGTGCTGACGCCGGTTTTTTGAAAATGTGCTTTACCACAGGAGGAGGCGTTGGGGGCTCTTAGGTAGACTTTTGAAGAGATTATGAAGAGAAATCTGGTTTCTTTTTGCCCTTTTTAAATGTATGCACAACAGAACTGTGAGGCAATTCGGAGGGGCTTCTGTGTCTATGAGCACCTTCAGAAGCCTTTTTTGATGCCTTTTTAGGTGATTCTAGAGAGGTATGAGGCAATGTCTCTTCTCCAGGTCTTTTAACAGGCGTTTTGGAAGAGACAAAATGGGGGTGTCGCATTGTGCATCAGACAGAGGGTTTCTCTGGATTTGAGTTTTTGCAGCCAGAGAAGAAGACGTCCTTCTCTATAGTTTAAGGTCTTATTAGAAAATGTGCAACACACCTTGCAGTCTCTAGTTTTGTGCTCCGGATAGATACAGTAGATACAATCTTCATGAGGGTCATCAATGTCTTCTTACAGGTGCCACAGGATCTGAAGAACCCCTTTTTTGGTGTCTCTGGCATAGTGGAACCAGTTTGAAGCACCAAAAGACCAAGAGTAGGTAGTTGAAGAAGGAAACCACTGAAGTAGAGTAGAAAAAGCTGTGAAAATCTCTTTAAAGAGTTGTGCCTGAAGAAAACTGAGCAGAGCTTAGTAGAGACTCCCTAGCACAACGTGCGGTAGGAAATATGAGGCACTGTAGCTTCTCTCGGGAAGGTTCCAAAGGGTGGTATCATCTGATTGGTTGACTTTTAAGTTTGGTCTTTTTTTTATTAAGGACACTGATATGTTACTAAACAAAAGGGGCATTAGGTCTCAATGTTCTATGTCTATTCTGACACTGCTTTTATAAGGTACGGGGAATCCCATCTCGATGACGGGGAATGATTCAAGCATGTGAATCTATGAAAGTTCCAATACTGGAGTAAGGCGTAGTTACAAAAGCAGATACACACGCTCCATGGAAAAAGTTAGCACAGCCATACTTGCAATATCTACCTGTATATACGTGAAACACATATATACACATATAGATCTATACATTTAGATATATATGCATACACACAAGTCTATCAGAATTCATTAAAAATGTTATCCTCCCCGTCGAGGGGAGCAAACCATGGCCTCCCGCGGCAAGCAGGAGATAACCCAGTGCAGGAATGAGGGACACCCACAGAATAGAGGTATCCATCCAGAGATAGTTACAAGTACAAACATACATTGGTAATAGACCAAAGTTGCGACAGCAACTGAATGAAAATTACAGATATTGCCCCAAGCTGGATAACCAGCAACATAACACCATATAAGAGGAGAGAGGGAGTGGAGGGCACCACCCATTCTAGAAAAATAATGGCAACCGCCCATGAACCAACGCTATTGACTGACGAGGCTACCATCAGGCGGTTAACAGGAAATCAAAAGAAAACAGCAGTTGTGAAAACTGCTATGAAGGGAATGAAGACCACCACCGGGGTCCATCAGAAGGTATAGTCGAAACAAAAGCCAACTAAGGGTAGGCCTCACAGATAACCAATTTCTATCCAGTAGACAGATATATTAGGCAGCAAGACCTGACTGAAGCATCTGATAAAAGAAGGCGTACATAGTTGTGAACGGATCAAGCCATTTGAACTGGAAAAGCTGAAAATAACGGATGGCAGTGCATACAAGCACAACAAGGATTGAGGCCAGCATCAAATGTCTCAACAGGAGACAGGATGTATACAAAGCAAAACCTCCAATATACCACAATTAAAAAAGGGGAAAAGACCCACATTTTCCAAAGGGAGAGAGAAAATTCCTTCAAACAGAAGGAATTCACAAAATATGGTGGAAGTGGTATAACAGACCTTTGAGGGATAGAATCCTTATCACATCCTATGAGGAAGAAGAAGAACCTTCAGGAAAAGGATGTTAAGGGAGACCCCAGCCTCCTTGGAAACCAATCCTCCAAGAGAGGGAACCAAAAGGTCGAAGAGACACATGTTCCAGAAGGAAAACTGAAGATGAAAATAGCCAAAACACTGACAAAAGGGGTGAGATGGTGACATCTAAAGAACAACCAACTCAGTAAGTAAATGCTGTGTCTGTGATCTGAATTGGCAAACAAATAATGCCTATAGGATAAAGGGTACTAGGCATTTCAGAATGTGACAAGTAATAACATGCTCTCAGGGGTGGCTCCTCCGTTGGAGCGGAGGAGCGTCGCCCCCCCTTAAAATTCCCACAAAACTCTGAAAAATAAAATGGTAATTTATTAGCATTTTATTTTTTATCCCCGTCCCGAGCCGAGCGTCAGGATGGGGGCGGGCCACTGCTAAGTGACAGCAGCTGGGAGGATGGTGGGCTGTCTAATGCACTTGCTTAAAGTGCGCATGTCTTTTTGGCTGGCTGTCTTGTGACGGCCAGCCACACATGCGCACTTTAAACATCTCAAACCCAGCTGTCTTAAGACAGCTGGGTTAGAGCAAGTACAAGCCTCTATAGCGCTGTGGAGCAACGAGTGAGGCTGCTCCCTCCAATCAGGGAGCTGCTCTCATGCTGCATGAGAGCAGCACCATGATTGGTCAAGAGAGTTGCTGCATACAGTTCCGGTGGTAAGAAGAGGACCGGAATGGAGGACATTGCGTTCAGGTACGTTTTTATTAATTTTTATTTTACGCTCGCCCGCCTCCCCTCTCCGTAGATGCCAGCTGCCACTGCATCCTCTCCAGGGATGAAGCAGAGAAAAGGCAGCAAGGATGGTGGCACAGGACCAAGGCAATCTTGCGGTAGTGGTGGGATATGAACCATTGCATTATTGCCTTTTTTACCCAATGCACCACTGTGCTATAGCCTAAGAAGGAACCTGAAAGATCAGTGGCAGGAAGCCTTCTTTCCAATGCGTAGTGATAGCAGAACAATAAGAAGTGCCAAAGCACTAATAAAGGACCTAAGTGGGAACACTGTCTTAGGCTAGAGCTGAAAATCTACCCAGGCCACGGATCATGCCACTAGTTCCACTGCTTCTGCTAAGGACAGAAGGCAGAACTCACAAGCTCTATGCTTTCAGAGGCAGATAAACTGAAGTCCCTCTAAGGGATACTAAGTGCCAGAAACAGATTCCAAAATGCCTATAAGGCATACAGAAGATGGTCCCCGTGGAATAGGGAACAAGGCAAGAGTGCAACTATACAATGCAAGCAAAATACCCTCTATAGAATAAGAACTTGGGTAGAAAAACTAGCTATAGAAAGAAACCTGATAAAACAGGCACACAACGGGCCACAAAATAACATTCGTCCCAGATAACGGGAACCATAACCTTTCACTGACAGTATAAGAAGAATAAAAGTACCTGCTCCAAGATAGGAACACCTCTATGGGTGTCACCAGTAGATGGAAAGTGGATTTGAAAATAAAAACCAATGGCTCCGCCCTGGAATGGTTTATAAGAGAATGAAAAAGGGACTTTCCCTGAACTAACCTAGTACAGGAGAACAAGGGAAACAGACAGAGTTAAAAGTCTGCTCCACCCTGACTGTCCCGAAACCGTTGTAAAGCAGAGTCGGCATGGGCGCCAAATAGACGGCCGCCAAAGGGCATAACAATCAAGGAGTGCCAAACAGCCTCCGAAAACCCAGAGTTGCGCAACCAGGCACACCAGCGTAGTGCCACTGAACAGGCCATGGCCCGTACTACTGAGTCAGTGGTATCCATATCAGCAAATGATTATCTAGCTGCATGTTTCCCATCCTGTATTAACGGAACAAGATTGTTCCGGGTGTCATCCGGAAGGGAGGGCAGCAGGCATGCCAATGAGTCCCACAAGGTATGGGAGAAGCGTCCGAGGACACAAGAAGTATTAAGGGATCGCAGTGCGGAACTGGTGGAGGAGAAAATACGCCTGCCTCACGTGTCTAGTCTTCTGGCCTCTCTGTCTGGAGAGACAGTAGGAAAAGAGTAGGCCAAAGCAGCCTGTATGAGGAGTAGGATGTCTGAGGAGATATGCCGGTCTGTGAGAAATAGAGCAATCCACAGGGGTCCCTTAATCAGGTTTAGTATAAGTCTCCAACATAATGTCAAATAGAGCCTCACTATAAGGAAGCACCGGCTCTACCCCCGATTGGACTTGATGGAGTACACCACGTAAGGGATCTGTTATCATTTCCACAGAAAGTGTCATATCCAAAACAATACAAAATTGTCTGAGCATATCTGCCAGAGAGGAGCTTGTCTCTGTAGCCAAACCAGGAAGGGTTAGGAGGCCCATAGCCGGGGAAGACGACAAGCCACCAGCTTCACCCAACTCAGTCAACCAGCCAGTCTTCAAAGGAGGTTGAGCCGTGTCAGAGATGGGGTGGTGAAACTCCAAATCCTCTCCATCACCTCTATAATCGTGTTCCTCCAAAGGAAAAACAGGAAGGGAGGGGGCTATAGTGAGCCGAGGAAAGGTGTCTAAGACAGGAGGCCCCACTGGCACAGCATCCGATGCTATGAGGCGCTGAAGAGGCAACATCTCAGCGTCAGAGAGGGGAAGTGATGGGGCATCGAGCGGCACTGACGGCGCTGTCGTCAGTTGACCAGACCCAGGCACAGAACGTGGTAATCCCATAGGGCTGTGCACTGGCTTTGAAATGGATTTGAATCCGAAGACCGAACTGAAGCCGAGGGCGAACCCGCTGGCGTGGACACATTCACAGCTTTGTGCACCTCCTTGGGGCACAAGGGCGCTCCAGGGGAAGGCGAAGACCCAAAATACTATGAAGAGAATTGTAATACTCTCTCACCTGGGTCAGAGTCGTCCCGGCTCCAAGGTTGGTTGGGAGGCACGGGGTAGACTCATGCACCAACTCTTCAACTGAAGATCGGGAACAGGCTTTATGTGGCGAAGTCAGGGGGTGCTCCAACTTCGACTGCCTGTGTCGTGACTTATCTCGGGACGTCAATGGAGAGTGACGTCCATGTGAACTGCTCCTGATTCGGGCCTGCAGGCGGCCTGTGGAGCACAAAGGGGACTAAGGTCAACTGAAGGCCTTGGAAGGCTATGACATCCAAGCCAATAAGAGCTTCATTTAACGTTCCCTCAGTGCCTTCGGGCGAAGTTGGCGACAGGAGTCGCACTCCTCGGAGTCATGGTGCTCCCCCATGAGCCACATACAAACAGAGCAAGGTTCCCTGGCAGACATTTGTCGTCCACAGGACCCACAAGGCTCGAATCAGAAGGACATGAGAAGTTTGTTTAAAGGCACACTGTTCTGCTCAGCGAAACGGTCGAGGTAGACCAAAAAACGGCCTGAGGAACCGCTTATCGGATCTGCTTTGTAAGCACAGAAAAGAAGAAACTGGCGTCAGGGGAGGGCTTATATGGGCTCCGTCTAAGTCATATCTGGAGGACGATGTCGCTACGGAGTCGCTCGACGCCCACTACCGATGTGCAGAGGCGCTGCTGTCAAAAAAAATCCGGATCCAGTCTGGCACCTGCAGAGAATTCCAAGATAAGGAATCTGCGGCTAGATACCGCTATCAGATGAGCTGGCCATTAGGGTTGGTAAGTTTCAGTACACGTTAGGCGTAGAAAGTCTTCTTGGGACTGTTGATAGCTCTCATGTTAATGTAAAGTTTTTGCCAGTAACAGCACATATTCTTGCACTGTACTACATTTGTTGAATGCTTTCATTTTAATGTAATTTTATTGCCAGTAATGGTAAATATTCTTGAAATGTACTGCATTTCTTTTGTGCGAATAGGTTTATGTAATAATGTTACTATTAAGGAGAAATGTACTTTCAGTGTATTTTCTCTCCTAAAAATTTTATTTTTAAGACATTTACTGGGTCAATTTGCCTTTCAAATTTTTTCAGCCTTGGTTTTTCATTGCAGCAGCTCAATGCGTGCTCTATACTTATATAAGGGATTGGCTCATTAGGGTCAGCAGAGCAAGGAAGCAGAGAAAGCAGGAGGGGGACAAACGAGAGAGCAAATAAACATCAAGAGTTACAGCAACAAATAAACAAAACTGTAGAACGATGTTCTAAAAACAGCCAAAACAGAGATAAAAATAAAGTATTGGGCAACTAATTTTTTTTTACACTGAAAGAGAATATCAAATGTGCAAACTATGCAGAATATTGGATTACCTATTTTTCACATAAGTGCTGTTTTTAAATGTCTTAGATGGTTGTATATTTATTAGATTAATGAATATTATTAAAACTGAGTTGTAGTAACTTAATTCTGCTTTATAGTCATGTTATATTCACAATCATACTTTACTGCACATTTTAGAGGCGTCTTACCTTCTTTTCAGGATCAGATTACAGGTTAATTGCAACATTGGCGTCCAAGGTGGGGCACACATTTAATATGTTCTATCTTTTACATCCTGTCTCTACCAGGTCTCTAAAAGTTGCTCTAGTCTTAGTGTAGATTGATTTGATTAACCATATTCTCTCTATAGTTTTTGTGCAGGAGTTCCCTCCCCTAAAGCCCGCTGCTGCTGCTAAACTTAATAATTACAAAGGATGCCCTTGTTAGTCTTCTAGAGTCATAGTGACTGGTCCTGTTGGCATAGACTGCTGCCTACAGTCTCTGCAGTCTTAGTCAGACACCAGCAACAGTAGAGGTTCCTTCTCTGCCACCATCCGGGCACCTTTCAAAGGCACCAGAGTTTGGCGTCGAAGTGGAAGTTGGCACCAAAGTGGCTTCTAGAGACACAAACGGCATGGATGACGTATGTGCCAGCTGTAATCAGACTGCAGATCATCAGGCCCTGAAGAGAATTAGATGAGTGCCAAAGATGCGCCGCATGGCCTCCCTGAAGGCCTTGATTTGCTGCTATGTTGCAGATGGCCCAAGGAACTCAGGGTGCATCATGAAAATCAGCTCCACAGTGGATCGGGGTTGAGACTGAGTGGCCCGTTGATGCCCTCTCAACTTCTCTGGAGACAGAGAGGTGGAAAGGGGACGAGTCCCAGTTGGCTTTTTTGTGCTTCCTCTTTGATTTTGATTTGGGCTTACCCGAAGCCTTCAATTGCAATGAGGAAATGTTGTGGGAATGACCTCAGGAGCGGGTCTGAGTTCTTGACTTCCAACGTGAGCATGACTTGCTCGATTTCATTCGGTGTTCAGTGACATACTGCTTCGCTTCACTTTTCTGTATCGCCTTCGGATTTCATAAGGGCGCATAACCCACACGAGAGTCATATCCTGAGCCCAACCTCAGGCATACCTTGTGCTGGTCTATCACAGACATTTGTTTGAGACAGTCCCAGTAAGGTTTAAATCCTGTAGTTTTAAGAGGGGACATAGTCAAACTGATGAGGAAAAAAGCGAGCAGAGCTCCAGAAAGAAAGGAACTGATGTATGCGGCCTGTTTTTCATTTTTGGATGGAATTAAGTCAATACAGAGTCATGCAGGGCCACTTGCCAGACCTTGGGAGCACTGCTGTGTAAAAGTTTCCAGATCCAGTTTGACACCTGGGGATATGGAATCTGCGGTAAGAAGTATCCATCAGAAACCATAATAAAAATAAACAATACATCTTTGACCTCGTTCAGGGGTGTGGAATTCCTTTCTCCCGACGCCTGGACATTGTTTGGGGTGGGTGAGGGGGGTGGCCGAGGACATCCGGTTTTCATGTTTTTTTTCGTTTGGACACGAGGGCCCAGCTCAGCTCCCAGAATGCTTCCTGATTAGATGCACATACTTGCAAAAGCCTCAAAGCAATATTGATGATTCTTTGCTTTCAAAATAAAATGTACACAAAAAAATAGCAACTAGAAGAAAAACATTTTGGTAAACTGCACCTTTAAGTATAATTTCTTTGAGGCATCGTTTATTACAATGTATTTGATACATGTTGGTATTTTCGAAAAATATTGATAATAGAAAATTTGTGTAAAACTAGTTTCAGCAAGATTACGGGAAACATGACATACCAGCAAAGATGCTAGGTCTGGCGCGGATTGCCACCCTTTTGGTTTGTCAATGAGTGTTCTGTTTTGACATAGTTTTATAAAACTTATTGCTGTGGGACCTGCTTGGCCCTCACCAACGTACCACAAAAAAACTGGCTAAAAGCAAAAATGTTGTTCGTCTAAAAAAGCACACTTTGCCATAGTAGTCCATGGGAAACTACTTTGCGTGCTGATGTGCTCCTTGTCAAAGAGCAGAATGCCATCATCACAGTGATGTTAATCATATATGAAACTGTCCATATATAATTTTAACAAAAACAAAAGGTCTTGGCTAGCACATGTAATTAGGGGCTCAAATATTAAAGAAAGGTACAAAAGTCCATAGTATATACACCCTAGCGATAGTGCAGATTTACGGCTTTCTTGAAATCACACGAGTTTACATAAGTAGGCCTGGAAACCGTACAAATACAAAACGTTTGTGGACTGCATTTTAGCGTGAGCAGATATGCATATTATTGCTTGCTCACGTGAAAATCTGCTGAGTGTTTGCAAGTTCACTTTTTTTACAACCCCTTTTTTCCTATCCCGAAAACGTTTTAGTTCTGCCCTTGTCAGAAGTAAATTTCCAACCAAGGGACAAGTTAATTTTTTTTTTCAGGACACGTAGATTTTTGAAACATCCGGTCCCATGGACAAGTAGATAGTTTATTCTAAAAAAATCCATGTCCCTGCTATTTTGAAGAATTTGAATAAAAACATTTGGGAGAACATCAGGCAGGGTTATCTACTTAAAATCAAAGACGTAATAATATTTGTCAAGTTTCTCAACCTTTCACTTTGTAGAAATATTTTCAACAATGCTATCATAACTAAATACCGCACTATTTTAGAACGCCTGAGATGACAAAATAAAGTTATTACACCAGTCGCGCTCTCTATAAAAATATATTGGCTTGCCTGGGTACATCGCCTTTACCAGGGGTCACCAATACTCAAAACCTGCCAGAAAGGGCTATAGCATTAACATCCACGCACAAATCTTGCTCACATTTTCTTGCGTGTGAGAATATACTTGTTTATGTTCTTGTACGCGAAAACAGAATTCACACAACATTCGAGGATTTAGCCTTGAAAACTACGAATGGGGGCGCATTACAGGTGTAACCTAGAATGGCTTTTGATTCCTGAAATGAGTAAATCTACACTCACGTCAGGTTGTAAACATCTCGGTGCAAATGTTTCAAAAGAATGAGGCTGCCAGGTGACACTATACCAAATGCTACAATAAATAAGACAATTTGAAAACAATACAATACATACTTTAAAACACACTATAAAGACAATGAACCCCCAGCAGAAATAATCTTGTAAAGAAGCTACTTTTGTAACAGTGAATGTACTTCTGTTGTACATGTTGCCTTTTTTCTGTGAGGAACCATGTGCTCTGCTTAATTGTTAAGTGACATCACATACAGGACAATACTGTGCCATTCCAGTTTCCTTGACTCGAAAGTACTAATTTATAGCTGGGTAAACACACATTCCTGACCAAAGCCTTCCATACATACATTTGATTTTAGTGCTGAGCATAACTCTGCATAGAAACACGAAAAGTGCAATGCTGCCAGCGGAGGACGAGTCGCTGAGTGTTCCTGAAAAGTGTTCTGCCTCACAAAACCCCACAGAATTCTGCTGATTTTTAGGGGTACATTTTATGAACATTTTGCCATTCTATGGTGCAAAACACCTGAATCACCACGAAACAAATGTTTATACAAAATTCTTGCCTTTGTGGCATTGTTTTGGTACCTTTGTTCTCCTGTTTCATGGACTGCAGGATCGAAATTCTGCAAAATGTGGCTTTTTCGCTACTGCTTTCAGCGAAATGAAGAAAACAAATTGTCCAGCTTGGTACAAAAATCTGATTTCCTAAGTTCCATTTAATAAAATAACAAACCACAGATTCTAAAGTATAAACCTTGGCACACTTTGTAATCTTTTTCAAATGTTATAAAAAAAAACTCACGTGATTTAGTCTCGCAAGACTCCGAAGTGGTGGTTGAACCTGTTGCATTTTCAGTAGTAGGGCTCAAAACTGGAGGCAGACCCACTGAAGAACTTTTGTCAGGACTACCCACAATTTGTTCTGCTGCTTTTTTGGGGTTTAACTTCATGAGCTCTACCTGCATTTTTAAAATTTGCCCCACAGGGTCAACATTTTTGGAAAGTCTATTTACAGGTTTACTGGGACTACATTTTTTTTTCCGTCCAACTCTCAATGAGTTTGTTGATGCAGTTGGCACAGGGGATGGAGATCTGGGGGTATCCGGTATGGCCTCTGAAGCAGATGCTTTATCTTTAGGCCAACGTTCGCTATCTTTGGATTCAATATCAATAACTAAACGCTCCTCATCTGTATCACTAGCGCAAGATGTGCTCCTCCCAGCATTGTCAGTGCTGGTCTCTTCCTTTGACCAATTTTGTTTAGTTCGGATCTCAGAACTGCTTTCTGAAACTTCAGTTGTATCTGCATCAGAATTGGATTCAACAAACTCTTCTATTTCATCAGATGCAAATCCTTTAAACGACTGGGTATCATCAGAATCAGAAAACAAGCTCTCGTAAGAGGGCACTGGGCGCTTTCGGTTACTCTGGTCATTAAAGTTACAAGGCCATTGTTCATTTCTCTGCTCTTTGGTGAGAAGATCTTCGGAATTCGAAACACCACTGGAAAGTACCTTTTTCTCTAGTTCCAGCTTGGTCAAGAGAGGTGCAGGGAAAGATTTGAGTTTTAAAGGGCTGCTGGGTTTTTTAAAAGTTTTCAATGGTTTACACGTCACTCCAAAGGTTTCCAGCTCCGTCACATCCCCCTCAAAGTCAAGCTCCATGCTTTCAGGTTCCACTCGCTTCGAAGGTGCAACAATGTCATTTGACACCTGAAGGTGCATAGAAACAAAATGAGAAAAAGATCAATTTTAGGTCAAGAGATCATCATTATCAATGCTAACATTTATTACAGTGCAGCAATATGAAAACCTCATATTTTACAAACATGTACAGCGAGTGAACCAAAGTCTATCTCAGAATGAAGGAACAACAGTGTCTATGGGTCTGCACATTTCCTACTTATTATCCACTGGACCTATCAATAGTGTTTAAGGATGTTCTACGGTCAGGGCCATTCCACTTTACAGCCAAAGATAAAAGTGGCGCAAACAAGTTAAACCACCTGTCTATATGATGCTGTTGGGATACAAACAAAGTAATGATGCTCAAGTGGTGCTTAATATCAAACAGCCCTAATGTTATTCGGTGCCCACTATGAGGGGTTTCCCTATAGCTCCCACACCTAACCCCTTTCCCCCCCTACAAGCCTCCAATATGAGAAAAGAGGACTCTCTGCCCAGAGCTCGGCTGGCACAGCTTTTCTGATACTACAGCTTCCTCTTGGAGTCACTCCTATGGTGTCTCCCCCATACATGTAGAATGCCTTAATTGGGGTATCATGTCCATGAACAGGGCCTATCAGCTGCCTAACCGGTAGGGATCAAACATCATAAATCCTAAAGCACCCCTGCTTTCACAGTTACAGCCACCCAACCTCCCCAGATGCTCTACCTCTTACTACATGAACAGACACTTCATAGTCATACATTGAGCTCACGACAGGATGGTAGAAGATTGTCCCAGACATCCAGAGGCCTCACTCCATGGACACCCCGTGGCAACAACAAATCCATCACAATATCCACCATAAATAGTAAACAAGTAAACTAGATGATGTTATTAAGGCCTATAGCACTTCTGCCTAACATGAAGGATAAATTGCTTGTTAACAGCTCTTGACTTCTTTGAAGATTCCAATGCCACTGACCAATGTCAGCTAGGCTTACCCCACCTCCCCTAAGATATGTGAGAGAAAATGACTTGTCATTGCCCTTGATGACACCAGAAATATAATGGGAAAAAAACAATGTGAAAACAATTGTTTTGTTGGAACTAGCTGCAGTATTTGATACTTTGGACCATGAGATTATGAATCAGAGTATAGCCGAGGTAGGATTGGGGAGGCACTGTCTTGAAATAATTCTGGTCATTCTTTACAAGGGGTATTAGGCCGTTTTGTTATCTCCCTTCAGGCCTGTGAAGATGGTAGTACAATGTGGGGTGACACAGGGTATTTGTTGCCTCTCTGCATCATGAAATCAAGATAGAGAAAAGTAAAGTACTCACTTCAAGTTTATTAATGCGATAAAAAAGCCCCTTGCACAGCAAGCACATCCAACTCACGTCACCGTCAACTGTCATCCTTTGCATCAAAAACCACAACATTCGAGGGTGACACGAGCCAGGATATCGATGCACGAGCCAGCCTGAGGTAAGTAATACAACAGAGAAGAGCCATGCGAAGAACCATGCATTTACATCAATGACAAACTGAACAAAGGTAACAAAGATACAACATCTCTCTTTTTCCCTAAAAAAATAAAAAAATTAAATAAACTATAAACAAATTATCCCATTACAAACTCATTGTACTTTGCTGGTAAAACAATTTTCCTTTTAGCTCTCAAAACATTATCGTGTCAATATCTTCAGAGATATAATCTGTGCATTATCCTTTGTGTTAAACATTCATATTTTTGGAGTCAGAATTCAGTTTGCTCACTGTCAACCATTTGATTTACAACATAATTATTTATTTCACAGTAGAAAGTATATTTTTGCGAAATTGTAGAAAAATCAACATTTATATCAGAAATGTCAACATGAACCTTAGCTCTGTTCAAAAAGGTAGCTTGAGCCAATTGTAAAAGTAATACTTTGTTCAGATTCCACCATCCTTTTCCTTTCAACAATACCGAATCTTTCCCTATTTTTCAACCAGTTGGGGAGCCTGAAACTTGGATGGACCTGTCGCAACAAAACCATTCTTTTTATGAACATCCAATTACCAATTTTAATCTTTTCATTTTTAGCAATACATTTCTTGTCATGTTATTCTTTCAACTGAGCCTGTTTCATACTCACTCTTCTTCTGTTCTCTGCAATTTTGGCTGTTTCGACATTGATACCATCATTAATCCATGGTGAAAAACCTTTATAAAACCCAATTCCTTGACATAACTCAAATGGAGTGACACCAGTAGTTGAATGTGGTGTATTATGATAACTCCAAATCTTGCACTTCAGATGATCACTTACTATTAAGCCTGAGGAATACACATTTTTAAGGCCCTCTATAATAATTCTATTTGCTCTTTTCACCAAACTGTTCGACTTGGAAGAGTATACTGTAAAGTGATTTATGCCATTATCACAAACATTTTTTATCATTTTGTGTGACACTAATTGTGTACCATTGTCAGAAAATAAAATTCTGGGTACACCCTCTAAAGCAAAAACATATTTCATGAACTCAACGGTACCATCAGTGGTAATATTTTGTACAGACGTGTACTAAATCCACTTAGAGAAATCATCAATAACAATAAAATGCCATTGATCTGCAGATAAGCAATTAAAAGGACCCAAGAAATCACAGTCTTATTACAGTGTCTCTCATGCATGTCAACAGTCACCAAAGGAGTTTTTGTAGTGTGCCAAAGCTTATCTGAAAGTAAAAATTCATGACAATTGCTGGCAAGATTTTCAACAATTTTATCCAAACCAGGCCACCAATAATGATTTTGCATAAAACCAGTTTTTTGTGGAGGTTATATCTAGATGAGCTTCAGGAGCAAAGTTAATCAATTTGTTTTAAAGATTTTCTGTTGAACAAATAAACTACCTCTCAAATTTACACCAGATTCTTTGACGGGACCGGAGGCTTCGGATTAGGCTTTTCTTTCTCCACTTTATTAGGTCCAGCAGCCATCAATAGATCACGAGATATAACAAAAACTACATTTCCCATGATGCTACGGGAAATGGATCGAGAAAACTTCCAGAAATATTGTCCAATCACAGTGCAGTGCCTCCGATGACTTCCCCCGAGGACGCTCTACCCTCCTCTTTCTTCGCTGCTCCAGCAGCATCAGCTAAGTGACTTGTTTTCTCTGGCATACTTTACGTTTATTGTCTGTTAAAATGCATGGTTTCGGTGAATTGCCACTATCTGGGACATTTAGTCGCATGGGGGCTTAAATCTAGCACTTTCATTCCATGCCGTTCAACTGTGTAGCTCCGACGGCCGCAGGACGGTCTCTCGCTTCCTTCGCAGCCGCTCTCTCCCCTTGAAGGCTCTCTGCGAGGTGGGGCCCTCCGGCCGCTAGGGGACTGCGTCAATTTCGCGCTTGAGCGCGTTTCTACCCCTCCGCATGACCGGCGAGCCTTCCTTCCACTCAGTTCAACGCAGAGAGACTCGCACGGTCGTTTCCTTCTCACACGCGGGGTAAGATTTTTACGCTTTATTGCCTCAGTGTTTCTTTGCCATTATTTCGTGAGAGCCCTGCCTGGAGCTTTGACACCCATGACTCAGGTAAGATAAGAGAACACCAGATATAAAAGGAACCAGCCCAGGCAGACACACAACCCTCCAGAAAAAAAGAAGGGAGCAGTGATCCCAGGCCTCGCGCCTTCATCATTACCCTCAGGGTTATTAATAGTGTTACAGGGAAATTCCCTATATTAACCCCTACCACAGTCCCCACTGTTTATACTATGGAGGACTTTGAGGATTATTATGAAGATGAGTAAGAGGTTACCTACCTTCCCATAGACAACCATTGTTGCCAAGTCATGGACACCTTTCTCCTCAAGGCGGTCTCCCAGGTGGCAGCACCCTTGGAGAGGAAAATACTCCAGCTTCAGGCACAGTGCCAAAAACCCCTCGAACTGAGAGAAGATCTTTCTGGGGCCCAGAAACCCCTACCTCCAAGGCAGCCCTCCACCTCTGCCACAGACCCCAAACGCAAGCGCGTTGAGGACGCTGGAGTAGATGCTGATGCATTCGCGCACTTGAAGGCCTTTATGGACTCCCAGACTCCTTCAAGTCCCGCTCGCACCTCAGAGGTCCTTCAGGGTACCCCGACACCTTGCCTATGAGGGATCCGGACGAGTCCCCCCCAGACCTCGGACGGAGACGGAGATTCAGGGAGGCCATGGTGCCCTGCTGCGGCAGGTCAGGCCACGGAACCCGACGCAGGAAATGATATGTTAAACCCGGATGATCTCTTTCATCCAAGGTCAGCGGAATGGACTCCTGCCCCTAAGGTAGCAACATATATGGCTGCCAGGCTTCGAATACTGTTCAACAAGGAAGTTAGAAACTGTCTCCGAGCAGAATGCCAGAGACTGGCTTTGAAGGGGAAAGTCTCCCTTACGCAGGAGGTGGACCCTGAGGTGGTCACCTTCCTTGCCAAGTTTATCCGTGACCCAAAAAATGGCATAGACCGTTCCTGGCGGGCATGCCAGGACAAACTCCTGGACACCGCAAGTTCTCTAGCGGAGATACTAGACAGGGCGGAGGACGCAAAAACTTCTGGCACGCGTATCTCTGCAGAGGCCCTCTCTAGCTGGGCACAGAGAGCAGTCATATTCTTAGGGAATGCGAATACCGCAATATCCACTGAACGATGCAGGTTGTTACTGATAAAAATAGACCCTAATTTAGGAGAGTTGGCCACTTCGGAAGCTGGACCGGTGGCGGAGGGCAATCTTTTTGGTGACCCCTTTGTTAAGGAGTTTGGTAAATTTGTGAACATGTTCACTTCACATGACAAGGCCCAAACGTCAATAAAGCGTATCTTCACCCCGCGTGTTTTTGGTGCAGCTGGTCGTGGCAGGGGGCGCTCGACCGGCCGACCCTACAATCAAGCCCCCTCAAGTCCGCAGAGCCTCGCAGGGGACAGTGGTAGGACCCTAATAAGTTCAGGAACTTCTACCCTACCAGATCGTACTCGCGCTGCAGGGGCGGCAGAGGAAGAGGCAATGGGTCCTACAATAACCAACAAGGTGAGTGTTCACAGCTCGATGGATATAAGAATAGGGGGCAGACTACAACTATTTGCCCACATTTGGGCCTCCTTACACTCAGACGCGTGGGTCTTACAGACGGTAGAGCATTTCCAAATAGTGTTTTTCGAATACCCTACCCATATGGTGCGCCCCAGGCCCCTTTCCTTCCCGGTGCAACAGATGGAACTGATAGACAGGGAAGTTTCAGACCTCCTTCGGAAAAGGGCCATCGTGCCCTCCACCCTCCATCCCTGAGGTTTCCTCAGCAACCTCTTCCTGGTGGAAAAGCGGGACGGGGGCTTTCGCCCGGTGATCAATCTCAAGGAGTTCAACGAGTGGCTGATTTACCGCCACTTCAAGATGGAAGGTATTCACCTCCTCAGGGATCTTCTCCAGGGCCAGGACTGGATGGTCCGCCTGGACCTCAGGGATGCGTACATCACGATTCCCATATTTCCCCCTCACAGGCGCTTCCTTCAGTTCCAGTGGAACACCCAGATATTCGAGTTCTCCTCCCTCCCTCCCTTTCGGTCTATCCTCCGCTCCGTGGTGCTTCACCAAGGTGATGAAACCTGTGGTGGAGCGCCTGCAATAGGATGGCGTCAGGCTGATAGTCTACTTGGACGATATCCTCATAATGAATCAGTGCCATCGGCGCCTGCTCGTCCAGTTGCAGCAAACACATTTACTAAAATCTCTGGGGTTCGTGATCAACAAATCCAAGTCAAGTTTCACCCCCTCTCAGAAGGTCCAATTTCTGGGGTTCATGGTAGATTCAGTCAGTGCGACTCTGAGCCTTCCCTCTCGCAAACTGTCCAAGATCAGGCACGAGCTGCGACGGACATTAGCAAAATCCACAATATCCCTACGCCACCTAGCAAGGGTGGTGGGCCTCCTATTATCATCAATACAGGCCATATTTCCGGGCCCCCTCCATTACAGTGCCCTTCAACGTCTAAAGTGCTCACACTTACGCAAAGGCCTCACTTACTCCCAATTTGCGCCCCTCTCGGGGGAGGGCAAAAGCGAACTGCAGTGGTGGATCTCCCACATGGAGGCGTAGAACGGTCGGGCCATCTTCAGCTCCCAACCTGATCTGGTGATCGAATCAGATGCCAGCGGCTCAGGCTGGGGCGCTCGATGTGGAGCTATTTCTACCGGCGGAAAATGGTCCTCTGTAGAAGAAGATCTTCACATAAACTGCCTGGAATAATGGTAGAGTCCTTTGCGGTAAAATGCTGGACCAGGGACAAGGCTCAATGCTGCGTCCTTCTCAAGATATATCAATCATCTAGGGGGGACGAGGTCCAAAGCCCTATCGGATCTGGCGCGCGACCTCTGGGAATACTGTCTGACCAACAAGATATTGCTGTCGGCGGAACACCTCCCGGGTGTTTCCAACCAGGTTACGGACTGGCACTCCCGCCATTGGAACTATACCAGTCTCTGGAAACTATACCCCATGGTATTCCGAGAACTCCAGTCTCGCTGGGGCCCCTTCTCGGTAGATCTCTTTGCCTTCTGGCTGGATGCCCAGTTGAAGAGGTATTACAGCTGGTGCCCGGATCCGGAAGCGACGGCGGTGGATGCATTCCTTCAGGATTGGAGCACAGAGGAAGGTTATGCGTTTCCCTCCTTTGAGATGATAATGAGATTGTCAACCCAAGTACGGAGACAACGGGCAAGTCTATTGGTGATCACCCCAATTTGGGGGTCGCAATCTTGGTTTCCAGTTCTGATGGAACTTTCTTGGGATTTTCCAATCCGTCTACCCCAGTTTCAGGATCTCCTCCGGGATCCTCAAGGGAATCCCCATCACCTGCTTCTCACAGGCGCGCTTCACCGGATGGCCTGGCGGGTTACAGGCAATGCTGGAAAGTGCCAGGCCTTTTGGCAGACGCTGCCTCATTGCTTGCAAAGTCTTGGGCAGAGAGCACTAACAAGAGGTACCGCTCCGTCTGGTCTAGAGGGGGGAATTGGTGTCTTCAACAACAGGTAGATCCAATGGGGGCCGACGTTGTCCAAGTCGTTAATTTCTTAGCCTTTTTGGCAACGGAAGGTTTGGCTTATAGGTCGATTAATACGTTCCGATCAGTAATATCAGCCAGGCATGTCCCAGTGGAGGGTCATCCAATAGGAGAGCACCCGTTAGTATGCAAACTTTTCAGAGGTATCAGGTATCTGTGCCCCCGGAACCTCGGTATTCCTCCCTATGGGACGTTAACAAAGTCTTAAATTTGTTTCGATCATGGCCATCTAACAGATATCTATCTAGGAAACAGATGTCAGCGAAGTTGGCAACTCTTATGTTTGATCTCCTGTCGCAGGGTTTCTGACATGAGGGCCTGGATCTCAAGGGGAGAGTTTTGACTCCTGAGGGAGTAACATTTCATATTTCTAGGAGGAAGAAGTGTGGTCAGAGCACTCAAAGCTTATGAAGTGGCGACAGAAGCTGTACGTCCACAGGGCCTCAGGCAATTGTTCAT
Organism: Calotriton arnoldi; assembly: GCA_963921515.1. Taxonomy (NCBI): domain Eukaryota; kingdom Metazoa; phylum Chordata; class Amphibia; order Caudata; family Salamandridae; genus Calotriton; species Calotriton arnoldi. Next base: position 1,484,009 of record CAWUFW010002736.1, on the reverse strand, counting down.
AGCTCTCATTAAGCCACACGGGGCAGTTTTGTCCCCTACGATTGCGAGATGGGTCCGCTGGGTTATGCAAGAGGCAGGGGTAGACACCTTACGCTTTGGAGCCCACTCTGTCTGTGGGGCAATGGCATCGAAGGCTTTTTCCCTAGGGGGTGCGGCTAGAGGATATCCTTAATGCCGCAGATTGGTCCTCAAACTCCACCTCCAAAAGATTCTACTTCAAGGCAGTGTTCACGCTGTCGTCTTTGGTGGTGGACAAGCTTTAAACTAGCCTAATCCGAAGCCTCCTAGAATGAAAAAGTTCCTAGCTATCGTAAAGGAAAGTTTCAATTCTATTAGGGACGCGGAGGCGAGGATTAGCCCACCCAGTTATTGGAATCCCACACAGAATTTCTTCGTAGATAATGTAAGTAAGACATTTTCAGTTACTGACTGTTCTCGTTAATTTGGTTGATATATTAGCATTGCTATTGCTGTTCAGATTGAATGATGCCTAATGGTGAGCGTTTTTTCTCTGTCTGGAGTTACAACGTTCTCTTTATTTAACCTAGGTACGGACGCCAGTGAACAGGAACAATCCGGAGACTTGCTGGATGTGGTCGAGGAAGAAAGAGGAGGGTAGAGCATCCTCGGGGGAAGTCATCGGCGGCACTGCACCGTGATTGGACTATATTTCTGGAAGTTTTCTTGTTCCATTTCCCCTAGCATCATGGGAAATGTCGTTTTTGTTATATCTTGTGATCTATTGATGGCTGCTGGACCAAATAAAGTGGAGAAAGAAAGCCTAATCTTCGCCTCCGAGTCCTTAAAAGAAAAGAAACTTTCCTTCACGATAGCTAAGAAATTTTTCATTCCACACTCAATTCAGACAAAACCTGACTAAAATCCTTAAAAACTCAAGTCACATTGTTGGAGAAAGTTGTTGATCCAGTGTTTATATTTTTAATGAGCTCTTGATATTGTGGATCTTTCAAACATTCATCACGCCATTCTTCAGGAGAAATGGCTGAATTTGCATAAGCTACAACATCTAAAGCAGCAATAACCCACTCATTAGGAAACAACTCATTATCAGATTCACAACTGCAGTTATTAAGTGGCAGTCTGGACAAACCATCAGCTTGAAATTGCACTGTCCCAGGAACATAGCTAATCTCAAAACTGAACTCTTGTAATGTGGTAATCAATCTAACCAATCTGGATGAGGCTTTCCCTACACTTTTATCCCTCATGAGACTAAAGGGATTGTGATCATATAACAGTTTAAAAATCTAACTCCACAGATATATCTTGAATCTATTCACCACTCACACACAAGCTAAATCCTCCCTCTCCATAGTTCTATACCTGTATTCTGCTCCTTTCAGTGTATGTGAGATAAAAACAACAGTTCTCTCTTTATCATTAATCCTCTGACAAAAAACTGCACCTAGACCAATGGCACTCTAATCCACAATAACTTCACAATGTTGACCTTGAATAAAAGGTTTTAAAGCATTGCTATTGACCATTTAATCTTTGACTTCTTTCAAGGCTTTTCTTTGTTCATCACCCCCAATTAAATTTCAGTTTTTTTTCCTCAAGATTTGTTTTTTAAAGGTCACAATAAAATTGTAAAACCACAGACAAACCAGGCTAAGTACATACATAGTATTGGCTTAGCCCTAAGAATGATCTCAGAGAATTCTTATCTGTAGGAGTAGGTGCTTCTTTTATAGCCCTCATTAGATCCTTTTTGGGTGTAATAACTTTGTCACAAATGTAATGACCTACGTATTCAATTTCCCGTATTCCGAATTCACACTCATCATTAAGCGCATTCATACCATGTGCTTATAAAATGCTCAAAACTTTACATAAAATGAAATCATGTTGTGCAACAGTAGAAGAAAAAATTAAAATATAATACTGATATGATAAGACACCTGAAACATCCTTAAACAGAGTATCCACGAGTCTCTGAAAATCCCTGTTGTGTTCCCCACTGGCACAATCGCAGCTGCAGTCAAGGCGTTTTTTGTGTGGGAAGAGCGCATGGCAGTTTCCATCATTTTTATAGTATAGATCTCGAGTAGTGATTAATATGAAGATGATGCTCGCAATATTTAAGCTCAGCAAATCAAAAAAGATGATTCAGTCGCCCAAGCCATGTTCAGCAAGAAAGACCGTGTCCAAAGTCAGAGTATACGGAAGTATAATCTGACTTTGGATGCAGGCTTTCACGACTCGAGGTATATACTCACCATAAGTGTTCCTATTGGATGGTCGCTTTTTCTGCCAGAATTCACTACATTTACCTTTTTTGAATTTTTGGGCACCAAATTATGCCCTGATGAAGCCCGTGACTGGGAGAAATGCGCTGGTGGCACTCTTGTTGTCATTTGAAGAAGAATAAAGAACATAAAGGATAAAGAAAACTAATTATTATTTTGCACCCGATATATTTACTATAAAAAATCTTTTTCATTCTTTACTCATTCATGTTGCCTCTCTAATGTAAAAAAATGTCTTTATTGTTGGCCCATCTAGTAGCTGACCCATAGAGATTTTCAGCAAGTGTAAATAGCCTGTGGATACTACAGGTGGTGCAGTATAGAGTTCCCCATCTACCATTATTTGTTTAGGTTCCATCATTTATTCGTGTTTTGGTGGATTACACTGGAAGATATACCTTCTAGTTGCAGTGGAACATTAACGCCTTATTTAAATACAATCAAGGATGCGTAACAATCGCTGAGAAGAAAGAGTTGGCCATCTTGAAATCAGAAAACTGGCTAAAGGGGAGTACCTATTGTTTGTCTACGTCCTGCTTGATTTTGCTGGAATGCATATCCTGCAATAGCAGCGGATTGCACATGTCTTGGTTCCAAGCACTTAGGAGGTGCATTACAATGCACTGAGAAGAATGTGCCGGCCATCTTGAAGTCGGATAAAAATATAAGGCGTGAGTCATACTGTATATATTATCTTTGGATGCAAGTTAAAAAAAAGTGCAAATACATACTATTACCTGCACTTTTGAATGTGTACATCTTAACACTTGTAAACAAATATGTCTGCCATCTTGAAAGAACTTTACATTACTCTGAAGTATAATTTCATACTTTCAATTTTAATCTTATTTCTGTAGAGATATTAATTATTTTAAACATATTTCTTCCCTTGTACTCTATTCCAATTTATAATGGCTTTGCAGGGATTTATGGCATAACCTCATACTTTTCTGCAAAACTCAGGAAAGCCTTTGTTGAAGTGGTGCACTTGGTTCAGAAATTAAAAGAATTATCTCTTAGCATTAGATGCAAAGAAAGTTGAACCTGAAAGGAATAAATCACTTTTGCTCAGTAGTCTAGGAGCAACTGCTCAGGAATTATTTTGAGTATTTACCAGAAATGGACACTCCTCAGGATAGTTTTGGCACCTGGGATGACTATTGTTAAGTATCAAAGACTTGAACTGCAGTTTGGGGAAGAACTGAATGCTATTACAGAAAGGTTTAACTTCTTTTCACTAAAACAAGGCAGTGAAGAAATAATTAATGAATTTCTGGCTAATCTCAGAATATTAGCTTCTTCCTGTTACTTTGGCTGTAACATCAACACTTATTTTTGTGATCAATTAGATTTAAAATGTTTTAGTAAGAAAATACAAGAGAGACTTATGTCCTTGTAATCCAACATTAAAAGAGTTGATAAGTACAGGTAAAGGGATTGAAATCTATGGTTTCAATTAGAGCATTGGCAATTAATGAACATAAAGAGGATTTGAATGTGGTACATATCAATGAACATAGGGGTAAAAAGGTGGATCTGGAAAAAAGGAAATTATTTAATTGCCACTGTTGTGGGTCAAAAATACATCTGGGTAATGCTGTCCATTGTCCTACGATAAAACAGTGGTGTCTCAAATGTCATATAATTGGTCATTTCTCTAAGATATGTAGATCTAAAAAGAATGTTTCCGTCAGTTCAAGTAAAAGGAATGGTACTAATGTATCGACTGTACACACTGTAAATGAGTCAGAGTTGGAAGAATGTTAGGAAAGGTTCACAAATGTTTTTTATAATGGTCTCTAATAAAATTCAGACTGATCTCACACAGAAAGGGCCATTTTGTAAAGTTAACATAGGTAATGTTGAATTAATCATAACGGTTGATTTGGGCTCACCGATAACTACCTTGGACCAATACACATTTAAATAATTTTGGGTAGAAAAAAACCAAAAGCGATATATCACCTAAGGACTTTGATGGATTTGAGATAAAAATGCTTGTTTGATTCAGTGATACTTTAAACATACAGGACATAAGTATTACAACTTAAATATAAGTGACTATCAATGGTAAAGATGTGTTTGGGTGGTTGGCTCAAGGACGCTTAGGAATCATTCTTAAATCTGGATCGGAGAATACTGTTCAGTTAGAACCTAATTGGATGAAAAAGTCAATTTTACTTAATTTATTTAACACTTAATCTCAAAAAGAATCTCCTTTCTAATACATAAGATACTTGTATCATTGTCTTTAGAACAGCCCCTGAAGAAGGGATTTCATCCCGAAATGCATTTTACATCTCTACTTTGAATGTAAAAAAACAATGAAATTACAATTGTTTTATGGATTGCAATAATTAATAACGATTAGGTTATTAGCATAGGCGCGACTTATGTATAGGCTATCCTGCTTTAGGTTTAAACCTATAATAACTGATAAACCCCCACTGAACGGGAAATTGCCCTCACCAGTGTAAACATATAAATACTGATAAACACCTGCACAACCAGGTGATTCTTTTTGAGGTTAAGTGTTAAATAAATTAAGTAAAATTGTTCATCAGGTGGAAAAACTTGTTGTAATTTGTGGATATCACCAAAAGCAGTGCACAATCAGTCCAAATAATTTTGGTATTTGGCCTCATTCATGATTCCTTTCACTTATGTTAGCAGTGTAAGTTAGAGTGTGCACCCAGCACAGGATAGATTGTAATAACTTGGTTTATAGAGACATTTAGTTGAGGAGTGCACTATACACATGTACATTTGACTTCACACTTCCCTGTGTGCCATGCCAGCAAAACACTGCATGTGGTAAAGGTAAGTCGCCCCTACAGCAGGTCTTACAGCCCAAAGGCAGGGTGCACTATACCCATGTGTGGGCATATCTGCCTCAGTGGATTTGTCCCTGTGATATCTAAGTTCACCCTTAGATTTTACGAGTGCCCAAGGAAGCCATGACGAATACATGGGCTCGACACTTGTGATTAAGAGTTCCCCAGCAACATGATGAATTCACTATACCCCAAGGTATTTGGCATCAAACACCTCGTCTTAATAAACCCACATTGATGCCAGTGCTGGATTTAGATTAATTAATAAATGCACACAGAGGGCACCTTAGAGGTGCCCCCAGAAAACCTACTGACTACTAGTGTGTTGACTGACTGTAGGTGCTGACAGACTGGTCTCGACCAGCCAGCCACCATAGACGGGTTTCTAATATCCTGAGGTGAGAGCCTTCACTCTCGGACGTCAGGAACAAAGCCTGCCCAGGGCAGAGGTGTTCAACCAGGATGGGCCTTCCAGGGCGGGAGGCTTCAAAGGCCCAGCTGCCTTTGTTATGCGACCCAGGCCTCTCCAGATAGTGGAAGTGCCAACCCTCCTGTCCTGACCCCACTTTTTGGCGGCAAGACAGGTGTAAAAATTAGTAAGATTAGGAAGTGTGCCCACATTCAGCCAGCACCCCCCCTAGGGCGGGTCAGTTGATGTGGACCCCACTTTTCAGATTCCTCCATGTTGTTTTGGACGGAATTAGTCTTTTACGGTCAGGGTAATGCCCACTTCCCACAGGAAGTAGTCATACAGTGGGTGTAGACACTCTAAGGTAAGAAGTCCATTGGCTACTATTTGTCACTCCCCATAAATGCCCCTAAATTGAGTATTTAGGTGGAACCCCTGAACACAAGAATTCAGATTTGAGGGATCAACAGAAGAAAGATGAAGAAGAGTCATTGCCTGGTGAGAACTGCAGCAGAACTTTGGATTTTGGCTGTGAAACCCTGCCGTCCTCAGCCCTCTCTCGACAATCGCTACAGTCACTTGTCCTACAAGCTGGAGAACTATCAAAGACTTGGGTAGCCTGCCAGCACTTCAATAAACACCAAAAGTCTCTCTTGGAGTAGAGGAGCTACTCCCCTGCAGTCCATCGGCACCAACAAGCAGAGTCCAGTCCACTGTCTTGCAGCTCCAAGGCCCGACTGACGCCGCCAATGACCAGGAGAAGGTACTCATTCTCTTGAAGGTCAGATCTGCCACCAGGGCCAAATGGAGCCATGCAGTACCAATCCCCGGGTACCAGATGCCCTGCATCAAACACCAACAGCGAAAGTCCAATCCGGATTCACACTGCCCCAGGACCAAGCAGCCGTCAAGGGATGTCAGCATCACTGAGACCCACTTCAAGAGTTATGTTATGTTAGTAACACTTATATAGCGCATAATTACCATCGGTCTCTAAGCACTTGTCTAAGGGTTAGCCACCTTGCACCAACTAATACCTGACTGAGACACTCGATCAGACTCTACCAAAGGCCTGTTCATGCAAAAAGGTTTTCAATCTCTTACGAAATGGAAGGAGGGCATTTTCTCTTCGCAGACTTTCCAGGAGTCCGTTCCACAACTGAGGTATAAAAACTGAAAAAGCCTGAAAGCCCACGGTCGATTTGTTAAAACGTGGACGGGTCTGCAAAACTGCCTCAGAGGAACGAAGACAGCGTCCCGGTACATATCGCCTTGGACGGTCCTTGATGAACGCTGGTACCGTCCCATACAGGTTCTTATGTGCAATGCATAAGCCCTGGAACCTGGCCATCTGCTTTAATGGGAACCAGTGCAATTGTTGCAATAGTGGCGAGGCACGCGCCCGTCTAGGTAAATTATATAATAATCTTGCAGCGTCATTCTTGACTACTTGGAGCTTATCCAGCAGCTAGTCCAGGAGCCCAACGTATAAAGCATTGCCATAGTCCAGCTGCGACACAAAACGTGCTGCCACCACTGTTCACATCGTTGAGAAGGATAGAAGAGGCACCAATTGAAAATGCTGCCTAAGTAGGCCCACATAGCTACCCACCACTGTTGTCACCTGCCCGGTCATTGCCAGATTCTTGTCCAATTTAATGCCAAGGCTCTTCACAACAGGCACAGATTCCGGGGTAACGCCTAATTCCTGAGGCCAAAGACCATCCATCCAAGGGTTATCGTTAATGGTGATTGCCAAGACCTCTGTCTTGCCTGGATTCACTTTGAGAGAATTAGCCATCATCCAGTTCACCGTAAACCTAAGGATATTCTGCGCGTTCAACTGCGCTTGCCTAGAGTTATCAATCTGCAGGATCAGCTGGGTGTCATCTGCATAATTAAATAGTTGGCAGTCCAGCTGTGCTAGTGCTGCCACCAAAGGATTGAGATAGATATTGAACAGAAGTGGGGAAACAGCAGATCCCTGGAGAACCCCACACAGGAGTTCTTTTTCTCTAGAAACATAGCCACCCAGCTGTACCTTCTGTGATCCGTCCTTCAGGAACGAAGAAATCCACCGAAGAGCGGACCCTGTAATCCCCTGCACTTGTAATCAGTCCATGAGCACTTGATGGTCAACCGTGTCGAATGCGGCTGTAAAATCCAATAGGATCAGCGCGGAGGACTTGTTCCTGTCAGCCGCCAGCCTGAGATCATCCAGTACCGAAAGCATCACCAGTTCCGTACTGTGATGGGCCCAAAAACCTGCCTGGCGAGCATGGAGCAATTGGTGCTCCTCCATAAGTTCTGCAAGGATTCTGTTTACATGTTGTTCCACAATTTTAGCTGGGAAAGGTAACCTAGATACTGGGCGATAATTCTTTAGGTTTTTGGGGTCTGCCGCAGCCTTCTTCAATAATAGGCTTACCATAGCATTCTTAAATCTGAGTGGTACTTTCCCTGCCACCAGGGACGAGTTCAGAAGGGATAGCAGCTCACCCTCCACCACAGGAAGGCCATTTTGAACACTTCAGGAGGACAGGGGTCTTCCGGCGAGCCAGATTTAACAGCTGCCATTGACCATGCTAGGGCCTTGAGGTCCAATGGTGGAAACGCTGAGAGCTTCTCACCTTGGAAGCCAGTCACCTCAGCCACTATCAGTGGGCAGGGACAAAGCTGGACATTTCTTACTTACTAAGAGTGGCCCAGCAGCTTGATTTCTCCTCTTTCAGCTGATTGTCCCTCACCGCGAGGTGCATCTTTGAGCACCTGCCCAGTCGATCTAACCACTCTGCTCCCGAGCCCCCCCTGGCCTGGGTCCCAATGAACCGGCTGTGCCCCTGTGCTCCAAGACCCCTTGTGACCTGAGCTCCTGTTTGTGAGCCCTTGGACTTGCCCGCAAGTCCCCCAGTGCAGCCTCTTTTCAGGTGGCCTCCCTTCTCCGTAGCGCACCAGCTACCAGCCTTGCCAGCACCTTGCTCCCGGTAGAACCCAGACGGTATATAAAAAGAAGTGTTATTTTTCTAAATTGGTCTCCGATTTATTCTTTGAGTGTGTGACTCATTTACTGCCTATGTGAGTACAACAAATGCTTAGCCCTACCCTCTGATAAGCCTAACTGATCGCCGACACTACCACAAAAGAGAGCGTTAGTATCATCTACTTTTGCCTCTGTAAACCAATTGGGGACCCACTGGACTCTCTGCAAAGTGTACTTCGTTTTAGTACACTATATAGAGAGAAGGCTTCCTACAGTCATTAAATGCAAGTATTCAGGGTAAGAAGTCTTTAAATTCTTTAATGTGTGTGATAAATGATGCCGATTCTAAAATTTAAATGGTATTGGAAGAATTCTCTTCTGTTTTGAGAGATGAGGCTGGTTGTGTTCAGGGTTTTTCACATGACATTGTTTTAAAACTGTGAGGGCTCCAGTTCTAAAAGGAACAGCCCCTGTCCATCCGTTTCCTTAGACACCGACTGACCGCATATCCTCTCCTCCTTTTTCCCAAGGAACTGCATACCTTTTTCGATAGAATTGTTTTAAAAGAGAATGCCTTACTAGTTGCGTATAAAGTGAGGGATGTTCCCTTAAGTGTATGCAAAAAATGCTTAACAGGTTGTGTGAAGAAAACATTATTTCTTCAGTTGAATACTCAGAGTGAGTTTCGAGTATTGTTATTGCACAAAAAAAATATGGAGGGATCAGATTATGTGCAGACCTACGATCATTAAATAAAAATATAATTGCTGAATGTCATCCTCTTCCTAAAATTCAAGCGATGCTGATACAGACAAGGGATCTCAAAGCAGCTGGAGAACAAGGCAGTCCTTCTGTAGTCTTCCGCAGGTCCAGGAGTGTAGCAAAGAGTGGGTTTGAGGTTCCACTATTGACACCTTGTGCCAGCTCTGCAGTGGAAGAAACATCTGGCGTTCCCAAATCAGTTCTTGAAGTACCATATTCATAACTTTTAACCATCAGTGGGGGAGTTACATTGAAAGGTTAGTAAAATGGAGTATCACCATTTTGGACAGGGTGATCCTTGCCATTATAGGCAAATTTAATGTGCGTCAAAATGCCATGTTACTTTTTATTGCACTCCGCACACCAGCTATGCTCCCATATCTGACACCCACCTCTTTGTGGTAAATTTTTACAGCCAAGAATTTGAACATATGGGGCTCCCACTCGCTGCCTAATATAGGCAACACGGAAAGGGCCTGAACCCATTCCTGAGAGACAGGGGATGAACATGTCATATCCCAATTTGTATGCAAGCCTGCGATCTGCCCCAGATCTTTCACGAGTAGCACTGCAGAGATACAAAAGTATATTGGACGCATAAAGAGAAATAACATACTCTATACTATACAGGGGAATTCCCCGTCCGTGTCCGTCTATTCTCAGGATCCCGGCGAATGGCTGCCCTGCCAAAGCAAATAACATCGAGGAGAAGGGGCACCCCTGTCTAGTTCCACAACCTGACTCGTAAGCCTTTGATAAGCACTGACCAGTCTGTACTCTCGCCTGGGCATTAGTGTACAACAGCCTGACCCAACCATTTCAGCGGTCTTGTTTGTTCAAGAGTTTCATCAGAGCTCTCACATAATTTCACAGTTCAGTGTACTTTTAGGATGTAAAATAGTTTTTCATGCATGACAATGCAAGCACTCCGTAAGAGGAGGAATGATACACCAAACAGTCAGTAGCATATACCTCTAGGTATATTTTAAAGATTTGGGAACAACAGGTGAGCAGACAGCTGTACTGTCACAGCAGACCTATAAACTGGAATTAGCTAAAAATGGTGTTGGCCACTAATACCTCCCCAACCAACATAACACAATCTTTAGCAGCTCAGCTCAATCAAAAGCCACTTTAAATAACAACAACAACAATAATAGCAATCACAATAAAAATGCGACTAAACACTCTTAGAAACGCTAGACAGGATTCTTTTCGACACAAGAGAAGCATGCTAACCCAAAACCCGACATTTCTTCTCAGATAGAATGACCATAAAAGAGGTCCTCCTGAAGAGATCTGCTTATCAGATTAATCCTGACATGCATTTCTGCTCATAGATAATGTGTCTGCTTAAACCAACATAAAGTATGCTTAAACGAAATAGGCGCAGGACTATTAAATGGAAGTCAGACAGAGCCATAAAACTCCACCACCTCAAATCAATTAAGAAAGACTCCAATTATCTTCCAAACTTAAACTACCACACACCACTATTAAGGAAATTCTACACAATTGCAGATCAGAAAAAACACTATATTATATTATTTCTGATGCTATCACTGACTTCATGTTGACTTCCTATCACCTCACTGAATACTAGCTAAATGTATATTCTTAATCAATTCAGATATTTTGGTTACCTAGGCCATTCCATCATAGCATAATGTGTATTTGCAAAGCGCAATGTTCACCCATACCTTGGGTCTCTTGGCACTAAAATAACAGATGTTTATTGTTTATCATCAGATAAGAGACTAAATCCCAGGATGAAAATAGCTTTAACTAATAGAAGTACACTTTCATGCAAAACAAAATTAACATGTTTAACTGTTATTCTTCTGAAACACAAGCAGCTGCATGAAACTAATTTCTTAATGAAACTCTATACCTTTACATTAAGTATCCTCCTACAAGTCGAACAAATACTTTACTGCCACCAACAAATGCCGTGCAACAAAACATCAATGGAGTCAAGTTCAGCCTTCAAAGAGGGCAAGCAAAAAAGATGTTAATGCCAGGTATTACCAATATCTTTTTCAGCAGCTTGACCTTGAACAATGCTCAGTTTCCCACACATACCAATGTAAAAATCCTCAATTTAGTTATACCTGACCAAATCAAAATAAGTTGTCACAGATCACTAGAAGTGGAGTGGTCTGCCCACTGCTAGTCCCACTGCACATTTCTATGTCCACAGGTACTCACACAACTGAAATCCTTGCTCAAGATCGTTTTAAAAAGATCACTTAACCATGTCACTGAACAAACTTTGAAGTAATTTTCAACTCAAAGTGCCATTGACAAGAGAGCACCTCAAAAAAACACAAAAACAAAAGTCTTTTGCTATGGACAATCTCTGGTTCTCAAGATAAAGGAACTCTATAAACTGGAACACAATGGGGATCAAATAAAACCACATCTAAGCTCTTCAATCTAACGGCTGCAAGGAAAACAAGCATTTGCAATGCAAATTGGTCTCGCATTTTCTTGAGTTAGAGGTATTGGCGTTGTAAATGATAATATCTTTTACTCATGTTATGAGTGTATGTATGTGGTGTGTAGTGGAATTATGTGGGTTGGACTGGAATTGTTAGTTGTGGGATCGTGTGGAGTGGTGTGGATTTGTGTAGTGGAATTATGTGCCAAGGTGTGCAGTGGAATTATGTGTATAGTAATTATGTGGCATTGAGTGTACTGGGATTATGTGGAGTTGGATTCTGTGTTATGGAGTGCAATTATGTGGAATGGTATTTTGTGTTGTGGAGTGGTATGTATTAGAGTTTAATTATTTGGTGTGCTGTTAAATTTTGTGGCATGATGTGGAATTTTGTGGTGTGGATTGGATGTATGTGGTAGTTGTGGAATTGTGTGGTGTGGAGTGGATTTGTGTTGTGGAATTATATGGCATGGTGTGCAGTGGAATTTTGTGGATAGTAATTATCTGGTATTGAGTGTACTGGGATTATATGGAGTGGGATTGTGTGTTATGGAGTGTAATTATGTGGAGTGGTACGTAGTGGGAGTTTAATTATGTGTTGTGCTGTAGAATTTTGTGGCATGATGTAGAATTCTGTGGTGTGGAATGGATGTATGTGGTGTGTTGTGTAATTGTATTGTTAAGTTGAATTATGGGGTTTGGTGTCTAATTATGTGGTGTGGATTGGAAATGTGTGGAGTTGAATTGTGTGGATAATTTTGCCTTTTTGGTGATGCAAAAAACAAATAGGTAGGAGGTAAGCTCCAGATCTGTGTCTTGGGGTGTTAAAAAAAAAAAAGATCTAGGTTCAAACGGTTGAAGACTTTGGACAATAATCATACAGGGAGAAATGTATCAGTCCCTAATATCCTTATAGAATTCACTGATGGTCATGTCAAATCACAACAGGGTATACGGTTATCTTTTTCTTCATGTAAAAATGCCTATTACAGTGCATAAATTAAATACGCTTGCATGCAAACTTAAAGAAAAAACAACCAAACCCAGCTGGTCGTAAAACAGACCCTCAGTCTGAAATTATCATGCCATGCAAAAACATGACTTATTGACAGAAAAACCTTACAGAGGTGCAGCTGACAACTTGCCCTCATTCAGAGGTGGGCTTTTCAGCTAGCGTCAGCTAGCGACAGAGTGGGATGCACACCATTCTTTCTACAAACAAGTCAGTTTTGAGGAAGGTTTTAACATGGGAGAGGGCTATCCCGATGATTCTGGTACATACGATAAATGTAAACCTTTCTGCATCTAAAAGGTTAGGTGGCAGGATGCTACTTACATCAGACCAATGGATTTTGCAATCTATACAAGGGAACAAACTAGGGTTTAATTCCCACCCTTTTCAGCTAAGGCCTCCCCAGCAAATAGCATCCAGTGTTATAGAAAGACATTTGATAACACAAGAAGATCAAGAATTGCTTTACAAAGGTGCTGTGTAGAAAATTTCCCTTCATTCTTAAGATTTTCAGAGCAACCTCTTTTGGTTCGGAAAGAGGGTGAAGGTTATCGTCTGATAATAAATACAAAACTATTGAATGATTTTGACTATACAGGCATGTCGAAATGGAAGGGGCACATTGTTTGAGGGATTCCTTACAGACTGGAGATTGGGTGGCAAAAATTGATCTAAAAGATGTTCATCTAGCTGGCACCATTCATCAACCTCACACATACTTTCTACAGTTTGTGTGGAACAACTAAAGATTCCAATTCAAGTCGCTCCCATTCAGCCAATAGTGGACTGCTGCTCTGTGAACTGACCTACCTTTCACTTCCGCTACTGGCTTTGGCAGCAGGCATTGTGACAACAGAACTCGATTGTAATAACTTATTACAGTTCACTTCTGATGTGTTTCTTTACAATGGGCGACTGAATGCGTCACAGGTCACCGATTATAAAGAAATTAGTGAAGGGCGTTTTTTACAAGGATAGCAAAATCCCATGTATTATAAAACAATCCAGGTGTGTAATGTCGTTTTAGCAAAAGCAAATTCTGATCCATGCATAAATTGTGAAAATAAGGAATTAAACTGATTTGCCACTATGGGTGCTGCTTGTTTAATATGGAATGGAACAAACTGACATTACCACATATTTAGTTGCATGTCTGACATTTATGCTACTGAAGAAAATGTAGTCAGTTCTTTATGATGTGAGCAGAAACAAAAAGAGCAGGTTTAGTTTGTTCCATTTGTTCACTCCTGAGTAACAATGTTAGGTAACATGTGCGGAGGAAATCTATTTGCTCCATTTCCTGTTACACAAGCAGGAGGAATTATGCAAAAACATATCGCCCTGTAGTTGCACCTATAAAATGTATGTATCTAGTAGGGTGCCAGGTGATTTTTCAAAGGTGCCAGGACATTTTCCAGTAGTCAATGTAATTTTGCAATGGTCTTTGCACCGACTGACTGGTGCAAAAATGACTTCTGCACCGACCATCCTTTGTAGAAATAAAGACACTTGGCACCAGTGAATGGCACCACATGTAGTCATGGTCCACGTGTCCCTGTACTAGTATTGAAAAGCTACATATATATTTGTTCACATTTCGAATTATTCACTGTGGGCGGTGGGGGCGTTGATTCTCATTTAGAATTCTCAATTTCCTGGGTACATGGTTCGCCTAAGGGTTTTAATTATTTCAACTCAAACACACACTGATTCTAGAATTTAAAAAACATGTGGATTGTATAAACAAAGTAAAACTTCCATTTACTATGGTAATAAAAAGTGCGCACTGTGCTCACCCAGTGGTGGCTGGTGCTATTTTAAAACGGTGGGGCGTATAAGGTAGGGCTGAGTTTTACGTAGCAAGTGGGTGAAGCAAGCATGTCTGCTTGACATAAGGAGAGTGCAAGTAGTTCTCCCCCAAGAAAATGTTGAAAAAAAGTGGAAAATGGAGCCTTACAAAGCAAATTTTAATAAAGAATCTAGTGAAAAAGCTAGAAGGTTTATGAAGCAATTGTGAATTTGAGCTTGAAATTTTTAATCACAGGAAAAACGGCCTCATATGTTACTGCATTAAATGTGTTTAACATGTTACTGTAGTGTGCATATTGTACATTGCGACAAGCAAGGTTTTTAATTATCTTACCTGCACAAACAGTTGCCTCTACACTGCATCTAGTTGGTAAAACAAACATCTTCATGCCATATTGATTGATGAAATAAGCACATATTGGACAAGTACACTTGGAAGGCGACGAAAAAAAGGTACTAGACCCATCATGTAGACTTTGCCTTTTGTAGCACCTGGACTGGAGCTCGCATTAGTTCTCCTGATTCACCGACATCCCTGTGCATCCCTTTGTGTTTGGGCAATCAAAATGCCCCAATACGGAAAACATCTACTGACCAGTAAAAGGCACGAAACTATTTACAGGTTTTTTTCTTTAGTTTTACATAGCGTGAACTCAACCCGAAGGTATTAGAGCGCTTTACATGAATGAGCAACAGTTACATTACACCAGGGCACATTCTTTTTGTGTTTTTTAGGCACGGGGAGATTAAACGATTTGCCCAGACTCTCACAACGTTGAGCCCATGCCTAAAAACACGTGTGAAATGTTGCTCTCCTCTCTATGATTAAGTCAAAATGTGTGAAAAGCAGCGACCCCTTCCATCGCCCCTCTGGCATCCAAGTCGAATAAAAGTTGACTTGCAGACAAAACTGGCCAGCTAATTCAAACATGAAAGGTGTTATTGTAGCCACTGGCACTCAAGCACTTGTGAGCTCCTGCGCCCACTCCAGCCCAAAAACAACTCGAACAATGTGCGAACCAGCATCGGTGTGAAATGCATTCCCACCCTTTCTGCCAGTAATAAATAATTGCCAAGGATGCCACAACAGCAGATCCTAAAGGTAAACTCACATTTTGCCACTAGCCCCGCAGCCCTGCCAAGTATCACACATCAGGCGTGATACTAACGCATTTTTGTGCAGTGGTCCGCATCACCGCACTAAAATGCCAGGTCACGCATTTGTAGCGCCTCCTTGACACCACCGCTGGTGCAAGGAAGTCAACGCCCTGGCCAAACACATTGAGCACGCTGCGCGGATCGCATGCTTCTCTGCTTGCAGACTTTGCGATTCAAGTAGCGTGCAAAGTCTATTGCTGAATGGCAGGTCAGGAGTATTCGCCGACCTGGTGGCTCATTGCTGCAGCATTCATTATTAGCACAGCTGCTGCGTGCCGGCCGGGGGTACGGCATTCACGTGACATGGTGAGGTCACGTGATTGCAACAAACAGTGTATCTATAACTGTCTCTGGGCGCGCAGGCAGGGCAAGCAGTAGTTACGTTTTATTCGTTTGCCGCTGCCCGCCACGCCGCAATAATTCTTTTGGTGCCTCCTCGATCATGCGCGCAAACACCGGCTTTCACTGGATGGGCCGCACAGTCATGGCAGAGGCAGAACTTGAAGCAGGATCGGATGATTATTACAAAAGATCCAGCTCAGTTGAGGTGAGGAGTACCCCGCCGCTCGGACCACCGCAGGCGTGCCTCGGCCTCTGTGAAGCTCACCCGGCCCTACCAGCGTTAGTGGCTGCTGACTCGCCGTCCTGACCCTGCTGCTCGCCACTTTCGGCCCGCTAGGTGCTCTGTGCATTGTGGTATAATCGTGGTCCCGCGGCCTAGGGGTTAAACGACTCGGGGCCGGACTGCTGCCTGTAGCTGTGACTGTGTACCAGCCTGGGGGGAAGGCGCCGGTTGCCGCCGGACCGTCTCCTGCGTCAAATAATAGAAGTAAGTGTAAAATTAAACATCACTTATAACCTCTGACATCGTTAAACAATCGGTGCTCTTAATAAAAGTGATGTCCCTTTGCTCATTAGATTTATAGCAGCCGAGTATCAAAGAAAGGTAATGCCTTTTATTTTACGTTTGTCAGAGCGGGAGAAATTAAAGCGGAACACCTGCTCAAAATTTCGGTAGTGGAGTCTACATTCAGTGCCCTAGCGAACGATGATGGGTACTTTCAAGTGAGGACATCAAATCTTTAAAAGTCCTCATCCGCGTCCTTCTCTCCCCGCCCCCACTATAGCAGTCATTATGTTATTTTTAGGTCTCGGCTGAGCCAGCGCATGCGCTGCTCTGGCGAGAGTTTTAGTAAGCGGGTTTTGGAAGTGCAAACAGTAGCTTTTGCTGGCGACTAGCCTGTGTTCACGCAAGCGTGCACGTGCGATCAGGCGCCATATGGCTTCCCTCGCCATCTGGACGCTCGCGTGAACGCCAGCTGGTCGCCAGCAAAAGCCACTGTTTGCACTTCCAAAACCCGCTTACTCACCAGTACTTTCACGGCCGTGCGGCCAATGCTTGTAATTAAAGAAATCTACTTGGACGCTTCCTCCTTTGCACTCCCTCACCCATCTATGCCTTTCATGCGTTTTTTTTTTTTAACCGGACATATTGTCTGCTCCATTCCCCCCTCCTCATCCACATCGGGGACGGCCACGAAGCGGGCACATCTACTTAGCCGCTCGGACATTCTCTCCTCGCTTCAGCCCCCCCAACCCCCAACACGGAGCACACGTAACTTTTTTTTTTTTTACCATCACGCTATAACTTTGAAATACGCTCTAACACAGCTCTAACCGCCCACCCAGACAGGATCTCTTACTGGCAGGTTTACACGCTCTTCTTTAAAGGACAGTAAGCAGCTTTGAGCCCATTTCGTATAATAAATATGCCTCAAGCCATTTCCCCCACTGCGAGGACGCCACACTTCATAGTTCAGGAAGCGGGGGCCAATGCTTGTAATTAAGAAATCTACTTGGACGCTTCCTCCTTTGCACTCCCTCCCCCATCTATGCCTTTCATGCGTTTTTTTTTTTTAACCGGACACATTGTCTGCTCCATTCCCCCTCCTCACCCATATCGGGGACGGCCACGAAACGGGCACATCTACTTAGCCGCTCGGACATTCTCTCCTCGCTTCAGCCCCCCCCCAACCCCCAACACGGAGCACACGTAACTTTTATTTTTTTTTACCATCAAGCTATAACTTTGGAATACGCTCTAACACATCTCTAACCGCCCACCCAGACAGGATCTCTTACTGGCAGGTTTACACGCTCTTCTTTAAAGGACAGTAAGCAGCTTTGAGCCCATTTCGTATAATAAATATGCCTCAAGCCATTTCCTCCACTGCGAGGACGCCACACTTCATAGTTCAGGAAGCGGGGGCCAATGCTTGTAATTAAAGAAATCTACTTGGACGCTTCCTCCTTTGCACTCCCTCCCCCATCTATGCCTTTCATGCGTTTTTTTTTTTTTAACCGGACACATTGTCTGCTCCATTCCCCCCTCCTCACCCATATCGGGGACGGCCACGAAGCGGGCACATCTACTTAGCCGCTCGGACATTCTCTCCTCGCTTCAGCCCCCCCCAACCCCCAACACGGAGCACACGTAACTTTTATTTTTTTTTACCATCAAGCTATAACTTTGGAATACGCTCTAACACAGCTCTAACCGCCCACCCAGACAGGATCTCTTACTGGCAGGTTTACACGCTCTTCTTTAAAGGACAGTAAGCAGCTTTGAGCCCATTTCGTATAATAAATATGCCTCAAGCCATTTCCCCCACTGCGAGGACGCCACACTTCATAGTTCAGGAAGCGGGCGCTCTGTTAATTAAACAAGGAATCAGCGGACGTTTCCGACATTGTTCCCCCTCCTACCCCATTCATGCTCTTTGTGTGGCTTTTACACGGAGGAGTTTTGCATACATACAGGGTCGGAATGGATTGGGATAAAAAATTAGCCTGGCGTCCTAAAAAGGTGGCTCACATTTGGGATTATGCCTTTTCGCAAAACGCTGTTTTAGTGCTTTAAATATTATGGAAACAAGCATTGGCATAGCCAATAGGTCTCGCCTTTGGGACCTTATAAGTGTTTAGCCATGCAACAGATGATGTTGTTGCACCAAGGATATTGTACTGCATAACTAAATACTTATAAGGTTCCAAAGGCGAGACCTATTGGCTATGCCAATGCTTGTTTTATGCTTGACGTGAGAAAGTGGCAGGCACACTGCGCCGGTTTCTCACCAGATAATCTGACCCTGCTACAATAACTGACTTTGCTGAACTCTGCAGAAACGTTCTTTTGTTTGCAGTGGCGCGGTGCACACTCTCAATGAGAGTGGTGCAGATCTGAGTCCTCGTTTTGTTTAGCAATCAGCTGAGAAGGGCACTCGGTGCTTCAGTTTCTGGTGCTTTCCAGCAGTTGTAACATCTTCTTAGAGTGCCTTGTTGCTCAAATGGGTGCAATTCTTGATATTTATATGTTTTCCTGGTCTTCATTGCTTGATTTGGCTTGCGAGAAATTGTCACTCGTAGTTATTGAAATGTCACTCATAATTACACTCTAATTATGAAAATGTCACACATTGCAATCTGAAACCTTGGCAGCTATGGCCCCGAGGGACAGCTCTGTCTCTGAGCAAGCAACATTTAACCACTGCGGCCTGCCTACGCATTGTTTCAGTAGCCCAGTAGCGATGGGCGACGGTGGCTCAGTGAGGATTTTGGAGGCTGGGAGAGTAAGGGAATCCCACCCTTTCGCAACTCATCATGGGGTGGGGTCTGTGTCCGTGATGCTTACTGATCCGACTTGGGAAAGGGAGGAGTGGGGAGCCATTAATCACTGCCATGCAGCCACTCCCCGAGCTGATGCTCATGCTGCCTGGAGTCGCTGCAAAAAGTGGCACTGCTGCGCGTCATCTAGGGATTGAAGCCAAAGCCCCCAGATAATGGAAAGCCAGGGCTGAAGTGATTTAAGCCATGCGCACTAGTGCATGTGTCAGTGAAAGTGCCTGCCTGACGCTTGCCTGACGAGGCAGCGGCCTCGGTTCGGGAGGAAAGTTGCTGTATTTGTAGCTCTTTCGTCCGTTTATAACATTTATTATAAAAACGACAGTTAAAACAGAGCAGCAACATGACAACAGGATCAGGGAAATACATCTTCACAGGCACCCTTAGCAACGTCGGCGCCACAGTTATTTTGTTATTTTTGTCACATTAGCGAGAGAGCACTGCTTCTCTTATAGGGTTATCATTAACGATGCACTTTGCAATCACGTGTTTAGTTGTGATTTATTGGCACAAGCCGCAGATGTCACATCACCAACAAGTCAAAGGGGATGATAAACTATCAATGGCTGGACGCAGAAATGTTCCTTCCATCTTCCTCCAGGGTTGTCGAACGAAGGGTTGACACCCTCCAGTAACCACTTTGCTCCTCACTATCCTAAACATGTAGAGGAGATAGGTGTCTGCAGTGCAGACCACAAACCGCAGGGAAAAGCTCTAGCAATACGTCAGCCCGTGAAACGGTGCTGGTTTATTGAAAGACATGAAGCATTGATGCTGTATTGTGCTGTCTGAGAGAGAGGCAGCTGCTGAAATCTAACTTCTGAACAAGCCAAGAAAATCAGAATTCGAAGAGGTGGTGGTCAATCACAACACATGCACGCATGTCCAAGTAGTTCGGGGTCAATGACCTGCTCGCAGCGCTCTTTAAAAATAATTGGCACAATCCATCCCTAGGCAGAAATACGTGGATACGCACATTTTCCTTAGGTCCTGTATAAGCTTAGCTTTCAATTTGAGGCATTTTTCCACTTGTGAGAGTTGTTGTCAGAATCAGGATGAGAAATCCTGGATTTTAATGATGGCTTCACACTTTTGACCGCAGCTTGTGTTCTCGACCAATTAGCTTAATTTCTGTGTGCCTCTTTTCCACTGTCTACACTAGCAAGGAGGGGTGGGAGGGGCTGCAATGCCTCATGCCTTCTTCAAACATGACTTCAACAAGCCCAATCCCCCTTAAAAAGAAGCCCAAAAACAAATATCCTACCAAAAACTGACGGCACACATCGAAAAGTGCAAAAAGGCAAAATAAATACAAGCAAGAGAGTGGAGGTACTGCACGGTAGGTAGCACTAACATAACTCTGGCATTAAGAGGAGGTGGGAGGGGGAATACTATATCTAAATGTAAGCAGCTATGGCGCCGAAGCTGAACACAGGCAAACAGTAACACAGCAGAAAACCTAGAAAAAAAGAGCCCCCCAAAGAACAGATAAAGAACCACAGCAGAATGACAGTAATTAGTCCCTGCTCTGTGGGAGGAATGGCAGAAAAAAGGAGGGACAAAGAGGCAGGACTGACCACTAGCAAGCAAGGATTTTTAAAGGACACAAACAAACAAATCAAAAGTAGGGGGATGGCTTTAATCCCACAAGAGAAGTATACCAAAGTATACAAGAGGTCGTACGCTTAAGCTTGACTAAAAATGACAAAATAATGAAGTAATACTATCTAAAATGTGCCACATTACGCCGCATAATTAGCCTTTTCTTGATGCATAATTTACTCAACCCTACTGCATAATTTGGCCCTCCTCTGCCGCATAATTCCAGTGGCCCTGGGTATGCTGTAACAAGCTCCAAACCCAACCAAGA
Source organism: Calotriton arnoldi (assembly GCA_963921515.1). Classification (NCBI taxonomy): domain Eukaryota; kingdom Metazoa; phylum Chordata; class Amphibia; order Caudata; family Salamandridae; genus Calotriton; species Calotriton arnoldi. The sequence continues at coordinate 1,462,784 of CAWUFW010002736.1, read as the reverse complement.
TGCAGCTATTGACAAGAGAAAACTTTGAGACTTGATGTTACTGCAACTGAGGGGGAAAGCAGAGAAAAAAGTATGAGAAAAGCAAACAGCAAATCAAATAGCGAACCTGCAGACAAGAGTACTGAAAAGTGGGGAAAAAACAAAGGTGCAATTACGCAATGCTAGGACACGAACTCTGGGAACCGAGAAGCCTGGAGTAATTTACAAACCATTGTTTGAGAAAAATAGACCAGTGCACATTAATTTTTAGCAGGTAAGTATGACGGAATATCTCACCAGTCTCCGGTCAATGGCACGCTGTAACAAACTCCAAACTCCACCAGGATACAGATATAGATCATAGGAAACCATGAAACTTGGTGTATTGCAATGGAGAAGGAAAGCGGAGAAAACCCACAAGTAAGGCAAACAGCAAAGCAAATAACTAATAGGGAGCCTACACACAAGAGAACTGAAAGGAGGATAAAACAACAAAGGTGCCTTTACGAGAAGCCAGGAGACTAACTCATGGGAAGGAGAAGCCAGGAGCAACTCACAAAGCATTGCAAGTCAAAGGTTTAATGTATGTAACATCATTTTCTGAGCTAGAGACCTGCCAGTATTTGCTTTGACTAAGCAGCTCTATTCAGTAGTGGCTAAAAGAAAATGGGACCTTGTTTCGCGAAGGGGCCCCACCATTACTGCACCACATCTTTGTCTCCCACTTCCTTCCTTCCAAGCCGTTGCAGAGCTGAGCTATCCCACAGATTGCACAGACCTACATGCGCTGATGTTTTACAACAGAGGTAAGTCTCAGGTACGACAGCTGAGTCAGACCTAACATCACAGAGCTATGTTTCAGATTAAACAGATATAAAATTGTGAGGAAATGTATCCCTCGTGTAACCATGTTTATGCTACAGGACATGACTGATAGAACATAAGCTAGATTATTGATGAGTTGCCGGGGATCAGTCGTTATGAAGCTGAGAATCTCACGAAAGAGGCTACTGAAACCTAGGTACTGCAGGCAATTTATAAACAATTGGTATACAAATTCACATGCCCTACATTTTTTTTCCCAAAATGTATGCTGCATGTTTACTTTTACTTCAACTTTCTTTCCTTTTTCGCAATGCCCCATCTAAGTACATTATCAGTTATACGCTCATGACTGAGAATATACTCGGAAAGGGCAGAGTGGAAATATTAAACGTCATACATATTTCACAGTCAAGGATCATAGACAAAATTGCTTTGCAAAACACAACAAGGTTGTGCCCAACTTTGCTATAGCAGGAACCTGGGGTAATAACATAAAACACACAACAAAGGTTCACTGTAGATTTATTGCTGAAAGATAGCAATTACACAAATGTGTGGATGCAGATACTCTGCATCAGTGGTAAATTATTCACAAATAATACACCATGTTTTCATGACCTACAAAACTTCTATAATAAATGTAATGACCAACCATAAACCAGTTATCCTTAATGCAATGTATTCACAAAGTCAATAAAATAGCAACAGTCTTGTGAAATAATGTGCCCAAAGTGTTCACGGGTGCCCATGTGAGTAAGACGTGAATTGGTGCATCAAAACAGAAAAAGACGTATGACTCTTGATTTTTCAAATGATTTACATAAATGGAGTCAAAGTAGAAGTCTACATGGCGTCTATGGTCAACAGTATTTCAACCTGAAGTCAATTGGAGGTCATCATCAGGACGGGGGGGATGCGCTAGAGCAGAAGGATCTAAATAGAAGCAAATAAATAATTGGAATAAGGGTTCGGATAGACAAGGTCAAGAGAGGTAATAATTTAAAAATATATTAAAATTACGTGGGCCATTAGTCCTCCTGAGTAGGAGAGAAGAATTAATGAGGACCCAGTAGTGGCTGGTAGAGCAATCAAAACTGTGTGAAAAAAATTAACCAATGTCAAGAAAGGAACAAAGGGGGGCGAGAGGGGGAGGAGGCAGGGCCGGGGGTGAGGTGGAAGAAAGTCTTACCTTAGGGAATAGGTTAGTGTTTCTGATCATTAGGAGTTGGCTGGAAAAAGGGATACGTCACGAACCTATGTGGAAAAACAACAATTTATCAGTCCAGCTGGCTGGGGGACGTGGTACAGAAAAGGAGGGGGAGTAGTTCAGGGAGTAAGAACTTATCTCCCAACAACGAAAAAGAATGGGAGGTAATTTGGAGCCGCTCCTCAGTGTCAACAGTCCCTGCAAAATGCCACAAGCTCAATTCAATAGTAGCGGTTGGCAAAGGCCGCTGAGGCCTGGGAGTAAATCTGCACAGAATAAAAATAGGCCCTCAAATTTATTGTTGAAGTTGTGTAGGTCATGAAAAAATGGCGTATTATTTGGGAATTATTTACCTCTCATGGAGATTGTCTGCATCCACGCATGTGTGTAATTGCTTTCTTTCAGAAATAAGTCTACAGTGAACCATTGTTGTGTGTTGTATAGACAACACTGCTATCACATCTTACAGCATCATATACTTGTGTTCCTGTTCAACTTACAGAAACAGAAAGCAAACAGTGTACACAATCTAAAATGCAAGGGCATCGGATGGCAGCCATCACAACATCATAAAAAGCATTATTTGCTTAGATGAAGAGGTGCCTAAACACAAGTTAGAAAATGAAAGCCAGAGCAGAAAGTGCCCATTGAAACCAAGGAAATGAAGATAATTAATATAGTCTGCCAAAATCCACTTAAATTATCATTCAAGCATCCGCTTTATTTCAGAAATTCAACCATTTTGTATAATGAGTATAAATTATCCTTCAAGTATCAGCTAAATTTCAGAAATGCAACTATTTTATTCCCAAACAATAGCCTGCTGGTTTCTGAGAATGCATACTTGAAATGCTAACAAAGACATATTTGGGTACATTGGCTTAGTGCTCATAAACAAAACCTTTTCATGAACCAAATACTATTCTTGTCCTGAATACTAATTTCTCGTTTTTAGCAAATTTATGTTGGCCTCCAAACATCAGCTTGTCATTGTGGTAAAGGTCCCTTTCTTACTACTCCCACACAAGTCCTAAGAAAAGGCCCAGCTTTTAGGCTTCTTATGGCTTATAGACGCTGTGAAATAAATCTCCTGGCAGGGGAAAGTTTCTGCGAAGTTCACCACAGCTTGGGCTCAGATATGGGACACTGTACATAAAGTAGACGGTTAAAGTCACAATAACAATTTAAATTTCTTTGAAAATAAGAAAAAGAAAATACTTAAAATTTTAGTTCTAAATACATGCTCCTCCATTGCTGGAGGAATGTTCAGTGGAAACAAGAATGAGATAACATCAAAGAGTTTTGTTATCTACCCATTGGAAATTATTTTTGGTGAGGCATTCTTTGGAGAACGTTAACTAACTTCTTCAGCAGGTAATGTACTCATAAATTCATTTGGTGAGCAGTTCAGGAGTGGATGGTTCCTGGAAAACTTAGCTGTTTTACCTATATAAAAAAAAAATATATCAAAAGCTACATGTATTCGATAATGTAGTGATGTCATCCTTTATTATTGGAGAAGATGTGAGAGTTCCTGACCGGTGTAATGGCAGAGAGAGGATTAACTAATCCTCTGAACATCTAGTGATGATCAAAGGTTTTTTGATTTAAAGTAGAGCAAAATAACATTATAAACTATGCTCTTAAGTCAGCGCAAGAGTATTAATCACTGTGAAGGTTCCATTAGGAAGCACAGGTGAAATCAGTTGCCATTTAAACTTTATTATAAAGGTGGCAACCCCTCTTGAGGCTAGTGGCTCAGAGAAGAGGGCCATCATACATCAGTCACTATTATTCAGCGAAAAATAATTTCCGACAGCCTATCTATTATTGACACATTGTTGGGAGGAGAAAAAAATATCTAGGGTAATCAACCTTTGGTGCTACATTGGGCAGTCAAAATTGCAAGATCGCTGACAACTGGCAAGAGGCACAATTCATTATATCCAATCAGCAATGCGCAAACAACCATTCAATAAACAAATGCCTAATTTCATCTAACTGCAAGTAAACACTTTGGATTTCATGAGGGCAGTGAGCAGACATCATTTGACTTCCTGTTGGTAGTTTATGGCAGATTGTAGACCTATATGAGGGGGTTAGATTAATATATGCACAACCTGATATTTAACACATGTTCTTTCATGAAATGGTACGGTCTTAAAAGAGGGCTACTGATTTATTTCTCCAGCACTGGCACTTTCGGTTCTCCCATAAAAGTTTGACAAGACACCTTCCTGAGTGCATCCCTGCAGACGCACACGGCTCGCAGGGAGAGGCGGCTGACGAGAGCTGGCCCAGCAGGCAGCTGCCTCACATCACACATGGAGTCCCGGGTCTCTCCTGTCGGCTGGTGCTCACAACCCAGTGCGCAGAGAACCCTCCCGACGTGCTGTGCACACTCCCAGTGCACAAGAAGCTGGTGCACAAAGAGCCGTCCGGACCTGCTGGTGCACACTCCCCGTTCACAAGAAGCTGGTGCACAGAGAACCTTCCCTGCCTGGTGGTGCACACTCCCTGTGCACAAGAAGCTTGTGTAACCTTCCCTGCCTGCAGCTGCACACAGTCTAGTGCACAACAAACTTGCACAAAAGCCAATCCGATCTGCTGCACACCACTCAGGAGAAGTGTACTCGCAGAGACCTCCATCCAACCTGCTGCACACACCCCTGAGAGGGGGGTCGCTAAACCAAAGAGAGGGCACCTCCAGCTTGTACGTGTTTGTCCACATGCCACCCTTCCAGTTCTAACCCAAGGAGAGTCAAGTCGTCCCACAGAGAGCCGGGGCAGCCTGCACCCACACCTGGGAAGGAAGCGCTTGGCTGATCGAAGCACCTCCCGGTGTAAACCCAGGGAAGAGAGCGGCTGGTCAGCGCGAGCCTCTCCACTGCATATCCTGTTCAGTGGAGGTCTGGCATGCGGCACCTCCCCCACGTCCTGCTCGGGACAGAGGCGCTTTGCCAGAGAAATACACCCCAGACTTGAGTTACCAAGCACTAGGGGCATGCCTTCCCCTCTGCCCCAGCGAGCCCGTAGTCAGGTAATGTACGATGCCGCCTTTGTTCCAGTGTTTCAGACCGCTCTGATTGTTATTGTGTTGGCTCTGTTTTCGCTTTATATATATATATATATGTATATATATATATATATAAATAAAAACAATTCGTATTATCCAGTCTTCCCCTCACATTCACTGTAGACCAATGTATTTTAGGAAAATACCTTTTTTTTAACATTAAAGTCATATCTTAAGGGGACTCACCCCGAAGTAGACTCGGCATATCTGTATTTTAACCCAGCGATAAGCAAACCCACATGTTTCCTGTACAATCCATTCACGTCCAAATGAAACAAGCAGTCGAGATTGTCCCGGCACCCCCGAAAGTGAAAGCGCGCACAACGCGCTGAAAGTAAACAAAGCACGTCGTCCTGCATCAGGTAGGACAAACTCAAAGAATATAGTGCTTACGGTGTAAGAACCGAAGTAAAGGGGCCAGTAGCCATGGGAGGAATCAAATGACGACACGGCCGTACTAAGGAGGGACTAACAAGCCTATTTAGGAACCAGAAGCCAGCATTTACGAAGGCCAAAGAGACACGTCAATGACAAATATGGGCGGGGTAGTGGGCGGGGCTTCTCTCCCGTACTGAACTACCACAGATCTTCCCTAGAGCAGAACTTGCGCGCTGACTCTAGGCTCGACCTAAAAAAGACAATTGACACGTTCCTCTCTAAGGATTATTTTCAGCAAAACAAAATTCAGGCCTCTCACAACAGTCCAAAAGAACTATTGCAAGTTATCAACATCAATTCAAAGCAACCCTGCCCTATCACCATCCTGGTACAAATACAAAGAAAGTTTTGCCTTCTTATCATTCATCAGGTGATACATTTCCATTGATTTTAACTTGAAAGAGGATAATAGACTATCTCCAATCTCCAACCCTAGATTAGGCTCCACGGAATTTCAGAGAAATTCCTCACCAAAGTTGTAAAGTGCAGAAAAACCACATTTTATTTCAATTGCATCATTTCGGCCTACTCATCAACTCATACTTAAAAATTGTAATCTCCCTAACTCACCAAAATTGATGCATTCACACCACCTCTAAAGAAACTTCATGCTGGCCCCAACTAAATCACCAACTTCAAACCAATCATCAATCTATCCTGGGAGGCCTAACTAATTAAGAAATGCGTGGCTGAATAATTCAGCGCATTCACTGAGCAAACTTCTCACCATCTATTAGTCAATGTTCTGCAATGCTGTTGCAAGGAATCCATAGCTATTAACATTCTCAATGACATATCCACCATCCCAAACAACGCGGACACATGACGTCTTGACTTTTTCTGCAGCCTTTGACCATCAAAACTCAAATACATCCTTGAACACTATCTTGAATTTGAAGACATGGTACTCACTTGGTGTAATTATTTTCTAAACAACTAGTTATGATGGGCCACACCACCCCGGTAACACGTGGAGTCCCCGAGGAGATTTCAGCTCCAATGTTAATTAGTCTATATATCGAATTACCAATATGTGTATGGCACCCATATCAATTTGAAAATCTTCCCAAATCAAGATATGTATGCTATGAACCACTGCCTAAGGAAACTTCACCTGCACCACTGGGCACAGCCCATCACTTATTGGCCTAGTTCCCAATCAAACTAAAGCCAAAATCGTTCAGCATTGCTTGACTATCCTGAACAAATCAAGCCACATCTTCTCTTGCCCCGAAGTAAAATCTTAAAGTTTCTGTATCCTGGATATATTCCAGCTAAACCACATGCTCACTTTCAACACACTGGCAAACCCTCCGGATTGGCTCTTCAATCAGTAAAAACCTAAAACTATGTCGAAAACATTAAGACTTCTACCTTGTGGCAAATGCATTGCCAATCTATTATGTTAACTATGAGAATGCCACCCTTCTAGTAGCGATGAAAGCCAACCTAGAACTACTCAGAGCAACTCTAAACTTTGAAACCAGACATTTGCCTTGGAAAAAAAGATTTACCTACATAATTTCCTTTCTTAGAAAACTACATTTGTTCCCCCTGTGGCGCTATCTTAATTCAACTTAGGATGCATCATATTTAAATCTCCTAGACTTCAACAAAAATAATATAGCTGCTCCTCCATGTAAATTTCAGGATGAAAAGACTCCAACTGAAGACAAACTAATTCAGGCATAATGCTGCAGCAGTGCAATCAATCTAAAGAGCAGCACCCCCAGTCAGTGGAACTCTGTCAGAACTGAGATGCACTGAGAAACATGTAATTTTTTGTATTACATTTTGACCAGTAACTGTTTTTCATCATTCCATCGATCTTCCCAATAGCCCTCATTTCACTCCACTAACTTAGCCACTCATTCCACATTTCATACCTTCTCTCCCATGCTTCCTTACCCCACCCCCAACTTCCACTCGTCCATCCTACAATGAATGATCCAGTCTATCCTGTCTTTAATCCATTCTTTTCCCTCATCCCTAGCACTTTCTATTCTGCTCATTCCTTTTTTGGGGGATCTCTCCCACCACTTTGTTTTGCCTTCTCAAACTGACCTTTTTCCTGCTGTTTATTTTTAAGCCTTTTCCATTTCTCAAACTTTTCTATAGACCGCGTGCTGACACTTTCTTTGTGAAGCAAGGCTTAATAAAAATGTAAAATAAACAACAAATACATTTTAAAAACTCTGTGTGCATAACAAGGGTTTCTGAAAAGAGAAAAATATCAGTAAAGTGAGAAACTGAAAACATGTACATTACAGTGACTCACCTGTTCATTTTTTAAGTGGTCAAGATACATTCCAGGTGTCTGGGCAAACTTTTTTTTAGTCATCCAGAATTCAAAAGGGACTTCATGAAACATTTGGTTCTTCTCTCTCACACTCAACTCTTTTTTTGGAAGTGGTGGATCAATATATACCATCTTAACTGGTTCTGCTCCTACAGAATGCAAAGGTTAGATAAAGAATAAGTGAAACTTAATTACATTTCAAATTAGCAACTAATAATGAGGTGACAGCAAAGCATTCACAGACACAGTTTAAAAAACCTGACTTTACTGTCTGAACTGTTTGTGCAGTCATCAAAAAAGCATCTGCTGATGGCATTATACCACGCGGGCCCAATAACTTCCAAAAGAATGCTGTGCAGGACAGTTAAGTTGGCCAAAGTAAACCTCATAATTTTGTTCTACAATGTTCTCTGCCTTTATCCAGAACAGAGACAGGCTGTACAAGGTGATTAGCATGCATTCCTAATAAGAAACCCAAGGAACACCACAGGACAACACGGAGGAGGTTGAGGTGTGACTGCCAATTTTTAACAAGTGGAATATCTTTGAAAGGAAGAAGTTGAACAGGTGTAGCACTGTGCCACTGGTTCTCATCAGGTGTTCCAGGATCCACAGTAGACTCCCATGGTCAACCATGTCGAATGTCATCATGAAATCTAAACACTACCAGGATGCAAAAGTCACTCCAGTAAACATCACCCAAGATTTTTAGCTTAGCTGTTTAAATGCTACAGCCCGCATGGAAACCTGATAGGTAACAAGGTAGGTTTCCCGATTTTATGTGAGCAGTTAAAAAGACACACATTCCTCAAAGGCTGTGCCTAGCCATGAAGCTTGTAATTTGGCCACATTTTAGAGAGTTAGAGGATATCACCTGAGAGAGAGATAGGGGCATTTATTATTTCATTATAACTTTGGAATGTTGAAAACTCTACTGAAGACAATGGAGTAGCTCAGGCTTATTATGGCTGGTATAAGCCCGGAGCTCCAACATTCCAATGTCTGTCTTCACGTTTCTCTCTTTTTAATTAAGAACATTCTGCCCTTAATGGGTGGAATGTTTTAACAGCCTTATGGCCCTCCGCCTCGGGCTACACCAGTTGTTAAAGGCCCTCTGACTTTGGTTCAGGACCTTTAACAAACCGTATAGCCCTTGGCAGCGGGCTATAAGTATATTCCATTTCACAGCAAAGATGGCAACGTTTTCTTTGATGATCTTTTGAGGCTTGAGGTCCCAAACGATCTTAGTGAGCCCCTCTAGGCATAAAGATTCCAAGTAGGACCGCTGTAGAGACGTTTTGGGAGAGAATTGCTCCTTGCAATGGGTCACGGGAGATTGGAGTCTTTGATTGCGCAAATGTTTCCACTGAATTTGGTAAGAACATTGGTTCCTTTGACCCTGAGAGTGAGTGGCACTGATTTTGATGCAGGAGCGAGTTTGGAGTGTATGAAGTGAAATAGATCCCCTGACAGGTTGTAGGATCTCTCCACTTGCTCATGAAATAATTTAGTTTTGCTGCCACAATGGCTTGTTTTTATTTTTTCCAAAGTGATTTTAGTTTCATTTGAAGGATGGGGGCTTTTGTCGCTCTCCAAGCATTTTCTGTAATGTGAATTACTCCCCTTTGCAATTCAGTTAATCTGAGAACCCAGGTTGGTTGGATTTCCTACATAGGTGTTTTAATTTGACTGGAGCAAGTAAGTAGAATGTTGCCGTTATTATCTCAATGTATTTGGCGAGTATGTTCTTGGCATTAGTTAAGGGAGTGCACAGTAACAATTTAAGAATAAAATGCTCTTCAAGTGCTACAATACATATAGGTTTTTAAGTGGGTGTTATTCAAGACTCTTTATTCTGGACCTTTACCCATTATACAACTGTGAGGGATAAAGAGTTGGAATGATACTGGGAAGTTGTCCGATCAATCAATTTCCAGTTGTGGTGATCATTTGACTAGTGATGGACTTCATAAGAAGAGCACAAGTATCTGTCTCTTCATGTGCTGTGGGCATATCAACAGTTGGTATAGATCGGGCTTCTCCAATGAGTAGTTTGTAAGGTACTGGTAGCTCTCCAGATAATTGTAAGTAGCTCTTTAGTGTGTAGCCTTGACTACTAAATTAGAAGCTTTTACTAGGTTGAATTTATCTATGTATTCCAAAATTGAAATATTTAATGTGGAGACTTATTACTAATATTATGACATTGGTGCCGGGGCAATGCAGCTACAGCCGTCACGTAATAACCATAGTTAGATATTCCAAATTCATAAAAGTTTTTTGACATTACTGCTGGGAACCCTACCTGATGCAATGAGAAGATCACTGCTGGTAGTATTGCTTAAAGTGCCCACTAATGTAATCTTCTCTGACGTGGTCACAGTTACCACCACCGTTACCACACTAATAATGTTAGTAGCTCGGGATGATTTTCATATAGCATAAGTAGCTCTTATTACAGAAAAGATTGGAGACCGCTGGTAAAGCTCAACTAGCTGCAATGGAGCTTTGATAGAATTAAATGTTTTTGCAGTTGTATCCCAGTCGATAATAAAGTCTTCCAGAAAAGTGTTTTTTGGGTATAGCATGACGTTTGTTGACTGTTATTCAGAAAACTAGGACTCAAAATATGCTCTTTTGTTTAAAGGTGTGGTAAATGACATTCATATCATGAGGGTAGGATGAAGAAACAGGAATAAAGAAAGGCTGGAAGAGACATGGGAAAACCCTGGACGACTGATTATGAAGTCTATGTTACTAGGCAAATGTATTTAGAAAGAGGGCAATTAAACACATAATTTGGCTGCTTGAAATAATGCTTATTTTCCTAAGTAGCATGAAAGAAAGACCTTGCATTATAAGAGTCAATGAGCGCTTCAGGGCAAATTTTATTCACTATTATTTAAAGAGCAGCACTTGTAGTTCCGCTGTCAGAAAGCACTTTTTTCAGTCCGCAGCACTGGAAAACATAAAATTGGGCTTCCACTAGAAATTAAACATCCTCACATGCCTGAACTATCACATCGGCCCAAAGCACTTCAGCTACAGCAGGTATAAAACAAAAAAGCATAATATCTGTGCAGTCTCTGGCAAAATTAAGCCTTCGATTCACAGTAGTTATGAAAATTAGTTTTTTGTACAAACTGAGGCTCATATAAAGTTGAGCAAAATAGGCAGGAGCTGACAGATCACAATTTTGCACTTTAATGATAGCTTCATCTGACCTATTGCCTGCCTTCAGACTATCCTCTAAATTTGCCATGGCCCACAACCACTTGATGTCATAACCCATAAAGATTTTTGCAATGCAGAACCAGGACTTCAGCTAGAAGTAAATAACCATTTCTTCTACATTATAGAATCTTCCTCAATAGTCATAAATGTTAGAAGAGAGTCAGAAGATATTAGAAGTCTTCTTTTTGTCTCCTGGGCACATAAAGGATCATTTTTAAAGAATAAGTAACAGTATTTCGAAGTAGCTCATTATTAGCCAAACAAATTCTTTAAGGTGGATTGACCTATTTTAGTGTCAGCTTGTGTATCCAAATGTAGGCAGCAGTGCTTTGGTAATGCGTGCACCGATGTTCAAGTTTCAGTTTTTTAGAGATCTACTAAGAGGACATTTGCTTCCACTTCCCCCTAGATAAATGAGCGTAGATGTAGCCCAGCCCAGACAGATGTGCCCATAAATAATAAAAAGTTTGTTGGATTTCCTAAGCGTATTCGTTTTATCTCCTTATCAATCTAACATCAAAGGAATGCAGAGATCTCCCTGCTGAAGTGGATGGGTTGGGAAAGCATGCAGGTAATAGGATTGTCTGATTCATATGAAATTCCTAAACGCCTTTGGGTAGAAAGATGGATCGGTCTTCATGACCACCCTATTTGCATGAAATAGTGTGTATGGTTCTACCAGTAACAACACCTGGATTTCACTAACTCTACAAGCGGATTATACTGCCATCAAAAAAGCAGGTTTTCAGTGACAAATGCTGCAGTATAGCCCAGTGAAGAGACTCAAAAGGAAGACACATTGATCTAGATAAGACCAGAGAGTTCCTAAGATGGTGATGATGTTCTTATTGAGGGGCAAGGGGGAACACTTTTTTTTAGACCTTCCAGGAAGTGTTTCACTACAGGTATCTTGAAAAAAGAAATCTGATCTGGTGTCTTCCTACACGCTGCAACTGCAGCAAGATGAGCCTTTATGTAAGAGAATTGTAATTTCACCTGGAATAGGTATGCGACGTAAGGAATGATGATATTCTATTGACATGAGACGGGAACATGGCCATTATTTTGGCACCATTTGAAGAACCAATTTCACTTCATTGCATAATATTGATCCAGCGCTACACTTTATCAGGGATCGATACTCATCAATATTTCATACAAATGGCCCATACACATTCACCCAACTCACAAATCCCTGTTGCGCTGGATGGTCAAGTTTGAATGTCGCGAAAAATTATTTCCTTCACAAATTCACGTTTAATACTTCTAAATACATAACTAGACCTATATATCAACTCTCTTTCCTCTCGGTCGACGGACCAATTAGTTGAGTAGTTGATGGTAATAATAGAACTAACTATATAAACAGCTAAATAATCACAGACTCTCGGTATGATTAATAAAGTTTATCTCAGATAAATGTAATTGATAAATGCTCATCGCATACAGGTTGCAATGCAAACAATGAATCCCACAAAAGGAGAGAAAATCAATTAACACAATGCAAACAGTGTCATACTCATCATCCAATAAACAATATGCATATGAAGGAGTGGATAGAAAGAGAGACATAAGTTTCAGCGAAATAATGCGAAACAATATACTTATGACGGAGTGGATAGATGAAGAGACATAAGTTTCAGAGACAAAATTAAATTTGCAAATAATTATGCAAATTACGAGTCAGAAGATAATACAAGCCCAAAGATCAATGAAATACCACTCCCCTGGCCAAGGGAGTAGTGGGGGTCTCCTGAAATAGAATCAGGAAACAAAGATTTCAGGAACTGGACAGGATCAGCTAGGCCTCTCTGCAAACCGACGGACAGCGACGCATCTCCCCTCTCAACCTCCTACCGCTGCACCTCCACACTCATAACCACACCCCCAAAGGCACCCCAGTTATACCCTAAAACCTACATGTCCAATCCACATTAATTGAAACATTGCACAGAATTCGACTGGTCATTGGATGCTTGGGGGGGTGGTGTATCACACCACTGTGATCTCATTCAAAATTCTTCATGCCCATTGTTCTACCCCCTTTCCCATTACATGTTGGTTGACCAGTCTATACAATTTTATTCTTGCTACATTTCATTAATTTCTCAGCCACGTCTGCGGAAGAAGTCGTGAATCCCACTGCCAGTCTCATCTTTTGGCAGGCAAACAATGTTCTCTTGAGCTGATCAACCTTGAGCTAATATTCATCATCCGCAGCGCTCAGCACTTCTTTCGGTTTTGTCAGGTCATTTCTTGCTCATTTTTCAGCCCCTCATCTATCCGGACAATTTAGGAAAATACAGGCCCATTCGGCTCACTATGACGAAATAAACACATACATTATTAATTACATGGAAATGCATCCTTCACTGTTTACCACCCACCTTTACACTATTCCCTGTTAATATATTCTTAGCATAAGCTTCATGCAAAGCGGCATTATTTATTATCGTTTTCAAAGCAAGATGCAAGATGCGAAATGCGGCCTAAACATGCATTAATCTCGTTTCTTTTGAAACGCAATGTAAAATGCGGCCTAGTTTTTTCATGCATTAGTTCACATAAGTGCACGCATGCGCAAAGCGGTTTCCCATGTAGCTCATGTGATTTGCGTGTTAGTTTACACTGCACACTGTTAATAAGTATTATGGGGGAGTTAATTCGAGCAGGTTTCTTTTTGCGAAACCCTGCTCCATCAATATGTACTTGTTGAAAAGTATTTTCCCTCATTTAGAACAGTGGCATAACAAAAGCCCAGCAGTGCAAGGTGGCGCCGATCTCCATGGGGCCCCCTCAGCACAGTAACCTGGCCTGAGAGCTTCTCGGTGAGTCCAGAGGGGGGGCCTCTCCACGTACTTTGCTGGGGGCCCCCCCTGAGGTTTTGTTACGCCGTTGATTTAGAATCCCAATGCAAGCAGGTGTATGATTTAAATGTCCATACCATCGGACTTCAGAAGCCATGCTGCCAAATTCAGTGACTTTATATTGGCATGCTGAAATTGCACCTGAAGTCTGGTGAGAAGATTCTGTTTGTAAGGAAGGTCCAGGTACCACCACTGCCTCTACCATTTTGGAGCTATCAGTATAATTTTCAATAGAGTTTTGAGTAATTTCAACAGAACTGCTCGAATAAGTGGAATGGTTGTACAGGTATACAAAAATCTCTTTGTCCATTCTATAAAAAAAGGCTTTGCTCTGGAACCCTGGACGAGAAGTCTCAGCATTTTTTTGTTTTAAGCTGTAGTGAGCAGATCTATGGATCGGGTTCTCCACTGCGCAAAGATGTCTTGCACAATTGCGTCACCTAGAACAATTCTAGTTCATTTTCATAAAATCAGCTGGGGAAGTTTGTTTGTTCTGGGAGTGTGCACCGCCTTCAATGTAAGATCTCTTGCTAATACCAAATCGTTTCTCTCTCTTGTGAAAGAGTCCTTACTTCTTCAGGTAGTATCTCACTGTGGTGTTGTGTGTATGATTCAAGATGTCGGATTTCAGCAATGGCAGAAAAGCTTTGAGCGCTTGATGTGGTGGTCATGCTTCCAGGTAGCTGATGATGAGAGAATGTTTCTTTCTCCTTCCATTGACCCTGGACTGATAAATTCTCTTGATATGCTCCCCATCTATCAATGAAGCATCTATGACAATTGTCTATAGTGGTGTTTCTTGCTGGAATGGAACTACCTGTAAGAGATTTCTCCACCTGCACCACCACACTAGAGATTCCTTTGCCAGTACTTTCAGAATTAGCTTTTTGTTTCTGAGACTACTGGTCTTTGAGTAAATACTGCAATAACCTCATATGGAACCTTGCATTTGGGACAATGCAGGTACAGGATGGCTTGGTGCATATGAGTGATGAAATCTGAAGAGTTGTAAGTTTGTTGCTGTTTATAAATCAAGGGCACTTGTTCTGTATTTAGATAACAGTCTCTCCTCCGAACAAACACTCTGCAGTTGAGGGTACTTATTGTGGCCTCTAGATAGGACAGGTGTTATGCTGGGGATGCTATTGATGATTCATCTGGAGAACTGGTCTGTTCAGCAGGTAAACAGTCTTGAAAGTGAAATATGTATGATCATAAAAAAGTGGTTGGTGGGGCACAAGTTATAGTTAGCTAAGTAAACTATAACCGGTGGCCACAGAAACTGCCTTTTTTGTGATACTAATAACTTTGGCACGGTTTGAGGAATCTCCACAAAACTTTCCAAAAAGGTGCTCTTTTTCGCTTAGTGTGTGCATGGAAAGTTTAAAAGCTCCCGCTAGCTGGGAGCAGACTCTTGATCTGTTTCCCCGAAACAGATCAATAGATTGTACCTGCCCGGAGGGAGCAGCGTATATAGCCTGCTCCCTCCAGGCGGAAGCAATATTGCGTTTGCTCCGTTTGGTGGGAGTTTTAAAAATGCTCCCGTCAGAAGTTTGGATAATGTCATCAGTGATGTCATACAACATGTCATGAGTGATGTAATACATAAGGTACTAAGCAGTGCACGGCGGGGAGTGCAAGTAATAGTGTAGTGTAGCTCCTATTTCCCTAATAGGCTCTGCGCATTGGAATAATATCCCCTATAGGTTTGACATAGGACTAAGGTCAGTATGTCCCTATCGAGTATATTAAACTTAATTACTTGTGCCAGCTAGCTCAGAGGCAACTAGAAACTCCTTGACAAACAAGAAGGGAGTAGTTTCTGGCAGCCGCAAAACATGACAACTTTGTTTCCCTTTAGAATCAGAACGTGTCCCAGAGTCGTGGAAACAATAGATAACTATTTCACTCAGCTCAATCGTGCATGCTTAGTTTTCCTCAAAGTTACACAGAAAGAAATAGACGGGCGTTTCAATAAAAGATTTATTGAACAGTCTTGTTTCTCGTGTAAGTAAAATGTGCAGTTACGATCACAAGACAGTATGCAAGATAAATAATGTACAGCGTAAGCAGTAGAAATAAATAATACTGCGATAGCATTATCTCTTAGCAGATATTCATTCACATAAAATAACAGACTAAAAAATGCGAGTACTCATACGATGCGTTTCTAAGCTAGTTCTACCCCAATGTACCTAACCTAACCTAGGTGTAGGGAGAGGTATGAAGTAGGTGAAGTATTCCTTACTATGGTATACTAAGAGTATGTTAAGCCTAGTATGCCTAGTATGCCAAGAGTCCCTCTAGGTTCTAGTCATCTCCATACCTTTAGAATGAGAGAGGTAGGAATCTCTTTGCCAGACTCGAACTCCAACACCCCGCGAGGGAAGTCAGATCACTGGAAGCTGGACTCTCTGCGTGCAGGGATGACAGCGTCTTCTCAGTGCGTCAGGCCGGGAAACGGGCTCCTCTGAAGTCGAGGTCTCCTCTAGTTTACAAGGGCTAGGGAAGGTATATTTATACCGGAGAGGTACCTCAGAATGTTAGCATCGACGTGAATCGGACAGCGGAAGACGTCATGAATGAACCCCTAAGGTATAATGGTTCATGCATAATGGATGAGTCCTTGAAGAAATCAATAGTCCTGTGCTAGGGAAACTCCCGAAGCCTAAGGGTCTGTTCTTCAAGAACTCGTTGTGACGTTAGGGTGGACGGATGTCGGAGACCATGCCTGTATTTGGAGCGCATGGTTTAATGCCTAAATAAGGACTTGGATTTTATGCCTATATAAGGGCAGGGCGAATTGTGCCTATATAAGGACATGATACAGGAAAGCCAGTGTATGGACACCCTAAGAGGAATACTAACTACAACCGATGAATTTCCAGATTGTACCCGCCCGGAGGGAGCAGCATAAATAGCATGCTCCCTCCAGGCGTAAGCAATATTGGGTTTGCTCCAGTTTGGTGGGAGTTTTAAAAATGCTCCCGCCAGAAGTTTGGATGATGCCATCAGTGATGTCATTTGAGATGTCATCAGTGATGTCATTCAGCATGTCATGAGTGATGTAATACGTGAGGTACTTAGCAGTGCATGGTGGGGAATGCAAGTTATAGTTAGCTCTGTGTAAGTATAACTTTACTTAAAACTTTACTTTTTTCTGTGAATTTGTGTTTTTTTTTTTTTTAAACAAACTGATCTATTCATCAGACCAAACTAACGTTACTTTAACCCCTGTTGTTTCAGTGAAAATATATATAACATATATTTTCACTTAAAAAAACAAAGGTTGCAGGGACGTTATAGTTACAAAACTATAGAAATTTAGCAGTCATAGTTACCTGAACTAAGTATAACTTACGCCCCAGCAATGCAATGCTTATGACCTCACACATTACATCACTCATGACATGGTCAGTGACATCACTGATGACATTTCAAATGACATCACTGATGACATCATCCAGTGAGTGTAAGTATTTTGTAAATATTTCTGAGACTTAAAGATATATACTAAGCTACTGCATAAGTTAAATCACTATTCTTTTTTACTACTAATGAGTGAAACTGTTTCTAACATATGTCATCGGAGTGGCTGTGTGACTATCAGTGAAGGAGTGGGTATGAGAGTGGCTGTATGGGTATGTGAGTGGGTGTGTAAGTGGGTAAGTGTATGAGTGGGTGTATGAGTAGCTGTATGGGTGATTGAGTGACTGTGAGTGGCTGTATTGGTGAGTGGGTGGGTGTGTGATTGTATTGGCTGTATCGGTGACTGAGTGGTTGTGTGATTGGCTCTATGAGTGGGTGAGTGTGAGTGGCTGTATGGGTGACTGAGTAGCTGTGTGAATGGCTCTATGGGTGAGTGACTGGGTGTGTAAATGGCTCTATGTGTGAGTGACTGGGTGTGTAGGTGGGTGTGTGAGTGGCTGTTTTGCACAGGAAGTATCTGTGTGAGAGGCTGTATAGGTGAATGAGTGGGTATGTCAGTACATTTATTGATGTGTGAATTGGAATGGAAGTGGTTTTATGGATGAGTGAATGGCTGTATGGGTGAGTGACTAGCTCTGTTAGTAGCTGTATGGATGAGTGAGTGGCTGTGTGAGTGGCTGTATGGGTGAGTGAGTGGGTGGGTGTGTGTCAGTAGTTGTATGGGTCTGTGATTGGGTATCTGAGTGGTTGTGGGTGTGTGAGAGGTTGTATGTGGGTGTGAGTGGTTCTGTGGATGATACCAGTGATGTCATCAGTGATGTCACTGACCATGTCATGAGTGATGTAATATTTGCGGTCATAAGCAGCGCATTGCTGGACGTAAGTTATAGTTAGCTCAGGTAACTATAACTGATGAAATTCTATGGTTTTGTATAAATAAAATCTGAGCCTACCTACAACATCCCTGTAACCTTTGTTTTTTTCAGTGAATGTATGTTTAAAAAAAATTCTTATTCCCAACTATAACGTACCTGTAACCTTTTCTTTCTTTATGTGAATTTCAATTTTTTTTAATGTTATTTCCCAACTATAACGTCCAACTACCTTTTAATTTTTTAGTGAATTTTGAAGGTTTTTTGAAATTTTATTTCCTAACTGTAACCTTTGAGTGTGAGTGGCTGTATAGATCGGTGAGTGGGTGTGTGAGTGGTTTTGTGGGATTGAGCGTCTGTACGGGTCTGTGAATGGGTGTGTGTGTGTTGGTGTGTGAGTGGTTTTGTGGGATTGAGTGTCTGTATAAGTCTGTGAGTGGGTGTGTCAGTGCTTGTATGGGTGGATGTGTGAGTAGTTTTGAGGGTGTGTGAGTGAGTGTCTAAGTGGATTTGAGAGTTGGTGAGTGGGTGTGAATAGCATCCTTGTCAAAATGACCTTGCATTTTCACCCTGAGCAGACAGTCTTCATTGGGGTTAACAGGCAGCGTACACCTGAGGAAACGTAGCAGGCAACTTTGCTTTGTCCCCACATTAGCGGCGGAGCGTGTGCCCAAAGACATCATCTTGTTTTTGAGTGGTGGGTGAAATTATTACCTCTACCATCCTCACTCTCTCGCTGGTTAATTACCCATGGTACAGGAGACGTGGTCTGGTGGCTTGGCGTCCGTTAGTGAAAACTGGTTTGAGATGCCAACTCCTCGCTTTATTTAGAAAAACATGTTTATATTTGCTAACCTGTTTTCTAGTTGCTCACTCACAACTGCCCCCGAAGCAATACAAGTTAAATATCAACAGCTCTTTCACCCACACATTTCTACATACCAGAATCCTGGTGTTTTCACCAGGTCAAACAGTGTGGACCGGGGCAAAAAACAGTTATTTCTTTGACATCTGTTCCTTTTCTGCAAAAGACTGAATTGCTTAAACCACGCTAAGCGGAGGGCTCCTATAAACACCACATACTCCGTGCTCCGTTTTAACGTTCAAATGTTACTCACATATCTCTGCAGCTGGCGCAAGTGAGCTAGTCTACTGGCTGGTGGGGGAAACTGTGCTCCAAAAATGTAGGCATGAAAACAAAGCGCTTAGAAACCACGAGAATTTAGCACAACTTTACAGGAATAACAAGTTTCAGCCAAAGCCCTGAGAGAACTTGGAGAAGTTGAAACAGCATGAAGCCACGTATGTAGCCATACATAGATTCTAAGCACCTCTTAGCGCCGGGAAGCAGCGAGCTCCCCTAACAATCACATCTGATGAGCCTGCTAAAGGACGCTGGGTGCTTACTCTGTTCCACCATTACAAGAGACCCCAGGCACCCTAATCTTAAGTGTCCTGTCCACTTGAAGGTGCCAGCCAGTTACCCCCACATTGGGTCACGGGTCAAAATGCAGCCTCAGCCCCTCACCCCGACCCTTCTCATAGACAGCAGGGGCAGTTTATCCCACCTCCCACCACAGCCCCCTCATGCTCTCACCTTAATGGTCTGGTCCATCTGGAGGAGTCAGCCAGTTGCCCCCACATTGGGTCAACCTGGGAGAGAGCAGGAGCCCCTTCCAGTGTGGTCCCCTGTCTCCCTCTCGTGACACAGAAAGGGCAGAAGACCTCATGGAGTGAGCGAACTTCCCTGAAGGCAGACAGCCACACTCTCGGAAACCCGTTAGGGCCGGAGGCCATCGCCCCATCACTCCCAGGGAGGGAGCAGCTGGGTAAACAGGGGGCAGATCAGGACATGATCACCACCGGAGGCATCAAGCTTGCGCTGTCTGATGAACTTGAACTAAGAATAGTGCAGCTTCATATTGCTTTATGTGATGTCTGTCTACGAATCATACAAACACTGTCACCAAAATATCACACAATCGAAGACTATATGAAACCACCCAGACATGCAAGTCATGCACATGTGGGCAGTCAGTGCGGTCTATCTGCATTTTTTATAAACACTTTTTCTGTTTAGGAGAGGTGTACATCTCATGCCTTGCCTCAAGGAACAATATCTAAAACAATGCAAGCAACGCAACTAACAACCGTACAACGAGAATAAATATAACATTTAAATATCACACAAGGCAGGTCGTGGCTTGGCTTCTACCGAAGATGGCCGCACACTAACTGAGCTCCACTCGGTAAGAAAATTACCCCGTCATCCGACATACTATCTGGCGTTCCTGAGAGCCAGCAAGTTTAGAGACCTTGCCCGGCGCATTTTTGGACGCCCTGGTCTTGGCCCCCTCTTGCCCCCGTGATCCTACGTCTCTCGCCGGTGGGCGAGGCGAAACCGGAGAGCTGCGGAGTGGCGAGGCCTGAGGCATGGAGTTGAGTAGGAGTGGTGCTGTAGTGACCTGACGGGGCGGCCGGCAACGAGTAATATACTGTGGGGAGATGCGATGAGGTGGAGGCACCGATGAAGATTGAAAGAGCCGGACCAATCCCGACTCCAGGGTGGAGGTGGCAGTTGAGTTGGGCTGGGCTCTCCCGAGGCCTGCAAGATACGCAACGCCAGTGGAGGGACCAATGGGAGTGACAGAGGAGTGATAGTGATAGAGGAGTGATGCCGTCAAGAAGGAGGTGAGGTGCCGTGTAGCCTTCCGCGTCTGATGGCCTCCAGTAAGAAGAGATTGGAAGAGGTCAATTTGCGGCCTGGGGGCGATGGGGCCCGGTGCGTTGATCGACCTAAGGAGCAGTGAATGAGGTCAGACTGATAGAGCTGTGTAGCTAATGATCGCCGATTCCGGGCCAGGATGTAGCGGGGGTGATGTGGACGCTGAAGGCCCCCCCTGGGCCCTTGGACAATGAGAGTGGTGGTAGGCCTGTCGAGTGAGCAGGCCCAAGACCCGGCCAGAAAGCGAGGTGCGGAGCAGACATAGGCCGGAGGGGCACTGAGGGGCGAGAAGACGTGGGTCCAGATCAAGGAGGAGGGATCAGTTGGGTCACTGGGCCCAACCCTGAGAGACGGCGGGCGCCCAAGAATTGAACAAGCCCCCACGATAAAGGAGGAGGGCGACCAGTTAAAACACGGAGGGGAGAAGAACCCTGGGAGCTTCAGAAAGCAGCCCGCATAGTGATGGTAACGCCCAAGGGCCCTGGAGAGCCCCAGAAATACAAAATGGATAATTATGCAGTCCCGAAGGCCTCCCTGACAGTACAGGGGGAAGGGGCGGCAGAGCCCTCCCTCTGGTCAATAATGGCAGCAATAAAAGATGTGAAATGCACCCCAGAACCCAAGACAGGCACTGTGACTATTGAAGTTAACTTGATCAGGGTGGACCTACAGAAGCTCAGTGAGAAAGTCACAATGGCGGAGACTCAAACAGCCCAGCTTCAATCCACGACGAAACGCCTCGAATCGCAAGTACAATCCTTGACACAGCAGACCACGTCCATGGCAGCAAAACTTGAAGACCAGGAAAGAAGGGCGAGAAGGAACAATCTATCAGAGTGGTGGGGGTCCCAGAGGGAGCAGAGGGCCCCATCATAGATCTCTTTTTGGAGGACTTTATATTGAACACCCTGCTGTCCAAACATCTGTCCAAATTCTTCTCGATTGGGAGGGCGCATCGGGCCTTGGTGCCCCCACCCAAACCCGGGGCTCCCCCACACATGATAATTGCATGGTTTTTCAACTACCGTGACAGAGATGTAATCCTCCAGGCAGCCAGAGCGAGGGGAGATATCCACTTTGTAAATACCCTGGTTCACTTCTTTCCCGACTTCATGCTACAAGTCCAACGGAGGAGCTTTGAGGCAGTTGAAAAAGAACTCAGAGAGTGTGATATCAAATACATGATGCTCTTCCCAGCAAAGCTTCAGGTAATTGTGGAAGACAAGA
The DNA here is from genome assembly GCA_963921515.1 of Calotriton arnoldi. Taxonomy (NCBI): domain Eukaryota; kingdom Metazoa; phylum Chordata; class Amphibia; order Caudata; family Salamandridae; genus Calotriton; species Calotriton arnoldi. The sequence goes on along the minus strand of CAWUFW010002736.1, from coordinate 1,440,606 downwards.
CATGGCACTTCACATTTCTGGAGGAAGCCTGGGAATGGCTGGAGAGTTGGTGCACGGCTGGTCAGAGTGCTGGCAAGATATTGTGGCGCAGCCGCGGAGGACCAGAACAAGAGGGAGTCTCCAGAGAAGCAGCCGGAGGGGGAGTCCTCAGAGACATTGTGAGGTGATGTTGGGGGTTACATGAGCAGAAGGGTAGGCACGCCATGAATGTAAGAACAACAGGGGCAGTAGGGTGGGCACCGAGGGGATGTGTTGGTCCGGGCTTGAATTGGACTGGAAGATACAAGGAGGTCGAACTGTAAGCAAAGACTCCTGATACACCTCCTCGGACATTACAGAACTAAAGGCAACTTGGGGATATCAGACTGTCATTTTTTGCACAGGGGTCGATCTTACTCTACCAATTATCTCTGTGGTGCCGAGGCACCCCCTCATATCATTTTTTGCATGTTATTGTTTGGGCGACAGACGTTCTACAGGTGGGGAAGTAGGGGAATGCTAGACCTCTCTAGCAGGGTTGCAGGGTGGGGGGTCACAATTGGGGAAAGTTGGGTAGTTACTGCAGTATCATGAGCAGAAGAGTAGGTGCTCAGCAGAGGTGCGGGGGAGCCACCATCTTACAGTGGAGATGCTAAGAAGGGAGAAAATCGTTCTCTGTCTACATAAGGTGGACCCGAAGGGGGGAAGAGGCTTTTGTTTTAGATATGCCTGAAACCCACGAGCAGTTGATAAAAGTATGGTCCTGGAATGTCAATGGCCTTAATGGTAGGATAAAGCGCACGATGGTCTTGCAATTCATTAAGAGGCATACTCCGGATGTTATCCTTTTGCAGGAAACTCACCTACAGGGCAATCAGTGTAAGGCACTGGATAGATTTGGGTACACATTGATTGCGCATGCTGACTAAACGGCTGGTTCCAGTGGGGTGGGAGTACTGTGCAGGAGGACACTGCCTTTTACCCAAATGAAAACATGGAGTGAACCGCTGGGTCGATTTGTGGTGGTGAGTGGCCAATAGGAGGGCAGACTCTTAACTTTTGCTCGGTATATGTCCCGCCCAGGTACCAGGCCTCCACCTTTGATCTGCTGGAGCCGATGCTGCTGGAGCTTCTGAAAGGTCGATTGATCCTAGGAGGGGACATGAATCATGTTGTCTCAGTTGAGTTGAATGTCATGGGGGGGGGCGGCCTTGGGGAGGAAGTTGGGTCAATTGGGGGACTTTCTCTTGGCCATGGGTTTGGGTGACATTTGGTGCCATCAACACCCTGACCTCAGATAGACACACACATGTTGGCAGCCCATGGGGGCTTTACCTGGCTAGACTACTTGGAAACACAGACCCACCACTTGGGTGATTTTAAGAGGGCCATACACATAGTGCGGGGGTATCCGACCATTCCCCAGTTGAGGTATTATTAGAGGGTCTGACGAGAGATTACGTTTTACCCCCAAAGATTGACCCATGGTATCTCAAGGACAAAAAATGTAGGGCCAGAATGAGAGAAAACCTGGGGTCTGTGAGCTCGTCGGTGACACACTGGGAGACGTTCAAAATGGTAATCAGGGGACACGCCCAAGCTTAGATTGATGCAATCAAGAAGGGGAAAAGGCCACAGTGCCTCACTCTAGAGGGAGAGATCTCGGGCTGGAGGCGCGCATCGCGGCTGAGGGGGCGGTGTCTTTGGCATTGGGTCATCGGTTGAGTCTGCGCCAGGCGACCGATCGGCGTCTCCTTTCTGAACGACATCCACCTATCTCTGGAGCCCCAATCTCTTGGCCCGCTTTCGTCTCCCTGCCAGCGTTGTTCGCGGCTCCGCGAATCTAATCACACCGGGGACATTCGTTTCCCTGCTTTGAAGGAACTTGATACCGCTCTCCCCTGAATTAAGAGTTTCTTCAACCGTTGAGATTAATCTTCGTCTCTCCTCGGACTATCCTTATGATCGCTAACTTAGTTGCCGTCTGCTGGCAGGAGTTCCTGCTTTAAACATTTTGCCTTGCTTATCTCAGCGTTCAGATACGTCCCTCTGATATTTGTACTTCAAACCACAGCCCTGAGGAAGGTGAGACCCTATCGGGTCTGTCACCGAAACGCGCGTCGGCGCTGATTCACCTCTGTGGACCTATATTTATATAGCGAATCCTATATTGACCTGCAATTTTGCTTCTGGATGTGCTTCTTTTCATTTTACAAAACCAATTTGTGTATTATAGACTTGAATCGTATATAAAAAATGAATCATCATTGTTGCTTGATTTAATTGATATAACTGTATCTATGATGCACAACGCACTTTATTAATGAATTTGGTATATTTTGTGTCCACATTTTATGTTGTTTGTTAAGAGAGAGTATGTATGATGTGCTTTTTTGGATTGTGTGAGGTACGAATGAGTTCGTATGAATCAGAGTTAAGGTATGTTTGTCTTCTTTATGGGACGTATATCATTTTTTGTTTTTTATTGAAATCTATCATGCCCATTATGTAAATTCTAATAAATTTTGATATGCTTTGATATATATTTGGTCAGCTTTTCAGGTGTTGTGATTTATATATGATGCAGTGCACACTTTAAACTAAATAGGTTGAGATTTCGATGTTGAGATTAAACTGTCTATTTCCCCTGCTCATCTCTTCCTCTTATTCACCTCAGGGGCCCCCTTCTTTCTAGTAGATTGACTAGGGATGTCCACCGTTGGCTGTCACTGCCGCTCTCACTGATGGGCCGTGCGGCTCCATTTAAGATGATGACGCTGCTGCGTCTTTTATACATTTTGCAAAACACACCTTATCCCATTCTGCTGGCCTTCTTTCAACGGGTCTATGCAGTCCCTGCTGTGGAGTGGGGGTGCTTCTCGTATAGCTCTGCACAAATTGCAGAGAGGAGTCTATGAGGGGGGACTGGCGATCCCGGATAGTAAGAAATATTACTGGGCTGCTCAGCTGGTTACGGTGAATGGTTGGGTGTTTAGGGACCGGGCAGAACCGGCATACCGAGTGGACTGAATGGCTATGAGAGCCAGGGGATATCGCCGCTTATTGTACGACAGGAAAAAGGAAAGAGGTCTCCTGGTCCACACACAAATGGTGGTAAAGGCGTGGCGAGCAGCAACGAAACATCGAGGCTGGGAGGGCAGATTAACAGAGATGACACCGCTCTGGGACAGTGATATGCTCTGCGGTGTGGGGAAGCTGCAGGGTTTTGATAAATGGAAACTGATTGGCCTCGAGAGATTGGGTGATATGTTGAGGGGACAGGCTTTTATCACATTCACCGTTGTGTGGCAGGAATATGACCTGGGGGAAGGAGAATGGCTGTGATACTTGCAGCTGGGTCACGCACTGCGGGGTCATATTTGTGAGAGGGAAGAACTAGAGGAGGTGTCCCCGCTGGAAGATCGGCTGTTGACGGACCCTCGGACGGATAAGGCAATATCGCTAATCTACAAAAAAGTAATGAACTCCTCCCCGGACCAGCAGGGACCGCTGAGGGTGGCTTTGGAGAATAATCTCAGCCCACTAGAGGATAAAGACTGGGCAGAAGCTCTACAAGGCCTGAGAGAAGTGTCAATACACTCCCACTTCCGGCTGATTCAGCTAAAAATCTTCCATCTAATATACTATTCTAGATTATTGCTACATAGTTTGGGACACGTTGTCAATACTCTGTACAGCTTCCACCAATGTAGGAGGCTGGCTTAGTATATGGTGCACACTACACTAATCCAGACAACCCTTATGGTGATTTTAGTGGTCTTAGACAACCAGAGAAAGCTCTCTAAGCGGTAACTGTGGAGAGCAGCCTTCAGGCTTAGTCCAGAAGGAGTGTAAAGCAGCTTGTTTTACCACTACTATTCATATAGTGTAAGTTAAGTGAAAAAGAACCACACAGTGTAGTTATAAAAATATACATTTATTATTAACACTCACTAACACATTGGATATCGCCTACCCGGAGATATAATCGCAATACACACAATACTTCAACAGTAGAACAGGTAAGTAGCACAAATACACAGTGGTCTCCAGGGGGAGACCAAGCCATATACTAATAAAGTGGAATGCGAACCACGACCAAAGTCAGGATTGGATCCAGAAGACTTGGAAGAGCCGGGGACCCAAGGAAACACCCACGGTAAGTACCCAGGTACCCCACAGAGGCCGTGTGCAGAGTGGAAACACGAACGCGTACTCAATACAAGTCAATAGGGAAGTTGCGGTTGCAGTTTTCAAGAAGAAGGACCCTTCCCACAGGACCCTGAAGAAACCCTGTGGAAGATGGAAGGTTGGAGAGTCACCCCACCCATGGATACCCGAGGAACCAGGGAAGCCGGGTGCTTGGGTGTGAAGTGACGTCAGAAACCGCCGTAGACAACAATGGAGGACTTCAGTGAAGATGCCGCTGGCGAAGAAGGTGAAAGAATCCAGTGGAATCCAAGGGTGGATTCTTGAAGAGGAGTACTTGCAAGCAGAGGGGACAGAGTCTATGCCACTCTGGAGTGACCAGGAGGCATGGAAGACCAAGGGCCACCGATGAACGAAGATGCAGGAGAGTTGACGAGACCTTGTTGCTGAAGCTGTGAGGACCAGGTGACGCTGTGGAAAATCAGGAGCCATTCACGAGCTGTCCCACACCTGAGAGCCAGGGGGTCAGTGTCGGGCGGGAGAACCAACAAGCCTTGGCAGCAGCAACAGACGAGGAAAACAAAGAAGGTGCAGTGTCAGGACCAGCAAGGTCCAAGGGACTCACCAAGTGCAGGAGAGTCAGAGCAGGCCCTGAGCAAGCAGAGGAGCCCACAGAACCAAAGAAGACCCTGAAGAGGACCCACAGGCCAGAGGCACAGAAGTTGCAAAAGGACCTAGAGCAGCTCACAAAGAATGCAGGCCCACGGTGAAGAGGATGTGGTGAGGATGAAGATCTTGGTAGGAGGCAATGCTGGAGGCTGGAGCTTCTTGTAGTCCGAAGATATCTGGAGAAGAGAGTCAAAAAGCCTTAGCAACAGCACGTCAACGCGGTGCACAGGGGTAGTGCTCCAGCGGTTACGACAAGGGATACTGGCTTCAAACTTCCTGAGAAGACAGTGCAGGCCTCGAGGGAGTTCCAGAACCACTACGTGTGTTGCTGAGCCTTTCGAATGTCCGTAGGACATCAGGAGCAGCAGACTGTTCAGATTAGTTGCGGTGCATGCGGATGCAGGGGAGTGACTCCTTCACTCCAAGGGAGATTCCTTCGGGTGTATTTGATGCCCACAGGCCTAGAAAAGTACCTGGATGGAGCAAGGCACAGACGATGCAGAAGCCTGGCAGGTCGACGAGACCAGGAGCAGCAGGAGTCTTCCAGATGCAGTTTCGGTTCCCAAAGCGAAGTCCAACGTGCCCCGATGGTTGAAGATGAAGTGGTTTCGGATCTGAATCTTGTCCCATGACGAATCTGAAGAGCCACCCACAGGTAAGCCCATAAGTACCCAAAGGAAAGGGTTGGGACGATTCAGGGGTCCTTCCCAGAGGAGGGGCTGGACAGAGGGGAGGATACTCCCATGTCCTTTGTCCAGTTTCGTGCCAGAGTGGGAAGGCTACCTAAACTGGTTCCAACTGGAGTATGCAAGGAGGGCACCAAATGTGCCCTTCAAAGCAGTATGGTGGCACTGGCAAGCGCCCCACCCCTGCCCAATACACCAAGTCCTGTCTGGGAGTTGGTCACACCTCCCTGCGACAGGAAACCTATTTCCCACCTTCCGCTGCTCGAGCCTGGCTCAGCAGCAGGAGGGCAGAATTGTGTCTGTGATCAACAGCAGCACTAGCTTGCTGTTAGACCCTGAAAGGCTGGTACCGGGAATACAGCCCCCACTACATGAGATACTACATCCAACACTGGAATCGGTGTTGGGGTAGGATTCCAACATGTTTGATACCAAACACCGGTTTCGGTGCAGCCAATATATGGTTAGACATCTCGTAATTGACTTGATGTGCACTATATGTATAAAATGGCTGACAAAGCTGGGGGAATCGACTCCTAGGTTTGTAGGGGGTGTCCTGCTCATACAGTGCACCCTCACACTTCTAACCAAGCACCCTGCCTTCAGGATTGAAAGGCCTACCTTAGGGGTGACTTATAGGTTTTAAGTGCAGTGACCTCAGATATAAGGAAACTTATATCTGTGGTGAGTGGTGCTGGCACCAGCTCGCACATGCTGCAATGGCAGGCCATGGGAGAACCTTGGTGTACCTATGCCCTGGGTACCTTAGTACCATAGACGAGGGACTTAGAAGGGTACACCAGTAGCCAATTAACAAGGTACCAAAGTACTTACCATAGTCCAATTTAGGGAGAGAGCACAGTGACTGAGGTCCTGATTAGCAGGATCCCAGTCAGACTAGTCAGAAAAACAGAGTGACACCAGCAAAAATTGGGGGTGACCATTAAAGCAGATCCTACTTTCCTACATCTGTGTCAAAGGGGTTGTGGGCTGGAGGGGACCTTCTATCATCTATTGTTGGAATGTCATGTGATTCACGACTACTGGCTCACAAAATTGGGAAGATAATGCCAGAGGTGGTGGGGTTTGAGGTCCCAGTCGAGGCGAAATGGTACCTGCTGCTCGTCACTGGAGATGAGACTTGGTTCAGATATACGAGACAGTGGTTGGCACTGGCAGCGGTGATAGCAAAGCGTAACATAGTGCAGTGCTGGGGAGTAACTTCTCCGCCGAGGGTGGAAGACTGGGAGGCAGATTTAGACTTGTGTTGGCAGGCTGAATACACAATATATCTAAGAAGGGGATGTCCACGGAAATGGGAAAGGGTAGGGGGATTGGCAGGTCTACCGGGGTTCAAAGGACAGGATATTCAGCTATAAAAAGATAGTTATAACTTTATGATGTTTCCGTTAAGCAATACTTGAACTGACCACTGTACTTGGGATTCACGGAGCGACGATCCACTATATTTGTGTCCTTTATGTATGGTTTGCTGAGCAGTGTGAAATGAAAAGAATTAAAAAAATATATATATCTGTATGAAACAACAAAGTACTGAGATATCAGCAACAGTAAACAATACAGCTTCTTGATAGATTTCATATGTTGTATTCTTTCTTCCAATTCATTTTTCATATAAACATAACATCATATTGGCCTCAAACAAGCCACAACAGCCAACACGTGTTTCGCGCGCCACTGCGCTTCTTCAGGGCTTTATAATCATGTCATGAACTCTAATCTTCACTCTCTCCCATATTTCAATTAAAGCTCTTGCTTCCTCTGGTTTTTTTCTCTTTATTCTTTTATAAATGATCCTAAAATCCAAAAGTTCAATATTGTTTTAATCTCCTCTGTCCTGAATCAATGATATTCCCCTTGATACGGGTCTATTCACGGCTGGATGCCTCCGATCCTTCTCCTTCCGATTTCTGTCACCCTAATTGTGTAATATATATATATATGTATATATATTTATCACACAAGGCATCACAAAGTACTAAAAAGACTTGGCTAATAACAAGCTTAAAGCAGTCCTTGAGTGTGCAAATACATAGGCAGCATTAAATATTTTTACAACTGCCAAATCCACTTAGATACTGAACGTAAGGTGGCGCGCATAACTGCTAGCTAAGCCAGCGTCTCATCACTGTACGGCCCAAAGAAGGTGGGCTTCCACCCCCCGGACCACACAAGACTTCCTAGGTGTCATAAGTAGACGAGCGCCCCCTGTGGTAAGCTGCTGCGCACTACAGATGGGGACGCAACTCCTTTCACCCTAAGCACGCACGCAGAAAGTGAGCTGTAGATCCCTCAGTAGTAGGTGCCCCCTACTGTTGCAAAAGGGCACCCATCTACACATACCCATGAAGCGCCAATCACAGTCAGGGACAGGGAGTGAAGGGGAGCCGGGTTTCAAAACACAGATCCTTCCTATCCCCTCATGATCAAGATACTCCCCAGCAGCTGAGTGTGATGAGGAACTGTAGGGGGTTATAAACGGGCAGTTGGAGTCAAGGGGAGTATTAAAAGGGTCCCCATATTGCCATTTAAATGCGGATTAGTAACCCATTGATGACAATGGCTATCTGTGTATCCACTGGCTGCATCTGAGGCGTCCTACCCATGCCTGCCTCCTCTCTTCTCATGCCTCGTGTGTGCCCCTGAGTCCCAGGAGCGCAGCTGGAGCACAAGAGGCATGGGGCAAGATTCTGCTACTCACCACAATGAGTCCAGACCCCATTACTTACGGAGATCTTGGACAAAGCTGTCCAGTCCAGTACGCAGGGGACAGAGCTGCTGCTTGGCTGCCCCGGGAGGTGTGTGAGGAACACAGTTGCGCTGCCCCTTCTCTCTGCCCTCTCTATCCATGTACAAGGACAGCCGGGCAGAGGCGAGGAGCAGTACTCGCAGCTCCGAGGATGAGTCTCTCGTCTCAGCCTCTCCTTCCCATCAGCTCCTCAGCCGAGCAGTGAAAAACCTACACAGGGTGCTCCGAGCAGGAGCTCAACTTCACTGAAGTTTCTTCCAGACGCATTTAAATAAGCCTATGGGACCTGACCCACCCGGGGGCTATACTGTAAACCAACGTGGGAGACTGCACGTGTTTCTTTTTTCTCTCCATTTTTTGCAGTGGATTCGCAACTCTGCCACGATATATAAAAAAATGCTTTTGTGCCATTTTTTGGGGACTGGGCTGAGTCTGAGTACCAAGATGACTGCCAACACTTCTGATTGGCTGCCAATACTTCAACCAATAACTCTGCATGAGATCAGGAGGATTCGCAGAGGGGGTCGCATCCCTAGATATACAAATTTATTATTATGTTTTTTTAATACTGAATGGATTTACACCACATAACAAAAAGGTTTCTTTCTGGATCAAGAGATACCTTTCTGCCAAATTGGGTGTACTTCCGTCCAGTGATTCGGGCTGTAGTTGTGTTCAAAATCCCTATGGGAACTAACATGGGAAACACACTTTTTGTAAACCACCCATCCCACCCCCCCCCTGCTTGACGATTAGCCCCAACACTTTCCATGCACAACTACAATCACCGGCAACAAGGAGTGTTGGCTCCGAAACGCGTTGAGTTGTTGCCATACCATTAAAATCACTGCTTTTGCAATATTGGGAGTCCGCGGCATGCTGTTTCTTTGATGAGTGAGCAGCGCTGTTTGGATTTATTGGGATTCGCCACCCCGTCGTGGAAGGCTCGGGTAAGAGCGAAGTTTTGCTGTGGGATAGATATATATATATATATTGTCAAACAAGGTGCCCTAAAGCATTTGAGAAGTCATTCGACTGCGCCCTCACCATCAGGCATGTGAATGCAGCTCGCCTCAATGCTCCATAATTGTTAATTTATGCCAACACGTTTCAAGGCTACATGCCTCTTCTTCATGGGCAGCTCATCAAACATGCACTAAAAGCTCATAATCTTTCTGTTTCCGGCGATTTTATTTCCAATATGGCCCCCAGTGGGCTTTGCTCAGTGCAACATAATTTAATGCCTGATGGGATATGTAGTCCCTGATGTGAGTACGATATGTCCTTTAGTAGGTTAAATGCACGTTTAAAAAATAAAAGCTTTTTTTCTTTTCCTTAAGTAGGATGAGGAACCTTGTGATGAGCTCTGTTTGCTTCTGGAGCGCAGTGCTCTGCGGAGTCGATTCGTTCCACTCCACAGCCTCTCTTTCTTCGAGATGGTGCCCTCTCCACGACAAGGACGGCTGTGAGAAAAATTGTCAAACAAGGTGCCCTAAAGCATTTGAGAAGTCACTCGACTGCGCCCTCACCATCCGGCATGTGAATGCAGCTTGCCTCAATGCTCCATAATTGTTAATTTATGCCAACACGTTTCAAGGCTACATGCCTCTTCTTCATGGGCAGCTCATCAAACATGCACTAAAAGCTCATAATCTTTCTGTTTCCGGCGATTTTATTTCCAATATGGCCCCCAGTGGGCTTTGCTCAGTGCAACATAATTTAATGCCTGATGGGATATGTAGTCCCTGATGTGAGTACGATATGTCCTTTAGTAGGTTAAATGCACGTTTAAAAAATAAAAGCTTTTTTTCTTTTCCTTAAGTAGGATGAGGAACCTTGTGATGAGCTCTGTTTGCTTCTGGAGCGCAGTGCTCTGCGGAGTCGATTCGTTCCACTCCACAGCCTCTCTTTCTTCGAGATGGTGCCCTCTCCACGACAAGGACGGCTGTGAGAAAAAATTGTCAAACAAGGTGCCCTAAAGCATTTGAGAAGTCACTCGACTGCGCCCTCACCATCCGGCATGTGAATGCAGCTTGCCTCAATGCTCCATAATTGTTAATTTATGCCAACGCATTTCAAGGCTACACGCCTCTTCTTCATGGGCAGCTCATCAAACGTGCACTAAAAGCTCACAATCTTTCTGTTTCCGGCGATTTTATTTCCAATATGTAGTCCTACGAAGGAAAAGATATGCTTTTTATTGAAATTACCAACAGGAACCCACTCAGGGAAGATTGTTGCTCACTTAGGGACTACATATCCCAGCATTCAATACAATGGACTGCACTATGTAAAGCCCATTAAGGGAAATTGAACATTTACGCATGCGCAAACTGAAATAAAAGTGAGCCCTTTCTGTGGTAGTTTATAAGCAAGCCTATGAGGAAGATGCTTTTTTGCATCGAAACGCGTCAGGCGACTAACTATGTCTTTATGGGATGCCAAGGAGAGTCATTAACATAGACCAGAAGGTTGACTTACTGCCATGTGCGCTCCTGAAGCTCAAGGGCAATTGTTGAAATTATATATATATATAAACACACCACACTGCATTGATAAAGCAATCAAACGCAGTAATGCAGTCCCCAGAGAAACACTTCTTAGAAAGAACATGGAGGAAGTCCAAGCCACCACTAATGACACTGACGTGTTTAGGTTCATTTTGGGGTACAATAAACAACACAAACAAGTCAAAAATATCATCAATAAACACTGGCCCCTGATTCTAGGAGACCCAGCGATAGGGCACCTGCTCCCCAAAAGACCGGCTATCACCTACAGCAGGGCACCCTCGATGAGGGATGCCCTGGTGCAAAATGATCCTGGTGAGCAACCGCGGGGAACGTGGCTTTCACAAAGAAAGGGATTTTTTAAATGCAGGACGTGCAAAGCATGTCAGTTTGGCAGTAATCGAACCACCTATGTAACCCCATTTGAAACCACTGAAAAACCTATCAAAAAGGCACTTACATGCAAATCCAACTATGTGATATATGTGCTGGAGTGCCCTTGTGGCCTACGGTACATAGGCAGTACTATACTACAGTGACACAAGAGGGTACTCCAGCACATAAGGGCAATCAAGAACAGGGACGCTACATATCCAGTAGCCAGACATTTTGATGAACATCACAACGCAGATCCCAAAAACCTCAAATACTACCTGATTGATTCTGTTCCTCCACAAAAAAGAGGGGGAGACAGAGAGAAGGCCCTCAGATGTTTGGAAACGTGGTATATCCTCAACCTCGATTCCAAACACCCCAAAGGATTAAATGCTACAGAGGAATTACACACTTGTTTATAGATTTAAATCATCCGCCGCACTATAGCCCCTCAGATTTTAGTCACCTGGGATAAACAGGTTTTTACACCGATCTTACATTATTAAATCTTTTTAGCACCAAGCACTTTTAAAAAAATTGTTTTGCACTAGCACGAGTCACTTATTGTCAGTTGGTTTACATGGTATATGTTTACATTATATCGTACTGTATTTTGCTCACTTTTTTAGACAGATATTGATTACGAAATAAGATCTTACTGCTTTAACACATAATGGTATTTATACCTGAACGCTTTTTGGTTGAAAGCAATTGTCTAATTATATGTGTTTTTAAAGACAACCATATGTTTCTTTTTAACGAGCATACTCCAATTTGATCAGTACTGTACAGATCCTATGGTTGATTTTATGTGGGTTTTATACTTCAAACAGGCTATATGTGATAAAGTATTTATACTTATATTAATTAATCGATTTATTAATTTTAATTGTTGTACAGCCTAACAATCAATTTTTGTATAGCCCAACACTCAACAGTCTAGGAACAACCGAATAAGTCTGTTCTTCATTTCCATGTCTTAACCTGATGACACCTTTCACTTTAAGAAAACTGCTAAAAAAATAAAAAAATGGGAAAAAAATGGCATATAAAGGTAACCTCCTCCCAGCTAGCGTGTCATGTGATCAAGACCCTTGCAGGGTCGAAACGCGTAATGGCTGTCAGTGCTGTTTTGAGCTGTCAATAAAGAGATGAAGTTCCAGCAAACTCGTGTGGTCCGTGCTCCTGTTCTTCGAGAGGCATTGTGATTCGAGCGGAGTGGTGCAGATATATATATATATATATATATATATATATATATATCCATAAGTCCTCCCACAAAAAGGAGTTAGGCTCACACTCACGGAAGGTTGTAAACAAATTCCTTACTTTATTTTTTATTTTCGTTTCAAAGATGAAAGCAACATGTTGCTTTCATCTTTGAAACGAAAATAAAAAAATAAAAAAAGGAATTTGTTTACAACCTTCCGTGAGTGCGACCCCAACTCCTTTTTGTGGGAGGACTTATGGATATACCGAGGCTGGGCTCTGCTGAAGGGTTTCGCCCCACCCAAGAGCGCCGATTAATCAGCGAGAGTTGAGCCAGACGCTGGGAATATATATATATATATATATATATATATATATATATATTCACTGAAAAAACCATAGGTTTCAGACACGTTATAGTTAGAAATTAGCATTTAAAAAACCTTTGAAATTCACTGAAAAAACCATAGGTTTTAGGGACAGTTCTAGTTAGTTGGACATTTCACTCGTACAAAACCATAGAAATTCCCCCGTTATAGTTAGTTCAGCTAACTATAACTCGCGCCCCCGCAATGCACTGCTGATGATGTCACATATTACATACCTCCCCGGGGCTGTGCAATTTAAGGGAGGGGGGCCGCGCGGACACCCTCCTGGAGCCTTTGATGGCCCTGGGGACCGCCACCCCCCAGGGCCGGCTCCTGCAGTGTCCCGGGGTGCCTACCCCCGGGACACTGTAGTTTGCTATGGCAGGACCGGAGCCTCGCGGCTCCCGTCCTGCCATAGCAAACTGCTTTGGATATTGGAAGAGAGAGCAGGGAAACCTGCTCTCTCTTCCAATATCCAAAGCACATTGCTTTTCCACATGGGGAGCTGCATCTTAGCAGCTCCCCATGTGGAAAAGCAATGCCGGCTCCCAAGGGACGCGGGGAGCCGGCGGGACTGTGGGGGATTGGGGACCCCCACAGTCCCCAACGGAGAGGGCCAGCCCGGGGGATGGGGTCCCCGGGGCAAGTAGTGGCCCGGGAGGGGGGCCACGCGGCCCCCTCCCCAAAAAAACAACAAAAAAACGGAAAGGCCGGCCCCAGGGGATGGGGTCCCCGGGGCCTTAAATGGCCTGAGGAGGGGGCCACGCAGCCCCCTCCAAAGAAAAAAAAAAAAATCGAGGCCATGCCCCGGGGATGGGGTCCCCGGGGCCAATACAGGCCCAGGGAAGGGGGCCACGCGGCCCCCTTCCCGTTTTTTTTTTTAAATTTAATTTAAAAAAGGGGTAAGGCCCTGGGGGATGGGGTCCCCAGGGCCCAAAAACAGGAAAAAGGAAGGGGGGCCACACAGTCCCCCTTCAGGGGACAAAAAAAAAAAACGATCGGGCCCGCAGGCCCCGCCCCCTTCCTTCACCACTCTGCAAAGCGCCCCTGGCGCGTTTGCAGAGGGGAACAATCCCCTTGAATACTGGGGGTCCCTGGGGCCAACTAGCCCACCAGGAACCTCCAGTATGCGCCAGGGGCTGCGTTGCAGAGAGGTGTACAGAGGCCACGCCCCTTTACACCTCTCTGCAACGCAGCTCTGTGGCGCTTTTGGATATACCTGTTGGGCTAGTTGGCCCCCAGGGACCCTCAGGATTCAAGGGAGTTAATCCCCCGACTTAAAACGCGCCACGGGCGCGTTTGCACAGTGGTGAAGGGAGGGGCGGGGCTTCAGGTGACATCTGTGCAAACGCGCCCCGTGGCGCGTTTTAAGTTGGGGATTAAATCCCTTCAATCCTGAGGGTCCCTGGGGGCCAACTAGCCCAACAGGTACATCCAGAAAGCGCCACAGAGCTGCGTTGCAGAGAGGTGTAAAAGGGTGTGGCCTCTCTACACGTCTCTGCAACGCAGCCCCTGGCGCATATTGGAGGTTCCTGGTGGGCTAGTTGGCCCCTAGGGACCCTCAGGATTCAAGGGACTTAATCCCCCAACTTAAAACGCGCCACGGGGCGCATTTGCACAGATGTCACCTCAGGCCCCGCCCCCTCCCTTCACCATTGTGCAAATATTCTTCTAAAATCATCCGAAATACGAATTCCGATTTACTCACCTGTTATAAGGAGAGACCTCAGTGCTGTATCTTTCAGTCCAGTACTGGTCCTGAAAAGTAATTTTAACCGTACTTACCAGTAACTTGAATTTCCTTCCATAGGATATCATTGCCTGCTTTTTGCTGAAAAAGTTTCTAAGTGTTGATTTTTGAAACCTACAAATATTCCTCTAAAATCAGCCGAAATACGAATTCCGATTTACTCACCTGTTATAAGGAGAGACCTCAGTGCTGTATCTTTCAGCCCAGTACTGGTCCTGAAAAGTAATTTTAACCGTACTTACCAGTAACTTGAATTTCCTTCCATAGGCTAAGATTGACTGGTTTCACTTGGAAATTCTTCTAAGTGTGGAGTTTTGGAACTTTAAAATATTCCTCTAAAATCAGCCGAAATACGAATTCCGATTTACTCACCTGTTATCAGGAGAGACCTCAGTGCTGCATCTTTCAGCCCAGTACTAATCCTGAAAAGTAATTTTAACCGTACTTACCAGTAACTTGAATTTCCTTCCATAGGATATCATTGCCTGCTTTTTGCTGAAAAAGTGTCTAAGTGTTGATTTTTGAAACATACAAATATTCCTCTAAAATCAGCCGAAATCCGAATTCTGATTTACTCACCTGTTATCAGGAGAGACCTCAGTGCTGCATCTTTCAGCCCAGTACTGGTCCTGAAAAGTAATTTTAACCGTACTTACCAGTAACTTGAATTTCCTTCCATATGCTAACATTGACTGGTTTCACTTGAAAATTCTTCTAAGTGTGGAGTTTTGGAACTTTAAATTATTCTTCTAAAATCAGCCGAAATACGAATTCCGATTTACTCACCTGTTATCAGGAGAGAACCCAGTGCTGCATCTTTTAGCCCAGCACTGACCCTGAAAAGTAATTTTAACCGTACTTACCAGTAACTTATCTTTTCTTCCATAGGAATCCATTGTCTGGTTTTCAGCAGAAAAGTTTCAAAGTGTCGATTTTCACAAACTACAAATAATCCTTAAAAATCGCCTGTATGACTTAAACGCATTTTTTCAACTGTTTACAGGAGATGCACCAGTGCTGGATCCAGGATCCAACACTGAGTAAGAAAAAGTAACGATAACAGTTTTTACCTGCTAAGTGAATTTCCTTCCATAGGATAACATTGGTGATTCTATGAGAAAAAGTTTCTAAGTGTCAACTTTTAAAATACAATAATATTCCTTAAAAATCACGACTGTAACCAAAACGCTTTTACTCAACTGTTTACAGGAGATGTCCCAGGACTGAATCTAGGATCCAGTCCTGTGGTTAGAAAAGTAATCCATAAAGTAACTAATTGCATTTAACTAGAAATTCACATTGAGCTGAATGTTGCATTGTGTTTGAAAATGTGTTGCCCATTGCAACAACTGTAACTACTGTACTTAAAAGTCTATTGCCTATGTGCTAAGTATTTAAACTAAAGTAATTCATTCTGAGAAAGTATTTTTTGTAATGTAATGTATAATGTAATTACAATGTAATTTAAAAATAAAATATGTAAAAGAAATTGTTTCTAAAAATGTAGTAAATCAGTATGAAAAAAATTAATATAAAAATTAAAACATTTAAAAAATGTCATTTAAAAAACCTTTGAAATTCACTGAAAAAACCGTAGGTTTCAGGCACGTTATAGTTACAAATTAGCATTTAAAAAACCTTTGAAATTCACTGAAAAAACCATAGGTTTCAGACACGTTATAGTTAGAAATTAGCATTTAAAAAACCTTTGAAATTCACTGAAAAAACCATAGGTTTTAGGGACAGTTATAGTTACAAATTAGCATTTAAAAAACCTTTGAAATTCACTGAAAAAACCATAGGTTTCAGATATGTTATAGTTACAAATTAGCATTTAAAAAACCTTTGAAATTCACTGAAAAACCATAGGTTTTAGGGACAGTTATAGTTAGTTGGACATTTCACTCGTACAAAACCCGTGAAATTCCCCCGTTATAGTTAGTTCAGCTAACTATAACTCGCGGCCCCGCAATGCACTGCTGATGACGTCACATATTACATCACTCATGACATGGTCAGTGACATCACTGATGACATCACTGATGACATCTCAAATGACATCACTGATGACATCATCCACGTGATAATCTGATGCAGCTCCTCACACCCTAATATAACCTTTGATACACCCAATCTAAATTACAGACTGCCATTCGCAAAACTATAGACACTCCAACACCAATAACTACATACCCACTCACTGATTCTTAGGTCTACACACACACATCCACTCACTCACCCGTACAGTCACTCATACTTATGGTCACTCAGTACAGGACTATCATATGCACTCTTACTCCTATATAGACACTCAAACACCGCCACTCATCCATAGAGGTACTCACACACCTAGTCAGTCATGCAAATATTTAAACACACTGCCATTTACTCACCTATACAGTTATACACACACCAGCTCACTTAATCATACAAATACTAGCACATTGTTACGCTCTTATACAATCACTGATACAAGCACACACTCATCCATACAGCCACTATCACAATCACTCACTCTCGCTTATAGCTATTTATATACTCCAACACACATATATACTGGCTTTCACATATGTAGTTACTCACACATGTACCACTGGGACATACATTCACTCACTAACACACTCTTACACACACTTACCCACCCATACAGTCTATCACAGATGCACTCTTGAAACCATCCACCCAGTGAATCACCCACTCACACATCTATGCACAGAGTCGCACACACCCCACCCACACAAACACTCAGGCACCCATACAGATACTCAGACAACCAATCAATAACTCATATAGACACTCATGTAGCTATTCACAAACCCATGCAGCCACTTACACAGCAACAGACAGACGGATACAGACATTCACCCAGTTTAGTCACTAACCCATGCATTCAGTAAGATACGTTAAATCACTCACTTATAGAGTCAGTCACGCACCTACTAAATCATCCATACAGACACTTACACACCCACTCATTCTTCAATACGTCTTTTCCTATATATATTAAAAATATTTAAACTTTACAGAAACACACAGTCACTGGATGATGTCATCGGTGATGTCATTTGAGATGTCATCAGTGATGTCATCAGTGATGTCACTGACCATGTCATGAGTGATGTAATATGTGACGTCATCAGCAGTGCATTGCGGGGGCGCGAGTTATAGTTAGCTGAACTAACTATAACGGGGGAATTTCACGGGTTTTGTTCGAGTGAAATGTCCAACTAACTATAACTGTCCCTAAAACCTATGGTTTTTTCAGTGAATATATATATATATATAAAACACCAAATATGAGTGCACTCATAGAGGCAAATTATGCCATCCTTTTATTCATGCAGAAGAGGCCACCAAACGTGTTTCGCTTTTTGACCATAGTGGTGCTTGAGTTTTCTGCTTTACTAACAATCCCATAAAGGGTTCAGAATCCCATTTACGTTCTTAGAAGAGCAGAGCACTAAGAATGACACTGTATATTTGAAAGTGTTAATTTTAACAGTCTTATTCTGCGGATTAGTACATGAATAATAACCACACAGAATATAATTAAAATAGCAATTTTGCACGTAGCTAGCAGGGAGAATATAATGAACTGTTCTAATATGATTTATAATGTTCCTCGCATCCTACTGCCTTAACCGTACTTCTATGCGCTCCACTATGAGAGCCTTGCCTCTAGAGTTTCTTGGGGCCCTGCATACCTGTTCACGGCGTATCAGCTGTCTCATCAGACTTCAACCAGAAAGAGTGTGTGCATTTAGAAGGAAAACACACATTAGCTGTGCTTCAGCTCCTCCGATGAATGGATCGACTCTTGGCACTAGAGTGGATGCTCTTCTAGCCTGGCAGGACCTCTCGTGATAACCTGGTGCAAAGACCTCTCCACCTTAATGGGCAATTCCTGCGGTTTATATATGATATTGACCACTGACTTTTAATCTGCATTGCAGAATTAAATGGGGATTTTCCAAAAATCCGAGTTGCAACCAGTCTAAACTAGCGAGATGAAAATAAGTCAACTCTGACTACTTATTTATCTTTCAGACTTACAGTTACGCCTTGAGATGTAAATACTGAGGAGTTTGTGTCTGACTTGTGTCGCTTGATGTAATAACAAATCGGTATTCAGATGAAAGTGACACTTTCAAAAGTTCTGCAAAAGATAACATGCTGACCGCAGAACACAGGCAGACAGGCTAACTTAACATTTTAAAAATGGAGTCTGACTTGGGGGTTTATAACACTGTATCAACAATGTTTAAACGTTCTGGATAGACAGTATGTGCAACGGAGACTGGCATAATCCATCATGAACCCCCCTAAAGCAGCTGCCTCAGCAGTACTTTATTGTGGACAAATCGCTGGTCTAGCATCAAAGGTCAAAACAATGATGGAAAGGTAGAAGAGACAGCCGCGGCGAGAGTTACAATAACCCATCAGCAAGGAAAGAGAATGCTCGTTCAATCATCGGAAAGACAGCGTGAGGCACTGAAAGACCACCAGAGAGGAGCAGAAACTACAAGACTATACTGAGAAAAATTGCTAAGTGCTCTCAACACACATTCCTCGCTGGAAAACAGTAACAGTGCATGCAGGATGTTTCCAGTAAACTATGAATGTGCTCATGTCTATTGATGGAAATGGACTGTGTGTGCCTTGCAGTTTCAAAGTGCAGCTTCTTTTGCCGAGTCTCCGCCTGCCTCTCGCATTCATCCCCCCCCTTAGGTGTAAATATCACACCTTGTGCGAGAGATGAGCTACATGCATTGGTGTGTTTGATGGTGTCGGAGGTAGGCTGCGTATACTGGGCACTGATTTATTTTCTTGGTCTCTTCTGATGGAGCAGGGTAATTGAAAAATTTTTAACCTCCTAATATTTACGTAAAATAACACACAAGTTCGTCTTAAGTAAATAAACCAACCATGTATGTTACGTGTAAAGGGTTAAAGGTAACACGCTATTTATGTGCAAAATAATTTACATACAATTGTTAACGTGGATAACATAAGTCTGACAATTGCGTACTAATTAGAATAATAAATGCATGATTTGTGCTTGGAAATAAACTGTGTAAGTGGCAAAACAAAGCATTGGTAAGTAAGGGATGGCTTTATATGTCGCTTTTGCTAGGTAATACCTGATTGGGGTACGTAGAATGACGGGAGGGAAATGAAAAGGCTTATATTCTTTATTCTTAACTATGTTTTGTTTATCTTTATAATAGTGCGCTTAGGCCTGTTGAGCAGCGATCTAAAATGGCCGCCATAAGCTAGAGTACGCAGGCGCGAGAGGAGTTATGAAAGAGAGAAAGGCCGTGAACAAGAGAGATCATGTGATCGTTCCAAAGCCTAGGATGGAAGCGTGGTCAAGGCTGTGATGACCTTATCGCATAAACGTGTGCCAAAGCAAGACAGCGAAAAGCGTGAGAAGTCGCAATGAATAAATGAATGGACAATAAACTGACCGACTGAAAAGTATCAGAAAAAGATACAGTTTGAAAACCATGAACTAAGGGAGAATGTCATGAACCCGTGTGAAACGACAAAAGTATAAATTTGCCACAAAGAACTGGTTGAAACATTGATATTCATAATGAAATGTATACTGACCCGAATGGACCAATTAGAGAGAATCTCGCCATAAAGATGTAACATTTTCACTTAGTAAGCTAGTATTAGGGTATA
This sequence comes from Calotriton arnoldi, assembly GCA_963921515.1. NCBI lineage: Eukaryota > Metazoa > Chordata > Amphibia > Caudata > Salamandridae > Calotriton > Calotriton arnoldi. The sequence goes on along the minus strand of CAWUFW010002736.1, from coordinate 1,420,453 downwards.
AGAAGACCTACTCTTGGAGGGGAGGGGGTTAGCTGTTGCTGTTGGATGTTAGCTGCTTTTTGATGCTGTTGATTTCAACGCTGCCGTTTTATGAACTGATGCTGCGGTTGCTGCTGCTATTTTTATTTTTTGATTGAGCATAAGACGCTGCTATTTGAGAACCTTTATGGCTTTCAATAGATTTTTCAATTCAAAACTCTTAGACCTTTATTCTTAAGATTCTAAAAGAGAAAGGAACGAGAAGGCCTGTTTTCCAGAACAGATGGATAGATCTTTCGGGAGTTCTTGCTGTGACAAACTTTATTTTTCCATCTAATAGGTATGCATTGCAATTTCAATTTATTCTTATAATGATGCTAAATGTAATAACCTGAATAATAAATCTGAACTTATTCATGCTTCTAAAACTTATATAAACTTTATTATCTTTAAACCAATGAGTCAGTGGTTCTTTAGCTCAATGATAAATGTAAATGTTTAAAGGTTTATAGTGATTGAGCTGGTCTTAATCACCATCAACTGATTCCTACTAGTTGGTCCATCGACCAATGAGCGGAATACCTTAGAGCTTGAGAAGTATTATGTCATTTTTATAAAAAGGTATCCCGTCTCCTTCCAGCATATCATTTAACTGTTTTTCTCCTAGGTAAGGACGGATGAGATCCAGGGAATATATGAGAGAGTGAATGTATATGCAGTGTTATGGGCCCCACCGTCATATGGATATAGTTGTGTTTGAGAGGGATAATTGTACCTGGACGTCCAAAAGCATCTAGGAGAAGAAATGTTATTGTTAGCGCTGGATCAGATTTCTTGGTAGCAGAGTTATGGTTACTATAGATTAGTTTGGTGATTATTGATTATTGATTATTTCATGTCTAACATTTATGTTGAGTCGCGTTATGTTATATGTAAGTCAAAGTTTTAACGCTTCCGGGAAGTAGGAAGTGGAAAACGTGTGGCAAGAGAAGCCACATGGAATAGTGCATTGTCTGAGTTCATATTGGTGATAACACAGGTTGTGTTATGATAGGGACATTTTCCGTATAAAAGGTGCATGAGTGAAATAGCAACCGGTTTTCTTGTGAAACTCTGGCCTTAATTCTCAGAAGCAGTGTAGTCTCCACATGTGTTTTATCCCCAGAGAAACGGGTTTACTCCTTGCTTGAAAGAAGGGTAAGGTAGAGGGAAGTGCTACACTTATCGAACAAAACTGTATTCTTGCGAGCTAGAATAAACTGTCTAGCGAAATCAGACAATGGAAATGTGTTTTTAATGTCATAACTAGCAAAGAACTGTTGAAAATAAATTGCCGATAATTTTTGTAAAGGAGGGGTCAGGAGCAGAACTGACGTAGACAAAAGCTGCGCTGGGATTGGACAGTGCGCTAGTTATACAGAACTGACGTAGACAAAAGCCGCGCTGGGATTGGACAGTGCGCTGTTATACAGAAGCAGCTCTGATTGGAGCATTGGTGTGAGTCGCGCTGGGATTGGTCCGAATAACCAGTGACGTAGAAGCTTAGGATTGGAGCGTTGGTGTGAATCGCGCTGGGATTGGTCCGAATAACGCATAGAGAACAGTGTTGAATCGCGGACTTTTGAGAAGGGAAAGAAATTGTGAATCATGGCTTATTATGAGTATGGTAGAGAGAAAACGTCGTGGATGTCAAAAGTTAGGAACTTTTTAAGAAAGACAAAAAGGTAGTGACTAGAGAGGGACAAGTAATTCCTCCGCCGAAGTCACCAGCTTCGCACATGATGTTGACGTATGGATATCATACCTGCATATGGTTAGAAAATTGGACTAAATATACTAAAAATGATGGAGCATTGGCTTTTCCTGAGAATGGTTAATTTAGTGTAGCTGTACTTCGGAATTTGAGAGAGAAAATGGCGATGCTTGAACCTAAACCTAGACCGACACAATTTGAAGCTTTAAGTGAATGGGAAGATGAGATGTATGAACGAGAAAGATTCAGAGGATTAAGAAATCATGAGTTTGTACCTGGAAGGTTGTGGGGAGTGAATCATGAGGACAGAATAAAGCGTTGGAGATATGCTAATATGACAGGAGGTTTGTTTCCGGCTTTTACAGTTGAGGAAGAAGCAAAGAGAAAGTGTACAGAGAAAAAGAAGCATGTGGTTACTGAAAAGTATGGGTATGGTGGTAGTGAGACAGAAGATGAATTGCTGGAAGATATTCTAAACAGAAACCCACCTCCATACTAACAGAATTCTGCGGTGGTGACACCTAATGCACCGCCAATGGAAACTGGGAGGAATAAAAATCCAGAACGAGGATATGAGATAAATAGGTCACAAGATCAGTTGAAAACTCCACAAAATGAGAAGACAGAAAGTGACAATACAACTGAATTGGCAAAAACCACAAGAGAATTAACTGAAAAGATAAGAGAATTAACAATGAATATGGAAGCTGTAACCGTACCAGTAACAATAGGTCCAGTAATACCAGTTTTTGAGAATCAGAAAATTGAAGAGCATTCTTTAGTCATTCCTATGAATTCACACTTGCAAAGAAGGAAAGAAGGGATGGAATTTGACAGTGAAGGTGCAAGAAACTTGGTTAGTACATATAGACCAAGCCCACCTACTAATTTGACGATAAATGAAAATGAGTTCAGGAGAATACCTATGGTAACTGAGTCTGCATCAGAGACGCCAGAAAGGAGTAAAAATTGGATAGAATTAAATAGTACGCCTGTAGGTCCGACTCCAGATGAATTGAATGAATGGATAAAAACTCTAAAAACGAAAGAGACCGAAACGAAACCCTTAGATGTAATTAGGTTAAAAATAGACATGGAAGAATTGATTTTAGGAACAATTGGCACAGAAAAACTGAAATCTTATCAGGATGACGAGATTATGTTCTTGTGCAAGAGCATTACATGGAGAGCTAGAAATTTACATGACAAATTAGAAGAAACAGCAAATGAACTAGGAGTAGAATTTGTAAAAGTGAGAACGTTGCAGAAACCATATAGAGTAGATTTTTGCGAAAAAGATATAGAGAATTTGAACACATCAGGAAGATTAACCCAAATAAAAGAATTAATTGTTTTACTGAGGAAATGGGGTGATGTGGATAGATGGAGAAGCAGATGGACTAAAAAGAATGAGAAAATGACAGACAAAGCGTCTTTGGCTTTTGCGGTGACAGACAAGGAATCAATTGTAAGGGAGTACCCGATGAGAGAAACTCCAGGAGGTAGTTATGTGCATGTCCCATGGTCTAGACAGGATATACTGTCATTTACAAATGACTTCCCAAAGTTGAGAGAGAAGCCAGTAGAATGGTACAGACAAGTGGAGAGGTTTGTTAAAGTTTCAAAGGTGTTGTGGATAGATTTGGATGGATTGTTTGATATAGTAGTATCAGCTGATTTGTGGACAGAATGTAAGATTACTGTTGATTGGCCAACTGTAGAATATCCAAGAGATGCTAAAACAGGAGCGCCAGGACCAGAAGTGATGAGGAAATATGATCAAGTAATTACCTTTTTGAAAAATAAGATTCCGCCCAAAGAAACGGATTGGGTAAAGATAGACAGAACCACACAGGAAAGTAAAGAATCAGTACATGCATATTACGAGAGGCTACTGTTAGTTTTTAAACAGTATAGTGGTTATGAGACATTAAATGAGAAGGATATGAGTCATTTTGTATATAGATTTGTTTATGGATTGAAACCAGAGATAAGTGAAATGATTAAACAGAATATGATTTGTTGGCAGAATAGCACGGTAGATGAGGTTTTGAGGTATGCTAAATATTGTAGTGATGACATTGAGAGCAGACAGCGTAAATTGAAGGAGAAAGCAATGTGGGCACAAGTGAAGGTTGCAGAGAAGCAAGAAGCCCAATTGAGTAATTCAGTTAATGAAGCAGGACAGACTAGATTTAAACCAAACATAGGTAAGGGAAAAGGGCAAATGAGCATAGAAGAGGCAAAGAAAAAGTGGCCATGCCACAACTGCGGAAAGCTAGGACATTGGAGAAACGAGTGTAAATTTCCTCCAAAACCTAATACGGAAAATCAATCATTAAATCCACAGGTGCAGAGTGAGGTAGTTACTCAACAAAGTCAGGTGCCACAACCACCACTTCCCAAGAGTGTTAATCAACAGAAATACAGTGCAGAAACAGGATTCTACGGAGGAGAGCAGGTAACACAATTGCCGCGCGCAGCTGCCATATCCCAGTACTGGCTACGACAGGATGGTGATGAGTCGGATGAAAGTTTATGACGGTGCCTAGGAGAGGAGGAAGAGTGCGTGCTTGGCGCAACTCTAGAGGTAGATCAGTCAGGTCCATTTGTGGATGGAGAAGTGAATGGTGCAAATGTAACATTCCTTGTGGACACTGGAGCTACCCGTTCTACTGTTAGGTCAGTGGAAATTCCAAACCTTCCTCTCTCAGGTGAACATATCCAAGTAGTGGGTGTTTCTAATCAGCAAATTAAGGCGCCTCTTACTAAATTAGTGGAGGTAAAAATTGGTCCATTTAGTGAAATGCACCGATTTGTGGTATGCGATTGCAGTCCTGTGAACCTATTAGGACGCGATTTGCTTTGCAAGATGAACTGCACCATCTATTGTACGCCAGATGGAATTGCATTTCAGACCCCAGATGAAGATGTATTGTATAAAATGACCATGGTAAAGTTAGAATCAGAAGCGAACGATTTATTTCCCATATTTGATGTAGAGAAAATCCCAAGTGAACTGAAAGAAACAGTGAAACAGGAAGTGTGGGACTTCACGGGAGAAGATATAGGGCTAATGAAAGAAGTAGACCCTGTTAAAATTTCTGTTAAAGAAGGAACGAGTTACCCAAATACGCCACAGTATAAATTGACACCAGAAATAATTGAAGGAATAACACCAGTAATAAACAAAATGATTGAGCAAGGGATTCTGAGAGAAATAATGAGCAGTCCATGTAATTCACCGATAATGGGACTGAGAAAGCCGAATGGAACATATAGAATTGTACAGGATTTGAGAAAGGTAAACAAGATTGTTGTGCCTTGCTGCCCAATAGTGCCAAACCCCGCTGTGATTCTATATCAAATTCCTCGCGAAGCAGAATGGTACACAGTTATTGATTTGTGCCATGCATTTTTCTCTATTCCATTACATCCAGATAGCCAGCCATTATTTGCGTTCAGGTTCGGAGAGCGTATTTTGGCATGGTGCCGAATTCCTCAGGGGTATACAGAAAGCCCCTCGATTTTTAATCAAATTTTAAAGAAATCATTGGAAGATTTGAAAATGCCAGAGAAGTCAGTGATGGTTCAGTACATTGATGACCTACTGGTGGCATCAAAAACGAAGGCAGCATGTGTCAATGATACAATTGCTTTGCTGAATCATTTAGCAAAAAGAGGACATAAGGTGTCCCCATCAAAATTGCAGTTTTGTCAACAAGAGGTCCAGTATCTAGGGCATAAGATTGAAAAAGGAGTGCGAAAGGTAACGACAGAAAGAATAAAAATAATCCAAGGAATGAGAGCTCCAATGACACAAAGAGAGGTAAGAATGTTCCTAGGAATGGTTGGATATTGTCGACAATGGATAAGTGGATTTTCATTAATTGCAAAACCATTGCAGCGATTGACAAAGAAAGATGTAAAAGATCCATTTGAAATGAATAACGAGGAAATGAAAGCATTCAGAGAACTAAAAAGGAAACTGTGTGAAGCTCCGGCATTGGGAATGCCTGACTATGAAAAAGATTTTGAGTTGTATTACAGTGAAAGAGATGGGTGTGCGTTTTCAGTCCTGGTGCAGAGACATGGAAACATGAAAAGACCCATTGCATATTTTTCAGCTGTTTTAGATCCAGTAGCGAAAGCGTTGCCTGGATGTTTGAAAGCAGTTGCTGCTACTTGTGTAAGTCTGGAACAGAGTGAAGGCATAGTGATGGGATATCCACTGAGAGTATATGTCCCACATTCTGTGGAAATTCTTTTGACAAGAACCAAAACTCAATACATGACACATAGTCGGCTGACTAGGTATGAAAAAGTAATTTTGAGTGCAGACAATGTGACCATTGACAGATGCATGAATGTGAATCCTTCAACATCATTGCCAGATGAGGAAAGTGTGATTGTAATGGATGAAGTTGATCATGATTGTCTGAATGTACTCGAATACTGTACAAAACCAAAGACCCGACATACGGGATGAGCCTTTAAAAGAATCAGATTATATTCTGTTTGTGGATGGCTCATGTTTGAGAAAGGAATGATGGAGTTCTAAGTGCAGCATATGCAGTTTGCACAGTAGCTGCTGTGATGGAAGCATCTTGTTTGAAAGGGATACGTTCTGCCCAAGTAGCGGAGTTGATAGCTCTAATTCAAGCATGCAAGTTGGGAAAGAATGTTCGAATAACAGTTGTCACGGATAGCCAATACGGCTTTGGAGTGGTGCATGATTTTGGCCAGATCTGGTCACAGAGAGGTTTCTTGACGTCTGCAGGGTCACCGATAAGAAATGGTGAATTTGTGAAAAAGTTGCTTGAGGCGATACAGCTGCCTAAACAGATTGCGGTGGTGAAGTGCAATGCACATAAAAATGGGGAAGACTACATAACTGTCGGCAATAAGTATGCTGATGAAATTGCACAGTATTGTGCTAAAAATGTGGTCTCATTGAACCGGAACCAAGAAAGAGAGCATATTTCATGTCCTTTGCTTTTTACTAACCCTGTTGAGACATGGGATGAGGTGAGACAATTACAGGAAGCAGCAGATGATGAGGAAAAAGATAACTGGATAAAAGCAGGATGTAGAAAACATGAGGAAAATGATGTTTGGGTTTACCGGGATGAAAGACCAGTTATGCCTGATAGCATGATTTCTGACATGGCACGGATGTACCATGGACAAGCTCATATTGGGAGAGATTCAATGATCAGACTTTTTAGACAAACATGGTATAATCCAAAATTCAGAGCCATAGCTGAGAGTCTTTGTCAAAGGTGTCTTATTTGTCAACAGCTAAATCCAGGAAGAAAGACAGTAGTGAGTCTAGGGACAATAGGACGAGAGGGAGGTCCTTTCACGAGAATGCAAATGGATTTTATTGAAATGCCTCCGAGCAATAGACTAAGGTATGTCCTTGTAGTCGTCTGTTTGTTTTCCCGTTGGGTGGAAGCATACCCGACCAGAAGGAATGATGGAATTACAGGAGCAAAACTAATGCAGCGAGAATTCATTCCAAGGTATGGTTTTCCAGTAACGATTGAAACAGATAGAGGAACACATTTTCAAAATGAATTGGTTCAATTGATTTGTGAAGCACTTAGTATTAAACAGAACCTGCATTGTGCATACAGACCAGAGGCTTCTGGAATAGTAGAGCAGGTGAATGGAACAATTAAGAACAGACTAGGTAAAATGTGTCAAGCCACAGGACTCAAATGGCCAGATGCCTTGCCATTAGTCTTAATGACAATCAGAAGTATACCGGAAAGAAAGACAGGACTCAGTCCCCATGAGATCATTATGGGACGAGCAATGAGACAAGCACATGTACCTGTCAACAAACTACTGACAATAACTGATGATCTGGTACTGGATTATTGCAAAGGATTGGCTGATGTGGTACGTTCTGTGTTTCATCAGGTTGGACCGGATGCGACCACTCTTGAAAGAAAACCGGCTCACGATTTGAATCCAGGAGATTGGGTCCGAATAAAAGTCCACCGAAGAAAAAACTGTTTGGTTCCTCGCTGGGACCAACCACGACAAGTGATCTTGGTGACAACAACTGCAGTCAAGTGTGCTGGAGTGAAACACTGGGTACATGCCAGTCACACCATCAGAGTTCCAGATCCTGAAGCTCGACCTGTGAGTCGACATCTGGAAATATCTGACACCAGTTCAGCATCTGATACAGAGCATTCGGATTGTGAGGAAAGTCTGAAAAGAAATTGGAAATTTGATAATATAGAAGAAGAAACTGAACAAAGAGACAGTAACAGTGAGCAACCAAGTACAAGTTGTGGTAAAAACACTTCAGAGACAATATTAATAGACGAAGAAGGGAGAGTTTCAAATAGAAAGTCAGAAAAATCGGAAGATCCCCGAGGAGCAATAGGGACAGATCGACGAACAAAAGAACAGGGAAATCTAGACACAGATAGAGAGATTGACACAAATTCGGAAGAACCTCGAGGAGGGACAGAAGTAGGTGATCAAAAGAAAACAGGAGAAAAACCACAAATAGAAGAAAGAAATTAAATTATAAAATTTAAGATAAGAGACAATAAAGGAAGAACTGAGACAGAATCAGAAGAAAGTGGAGAAGAAGGAAACAGGAAACTAGAGTCGAGAAAGAGAACATGGAGAACAGAAAGAGAGGAAAAAGAGAGTGAACCAAAAAGGCCAAGAAAAGGAGACAATTGGCCCAACGAAGTTAGAAAACTGAGATACAAGATCATAAGGCTAGATGGAAAAAGTGCAGAGCAAGTAAATGAGATAACCAGTCAAAAAGAACCAGAGAAACAAGGTGGAAAACACTTGCAGAAAACAAAAAGAATAAAGAAAGCAAATCTGAAGTATAGATCGCCTGAATGGCTATACATTGCTTTAACTGACATCAAAGAAGAAGAGATCACTCACGAGAAACCAGAAGAAAGTTGCAAACTAAATGGGTGAAGGTGAAGTGCAACAAATCTAAAGAAATTTGAACGAATTTCTACCGGACTGGACAAAACACTGGATTTGACAAGAAAGAGTTCTGAAAAAAATGAAAGAAAGTACCAAACAAGAAAAAGTGAAAGTGCAGGGTGGCTAAGAGGTCATTTCTGAGGTGTGGTGACACATTTACTGTACATACTGTATAATAGGTAATAGAACAAAATGGTAGATACTAAAAATAGAAAGTGTAGATGTGAGTTCTTAAGCAGGTGGTGTAAAATGTGCTTCTTTTGTACAGGATTATTAATGACAGTATGGATTATTTTAGCGATCACCATTCCAATTAGTTTAGCTGTAGAAGAAACGTTTAATAAAACAGTGAAAGAAAAGGGAGCTAACAGTCAAGAGACAGCTATATTAAAAAGTAATGCCGAGTTACATAAAGACAAATCAATAACAGATTTTTCAAAGAATGTTTTTACTAAATTATTATATGAGTATGTAGAAACAATGGATGTAAGAGATTGTTATGTTTGTATGCAATTACCTGCGTCTGTCGCAGAAGGTGTGACCTATCATCACCTTCCTTTGACGTTTGGAATAACATGTAGTGTTTTAGCAAGTCTATTTTACAAGACATGAAGATTAGAATATTATTACACTAATATAGATAAGATTTTTGCAAAGATTCCTGTAGTTTCAGAACTAAATAAAGTGAAAGGAGCAAAAACATTTGTTGAATTTTTCATAGAAGATAAGATTCTAACATTAGACGATATAGTGAAAAACAACCTTACCTGTGAGTCAAGAAATGAAGAAAAGGTATTTTTAGAATTGGTCGAGAATAGAAGAGTGAAATTTCAAAGAAAAGTGATAGAAGGGACAAAAACACCTCTTTGGGCGTTTGAGGAAGAAAATCATGACAAGGAAAAGACAAATGTAGCTATGACTCTGGATTGGCCCCATCAGGGAAGGTTGTGCATTAGAAGAAATAGAACAAGATATGACAATTATTTTGTGGGTTTCAGTGATTGCCATGACAATTATAAAATTTTAGGCGGATGGGGACTCAAAGGGGGAAAAGATCCAATATTTCCGGGGATCTATTACATTTGTGGTAACAGAGCTTATTACAGGTTGCCGGACCATTGGTATGGATCATGTTATTTAGGCCTGGTCTTTCCAAAGATTTTTCATATGGATAGAGCAGAAAAGGGAACACACGAAATAATGAAGACATTTACACGTAGAAAAAGGGAAAGTTTCTCAGAAATAGTAGGTGATATTTTTGGAGCATTGATACCAGCAGTGGGAATATCTTTGAATGCATTTAAAATTCACAGTAGTAGATCGTTTATCTACAGATACTGCTGGAGGGTTCTTTTTGGTAAATACCGAAATGGTTGCCATGAGAGCTATTGTGATGCAAAATCGACTTGCCCTTGACATTCTTTTGGCAAAAGAGGGTGGAGTCTGTGGAATGCTGAAAGTCCAGCATTGTTGCACTTACATTCCAGATAAAAGTGAAAATATATAAAAGTATATTAAGAATATTACCAATTTGCACAAAGAACTTGTTCCACTGGAGGTTGAAAATGCATTAGGAAAACTTGGTAAGAGTTTTTCCTCAGTAATAAATTGGTTTACTAGAATGAGTAAATTGAAGCTTAAAAAAAAAACATTGAAGCTAATCATTACATGTATAAAGAGAAAAAGAAGGCAGAACAAAATAGAAAAAGAAAATAAGATAAACAAAGAAAGAGAAAGAGAAATGGGTGAAATAGAACTAGAAGAAATAAAAGAAAACATGTATAAAAAGACAAAGAGACAAGTTGAAAGAGATACAGTTGTGTAAACTAACAAAAACAAACGGACAAGGAAATATGCTACCTGATAGAATTGTATAACATGGGTTTATGTGGTGATATTAAAAATCACCAAAGGGGGAGTTGATGGAGCAGGGTAATTGAAATTTTTAACCTCCTAATATTTACGTAAAATAACACACAAGTTCGTCTTAAGTAAATAAACCAACCATGTATGTTACGTGTAAAGGGTTAAAGGTAACACGCTATTTATGTGCAAAATAATTTACTTACAATTGTTAACGTGGATAACATAAGTCTGACAATTGCGTACTAATTAGAATAATAAATGCATGATTTGTGCTTGGAAATAAACTGTGTAAGTGGCAAAACAAAGCATTGGTAAGTAAGGGATGGCTTTATATGTCGCTTTTGCTAGGTAATACTTGATTGGGGTACGTAGAATGACGGGAGGGAAACGAAAAGGCTTATATTCTTTATTCTTAACTATGTTTTGTTTATCTTTATAATAGTGCGCTTAGGCCTGTTGAGCAGCGATCTAAAATGGCCGCCATAAGCTAGAGTACGCAGGCGCGAGAGGAGTTATGAAAGAGAGAAAGGCCGTGAACAAGAGAGATCATGTGATCGTTCCAAAGCCTAGGATGGAAGCGTGGTCAAGGCTGTGATGACCTTATCGCATAAACGTGTGCCAAAGCAAGACAGCGAAAAGCGTGAGAAGTCGCAATGAATAAATGAACGGACAATAAACTGACCGACTGAAAAGTATCAGAAAAAGATACAGTTTGAAAACCATGAACTAAGGGAGAATGTCATGAACCCGTGTGAAACGACAAAAGTATAAATTTGCAACAAAGAACTGGTTGAAACATTGATATTCATAATGAAATGTATACTGACCCGAATGGACCAATTAGAGAGAATCTCGCCATAAAGATGTAACATTTTCACTTAGTAAGCCAGTATTAGGGTATAAGAAGACCTACTCTTGGAGGGGAGGGGGTTAGCTGTTGCTGTTGGATGTTAGCTGCTTTTTGATGCTGTTGATTTCAACGTTGCCGTTTTATGAACTGATGCTGCGGTTGCTGCTGCTATTTTTATTTTTTGATTGAGCATAAGACGCTGCTATTTGAGAACCTTTATGGCTTTCAATAGATTTTTCAATTCAAAACTATTAGACCTTTATTCTTAAGATTCTAAAAGGGAAAGGAACGAGAAGGCCTGTTTTCCAGAACAGATAGATAGATCTTTCGGGAGTTCTTGCTGTGACGAACTTTATTTTTCCATCTAATAGGTATGCATTGCAATTTCAATTTCTTCTTATAATGATGCTAAATGTAATAACCTGAATAATAAATCTGAACTTATTCATGCTTCTAAAACTTATATAAACTTTATTATCTTTAAACCAATGAGTCAGTGGTTCTTTAGCTCAATGATAAATGTAAATGTTTAAAGGTTTATAGTGATTGAGCTGGTCTTAATCACCATCAACTGATTCCTACTAGTTGGTCCATCGACCAATGAGCGGAATACCTAAGAGCTTGAGAAGTATTATGTCATTTTTATAAAAAGGTATCCCGTCTCCTTCCAGCATATCATTTAACTGTTTTTCTCCTAGGTAAGGACGGATGAGATCCAGGGAATATATGAGAGAGTGAATGTATATGCAGTGTTATGGGCCCCACCGTCATATGGATATAGTTGTGTTTGAGAGGGATAATTGTACCTGGACGTCCAAAAGCATCTAGGAGAAGAAATTTTATTGTTAGTGCTGGATCACTTCCAACGTAACAACCAACATTTGAGGGCATTTCTGAGACGCGTCAGAAGCCCAGTTCTGGCGCCAGAGAAGTAAACACGGCAAGGCAGATGCGTTATCAAGACCGACCGATCCTCTCCAGGAGGACGGCCCGGAAATCACCACACCTCCCCCCATCCTAAGCAAGGCGACATACCCTCAAGAACGGATCGCTTTGGTGACGAAAGACGACTTCCTTGACGACCTCCGGATGGAGTCCGCAGAAGTGGATGCACAAGCATGGGTAAACGAAGAACCCGAAAATCGAAGCAAGAAGGAGGGTTTCTTCTTTCGCAATCACGTTCTGTACGTACCCGTTGCCCGCTTACAAGACCAGGTGATGCAGTGGGCTCATGACTCGTCTTTGGGAGGACATATGGTGATCTACAAAACCGTAGCCCTCGTTGAACGGCATTTCTGGTGGCCGGGATTACGAGAACGCGTGCGGCACTATATTACAGGATGCGCAGTGTGCGCCCAAGGCAAGACCCAACACTCTAAACCAGTGGGGTTACTGCGCCCTATACCCATCCCGGACTCTCCATGGCACACCGTTTCCATGGACTTTATAGTAGAAATGCCCCCCAGCAATGGACACACAGTCATCCTAGTCTTGGTGGATCACTTAACCAAGATGGGCCATTTCGTACCGTTAAAGACGATTCCTTCCTCCTCCGAGTTATCCCTCATATTCCTGCAACATGTGGTGAGAGCACATGGTATCCCTGCGATTCTCATAACAGACCGAGGCTCGCAGTTCACGTCCAGATTTTGGCAGGCCTTATGCTCCGTTATGAAGATCGACGCCCGGCTATCAACCAGTTACCATCCGCAAACAGATGGCAAAACCGAGAGGCTCAACCAGACCCTGGAGCAGTACCTGCGGTGTTTCTCCCTACATCATGAGGCCGAGTGGAGTACCCTGTTGTGGACGGCAGAGTTCGCCTACAACAACAGTAAACACACCACGTTGGGGTGTTCCCCGTTTTATTGCTTGTACGGCTACGACCCTAACATGTTGTCTTTCGCCTGGCCAGTGACGTGCAAACATCTGTCGATCCAAGCCCACCATGCGCATCTCCGTGCAGTGCTCATTGAGGCTAAAAGCCAGCTGCTGAAGGCCCAAGAAACCACCAAACGCTTCGCAGACAAAAACGATCCCCGGGGCCCCTGTACGAGGTAGGGGATAAGGTATGGTTATCCACCACCAACTTGCAGCTGAAGGGATCAAATAGGCTCAAACCCAAATATGTAGGTCCCTATCCCATAGTGCAAGTCATAAACCCAGTAGCGATGAAGTTGCAACTACCTAAGACCTGGAAAATCCACCCCGTTTTCCACGTTTCCCTTTTTCGACCATTCTTGCCTCATACCCGCTTGCTAGCAGAACCTAAACCTATGGAAGTAGAGGGAGAGGAGGAATATGAAGTACAAAGTATATTAGATTCCAAGAAAACTAGAGGGAAGATATACTACCTCATTCACTGGAAAGGCTATGGGGCGGAAGAACGAACGTGGGAACCAGCGGCCAACTTGCATTGTCCCCTGCTCCTCCGTCGTTTTCATACACGTAACCCTACGAAGCCAGGTGGGCCACCGGGACGGTGGTCGTTGCGGAGGGGTACTGTCATGATCACGTCCCGCAGAAACCAGTAGCTGGACTACACGTCCCAGCATGCACCTGGGAGGGACATCGGATGTCCTTCCTAGTGGATAGGCTGTCTATATATAGCCCTCCACTAGGGGGATCCGGTGCTTGTCATTCTACAGAGTCAGTACCAACCCGAGCTCTGCTATCGTTACCACGGACTGTTCGAGAGAGCCCTTTCAAGCCGCTTTCCTACCAGCGGTCTCTGGATTACACTTACCTGCCCTGACTGCCAGTTTACTGTGCGCGGCGCCGCACAGTTTTTCCCGCTTCTTCGAGCCTCGCGGTTGGAACCGGGTGCGTCCTGGCTCCTCCCACACCCGTGGTCCCGCAAACGGCTCTTGTGTCAATTTGAATAGGATCAATTGCTTCTTCGAGCCTCGCGGTTGGAACCGGGTGCGTCCTGGCTCCTCCCGCACCCGTGGTCCCGCAAACGGCTCTTGTGTCAATTTGAATAGGATCAATTGCCTCTTCGAGCCTCGCGGTTGGAACCGGGTGCGTCCTGGCTCCTCCCGCACCCGTGGTCCCGCGGCGGCACTTGTGACAGCTTGTGAAGGATTACAAGCACCTTCGAGCCTCACGGTGGGAACCGGGTGAGAACTCGCCTTTACGAACACCCGTGGTCCCGTGAAGGCTATTGCGTCGGACACTATTGCCCTGTTATTGTTTTTTGGAGGGATACAGGACTCCTTCCCTTGGGACTCAAAGACGTGAGACGGATCACGCTCTTCGAACACCCTCTTTCCAGACTCTGGATACTCACCTTTCGATGGACTCAGCGCTACTCTCAAGGAGAGAGTTTTCCGCGCTTCCGTTGACTTCATGTGAGTTCTAGTGCTGCATGTTCCTGTAAGCCATTCTCTCCAAATTTCGAGCAAGACCCTGAAGTGCAAAACCTGGTGAGTCTAGGCTAGAGAGATAGTGGGAGGAGTACTAGCAGGGTGGGAAGGAGTAAAGGTAGATGCGCCTATAATCCACCTGTTGTTGGTTGTTTCCCCTCCTACAGACCCTGTGAGGACACGGTGCGCACTTTCCTAGAGGGGCCTGGAACGAGAGTTTCGCTGAGAAGGAAGATAGCAGTGCCTTCTTCCGTTATTCCCTATTCTTTATCCCCTATCCCCTGCGCTCTGTAGTGCAGGGTGGAGTATTACACGTCCCCTTGTAGGGCAGAGCGAGGGGGCTTTGGGTTCTAGGCATCACCCCCGCTGGATTTGTCTCCTGAAGGTTAGTGTACCCTTTCGCAACCTGACACAGACGCTCCAGTGTCGGAAGCCAGGTTTCCCACATGAATGTCCTCAAAGCTCGGAAGCAATCAGTCACATGACACCCAGTCCGTAGAGAAAATCCATCAAAGCCATTAGCATTACCCGCATCGGGCTAATCAGGACGAGTCCTAACCTTGCACCCAACTTTCGTCGAAAACGCAGCAAATAAGCACAATCCCAGTCACTCCCCTGCAGTCACAGAAGGGCCACAAACAATTCCCCGCCTACCTCCAGTATACTACCGTAGAAGCAGTATCGCCCAAAAGCATAGGTAAACGCCCAATGGAACCTGCACAAAGAAGCCCAAAAGTAGCCCACAAAACCAGAACTTTCCAGAAAAAAGGCGTAACCTAATCACCCGACTCCATTAGGGAGGATCTCATTACACGCCATGTGCCTGAGACCAGAGGGACATGCACGTGACAATGGAAACATCGCCATTACCCACAAAGCCATTACAGATTATTAGACATCCACTTCCCTTCACATTGCACAACGCACATGCAAGTCAAAAGGATACCCCCCACACAGATAAAACGACACACACACACACACATATTTAAAGGAAGCAGCCTGCAAAGTAACATACTATCCCCTGCCATATCGAGGAGGGGGAGGGACCAAAGTACTCACAAAATAATCCTAAGGCGACTTAACCTCACCATTCCCTAAAAGTACTGCCACCCCTTCCAATACCCCCCTAAAAGATTTTGCGCATAGTGAAGCTACAGATTATACCCCTAAAAAGGAGGCACAGGAATTTCCCGAAAACTGTATAACGATATGTATTTTTTCCAAGCTAACCTACAACACACAGCTCTGCAATCGAGCAGCATGTGCACCATTGTTACAGCGGCCCGCCACCCCTTCAGCGGAAGCTTCCAAAAGGACTTCAACGAGACCCAATTGCTCAAGAACACAGACTGCAAGCTGCCTTTACAGACACTTTTTTACAAACAGACTTTTTTTTGCACTGCATCAAGCCAAGACACCCTTGGGAGCCCAGACAACAGAAATCTCCCCTGGAGACCATCCTTAGAACTACGAATGTTTTCAAAGTTATGTATTTTTGTACACTCTCTGTCTAGCATGGGTGCTCTAGCGCCCCTCCGAAGCCAGAAATCTGCCTAGTTTCATGGAGCCTATCTCAACATTGCAGCGCTTGCGTAAGGACCTCTCCAACCTCACTTACATTTAAACTGAACCGAACGCTAACATTTCTCATACAGTGCACTCCTACACTACACATGGTATCAGCACATGACCACTGTGGGAACCCAAACCACGAACAAGTTGTGCTACAAATGTTTGCTGATACTCCACGCCGTAGGCGCAGACCGGCTTTACTTATCCCAAGAGATAGCTTCCAAAAAAGCAAACTGTCTCATCCACCTGTACCTATGTAGGATTAGGGCCAAGATACATCCCAATTGTGTTGTACCCCATAGAGCAGTAGCAAATATCACCCCGTACCAATCCCACAGCACTATACCTTGTTTTCGAACCTAGCAACATTCAAACCAAGCTAGACATGATGCGCAAAAGGGGTACAATAGGGGAGGACACGGTTTGGCCCAAGACTTCGTAGAAAAGAGGTTCTTAGAGGTAGCAAAACCACTGCAACCAATGCATGAGTACATCCGCTCCCACCTCCATCTGTGGTTCCAGGGTGACCCTTAACATATTTGGGGAAGCCTTTCTTAATGACAATTGGACCTCGATATGGAATTCCAGTGCAGGGCCATTCACCTTGATGACGCTGGAGGAAATGGGTCCCCTGGGAGGGGGGTCAAACAACAGCACAGAAAATCTGGGATATCGAGACAAATAGGTACACATGGTTGGAAGGGAATGGGCAACATCTAATTGCACGGAAACCTAGACTGTATTCTTTGTGTTTCAGAGGCAAAGGAACAATACCGCTTGGTACCAATTAAAATTGTGAAGCAATACTGCACATACCAGACCTGCAATGGGGCACATCCATGTTGATGAATTACTACTGGCAATGCAGACAATTTGCCTATGGACAGCTCGTCCCCGGTTGGCGGGGCCTCTGCACCCCCCTGACCATACACACCCCAACCCTGGTCATCCCTGGAGAAGATCTCTCTGAGTTGTTCCAACATACGCTACAGAAGAAAACAACTCTGTTGCAACAGGCTTGAAGAACTGCTAACTATTTTGGCTGGGCTCAGTACAAGGACATTCCGGAGGAATTCAGCTGACACACAGGTGAACGCAGGGGGGTCCATTCCTTTCTTCATCGTACAAACAAAAGCAAACGCCCGCTGGTTACAGATAACCAGGTGGAAACTACTGAAGATGATTAATGACACTGAGCTCGGCCTAAATGCTATCAGGGAAGAACTAAGAGTCATCTGCCTCATGGTGATGCAACATCGGTATGTGTTGGACGTGATGACCACGATGGAGGGAGAAGTGTGTTCCAAGATTGGTGCTTCCTGTTGCACATTTATTCCCAGAAATGATCTCGAAAACAGAACTCTCGCTCTTGCCATTCAAGCACTGCATCATCTTCGAGCTGACATGAAGGACGGAGGTGCCCCTGAGCAGGACTGGTTTCATAGCAATTTTTCCTGGTTCCCCCTGTAGGTGACCAAACTGTGCACATCATCTCTTCCGGTTCTCATTTTTGTACTACTATTGTGTGGTTTCCTTTAACTAAGAGTTTACTGCTGTAAAAAAGCAGTCCTCAAATAAGGTATTATGCAAATAGCTAGGATAGCAGACACAGCAAAAACACACCAAGCCTCAATTAATGTGATTGTCATGAAATATGAGAAATATTATGCCTTTGAAAATTCAACTAGAGGGGGGAATATTAAGATCTGAATGCGATGTCAATGTACATCATAATTTAAGTACACAATGTCAATACCGGTAAATAGGATGTTGATGTACACAATAACAAATGTACGCATAATAATGAGAATGTCGGTAAAGGCAATATCAATGACCGCCACGTAATAACGAACTTGTATCACTGCTGTCTCATCCATCCGAGATGACCTTACCATCTACCCCTAGTCAGAGATACGTGGTCATACAGGACCTGCGATCCAAACCCAAGCCTACCGATTGATGGGTCACAGGTGGGGTTACATTTTGCCCCAAGACAAACGCGCAAACAGGGAAAACCCAGATCGATCCCACAGATAGGCAGCTATACCACAAAAGGTCGAGGATGTGCCCCAATAAAACACGTTTGGACAAAGAGGCGCATGTTGCCAAAATGCCACAAACTCAGATACCACATGTAATTAGGAACACTCAGCTAATCAGAACACAGCATGCACACTACAGACAGTGATCACGAGCGCTCCATGATGGACATCTGGACACATACACACTGGCCCACATTGGGTGTCCACAAAGTCGAGAGGCACCTGTGCCCCCTTATCAGATGGTTGAATTTATGGTTCATGACTAGGCCCAGATTTACGTGTGCTACAAGAATGTGTAATCGGTTTATTGTACTTCAAGAACTGTATATAATGTCGACCAAAACCTCTGTACATCGAGACAGTCTTCTGACACACCTCTGTTGCTGCTCTCCTGGCTGCTGCATTTAATTAAACCAACTTGTTCCTGCTAATCAAAAAACGTGTTCAATTCATTGTTATACTTCAAACTGCATTGGAGACTGTAGAAAGCTATAAATAATTGATATGTAAATATAACTCTGACCACATCCAGGTGAAAATAGCAAACAGCGCACGCCTCAATCTACCCAATTTGCATCAAATTCGAGAAGCAGATTGGAGGAGGTAGAAAAATTGCCCCACTAGTCATGGCATCCGTATTATCCAGAAACAACTGTATTTACACCCAGGTTTTCCAAACCGAAAAATAAAATTAATTGGCTAGACAGATACATTTGTCCCATGGTGACACAAGGGGAAAGAACATTTAACATAACAAGTGCCATTACTTTTTATTGTATTATCGCAATAAAATACTGCATGGTTTATCCAAGGGTCAGAGGTGAGAAAAACAGGTTCTGCGTCCCAATTGTGTTACAATGCTGCTTTACAATTTACTGTTTCAATGTTGCTTTAAACTTGACTTATTTATTTTCAGCATTTAAAGGGCACATATTTCGTCAACGCCTGAAGGTACCCATCTAACTGCTACAGAGCAAGAGGAACTAGTTAAAAGGCATAATCAGTTTTTAACTTCTTATAAAAGTGTATCTTGCCCAGAATGCCCTGCAGGTGCTGTGGGAAAGGGTTCCAGAGCTAAGCGCATCAAACTGAAAATCTTTGACTTACCAAAAGAGGTACTGAAAGGAGGACATTGAAGACTTTTTTTATTAGACAGACAGTGCATGGAAATTGATTGGAGAGATATTTTGGGGGGTTTTGTTTGGAGAGGTTAGTGTGTTAACTTATTACACACATGTAATCCATATACTCAAAGGTTGTTATGGAAAGACTATAACATAGCACCGTATATATCATCAATGCGTAGTGACAATTCAAGTCTTACATTAAGTATCAAGTGGAGTCGTGGTGTACATTTTCTGATACTAGAGCTCTAAAAGTTTGCTTCTGTGTAAAGCTGCTGTAATAAATTGGGTTATTAGTTGTGCAAGATGTGAGGCCAGCACAAGTAATAGGTTCACAATTTCCCCTTACTGGGAAACCAAGCACCCCACTGTAACACTGGACTCTCTCAGGGAAGTGAAGCAGAGCAGTCTAGTAAGAAAAGTCCTGACTTTCCTCCTTTCAGTACCTCTTTTGGTAAGTCAAAGATTTTCTGTTTGATGCGCTTAGAAGTCCAAGGCCTACTCAGGGAAGGTAGTGTGGACTAGAAATCACCATTCACTGGCAAACAATAATATCACTCAAAAAATGATTGTCCACTCATTACATTTTCTTAGAAAAGGGAAAAGTACATTTATTGCACACACACTACTAGATGCTGTACATTAATTTACAATAATTTACAAATCTATACAACAGGCAGATAGAAATACTTTAGGTGACATTCTGAATTCACATTTGGCCCCTAAAGGGCCATGATTCCCACAATCACAATACTTCCCCACCTATACTTGATACCTCACAATATAAGGGGGTATCACTTTAAATAAAACAAGCCTACTGGCTCATTAAAAGACCAAAAATCATGTAAAAAATGATCATCACATCACCAGAATCATCAAGCATGTTTAAATGCAGTCATGGTTGTCTATATAGCATTGAAAAGTGTGCCATACACTACTATTAGCAACATGTCAATAAAGCATTTTAAATTAACATAACATGTGCCGGTGTCTCTCAACTCTTGTGCTGCTACGCCTTTTCCCCCTAGATTGCGAAGCCGTTTTTTAAATATTTGTGGTAGTTCACACTTAGGCCTCCATAACTTTTTTTTCCACATAAGGTATCCATGCCAAATGTGTGTCCTATTTTCCAACATCCTGGGGATTCCCATGGCACCCAGGGTTTGTGGATTCCCCTGGAGTGAACTGAGAAAATAGGTCACCTATAGCTACATTTTGTCTTCTTAGGGAAAAATAGGGAAAAAGTGCTTCACAAAAAAAGTGTTTGTAATTTTTTCCCTAAAAAATGGCATCAACCAAAGGTTTGCTGTGCTAAAGTCTCAATTTTCTCAGCTTTCAGGAACATGCATAGCTGAATAAAAATAAAATGTTACCAAAGCTTTGACATTTTCCAAAAGAGTAGCCCATTTTTCCTTATTTTTGTGCTTTCAACCTACTTCCAGTTTGTCCTGAAGACCGGGGTGAACCCCATGGGTGATCCTGGAAAGCTATAGATTTCTAAAAAGACAAAAGTCTGAGCTCAGCAAGGGATCATTTGTGTAGATCCCTCAAGGTTTTCTCAAAGAAACTAACTGTTGAAATAAAAAAATATTGAAAATGAGTAGGACAAATTGGCTATTTGTGACAATGTTTTCATTTGTAACTTTTTGCCATGATGGCTGATTTACAAAAGCAATATACCATTATGTCCGCTTGACTCTTCTGGTCGCAGTGTATATAGGGTTTGTAGGTTTTCTAAGAACCAGAGGAACCCAGAGCCAACAAATGAACTGCACCTTACAATGGTTTTTCATTGTGTACCAGGTATAGAGCAATTCATATGGTAAAACATAAAGAGTAAAAAATGGGTATCAAGGAAACCTAAGTATTTCTGAAATAGACACCAAATACGGAGTTTAGGAGCAGTGGTTATTTATACGTCTTTGAATTTGTGGGCACCATTGCTAGCATGTGATTAAGGGGCATTTTAAAAATGCCCTTCTTTCTTACACACTGGCTTACATTTAGAAGGTACAAATGCAGAGTAATACAATTGGTCATAAATTTTTTTCTACTATTCTGTATTCCCATATGCCTCCTGATATAAATGGTACCTCACTTGTGTGGGTAGGCCTATTGTCTATGAAAGGAAACGGCCCAAAGCACACATTTCATTTTTTCCACTGAAAACATACCCTTTTTGGGTTGCTGGTGATTTTGTGCCATAGCTCAGTGAGCACCTAGAAAAACTTAGCATACCTGTAAAAAAAAAAAATTTAACAAACCACCAGGGTGGTGTGACTTCTTTGGCTCCCACCAGGTTTTCCTACCGAAATGCCTTTTCAAACCTCAAAGTTTGACAAAAAACACATTCTCATAACATCCAGAATCTGCAGGGAGCCACAAATTCCTTACCACCTATAATTTCCCAAAGTCTCCTGATAAAAATGGCACCTTACTTGTGTGGGTAGGGCAAGTGACCGCGAAAGGAAAAGCCCCAAATGCAACATAGAAACATCACATTTTTCCACTGAAAACTGACCTTTTTTTGCAATATTTTGGATGTGGATTTTGGGCCCTACCTCAGCAGGAACCCAGGGAAACCAGCAAACCTGCTCTGCTTTTTAAACTAGACATCCGGAGGAATCCAGGGTGGGGTGACTTGCATTGCTCTCACCAGGTTTTTTACCCAAAAGCCCTTGCAAATCACAAACTTTAACTAAAAAAAACATGTTCCTAACATTTCTGTGAGGGAAAGTTCTGTAATCTACAGCGAGACCACAAATTTCCTAACACTAACCATTCTCCCAAGTCTCCTGATAAAAATGGTACCTCACTTGTGTGGGTAGGCCTAGTGCCCTTAAAACGCAAGGCCACAAAATACAATGTGGAGACATCAACATTTCCTGTCACAAAAATGATCTTATTTGGTGATGGGTGTAACACTAGATTCTTAGGTGAGGATCGACTGCCACCCAGGCAAACCTACCAAACCCAAACATTTCTCAAAACGTGGACACCCATAGGGGTCAAGGGTAGTGTGCCTTACGTTGATCCCACAACATTTTCTTACCCACAATGCCCTGCAAGCCTCAAATTTTGACTAAAATGGCACATTTTTCTTGCATTTCCTTGAATCAGCAGGAATCCACAAAATTCCTAACACCTAGCGTTTCCCTACTTGTCACAATAAAAATGCTACCCCACAGGTGTGGCTGGGCATAGCGGCTGCGACAGACATGCATCAGACCAATGGGAGTCTCGCCGAGCAACTGTAATTGACCCTGGCTTGATTTATGTCTGTCAGGGGCACTAGGCCCAGCCACACAAGTGATGATAGGAATTTTGCGGATCCCTCAGGTATCCAGAAGTTTACCTCATAGAAATACAAGGAAAATGTGTGAATTTAGTCAAAGTTTGAGATTTGCACCGCATTGTGGGTACACAAATGTTGTGGGATCCACATGAGGCACACCACCCAGGACTCCCCCGGATGTCTATTTTTCAGAAATGTCTGGGTTTGGTAGGTTTCCCTATGTGGCACCGAGCCCGAGTTCAAACACTCGAGCTACCTATACTGCTGATTTCTCCACATTGCATTTTGGGGCATTTTGTATCACGGATGCTAGGCCCAGCCACACAAGTGGGGTAGTGGGGTAGCATTTGTATCGGGACAAGTGGGGAGAAGAAAGGGTGGGATGCTTTTTGAGGATCTCTGTGGTTTCCAGAGGTTAATGTCACAGAAGCATGGCACGATGTCTGGGTGAGCCACCCCCTTTTTTATCTTTGGGAATATTGGTCTCCTCATGTCTAGTTGCCTTTCTGCTCCCCGAAAGAAGATTTTGGGCAAACACTCTCAATCCACCCCGGGGATGGTGAAGAAAGACTGATGCACCTATTCTGGAGTGGGCAAAGGAAGGATGGGGGTGGCTCACCCAGGCATCATGCCTTATTCCCACCACAGAATAGGTATAGTCAGGGGAGGTTGGAGTAAAAGACCACTTATCTGCCCCCAGGGGCAGAAAGACTGTTGAGATCATATTAGGGGTGGAGGCTAGGCCCAATGTGTGGACAGGCCACCCCCACACCTTGTAGCAATAAAAAACTCCCTGGTGTCTAGTTGGTTTTCTGCCACCTTTCCCCAAGGGGGGCAGATTGGGATTAAAGACTGCTTATCTGCCTCCTTGTATCAGCAGAAAGACTTGCAATCATTTGAGGGGAGGGGGCTAAACCAGATATCTGGGCAGATCACCCGCACCCATTTTTCAAACTGAAAAAAACAAACTAGAGTCTAGTGTCTAGGGGGCTGTCTGACGCTAGATTCAAAATTATATCTAGAAAGGAAAACACAAAAGAAATTCCATGAATGTGGTCAAAGGCTTTCTCAACATCTACAGCCACATTTGGTGTGAGAAGTCTGTCCTTTTAGTTTCCTCAGTAACACAAAAGAATAATCTAGCACCATCTCCAATCATCTTTTTAGTAAACCTGTTTGAATGCCATTAGTCACTTTAAAGAGGATTTTTGACAGTGTTTGCTAAAATCTTAGTGTAGACTTTCCAATCGAAATTAAGCAAGGAAATTGGCCAATAGTTTGCTGGATTTAAAATATCCTTATCATCTTACAACAAGGCTTTGCTTCTAAAGTTTTACATAACTGCACTAATGCCATCCGGTCTCAGGGCTCATCACTTGGAGCAGACAAAACTGCTCTCATCAATTCTTCCAGGGAATTTTACTTGACTAACTCAATTATGAGGACCTGATCCAAGGACAGAAGAGTTGTTTGAGACAAGTAATCTTAGGTATGATTTTCTAAAGGCAAGGTCCTCAACTACATAATGATTAATAAAATAGGTTTTGAATTATTTTCATTTTAAGCATTAAGTAAATATTTCATTGTCTGGTAACAACTACAAATGTTCAGAGCAGATATCTTTCTACTTCTATTATAGCGTTTTGCTAATGATTTTATTATATTTGCATTTTGAAGTTCTTAACTTACACGTCATTAGGACATTTCTCGCCTTATTTAAATGGGCAACCAAAGATATTAGTGTACCCTTTCAAACGTATACAGTATGATAGCCTTTGCAAAATAATATTTGATGAATTTTCAAGTAGATCATCGTTTAAACACCAAAGGTATGAGATCTTACAACTTTGCAGTAGTGCTTAGAACATATCAGTATTTCTCAATTTCTCTTACAAAAACAAATTCAAGAACTGGATCATATAAACAAACAGCATTTAAATTACCATATTTTTCATACAGTTCCGTATTTTGCAATAGCACTAAGTCTCCCTTTACCCTAAATATAGATTTAAGGAATTTCCTCTTTTTAACAGTGTTAGTTAATACTTTCACATTTAGAGATATTTTAAATGAATCAGTCATTGAAGGGACTAGGGTTAAATTGTGATTATAATACTGACCATTAGTTTAAGGTTTTACAAAAATGTGATTTATATTCTGCAAGAAATCAAAATCCCCTATTTTTAATGGCATTTATATTAAATATCACTGTTCTTAAATATTTTTATGGCAAGCCTCATGCTTGGCCTTGAAACACTAAGAGAGGTGAACAGTGAACATGGTCTTGTGATTTCAATCCTTTGAGTATTGCATTCAGTATACTCGACTTAACTTTCTTCTGATTTTGTTGTTCTTGGGGAAAAGCATGAAATATCACAGTGTGATTCCTGGGTGTACCTCTGGAAGAAGATCCCCTAACAACATTCCATCTCAATCTTCAAGTAAATTATAACTTTCCATGACAACAATATCTTATTAGAAGTCCATTAATACAATAGATCTTATTATAATCTTTAGAAAGTGCAGAAAGAAGCAGTCTTCCACCAAAAGAGGGCTGATCTTACCATCTCAGATTGTCCAAGTAGTATTCTACTCATGAACTCGGGCTTGTATTTGTTGATCTCTACCAGTTAACCATTACTTTTGCCATGAAGGGCTCATCAGTATGGCATTTATTATTGTTGAGTGAGAGGATAATAGGGATTACTGGAGTAATGAGTGGTATCTGAAACCCTTTTTGGAATTTCAGGAGTATCCAAAAATGCAGGGTGGTGTTCTGTTGAGGGGATATGGTGGATTAAACTGCCTTTCTTTCAAATCTGCATCACCTTTGATATGTAACACTATCCTGAGGAAAGGAGCTGCAGTTACACCAGGATTACATGACTGTTTTCCAAAGTCTGCAGCACATCTTGTAAGTGGGATGAAGACAGCATCCCACATACGATGATGCCGAGGTAAACAGACTCCCTGTTGGCCAGCAGATCATCCTTAAGTATTTGTGAATTGCATACCATGCCTACCTTCCTCCCTCCTCAGGACAAACCTTACTGAAGTAGTCTTAAAGGCAAACCTACACTCATTAAATAACAACATAACTGTTGTTCCACACATCCCTAAGAAAAGCTACACTGCAGCGCATCCTCAATTGTGTTTGCTAAATTTCAGGATTCTTTTCCCTCGTACATCCATGATACTGAGCAGTGCTGAACTTTCAGGCAGCCCTGAAATTTTCCTTTAATCAAAACCCTAAAGCAACACTTGGCGCACCTGGGCTCTCCCCCAGGGGCACAAAACTTTCTTGTGGAATAAGTTGCATTCCAGAAGATCTATTTTTATTTCATTAGATTAAAGGTTGTGAACAACTAACTATATGTGATTTAAAGAAATGTGGCATCAGGAGAAATATGAACATATAACCAGTTGTTTTCACAACAAAAAGTACTATTCATGCAGGACTAGAATCATGAGCTTGCCCTCTGAAGGGAGTGTGCAGCTATTGTCAAGAATGAATGATTCAAATGATCATAGTTGTTTGCACAATTAGGAGACCCAATTTTCCAAATGTATTTTCTGTTTGGTTACCAACTAGTTCAGTGTCAGCTGTGGTATATTTTCTGTACCCTTGTCACACATTTGTTGAAGATCGCTTTTGTAGGATATTTGTAATTGTAATTGCATTTATATAGTGCATACTACCCCTGCCAAGGCGTTGAAGCACTTTTTCGGCAAGAAGCACGCTACTCTGGAATCCAAAAAGGGTTAGTGGTGAATTAGTATAGGGCAATATGAAATAAATTTGAGTGGTGGACATGTTAGTCTGTTATTTGGATTGAAAAGGATAGTGGAGGAATAGAAGAGGGAAGAGTTTGCCTTTATATAGAGCTTGTTACCCCTGTTGAGGTGCTTTTCGGCGGGTAGGACGCTACGCCGGAACCCAAAAAGGATTAGTGGGGAATTAGTATAGGGGAAAATGAAATTAATTTGAACGTTGACATGTTAGTCTGTTATTTGGATTGAAAAGGATAGTGGAAGGATAGAAAAGGAAAGGATCTAGAAAGTGGTTTTTTTGTTGTTTTTTTAGCTCATAGCAGTAGGAGGAGGTTGGGGATGAGTAAAGGGGAGTTGGAGGGGAAAGAATCAGAGGGAAGGGTTTAGAAAGGATACTTTGGGAAATCTGAATAGTAAAAGCGGTATGAGATGTTGCAAGGAGGGGTTCCATTTGTTTAAATGTCTGACAGACTTGGCAGAAACTGAACAGAATATTATCGCTCAAAATAGATAATATATTTGTTATGGGTCAGCTGCTGTGAACTCAGACAAAAAGGATACTGAGTTGAAGCTTGGCTGTATTGGCATAAACTATGGAAAATAGATTATACATTAAAAAAAGGATGAAACAACAAACACATTAAAAAAAAAGAGCAAGAAACGGGTTCCATGTGCATCAGGGGAAAAATGTTTGAGGAAACTCACTAAGAGACTTGATTTCGATTTCGTACAAAATTGGTTTCAGTAGCTATCTTCTTGCCCAAAACGGAGGCCTGAAGGATAAGTTACTTACCTGTAATCCTAGTCCTCTTCCAGGGGTATCCTCATCAAAGTCATAAGCACTGAATATTCCCGCCCATGTGCGGGGACCCCGGAAATAATAAAAATTATATATGAAAAACATATATATATATATATACAGCTCTATATATATAAAAACATATATCATTTTTTCTAGTATCAATGGAGCTCTCATATAGGAGGCTAAACAATGTAATGAAACACATAAATTGCTTTTGCAGATATACATAATACATGTATAAAAACACATGAGGGCAAGAAGTACTTGAACTCTGTTTTTAATGAGTAAAACTCATGAGTAAACTGCAAAAGAAAAACAGGCATTGTTAGTCTACAGGCTGCATTGTAAACCAACATAGAAAATGAAAGCAATCTTTCATAAAAACTGGCACCGTGCCTTTAAGGCAGCCATGACCCCTAGCTTCCCATCATGCCTCAGGGGTGACAGTTAGGTCAGTTGTTCTTTGCGTAACCCTGAATATCAGGGCACCAAGATAATATTTAACAATGAAATAATCTCATTTGCCTGGGGAGGTGGGTGGGTTGCTTATGACTTTGATGAGGATACCCCTGGAAGAGAACTAGGATTACAGGTAAGTAACTTATCCTTCTCTTCCAGGGGATCCTCATCAATAGTCATAAGCACTGAATAGATTAGCAAGCCCAACATCCACCTGCAGGCAAATGAGAAACGCAGTGACCTTGTTAACAACAACCGAAAAGTCAGCTGTTGAACAGATTCCTCAAGGAGGTTTGACCTACTTGAGTGTCCGCTCTAGTATCTGAGTCAAGACAGTAAAGCCTTGTAAATGTATGCACTGATCTCCAAGTGGCTGCTTTGCAGATCTCAGAGAGCGGTACATTATTGAGGAAAGCAGTCGTAGCTGCTTTTCCTCTCGTGGAATGAGCTTTGGGAGCGGACCAAAGAGGCTTCTGTGCTAACTGGTAAGCCAATTTGATGCATGAGACTATCCATCTGGAGATGGACCGCTTTGATGCTGGGAACCCTGTTCTGATCGAACCATAATTAACAAATAGTTGATCAGACTTCCTCAATGGCTTCGACCTGTCCAGATAAAACTTCAAAACCCTTTTAAGGTCTAACGAATGTAGAACCCTCTCAGCTGGAGTGGAGGGATTGGGAAAAAAGGTCGGAAGAGAAATAGATTGATTTACATGAAAATCAGACACCACCTTCGGAAGGAAGGAAGGATGAGTCCTGAGGACTACCCTATTGAGATGAAAAACCAAGTAGGGCTCTTTAGAACATAGGGCCTGTATCTCACTCACCCTACGAGCTGAGGTGATGGCTACCAAGAAAGCTACCTTCCACATAAGGTGTTGTAAGGTTGCTTTGTGGATAGGCTCAAAGGGTGGACCCATCAATTTTGACAGTACCAAGTTCAACTCCCAAGGAGGTGAAGGTCGGACCGGAGGATAGACCTTCTTGAGACCCTGCAGGAAATCCTTCACCACCTGTAGCTGAAAAAACGAGGGCTGAGAAGGAGAACGCCTGTACGCCGTAATGGCAGCTAGGTGTACCTTAATGGATGAGAATTTCAAACCTGCTCTGGCTAGGTGAAGCAGATAAGGCAAAACTACCTCCTCCTGCCCCTTGGTAGGATTACAATTATTTTGCATACACCAAATGTAAAAACGTTTCCATTTGCAGGCATAAGAATGTCTTGTAGAAGGTCTCCTTGTCTCTTTCAATATGGTCATGCAGTCCTGCGGCAGACCTAAATGCCCATACTGGAAGACCTCAGGAGCCATGCTGTTAAGCTCAGTGACGGAAGGTTGGGGTGATGAATCCTCCCGTTCATCTTGGATAGCAGGTCCGGTCTGCACGGCAGTCTCTTGTGTGGGCAGACTGACAGATGTAGAAGGTACGGGTACCACCACTGCCTCGGCCAGTCCGGAGCAATCAGTATCATTGTGGTGTCTGAGTGAGATAGCTTGGTCACCACCTTCGGGATGAGAGGCAGGGGTGGAAAGGCGTACACAAATGCCCCTGACCAGCTGATCAAAAGGGCATTCCCCTTCGATCCTGGTCGGTAGTACCTGGAGGCGAAGTCTTGGCATTTTGTGTTTTCTTCGTCCGCGAACAGGTCTATGCTCGGATGGCCCCAAGCTCGGAAGATGTCGTCGACCACCTCGTCGTTGAGGACCCAGTCCTGCTGTTCCTCGAAGTGACGGCTGAGGGCATCTGCCTGAGAATTCTGCTCTCCCGGCAGGTGAACCGCTGTGATGGATAGATTCCTCGCCAGAAGCCAGTGCCAAAGGGTCTGTGCCTCCAAAGAGAGGGTCCTCGAGCGAGTTCCTCCCTGTTTGTTCAGGTAGTACATGGTGGTGGTATTGTCCGTCTGTACTAGGATGGAACTCGCCTGAATCGAAGGGAGGAAAGCCTTGAGAGCCAGATGAACAGCCCTTAGCTCCAGTGGTACAACTGCTCTTTTGAGGACCATAGGCCTTGCGTCTGGAGAGACCCCATGTGGGCTCCCCATCCTTGCAGGGAGGCGTCTGTGATCAGAGTCTGAGAGGGAGGAGCTTGATGGAACGGTACTCCTACCCTCAGATTGTCTTTCTTCATCCACCACGGGATGGATGCTCTGGCTGCGCGTGATAGACAAATTTTGTCTTCCCAGCGAGAAGACCGTTGATCCCATTCGTCTTCTAGATCTTGTTGTAGAGGACGCATTTTCAATCTGGCATTGGGCACCAGAAAAATGCAGGATGCCATCGATCCTAGCAGGGAGGCGATCTGACGCACTGAAGACAGGCTGTTGTGTAAAATCTGTCTGCCTTTCTGAATGATGGATAATTGTCTCTCCTCCGAAGGAAACACTTTTCCTCGCTCGGAGTCTATCAGCGCCCCCAGGTAGTGGATTGTTTGAGTGGGTTGCTGCGTCGATTTTTCGAAGTTCACATGTAGGCCCAGTTTTTGACAAAACCCTAGGCACTGCTGGAAGTGGTTCATCACACTTTGTGGAGAGGGACCTTTTAGCAACCAATCGTCCAGATAAGGGTAGACGAAGATGCCTCTGCATCGCAGAGCAGCTGCCACTACTGCCATACACTTCGTGAACACCCGGGGAGCTGACTTCAGCCCGAAGGGCAGCACTTTGAACTGATAGTGCGATGTTCCGACTATGAATTGTAGATATTGCCGGTGATGCTGATTTATCGGTATATGAAAATAAGCATCTTGCAGATCCATCGAACACATCCAATCCCCTTTGCGGAGGTGAGGATATATTTGGTGGAGAGCCAACATGTGAAATTTTTCTCGTTTGATGGACTTGTTGAGTGTTCGCAGATCCAGAATGGGCCTGTATTCCGACTTTTGACCTTTTTTCTTTACCAGGAAGTATCTGGAATAAACTCCTCGACCTCTTTGTGACCGTGGAACCTTCTCTATGGCTGATTTTTGGAGAAGTATTTCCACTTCCCTCTGCAGCATGTTGATCTGGCAGCATGATGATGGTACTGGAGGGATCGAGGAAGGACGACGTCGGAAACGTAGAGAGTACCCATTCTGCAGCGTAGCCAACACCCACTGATCCTTGGTGATGGCTCGCCACTCTTGCAGATGATTCGCAACACTTCCTCCTACTGGAGTGGTGAACGGTACTGGAGGAAGCGGGCACTCATTGCTTGGCTGGAACTTTAGTTGAAGCAGAGGACTGATGGTTCCCTCCTCTTCCCCTGTTGGATCGCCGGCTTTGAAACTGCGATTTCTGCTGACCCTGTTGGTTTTGGTTCTTTTGCCAATGAGGGGTTTGAACCCTCTGTTGGAAGGAGCGGCGAATAGTATTGCGGTAGCGGCGACTAAACTCTTTTTTCTTCTCCAGCCCCACCGCCTTCAGGGTATCTAGCTCGGTCTTCATCCGTGCCATCTCTTCATCGGTGTGCGAGCCAAACAACTATGACCCGGAAAATGGCAGGTTGAGAATACGTGACTGCGCCTCTGGCTTCAATGCGGTCAGGCGAAGCCATGAAGATCTTCTGGCACAAATTCCGTGGGCGTAGGAGTGTGCTGAAAGTGTAGCTCCATCCGCTGCAGCACTAATTACCTGGTTCGCTACCAGGCTGCCCTCCTGTACAATTTCTTCGAAGTCCTTACGGTCTTCCTTGGGCAGTTTGTCTGTAAAACGCTGTAGCGAATCCCATAAAGCTCTATCGTAACGCCCCAATAGAGCTGACGCACTGGAGACTTTAAGCATGAATGCAGAAGTGCCACATACTTTTCTCCCCCATGAGTCTTGTGTCTTGCTCTCCTTGTCCGGTGGTACTGTGGAGGAGGAGGCCACTGAGTGGGTCTTTCTGGCAGCAGCCACAATTACAGAGTCCGGTTTAGGATCTGACTTCAAGAAGGATGGATCTTCCTCCGGAGGACGATACTTCTTCAGAATTCTCGCCGGTGCCGTTTTGAGAGTAGCCGGCGTAAGAAAAATGTCCATAACCAGTTTCAGAAGCCCCGGTACCAATGGGAGTAACGGGCGAGAGGATGTCTTCTGGTTCAAGGTTTCGAAAATAACCGAAGAAGTACTCTGCTGAACAGGCATAGGAATGTTCAGTTTGGCAGCCCCCCTGGAAAGCACCTCCTGGAATGTGCTTACATCGTCCACAGGAGAGATCCTCGACGGTGGACTGTCAGTAATGGTGGGCGAGTAGTCTCTTTTTGAGGAGTACGTTGAAGAGGTGGAAGGCGTTGGAGACCTGCGTCTTCTCCTCCTGCTGCGTGATCTTGATCTCCTTCTGGATGTTGGTGCAGGAGAGCGAGTACGAGCTCTTCCTCTTGGTGGAGAAAGATCCGCATCTTGTGCCAGGCGAGCCAGAGGGGACCTGTGAGCAGGACTTGGATCCCGTCTAACACCTGCCTGTGTATGATCCGCCCAGTGGTGTAATGGACGCCTCCATCTGGGCGAGAGGTGAATGGATGGAGACTTCTCCGCTGTAACAGGAGAACGACGTGGAGACTTCCGTCCTTCCCGATGAGCCTTTTCCACTGGACGTTGATGACCAGAGGGAGAGTCCTGGCTACTTGAGGACGAAATAATCACCTCTGGAGAACCAGACCTGGCGATGGAATGGTGGGAGCCTGCTCTCGACGTCGATGAAGGAGACGGAGAGAAACTTACAGGGACTGACACCGACGGAGACCTCTGTCTCGACGTCGACCTTCTTGATCCCGGCGAAGACATGCGTCTCGACACCGACGTCGAACTTCTTCGCTTCGACGGAGTACGCTGCTGCGACGCCGAGCGCCTCGCCGACGGAGATCTGCGTCTCGACGTCGATCTTCTTCGCTTCGACGGAGGGCTGCGCCTCGACGAAGAGTCGTGTCTCGACGTCGATCGTCCTCGCTTCGACGGAGTATCCATCCTCGCCGTCGAGCGCCTTTCCTTCGACGGAGGACTGTGCCTCGACGTCTGCTGTGAACCTGACGGAGACTGCTGTCTCGACATCGAGAGTGTTGCTGGCGTCGACGGAGGCCTCGGCCTTGACGACTGGACATCCGACGACCTCTGCTTCGACGCTGATCTGCGCTGAGACGGCAACGGCGACATCGGCCTCAACGTCGAAGATGATGACTTACGTTTCGGCGTCGATGATCTGTGTCTTGACGTCGATCGTCGAGTCGACGGCGGAGGATCTTGTCTCGACGCCGGACGTTGTTGCAATGACTTAGCTTTTGAAGTTGAAGAATGGCGCTCCTGCACCAAGGTCCTCGACGACGACTCCGCCGCCGGTACCTTCGACGTTGAGCCCGACGCCGAAGGGGAACATATCGGGACCTTGCTCGACGACGAACGCGCCCTCTTCTTTGTTTTTACAGGAGGCCTACCTCTTTCTGAGAGGCCATAAAGACGGATTCTCTCTCTGTCCTTGATGGTTCTATTGGATAGCTTCCTGCAGTGTTGACAGGAGGCAGGAGAGTGAGACTCCGGTAGGCAGAGGATGCACACATCGTGTGTCTGACTTGGCCTTCTTTTTGCCACAGGCAGGGCAAGGATCAAACAACGAAGGCATTTTTGACAGAAAATATCACTTTCTGCCACAAAAAAATGGTTTAATCCTCACTCTATTACCAAAAGACGTCAAGTGAAGTAGAAAAAACCACAAAAAAACTAGGTATTTTTGACAGAAAAGTCAAAAGAAGAGAGAGCTGAGATTCCAGGGTCCTGACAGAAGGAGCCGGAAAGAACAGCTGACCTAACTGTCACCCCTGAGGCATGATGGGAAGCTAGGGGTCATGGCTGCCTTAAAGGCACGGTGCCAGTTTTTATGAAAGATTGCTTTCATTTTCTATGTTGGTTTACAATGCAGCCTGTAGGCTAACAATGCCTGTTTTTCTTTTGCAGTTTACTCATTAAAAACAGAGTTCAAGTACTTCTTGCCCTCATGTGTTTTTATACATGTATTATGTATATCTGCAAAAGCAATTTATGTGTTTTATTACATTGTTTAGCCTCCTATATGAGAGCTGCATTGATACTAGAAAAAATGATATGTTTTTATATATATAGAGCTGTATATATATATGTTTTTCATATATAATTTTTATTATTTCCGGGGTCCCCGCACATGGGCGGGAATATTCAGTGCTTATGACTATTGATGAGGATCCCCTGGAAGAGAAGTGGGTTTTTGGCTGTGCAAGGTTATAACGGAGCGTACGATGCTGTACACATGCTTACAGTGTGAATATGTGATCCAGTCTTCAAACAGCTTTGGTTTTCAACATCTGAAGAAGCAGTTTCTTGTACTACCAAGAGGTCGTGCTAGTTCGGTGCCTGGGAATATCATATAGGAAAGCTGAGCGATTTTATGTTATGTTGCATTTCTCAAGGTGCCATTTCAAGTTATAGGTTATATGAAGAGTAACAGTCCTGCAACATTTTTGGTGATTAGGCGTTGCCAGATTCTTCCTGGTCTCTGAAGTATCACTGAAAAAAACATGCTGGTGCAGCATGAAATGTCTGTTTAAATGTGATTGCTAGTGTGTTTCTTATGGAAGAAGTGTGTTTTATATTTTTTGAAATGTTTAAGATCCTAAGATGGAAACAAAATACACCAAGTAGTGTTTTGGAGGTGGTCTTGCCAGCTTAGTCTTGATTCAACAACTTGTAGCCAATTGGAGACCATGCAACAGGCAACGCATGCAATCTCAATCCTTCCACCCTACC
The DNA here is from genome assembly GCA_963921515.1 of Calotriton arnoldi. Taxonomy (NCBI): domain Eukaryota; kingdom Metazoa; phylum Chordata; class Amphibia; order Caudata; family Salamandridae; genus Calotriton; species Calotriton arnoldi. The sequence continues at coordinate 1,385,870 of CAWUFW010002736.1, read as the reverse complement.
CTTCTACCCTCCTACTGAGACTAACATGAAAAATGGGCAGAGATAACACTAGGCAACAAAATAAAAGTAAGAACTGAAATGAGGATAAGATGAGGATAAGAAAGATACTCTTTTCGTTGGTCACTTAAGAGTTCACCCAGACAGAACAAAAAAGTTGCAGCTGGAGCAGGGACAGACAGTGTACATGGGTTGCCACCCCTTGATCATCCTCCGCAGACTATCGGTGGGCTGACTGGGCACTGGGCAGTTTGACAGTTGGATTTAAAGTGTTCATTCACCTCGAACATGTTCTATGTTAAAACCATAGTGATGCGCTGGATACATCTAAATAAAATATGCTGATACAAACAGGTTGTGGCTGCATTTAGGCATGTCTCATTTCAAGCACTGCATCGCTCTGCTTGGTTCAAAAGCCAATCAAAGTGCAAATTTGGTATTACACAGTTGCATGCATGTGTTATTTTCATAGCAAGAAAATACCCAACGCAGCAGACCGCTGTACATGGTCAAATGTAATAATAAAGATTTGTTGCAATTATTAAAAAAAAAGTTACGATCTGTGGAATTTCAGTTAGACAACAACATATCACTTAACTCCCAATGTTGTCACTTAAGCCAGTGAACTCCCAATGTTGTCACTTAAGCATTCTTAAAACAAGCTAGTTCGTATCAACAATACTTCAACAGAGAGTGATAGTGGTGCAAAGGAGACAGGTCACAGTTAGACCGCAAAAAGGAAAAAATAGAAACACAACAAATGAGAAGCTCACGTTTATATAGACTGGTTAGATAACATACCTTCATTCTGAAGCATTTTGACGCACACTGGCAATTCCCACTGTTCTTTGTAGTTAATGCCGTGGTTATTTAACAAGGTAAATAAAGACTGGGCAGTTAAAGCTACTTGTGGACAGTATTTCAATGCAAGTTTTTCGGCATTTGGGTCAGAGCTAATATCCTGGAAACCAAAAAAGAAGAAATTCTGTCAACATGTAGTGGTACAATGATAGAGACATCTTTACCTAGAAATGTAAATCCTGCTTACAAAATAGGACGATGGATTGCCCCATAAGCCTCAATCAGAAGCTTCTCAGTTTAATTTTATCATCAGTAATGTTAAGTTACTCGAGCGCCTCACAGTACTGCCATCAGGAAGACTTGGATGTTCTGACTATCTGCTCTGCTTGCCCACTCAAGATACACTGGGGATGCCCTACAAGTTCAAACATCAGTAGACAGAATAACAGTTTGTGTACATCCATGTGACTCCCAACACGTTGTAATTTGGACGCAACCGGCGGACTTCCGTGGCACTAGGGACTTAGAGTCCCATAATCACAGGCTGGAGGAGGCGGAGCCTGACATCTGCGGTACTGCGGTCTATAGCACGGCCACCATATATCCTATAGCACGGGCGGCAACCAGAGGACTTCCTAGGCACAAGGGACTTTCAGTCCCATAATTACTGGCTGGAGGAGGCGGAGTCTGACATCTGCGGTCTATAGCACGGCCACCATATATCCTATAGCACGGGCGGCAACCAGAGGACTTCCTAGGCACAAGGGACTTTCAGTCCCATAATTACTGGCTGGAGGGGGGCGGAGCCTGACATCTACGCTGTATAGAACGGCCCCATACTCAGCAGAGCGGAACGCATGCGGGCCACGCCAAGGGCGGGCCCGTCTTCGTCAATCATTGGTCAGGCCGGTCCCTCCCTCATGGATGTTGGACCTGAGATCTTAATCTGTTTTGACAGTAAGTGACCCCTCTAGGCTTCTAATACTTTGATGAGGGTTACCGGGCTAGTATTTGGGGCACTCCAGCAAGCCCTTTGTTGTGACTGGAATCATTTTACCCTATTAATTTGAGATGACCTGATCTAATTCTCTAGCTACAGCAACAGTATGGTAAAATGCAAACCAGACGTACACAGACCTAGTGGTAAAATAAACACCAACATCCTGGATGGTTTCTTTGAGCTAGTACTGGGGGTCGACAGGGAAATTCAGCTGGCCGAGAGACACCGTTCACTGACTGGAGAATGTGGAGCACAGTCAGAGGTGGGCTCTTTAGGGTCTGGTGACTGGTGTTTAACTCTGTACGGCCGCGTCTAAAGCTGATGGGGAAGGGGGGCAGCAGAGAGGTTTCCCCCCCCCCCGGTGTTTGGGGAAAGGAAGCGGCTTAGGCGCCTGCTCCGCCCCCGTTGGGCTGGTTGGGCTTCTTTATAGCCAAAGGCTATTTACCCCTTCATTTTGTTCGACCAGCCACCATTTTGTGGTATTCACGGTGGCTGGTCACAGGCCTCCCGGAGCTTTTTTCCAGAGCTTTTCCCCTGGGTCTAATGAGGGGTTTGCCACACGTTTTCCACATGTGTCCGTGCCTGTGGTCACCCCTTAATTTGCCGACCGGATGGTCTTGGTCTAGCCAGGGGGGGATGATAGGGCGGGAGGCATAGGAATTGAGGAGAGCCTCGGCGGGGGTCAGGGCGGCGGACTGCGGAGCTCGCGCCTCTCCGGACCCCATAATGTGTATTGTTAGCAGCAGGTGAGGATCGGGCAGCTCTCGACTTCGGAGAGCGAATCCGAAGGGGTGGGCGCAGGAGGGTGGGGGCTTTGCGGGGGTGGAGGGTTGCTGCCACATTAATGGGTGGGCATTTGGTGCGAAACACACTACGCGGGCGGGATTGCCCATGATGCTAAGGGGGGGCAGCTCTTTAGCGCACGCATTAAGTTGGGAGCAGCGCGTGAATGCGCATTAATTTGGGAGCAGCGCGTGAATGTGTTTGAGGCCCCGGGGGTTTAGGGAGGGAGGAGGACGAATTTCCCCGCGCGCGTATATGCGGGGAGTGTGAGCGAGCGGAGGGTGGGGGTTTTCTGGGATAGAAGAGGGCGGTCACAGTAAAGTGTCTGCGATTGGGGCATATCACCCTACTCGGGGAGAGATTTCACATTAGGAAGGGGCAGTCCTCGAAGCAGAGGTCATTTCCTGCGGGATGCCCATTTTGGTGGTTGGGTAGGAGTAGGTCTGGGCACATTTGGGCAGTGAGGGAGCTGCTCGAACTTGGGCAGGCACAGGAAATTAGAATTGGGTGGGAAATGAGGGCATGCGCGTAAGGGGTGTTAGGTATTTGGGGAGGGGGATCAGTCGTGGGAACGGAAGGGGGGGGAAGGTCAGGCAGGATATAGGCTGTGACCAGCACACCGGACCATAGGTTTGCAGCGGGCTCACTTCGGCAGCTTTCCAGACACGGGAGAGCACCTGGCGGCTCCATTACCCCGTGGGGAAGAGAAGGCCGGGCCCAGTGCGGCCGGGCTGGAGCGACGGGGGACCCCAAGATCACCGCCCCATGAAGGCCTCGGGCGGTTTCGGCGGTGCAACAAGCCAAGGGGGACAATGCTACCCCTGGCATAAAGCGAATCGGAACGCAGCTTTTGGACTATGTTTCATTGGGGAGAATATGGTACGGTTCTCCAATGTCAGCATGGGGGTTATATGGATAAGAGTGAAGCTGGGGGAGGGAATTATGGTGCAAAGGGTAAGTCAAAGCCTTTTGGGAGCACAGGTGCTCGAAGGTCCAAGGATTTAGTTTCCGGTCAATGCTGTTAAGGTGTATTGAGGAGCGATATGAAGCTCGAGGGTGTGCGCGAAAAGGCTGCCACACATGAAGGACACGGGGATGTCAGGTTACGGACGATGAAGGAAGTGTTTGGGTGAAGTTGATCAGCAAGAGGCTCTGATGGGGGGAGGGGGGGGGTTTCACCACTTGTTCATGGCATTTTCCAGGTGAATACATCAGGCAATCAGCGACAGGAAGGACAGCCATGGAGGGTCCGACAGGAGAAGAACGAAAAGGGGACAATCGGCGTGCTCCAGAAAGGGCATCGTTTCCAGCACCAGGTAAAAGTGCAGCGGCGTAAGCTAGAGGGGCAACTGCAGCAAGTGGCAGCAGGGACACAGCGACGCAAGCAAGCATAGGGGTTAGAAGGGGGGAGGAATGGGTGGACTGGGAGCAACAGTTATTACGCCTAGTGACTTCGACCTTTACATAAGTGGGAGTGGGAACGTATAGTAACAAAGTTGACGTCAGCGACCCGTGGTAAGGGAACTTACTCGCGGACAGACGGGGGTTTCCCAAAAAAGGAAGGGTCGGCACTGGTTCCCGCCATGGGTATCGAGCAGGTGGTGCCCGCTTAACAGCAGACAGCTGGACCCGTTGGGGGGCTGTCTTTCTCGGACATTGAGAGTGATTCGGGGGCCAGTGAGGCCTGTCTGGCATAGTGATAAAGGTGACACAGAGGGGGATCATGGGAGGTTTAGGTACATGGGGGACCGGAGCAGCCTGCTGGACCCGTTTTGGGGGGCCGTCATTTTAGGACAGGGATATCCATTCTGGGGGACATTTGTGGCCGGGTTACGGATAAACAAAACTCGAATGGGGATTATTGGGTGTCTTGAGGTACATTGGGCACCAGAGTAGACGGCTGGACCCAGAGGGGGGCTGTCAAGACAGGGCGGCAAACACGTCTAGTTCCGAGGGCTACCAGAGGACGCTGAGCATGCATGACTAGCGCAGACTTGACCTTTGGGGTACCATTGGCAACATAGAGGATACGTTGCCCTGAGCGGCACTAGCACTGTTTCTGAGGGCGGCCAGAGGACGTTAGGCATGCTCGAGGAGCTCAACGTTGAGCTTTGGGGTACCGTTGGCAGGGTGGAAGACAAGTGGCCCAGAGCGGCACTAGCACCCAGGAGCATCAACATTGATATGGCGCAGAATTGACCTTTGGTGTACCATTGGCAACATAGAGGATACGTGCCCTGAGCGGCACTAGCACCGTTTATGAGTGCGGCCAGAGGAAGCTAGGCATGCTCGAGGAGCTCAGACTTGGCCTTTGGGTTAACATTGGCCACAAGAAAGACAAAGGGGCCCAGAGCGGCACTGGCACCCAGGAGCATTCAACAGGGATATCATGGAAGTCAAGTGGCACAGAGCGGTGCTGGCACCCAAGAGCATCACCATTGATACTGTGGCCATGGGGGCCCGGTTTACTACAAGCCACTTTCGCGGACTGCCAGAGGAGGCTGGACAGTTCGGGGAGGTCATGGGTGAACCGGGGGTGCCGTTGACGGCATATAGGACAGCCTGAACGGCACAACACTGTCAATTCGGGAGATGACATGAAGTCTGTGACCAGGGTGGTCCTATTTACGAGTAGAGATTACAGTGGGCAAGCCCGGTTCCGCGAACTGCCAGAGGAGGCTGGACAGTTCTGGGAGCTCAAGGGCGAACTGAGGGTACCTTTGGCAACAAGAAAAGCAACTGGACCCAATGCGGTTGCTGCCACTCATGGGCGTTATGATTGATTATGGGGACAAGAAGGCATATTTAACAGGGGGTTAAATCTAACAAACCTGTTTTCATGGACAGCCAGGGGGTAACTGGCCAATTTTTGGGGCAACGCGGGCCTGGCATATGCGCCCCGTGGCAAAAAGGGAAGACAGTTGGTCCCTGTAAGGTGCTGTCATTCCCGGACATGGAGTGGGATTATGGGGTTCAGAGGCCCATTGTTACTGTGAAAGGAAGGGTAACTAGGCGGCGATATGGGACGCAGGGGGGAAGCGGGTCGACAGCTGGCTACACACGAGGCATTTTTTGAGAAGGGCGCAGCTTTGGGGACGGTTTGCAGGTCGCAAGTAAGTTGTTGTGGCACATTACTGACAGGACATGGAGCAGTCGGGATCCAACAGGGTATAACGTGTGTGCAGGGGTGAGAACTGTTGGGGGGGTTGGTGTGAACATGTCGAATTTAGCGGGCACGTTACAGCGTGTCATGCGTCGGGGGATGGGCAAAGATCTCGTCGCAGATGCTTTGTCGGGGTCTCAATGTGGGTGGGTTTCCATAGAGGCACACAGTTACAATGGCTTCAAGGGAGACCCGTCTTAGTAGGGAGCAAAGGGTCAAAAGGCCGGAGGGAGATTTGAGGATGGGGTACTGTTTAATGGGCGGCTGTTTGAACGGGGACAGTCTCTAGTACATTGTGTTGGACAGCAGGAAGGTCCGGCGGCCAAGGGTAGCTTGGGGGCAGGGATATTCCTGAGGGCAGACAAGCGGGGTCCTGGTCATGGGGGGTTAGATGGGGAATCGGGAGTGGGTTCCCCCTCCATTCGTTTGACGCTGAAGACGGGTGCCAAATCACAGAGGTTATTCAATTAGTTATCCGGGATATGCTGAAGAGAACAATAAATATGTCGTGTTGCCCCCCCATAATTGGGAGGTTTTGGGGGCAAATTGGTATGATATGAAGTTGTAGGGTTTGATGGGTAATTTTGGGAGTAGCCGCCCGAGGGCAGCAGGCATACGGATCTGGGTGCGCAGGTCTTGGTCAGTTTAGAGAGGGCTTGGCAGATCTGCAGGGCGTAGGTACTCAGTCCACTTTGGCCCTGGGACGTGAGCACCCCCTTGTGTGAACATGGTCTCTGGGTTAAGGGGGTTGCGGTTACATTGGTTCCCCGCATTGCGGGGGGGAGGCGACACTCAAGGTCTGGGGAGGTGTGCTATGGTGCAGAGCGTGGCGGATATGAGGAGCTTGTGGTCAGGGATAGCAAACACAGCCAGCGATGTGCTCCGGGAGGGAGTTTGCTAAGACATGGCGTTTTTCTAAAATTGTTATTGTTGTTTTCCAGGGTCAGCTCCAAGTTGGAGGTCATCGGTGTGCCTGTTTTGATATGCGAAGTCATTATAAAAAATGGGGGGGAACAGCAGGTATAATGGTGCAGTCTCTGGGCCAGGGTAGGTTCCGCTTCGTATCGCTTTCACACACGATGGCATAGGGACAAGGGGCCTGGGGGGGGGAGTTAGCGGTTACCCTGGTAGAACAGGTTATTAGTAGGGGGGTAAAGGTCAAGAAGTTACATAACAGCAGAGGGTCAAGGATAGGATGGGGTGAAAGGGGTACTTTACTCAAAGTGTAGGGGGTCGGGGCATGCAAGTGCGCCAACAGTTAAGCGGTTTGCCAAGGGGATAGAGTTGTGGCCCTGTGAGTAGTGGCATGGGGATGTACAGGGTGAGGCAAGAAGAAGGTGAGGCGGCTGGCCTTCTTTTAGGTCAAGATGGGACTGATAGGGGGCTGACATCTCGCCCTCACTTGGGTAGGTTTTTGTCAGGTACAGGTTTCCCTGGCACAGGCCTGTTAGTTCCCTAGGTTTTGGGGGGGCAGAAAAAGGGGTAGCCCACCCCCCCCCTTTTCTGGGTGGCGGTTGGCAGTCAAGTTGGCATGTTTTAGCCAAGTTTATTCGTTATTGACAGAGGCAATCCAGGCTGAAAGGGAACGGGTAGACAAGTTCACGAGGTAGGATCTTTAAGGTGCATTAGGAAGTTAGGTTAGTTACAGGTTAATAGTCGTAAAGGTTAAAGGTGAAAGGGTAAAGTTCAAAGGTTAAAAGGTCACAGTAGGGGTATTGAATTGCAGGTTTAAAATGTTCTGTGGGGGAACCTTAGGGGTGGGGGTAGTTTAACATAGGTAACAGTTTTGTATAGTGAGGTTGTAGTTTTGTAAGGCATCAGGCCAAGGGCTTTTAATTGTGATGTGCACCTGTTTCAATAAAAGCGGCCTTTTTCACACACTATTTCGGAGTCAGTGGTCTGTGCTGCTCCCCATATTCCCCAAGGGGGTCTTGGGGGGCAGCCGAGCGCAGAGAGATCTGCCCCCCGGGGGTGTTTGGGGAATGGAAGCGGCTCAGGCGCCTGCTCCACCCCCGTTGGGCTGGTTGGGCTTCTTTATAGGCCAAAGGCTATTTACCCCTTCATTTTGTTCGACCAGCCACCATTTTGTGGTATTCACGGTGGCTGGTCACAGGCCTCCCGGAGCTTTTTTCCCCTCCCGCCCTCCCCATTTCAGTTCTCCCTTGGGGGAATTTAATTTTCCTGGCGAACAATTTGTTTTTTTCTGGTTGGCTTTGCTTTGGAACAGGTGTACAGGGTGTCTAAGGGATTGTTTTGGGGTTGTCGCTTTGAAGCAGGGGCGGTTGGCAGTCAAGTTAGTATGTTTTAGCCAAGTTTAGTCGTTATTGACAGAGGCAATCCAGGCTGAAAGGGAACGGGTAGACAAGTTCACGAGGTAGGATCTTTAAGGTGCATTAGGAAGTTAGGTTAGTTACAGGTTAATATTCTTGAAGTTGAAAGGGTAAAGTTCAAAGGTTAAAGTTCAAAGGTTAAAAGGTCACAGTAGGGGTACTGAATTGCAGGTTTGAAATGTTTTGTGGGGGAACCTTAGGGGTGGGGGGTAGTTTAACACAGGTAACAGTTTTGTATAGTGAGGTGGTAGTTTTGTAAGGCATCAGGCCAAGGGCTTTTAATTGTGATGTGCACCTGTTTCAATAAAAGCGGCCTTTTTCACACACTATTTCGGTGTCAGTGGTCTGTGCTGCTCCCCATATTCCCCAAACAGCCTGTCGCCGCTGGCCCTGCTCTATCGTCTCCAACCCCAGTGTCCGTCACAAAGCGACCGAAGCGAGGAAAACATTTCAAAAACTGTAATAAATGGTTCAGGGAGACCTCTTTCTCTGCCTCTTCTTAAGATACCCCCACGCCCCTTTGCAACTTGGATGTACTTAGGAGCGATCTGATAACTGACATCTGTGGCCAGTTCAGGAAAATATTGGGGTATTGTCTTAAGCTCCTGATTGAGCGGCTGGACTCGATTGAACACAAAGATCTTTTCTAGTTCCCGATCAGGATGGCAGGTGGTATTGGCCGACACATTTTTACCAAGTCTGCTGCAATCCGGACCACGGCATCTACCGCATCTGTGGCTTCTAAGCTTCGGGAGCGAGAGACCTGTTTTCCAACTTTTGTCGAGGGAGTGTGCACCTCTCTCTGTTCCCCTAAAGATGACTCTATTTTGGACACTGGGGGAAATGTTAGTTTAGCACTGTGTGAGAGGGATCCCAGCAAAGTACCACATGTCGTCAAGAGGAGGAAAGTAAAAGTAAAATTACCTGTCATCTGCCACCAGCAGTTTGTCCATATGTGGTAATTCTGGCTAATGTTCCTAAACCAGGCCAGCATGTGACAGAGTTACCAGGACAGCTAATTAATAAGGTTAGGCATTGGTTCCACACATCTTCGGTGTAAGGGCAGGATTTTTAATTGTATTCCTTTTGCACGAAGAGTGGAATGGGTCGTTCCCTGGATATGGAGTTTCGGGGAATTGTACTGTTACTAATTTTAAATATTCCTCCATAGCTAGTGTCTCTTACAGGCCCCACTCCAAGGCCCAGCTAGAATTTCAGAGAATAAGGATCTGCCGCTGGGCTATTTCTATAGACGTCGTGTGACAGGTGCCTTGGAAACACCTGGGCAGTCAGCTGCTATACCTCCTCCTCCCTTTCAATTGGCTCTTTACCAGTATCCAATAAGTATTATGCACTGCCTGATTTACCAGATAATGACTGACAACAGGGGGGTCGGATTATTAAATAAGTGTGGCCGAGGATTCAGCCTCATCACCCTACCTGCCCTACTGATAATATATCAAATGTTAGTAAAAGCACACACTAGGGGCTGTTGCTTATAATTGGGATCTTGCGCCGGGAGTCCCATGTTCATCCCTAAGTGCTTCTATCTCGACAGCTGCTCCTCTGAGTGCAATTAAATTACTGAGTTGGAATATTGCTGGCGTCCAAGCTAAATTAGGGCTAGAAAACTTGGTGGAATTTATTCAGTCATTGATACTATTCGAACGCAGGAAAGCTGGGAAACTTCGGATGTCTTTTGTGAGGGTTTATTTGTTATTCTGTTCCCGCTATCCCAGCTGCGGTTGGATAGGTAAGGGCAGTGCTTACTGCTTGGTTCAGGACTAATATGGATTGCACTATTTCCCCCAGTCCCAAAAGTGTGGTCTGATCCAAGCTTTTAATTTGTGTGGGTCACAGAATTTTAGTGATATTATGATTAACTTTTACAATGATAATTTTATTGATAACAGCAATCTGAATTTTGTTTCACTTTTTGAATTTATACGTGAACTTGGGTGTAAATATGCAGAGAAAGGAAAAATAATTAATTTGATCACCGCAGGAGATTTTAATGCGAAATTGAGGAATGTTCCCCATGGTAATGGGATTAATTGGTTTGAGCCTGTTTGAACAGAAGAGGCTGCTCAAAGAGGTAGTGTGCTTTATTCCCATTTGGTAGATTTTGATCTTAGCAATGCTATGGAAGTGGTGGCTCCCCCTCAATCTGCGGTTGCCACCTATTTGGGGGGTGGCGGTGTGCGTGCTACCGCTATTGATTATATTTTTGTTTCACGGCATTTACTGAATCAGGTCATTGATGGTTCAGTTCAAAAGTATGCTTTCAGTGACCAAAATCCCCTGTTCATCACCCTACAGCGGTTTGATGATGGCACTAAGAAACCAGGGGGCATTGCAGGGAATATCTCTACCACCGACCAAAGGTGAAGATTAGTCTGGCTCTCGGATGACATGGTTGAACTGTTAGGGAAACTCTGCGCCAACTACTTGGCTCTCATATATTGCTGTTTGAACAGGAGTACCCGAGAGGAACTCAGGAATTCGTTAAATTGGAAGTTCCAATCCGGGAAGCACTTTTGATGCCACAGTAGCCTAGGGGTAACATCCAACCTTTATGGTTTGATGGCACTTGTAGGTTAGCTAATATCTGTCTTCAGGAGGTACTGCATGCCAACCCTAGAGATAGGGGATTGATTGCCGACTGTTGGAGGGTATATAGGCAGGCACTTCGGAGAAGAAAACTGGATATGTAGGCTTATATTTAGCACAACCTGGTTTTATCTTGTAAAACCCGAAATACCAATTTGTTCTGGCATGTAGATCATGGTAATAAGCAGTCTACAAGTCGTAATAACAGCATCTGCGCCAATATTGACCCAGATCAATGAGTGGAGCATTTTTACCAAATATACAACACGAGTTGTGTAACCGTGGCTACAGAACGTCCTTTCTCCATTTTTCCCCTTGCTATTGCTTTTTCTTTGGATGAGGTTATTGGGGCTATAACAAACAAAATGCCCCGGGCCCGGACGGCATCCCCATAAATTTATATAAGGCTAATGGACAAGTTACTTACCTTTGGTAACGCCTTATCTGGTAGAGACATGATCTAGCCTCCGATTCCTTACCTTTGAATTTCCCAGGCGTCAGACTGGATCCAGAAGATTTTCTTCAAGCAATACACTTGCGCGCCGGTAGGTGGCGTCGGTTGGCTTCTCATGACTTCTTCGACGTGGTTTCTCCCACTGTGACGTCCGCATCACCTATTTAGGCACCACCTCGGCAATGACGTCAGTTACTTTTCACGACTTTCCACACCAGAAGCGCGGATCCATGAAGTGCACTGGCACTGGTGTGTTTCTGAACAACTAAGGCCCTGAAAGGGGGCAGCCCTGACCATAGAAACCTGTCCGTAGTGCAGGGAGGATGGGTGGGTCAGTAAGGAATCTGTGGCTAGATCATGTCTCTACCAGATAAGGCATTACCGAAGGTAAGTAACTTTTCCATCTGATAGAGACCTCTAGCCGCAGATTCCCTACCTTTGAACAGATGCCCAAGAAACACCATCCCCGGAGGAGGGACTGGGGACAAGTTTAGACCAGGAAGTCTTGCAGGACAGAGCGGCCGAAAAGGTCGTCCCTTCTGGCTTGACTGTCCAGGCAGTAATGCTTGGTAAATGTGTGCAGGGCTGCCCACGCTGCTGCCTGGCAAATGTCGAGGACTGGAACTCCACGTTGCAACACCGTGATAGAAGCCTTAGCTCTGGTGGAATGAGCCCTTAAGCCTTCAGGAGGCTGCTTTTTGGCCAGAGCATAGCAAATTTGACGTAGAGGACGACCCATCGCGAGATAGTCCTCTTCCGCATCACATAACCTTTCGTTGATCCAACGTACCACACGAAGAGTTGGTAGTCCACCTGGAACTGTTGCGGGGATTCTGCACCTACACAGTACTATGCGCAGGAAAACGGGACCTCGGTGTATAGGGGTGTACCAACCTACCACCTTAGTGCCCAAAATCCCAAAACCGACTAGCTATAGTGTCTCATTCTTTCTCCAAATATCACAGAGCTACAAATGATTAGACAACCCAGAACACAACACTCCCGACTCTCTCAGGAATCGCGGTAGCAAGACATGCCCTTTCGCTCGCTCACTCGTACTTGTCCACAACAAGATTAGGCAGAGTCACTGTAATAGTTCAAAATGTTTATTTTCACTATCGTGCTCTACAATACAATATACGAGCCACTACCAGCAGCAAAATGCATAAACTCAAAACAATTAGCATTGTTACAATTCCATATAGCACAAAGGGGGAAGTCATTTTATAAAGACAGTGGAAAATGGGCTATAAGACCTACCCACCCTCCCTTGACTAGAAGATCTTTATTTTAAAAAAAAGTAAGTTCTCTGGGCTTTGACAGCAGACCCCATACCTTAAAGCCTAGATGCAAGGTTTACATCATAGAAACAGCGTAGCTCTTCTCCATGGAAAGGGCTCTCTTCAAGTGTGTGTTAAAACAACATGCATCCCCGTAATATCAAAGCACGAGTCTCCAGCATTGCAGCTGTGTTTAGCATGTTATGTCTAGGTGCTAGGAACTGACCAGAACAGAATAACAAGGGGCATTGTTCATCGACCTTGCACATCGTGTTCAGACTGAACTCCAGGAACTTCAGCAAAGAACGCAAAAAGCAGACAGTTCTCATGTGAAAGGCACCAACAGCGTTTTGCAAAAATAAAGTCATGTAGTAACGTGCGCAAAAGCAGCATCATGGCAGCGAAGCTCATGCTAACTTAGCAATGTCGACAATGTCCATAGGGGCCATATAACACCCTCCCCCTGGTAAGGCCATAGGATCAGAGAAAGGACGGAAACAGAGTTAAAAAAAACAAGCAGAGTTCAATTGAGTCGTAGAAGAAAAAAAAGAAAAACAAATTGGTGAAGAAAGGAAAAAAAAAATTTGTTCACTTTTGACGTGTAAAAAGGTCACTGTTCCAGGAAAACGATATCATGAAGGAGGTGGTTAATCCATCAAAGTACGTGAACTTAAGAATGCAATTCCCTCCAAAAGATCATCCCTGTCGTTAGTAGAAAAAAGACATGCCATCCAATCAAGTAGGTCGAAGGAACAAACATGCGCCTCGTAATCTGATGCTTCCAAAAGCGTAATCGGGCAACTTGCGTGATATTCGATGAAACTCTGATGCAGGACGTTCTGCGCAGCTGCACAGATATCCCATTCAGCCAATACTCCAAGTGCTGCCGCACGCGCCATACAGCCATTCCCAGAACAAGCCTGGTCATGGGCCTCTAAGGGAACCATCAACTGGATAAAATCCAGGACTGGACATGACGTATTGGAGAGGCATAAATCCATAGCCCAATAGAAGGGGCACCATTGACAGTAAAAAACTGGTTGCACGCAAGTTAAGTAGGCAAAGCGAAAAGTCAGTCCATAACATAAGGCCAAGCGTTGCTAGTGGCAAGCATCCAAAAACCTGTTGCATCCTATCACGGTACAGTTGCAATTGTCCTGGTCTGTGCAGTACCACAAGATGAACAGCCATTGCGCAGCAGGAACAGAAGAAGCAGGACTCCACCAGCTAACGCCAGTAACAAAGGGAATCCGCTGGAAAAAATAGAATGAATAAAAGCCGGTATTACTCCAAATATCGTCTGAAAAGAAGTCACAAGGCCTGCTCCCACTTGTTTAAAAAATGTGCAAGGCCTGTAGTGTCAGACGCGTTAAATATTTGATGTATAAGCTCCCCAAAATGAAGTGGGAGGTTGGTATTCAGAAGCGACTGTATTTCGCTAGATGTTCTAGCCACCTGTAACTCGAAGGTCTCTCGAGCCGAAGTAAGAGCCACCCCTTGTTGGAATAGTAGCGCGTTGAGCCTGCTTAATTTGTTGAAATCTGTTTTCAAAGTCGGAATGGAAGGCCAAATGGAACTATCTACACTCCCACGCGGGGGCGGAAAAAGCAAATTGCTACAACAAGTGACTCCTCGTGAGGCTGTTACTAAATAGGGAATTCCAGCCCGTAAACCACAGCAGTCTTGGTTGTTCAAAATAAGATAACTGCCGTTGGTAAGCAAGGTAAAAGCGGGAATTATTGAGGGTACTGGAGTTCCTTTCAGAAAACAAGCAAGATTAGGCGCCGACACATTACAAGCGCCGTGCAACTTAACGTGTTTACAAACCAGGGAATGTCCTACTGTGGAATCGCAGTCCTCCCCTGTTAGGAAAACTTCCTTATCCTCCCGTTGACATCCAAGTAAAAGGTAGGGACCATAATTCATGCAAAAAGGCACTACCCAGGGGTTCGAAGCGGCCAATTGGAAAATGTTGCATGCATGATTTAAATTGAAACAATGAGAATGGGAGGGAGATAACCCCATGAATTAACCAAACAGCAGAATCCGTTTCTGCCACAGAGAATGGCAAGGGTTCTAATTGTTCAATGTGTAATAGCGTGTAAGCAGCATCTTTCATTGACATAAAACGCTGTTTATCAGTCAGATTAAATGGTAAAAACAGAGCAAAAGCATTCAAATAATCCCAAGGGACTTATCCCATTTTAAGGGTCTGTAACGTCCATGCAAACTGCATAACAGATCGCAATTGATGTTGACCATGATACAATACAGACACATCATTCTGAACAATATCAATAACAGAAGAAACAATGTTATCCAATGTATAAATGCGTGATGAAAGCGTATTGATGCTATTGTCGACCACGGCTAGAACCTTTTCTAAATTAGCTTGATCAATTTGACGTAAACGAAAGGCTGCTTCCATCTGCGAAAGTTTCCAAATTTCATTGTAAGCTGCATATATAAATCTTTTAGCTCTGGGAACCCTGGGTCCTAAGAGAAAATCAGCCAAGTTAACGTCACTTGACAAGAGCGACCGGTGTTGCTTTACTGATGATAGGGTGGAATGTTCCAACCATTGTTGGCATAATTTACCTACCGAGTATGTGGTAACCGAATGTGTAAGAGGATAACGTGGATCCGGTCTAGTTTGAGTGAAACCAGATGTTACATTATAAAAACGCAATTGACATGCATTTGAGTTTGTTTGCCACACCAACCACCCGGATGAATCAATTTCAGAGACATTAAAGGTCTCATTTCGAAATAATGCCTGTAAAGCATCGATTATTTAATTTGTCTTAGCCCGCCAATTGTCGTATTCCACCAAGGACGGTATGGATGGGATATTCAAATTCTTTACAGTGGCCAACCCGAAACAAGAAGTTTGGTACACTGTATCATTTAAAAATAAAATTTGAGTTGGGATCAGGCAGGCACGATGTAACGCTTCAGTTCCCTGAACCTGCCATTGCTTAGTGCCCCAGATCGATTTTAACTCAATGGTCTCTTTCCAGTGATCATAACTCTGTGTGGCTAATTTAGTCCTAAAATAGTTGGAGTAAATCAATTTAGTGTGGGTCAAGATAAATTTGGACTGCGATGATGATTGCAACTTAAAAAAATAGGATTCCGGATTAGATGTGTCAATCTGTAAAATATGTGAACTTATCTCTAAGGGTCTTAGAACGCCCTTGTACAGGAGTAGGACAATGTTCCCATTGAGTGTAATTAAGGACAGGTCTTAAGGTGCTTGTTTTGTGCAAAAAATTATGCCCATAATGTTGATAACAAAAGAGATCAGCATAATTGGCAGAATTTAAATACAAATCTTCAGCATTAAAAGCAGCATAATATTTTAAATCCGAAAATAACGAATGTACCGCTTGAACATCCCAATTGTCAGAATGTATGTCCCGTGTTACCACATCTCCTAATGAGACGCGAAACACGTATGATACCCTGAGCACCTCCGTCGGGCAGTGGACTTCGAAGGCTACTTTATCCCAAACGATGCCATCTGTAACCGTGGATGCTGAAATGTTCACATGAGTCCGATCACGTATCATGATATGGGACGATGTGTGTGGGGCCAGAGTACCATCGACCAAGTTCACAGCAGAGTGTTCTGGCAAATAATGACCATTGATGAGTAAAAAGAACACCGTCACAAATACAATCAACATGAAGAGGAAAATTAGGATAAGCACCAACCAGATGTAGGTCCATGGAGGGACCAAGTACGTCTTCTTGAACCAAGAAATGAAAACACCGAATTTAGACGGTGGTACTGCCAAAGTAGAAGACGAGGAGGATGAGTCAAAAGAGAAGCTGGCATGGTCCCCAAAATACCCGTTGTCACCCCTCGGTATCAAAGGCGGATGCGAGGATTGTTCGGCACTCCCCTGGTAGACTCATCAGTGGGGTAGGTATATTCGACATCTGTGGTGGAAGAAGTAGCAGGCAAAACAGGAGAAAGGTCAACAGCAGTTTCCATCACAGCCTCACTGACATTGTTCGTATTCATGGCGGTTGAGGGGACCGGATTCAAAGAAATAGCGTTGCACGAAACTGCAGGTGTGACACTATTCAGGATCGGCCAGACAGTATAGCTTGACATTGTCTACTGAGATGTATCTTTTGTCTTTGCGAACAGGTAAAGGTGGTAAAATGACTGTACGAGTACCCTTCAATCCAAGTACCGGAACCGGTGCACGATAAGAGGGACCAAATTCTTGTTCTCCAACTTTTCTCGTACCAGATCTCCAATTTTTGGAAGCCAGTCGGCAACCGGAACAAGCATTAGCATAGCCAATAGGTCTCGCTTTTGGGACCTTATAAGTATTTAGTTATGCAGCACAATATCCTTGGTGCAACAACATCAACTGTTGCATGGGTAAACACTTATAAGTTCCCAAAAGCGAGACCTATTGGCTATGCCAATGCTTGTTTTTTGAGGGGGCATAAACAATTGGAGGTTGAAGGTTGTGAACTAGTACCTGTATTATAACACTAGCAGCGGCCAGACGCTAGGGGAGACTCAACTGATGGCAGATTCCGAGAGCAGGCTGAGGTGGTGTTGAGTGATGTTGAGGTGGTAGTGGTGGTGACTGGTGCTGAGACGATGCTGAGGTGATGCTGAATGATACTTAGGTCTTGCTGAGTGATGATGATGTGGTGGTGTAGTATTGCAAAGGCGATGCTGAGTGATACTGATGTGGTGTTGAGTGATGTTGTGGTGGTGCTGAGTGATGCTGTGGTGGTGCTGACTGATGCTGTGGAGGTGCTGACTGATGCTGTGGTGGTGCTGACTGATGCTGTGGTGGCGCTGAGTGATATTGTTGTGGCCCTGAGTGATGCTGTGGTGGCGCTGAGTGATGCTGTGGTGGCCCTGAGTGATGCTGTGGTGACCCTGAGTGATGCTGTGGTGGCCCTGAGTGATGCTGTGGTGGCCCTGAGTGATGCTGTGGTGGCCCTGAGTGATGCTGTGGTGGCCCTGAGTGATGCTGTGGTGGCGCTGACTGATGCTGTGGTGGCGCTGACTGATGCTGTGGTGGTGCTGACTGATGCTGTGGTGGTGCTGACTGATGCTGTGGTGGTGCTGACTGATGCTGTGGTGGTGCTGACTGATGCTGTGGTGGCACTGAGTAATGCTGTGGTGACGCTGAGTGATGCTGTGGTGGCGCTGAGTGATGCTGCTGTTGCGCTGAGTGATGCTGCTGTTGCGCTGAGTGATGCTGTGGTGGTGCAGAGTGATGCTGTAGTGGTGCAGAGTGATGCTGTGGTAGTGCTGAGTGATGCTGCCGTGACACAGTGTCTTTGCTAGTTACAGTGGGTAGAAGGGTAGAAGAGTAGAAGAGGGGTAGAAGGGTAGTAAAGGGGTAGAAGAGGGGCAGAGGGGTAGAGGTGTAGAAGAGTAGAGGGGTAGAAGAGGGTTGCGGGGGAGAAGAGGGTAGAGGGGTAGAAGAGGGGTAGAGCGGTAGAGGGGTAGAAAAGGGGTAGAGGGGTAGAAGAGTAGAGGGGTAGAAGAGTAGAAGAGGGATAGAGGAGGGGTAGAAGAGGGGTAGAGAGGTAGTAGAGGGGTGGTAGAGGGGTAGAAGAGGTGTAGAGGGGTAGTAGAGGGGTTGAGGGGTAGTAGAGGGGTTGAGGGGTAGTAGAGGTGCAGATGGGTAGAGGGGTAGTAGTGGGGTAGACGGGTAGAAGAGGGCGCTTTCGTGCGGGAATTGGTTTCAGGCAGCTTCGCAGCGCGGACAACAACGCAGCATAGCCTAAAGTTTTAATAAAAACCACGCGTGCCTTTGCAAAATGTCAACGCTTCACAAAATGTCCAAAAAATGCTAAACGTGTCTATTTCCCCTCCAATATTTAGATATTTCAATATTCCCGAGGCAAATGAAACTGACGAAGAGGGAGGGGGAGAAGGGAGGGGTAGTGCGAGCAGAGGAGCATGATTCACAGCGATAGAAGAGACAAATGAAGCTGACGAGGAGGGACGGGGAGAAGGGAGGGGGTAGTGCGAGCAGAGGAGCATGATTCACGCGCTGTAAGGCTTAATGAGCCATTACAGAAAGCCACATGGTGGCTGCGCGCGTGGGGGGTAGTGCGAGCAGAGGAGCATGATTCACGCGCTGTAAGGCTTAATGAGCCATTACAGAAAGCCACATGGTGGCTGCGCGCGTGCACGCTCGCGTGAACGCAGGCTTGAGGCCAGCAAAAGCCTCTGGTAGCACTTTGAAAAAGCCACTCACTAAATTTCTCGCAGAGCAGCGCATGCGCTGGCTCAGCGAGACCTAATCAGCAGTGCTGCATCATCGGAAGAGGGTAAGTGTTCAGTTGCACAGCTGTCACGGGTCTTTTGTAGATCCTGTAACACAGTAGAATGATTATCTACATCAAAGGTTGCGGCAGCCGCCACAACGTCTAGACCATCAAGGTCTGGCACAAACATTTTGATGCCAAAGAGCATTTCGTATGGGGTCCGCCCACCCAGAGATCTTCTAGGGAGATTATTGAGTGCACGTTGAACACCATACAAATGGGCCAGCCAGTTCCTGCCAGTACCTAAGACTCTAGCTGTCAAGGATTGCTTTAAGTGACGGTTCATTCGCTCCACAATTGAATTGCCCTAAGGCCTGTATGGAGACGAAAACTGCACCAGCACCCCCATGGGCTTCATCGCGTCCTTGTAAGCCTTAGAGGCGAACGCTGGACCTTGGTCCGAATGGAAGGTGCCACAGGCAAACATCTCGGCAAAGACAGGCAAATCCCTGATGACATTTCGAGCGCCAGCACTGCGTTGTGGACAAACCCAAAGGAATCTAGTGCACGAATCAACTGCAACTAAAATGTATTTATATGCAGTGTCAGAAGAGAACGGACTGCAGTGATCAAGATATACACAGCCAAATGGTTGATTAGAAATACATAGCTGCGTTTGTGGTGGGCGTGACACCATAGATAGTTTGATTTGTTGACAAATGTCACAAGAAAGCACATAATTACGGTTTGTTTATATAAACCACGCCACCAATAACGTTGCTGTAAAATTGAGACTGTCGCAGACACCCCGGCATGTGCAGAAGCCATGCCCTCGTGTGCGGCTCTGATCAAAGCAATTCTGCGGTCCATGTTGGGAATCAGCCGATCCCCAACAGAAGGAATAGAAGCGTAAGGAACCTGTTCGGGAGATGCATGATAAGAGGATTTCGAAGGGAAACCTTGAGGAGAAACGGTTTTCTCCCTCGTAGCAGCCACCGCTGCCAGATTATCATTATCTATTTTAGTCATGGACCTTGTAACTGCTGCTACGGAACACGTGGCTACTGCAGATTTGGCCGCTGCGTCAGCCAAAGAATTACCAAGAGCATGTGCTCCCACACGCTGATGGCCAAGAGTATAGATAACTTGTGTGAGGGGCAGAAGCTGTTTAAGCTCTGCCACTCGAACCCAAAGCATTTTATGCTTAATTATGCTGCCTTTAGAGTCTGGATAGTCATTTCGAGTCCCAAAAAATAAGTTGTCATCAAAAGATTGAACACAGTAGTAAGAATTGCACACAATAAGAGTATTCACCGTAGGATCAGCAAACTCGAGAGCAAGAATTAGAGCACGCAGCTCCGCCAATTGTGCTGTGCAGTCTCCAAGCGCTTGCGTATGCACGATGGAAAACTTAAATTCTCCATTGACAATGGAGCCAGGCACAATTGCGCAAGCCGATGAATAAGCATGTTTGGAACCTGTGGCCGGTTGAGCCGTGCCATCGGTGTAAATAACACATTTGTATTCATGTAAAGGAAGCAAAGACAACGGAGGAAGATGAACATGTTCATACTGTTGTATACTTCATAGGGTGTCCATAAACGGGCTTTCTAGAATCATGACCATATATAGGCACAATCCAACCTGCCCTTATATAGGCATAAAATCCCAGACCTTAATTAGGCATAAGCCATGCATACCAAATACAGGCATGGATTCCGACATCCGTCCACCCTAGCGTCTCAACGAGTCCATGAAAAAACAGACCCTCAGGCTGCGGGAGTTTCCCTTGCCCAGGACTATTGATTTCTTCAAGGACTCATACATTATGCATGAACCTCTATTCCTTAAGGGATTCATTCATGACGTCTTTCGCTACCCAACTCACGTCAATGCTAACATTTTCAGGTATAAATATACCTTCCCAAACCCCTGTAAATCAGAGGAGACCTCGACTTCAGAGGAGCCCGATTCCCGGCCGGACGCACTGAGAAGACGCTGTCATTCCTGCACGCAGAGAGTCCAGCTTCCAGTGATCTAACTTCCCTTGCGGGGTGTTGGAGTTCGAGTCCGGAAAGAGATTCCTACCTCTCTCATTCTTCAGGTATGGAGCAGACTAGAACCTAGAGGGACTCTTGGCATACTAGACTCTTGGCATACTAGACTCTAGGCGTAACTTACTCTTAGTATACTCTAGTCAGGAATACAGCACCTACTTCTACTTCTTCCTACACCTAGGACAGGTTAGGCACACTGGGTAGAACTAGGATAGAAACGCATCGTATGAGTACTCGCATTTTTAGGCTGTGTCATTTTATGTAAATGCATATATGCTGAAAAGATAATGCTAACGCAGTATTATTTATTTTTACTGCTCACTCTGTACATTATTTATCTCGCATACTGTCTTGTGATCGTAACAGCACATCTAACTTACAACAGAAACAAGACTGTTCAATAAACCTTTTATTGAAACGCCCGTCTGTTATTTCTGTGTAACTTTGAGGAGTAACCGAAACATGCACAACTGAGCTGAGTGAAATAGTTATCTATTGTTTCTACGACTCTGGGACACATCCTGATTCTGTAAGGGAAACACAGTGGTCATGTTTTGCGGCTGCCAGAAACTAATCCCTTATTGTCGTCAAGAAGTTTCTAGTGGCCTCTGAGCTAGCTGGCACAAGTAATTAAGTTTAATATACTCGATAGGGACATACCGACCTTAGTCCTATGTCAATCCTATAGGATATATTATTCCAATGCGCAGAGCCTATAAGGGAAATAGGAGCTACACTACATGGCGCCCAACGTTTGGTAAGGCAGTAATTCAACGTTAGATACTGAGTAACTCAACTGTGCATATATTCTTTTTCTCTCAGATACCCCTACCCATATACTCCAAAAGACGTCTGGAGTGGGCAGGGATAGTATCCGCCACGGCCACATAGGGAAGACCCCTATATATTAGCTGTTTGGTTTGTTCAACGTTGAAGGATACAGTGTTCCACAATATTGTGCACCTTATCTTTGTTTCGTTGAAATTTGTTTTACATATTTTCAAGCAGAAAAATGTCAGGCACTGACAATGACGCCGGAAACGGTGTAGCTGCGGCTGATCCAGCCCAAGCAGCACTTTTTAACTTCACCGGTTTAAATGAAACCGAGGAGGGTGTCATAGACATCGCTCCAAACTTAAGAAGAGCCATTGCTCTAAAACTTATAAAACATGGCCTACCACCGAGAGGAGGTAGAGCAGTTTTCGTGATTGAGGCACATGAATCCTTTCAGACAGAGGTATTCTATTCATGGGTAATTCTTCCTGAATCCAATCCAGTAACACACTTGTTCCACTTCTACAAAGAAGATGAACCACCAGAGGAATACATTCCTTTCGAGGATATAGAGATTCCATTAACATACCAGGTGCATCAGCTCTGGTTTAAAGGCGCCCTAAAACATAACAAAAATATAACCAGTCTCGGTCCACTAGGTAGACCAGGAGCAACATGGCCGATTTTAGCCGGCTACACACCTCATCCAGACATCGAAATAATGTCAGACGAGGAAATACTTAATCAACTCACAGAGTTAATAAAAATCTACAGACAATTGGTTCAATATGTCATGCGGACTTTCACAGTCCAACAACCATTAACACTTCCAAATCAAACCCCTCAACAGGGGAACAATCTAAAAATTACACCATAGACTCTATACGCAGTCATGGGTAAAATGCCCACTAAGCGGGAGCAAATTCCATTTTGGATAGCTCAAAAAATTACTCAAATCGAAGCAGTATTTCCAAATACTAGCCCGCATGAGAAACACAGAATCCTAACCATTAGTTTACCAATGGGGATCACACCACAACTGGAAGACTGCACCACTTGGGGCTCAGTCTTTGCTGCCATCTACACTAAAACACACAGCATTCCGTCAATAGCGGTAATACCAGATGTCCTAAAACAAATTCAAAACGAATATGGGGCAGAGCCTGCTTTAAATTTAGGTATGAAATTACTGAAAAATTTCGACCAGGTCTCAACAATAATATTGTCAAATATTAAAGGGGAGGCAGCATCAGTGGCGATCCGACAAAAATTAAGGGAATTTGATGTTACAGAACATCAAACAGAGCTACCCAGAATTATAGAGCAATCCTATGCAGAATTAGGCAGAGATAGTTTGGGTGGGAGACCAGTTAAACCAAAACTATCTGAAAGTCCTGAGAAGGACTCAATTAAACAAACTCCTACATCTTCTAGAAAGAAGTGGGAGTCTACTAAACAAAATTCAAATGAGAAAAGATCTCAATCCCGAGGTAGGTCTCCTCAAAAGGAGCCCTCTGAAAGGAGGTACAATCTCAGGAATAGGGATAATTTGAGAAAACCTGACAGGTATCAAGATAATGATACACGTTCCTCTCGTCCCTTTCAGGTCTCATCACAGACTTCGGAAAGAAGAGGACGAACAGAACATAGAGAAGAACTCGTGAAATCGAAAGACGACAAGCACGCAACAAAAACTAAAGCTAAACCTCAATTCTCCAAAAAGAAAGTAGCAGGTCTAATAGTTAGACATGCCGAGAATTCTGAGAACGCAGCTCAGGAACGGAGAATGGGCTCAGACAATGCTGGACAGTGCAGCAGAAGTCACAATAGCTCGCCAGAACCTGATGGAACTTCTGGAGATAGTGGACTTGAATGAGTACATTACAGTAGAGACTGTAGATACCAGGGTTAGTACTCCACAAAGGTTATATGAAATAACACTCCGGATGGAGGGAGACAAACCTAGACAGGTTAAAGCACTTTTTTGGGAAAAACTATCAAAGGGTTATGACATACTTCTAGCAGAAAAAGACTGGCCACCACAATTTGTCAGGGAGTGCCCACACGGCGAGGACATGATTATGCCAGAAAATGGGCAGTGGCCCAGGCTCCAGCATTATATAAAAATCATGTAGGATGGGATGAGGACTCACCTCACCATAAAATAAATCTGAAACATGAACCTACTGCTCAGAGGCAGTATCCTATTAAGAAAGAAGCTAAAAAACAGGTCAGGGAGATTTTAAATCAACTTGAATACCAAGGGGTGATTGAAACATGCACCTCATCCATGAACAATCCTTTGTTTCCTGTCTCCAAACCAGACAATACATATCGTCTAGTTTTGGACTACAGACATTTAAAGACTTGTTCTAAAACTTTTGCAGTGCAGAATGCACACAGCACAGCATTAATGAATAACATTGTGCGTAAAAAATACAAAACCACATTAGACATCTCAAACGGTTTCTTTTGTCAAAACATAGCACCTGAAAGCAGGTACTTAACGGCATTCTCCATAGTGGGGACCCAGCGTCACTTTTGTCGACTCCCACAAGGGTTCAAGAACAGCCCGGGGTTATTCTCAGCAAGAGTAACGGAGTTACTACAAATTTATGACAACGAGGCATTGTCCTATGTCGATGACATCTATCTGACAGACGATGACTTGGAAAAACACTTGAACAGGGTGAGCACCATTATATTGGGATTCGCCTCTGAGGGCTACAAGTTCAACTTTAAAAAGTCCAGAATTGCCCATCTCAATGTCCTATTTTTAGGATATGAGCTTTCAAATGAAGGCAAGAGCTTGGCAGCTAACTTTCTAGAGAAATGTGCGCTGCTCCAACCTCCAAAAACGCAAAACAATTTACAATCAATACTGGGATTCCTAAATTTTGGTAGAACATACATTCTAAATTACGCAGAAAGGGTTAAACCTCTCTACGCCCTAATCAAACCTGATTACACAATCAGAAACTGGACACAGGAACACACAGAAATTTTGCGTTCACTCCAAGCTAACATGTTAGCAACAAAGCACTTACAAACACGCGTAAGTCAAAGAAATTTGGTGATTCGAATAATTTCGGGTCAATGTGGATTCACTTACTTAACCTTTAATGAGGGTGAGAAAGTACCAATTGCATACAAATCACATTTGTATACACAAGCGGAAATGCGCTTCAGGTCAACTGAAAAATTCTGACAGCAGTTCAAACAGCTGTAGCAAAAGAAAGAGCCTTAGCCCAAGGGAAACGCATAATTGTCGTTACCCCAGTACCGGCTTTAGAAGCGGTCACAAAAGCGAGCATTCCGAATGCTAAAGCTTTACATCCGAGATGGATACAGTGGGTTAATTCTCTTGCTGCAACTGATGTTGAATATATTTTTGATCCAGATTTAAAAACACAGGCATTTCTCCAATATGAACAAGAATGTCCTCTGTCCTCTGAGATTCTGCCTCTCGATCAGTATGAATTTATAATTTACACTGACGGATCCGCACAGCCCGCAACAGGGAGTAAGCAAGCTTACAGTGCAGCGTGTGCTATCGTTAAAGGTCGCATGCGAAATGGCATCTTCAGACCTATGGTCACAAAAACTCAGTCACTAGGTGATTGTACAGCTCAGCGAGCTGAACTACAGGCATTCAAACTGGCACTTGAGAGTACGGATGAAAATTCCTCACACTAATCGTGTGCGATTCCTATTACTGTGTTCAGTCGTATAATGACTATATACGAACCTGGCTTGAAAATGGTTTCAAAGATGCGAAGGGTGGCACAATAAAGCACAAATTGCTTTGGGAACAAGTAGTTCAGTTGAAAAACGAACTACCGAAGGCTCACGTGATTCACACACTGAGTCATCAGCGTGATGGCGTTCACGTTGCAGGGAATTCATTGGCTGACGAAGCCGCGAAGGGGCTGTTCAGACGGCTTCCGTAGCTGCGATCACTCGTTCAAAAACAAAAATAGACGGTGAGATAATGTTAGCTGTCAATGCTTCAAGCAAAGGCAGCAGTGCAGCGTTACCAAAAAAGTTTCCACTCAAGTATTCTTATGTAATTGATGCGAATAACGTTCCTTTTGCTCGAATCCCTGGAGTGGGGGATAGGGTGATTCCAAACATGGAACGAAGAGCAGCCTTGATTTATGAAACACATTTGGGGGAGGGTCTGTCACATCAAGGGATCTCTAAAACAATTTTGACATTAAAAGAGATGTACTGGTGGCCTGGAATGAATACACACATTCACATATTCATCAACAATTGCTTAGACTGTAAATTACAGCGAGAGAGCCACCAGACACCATGCAGCGAATGCGGCAGCCCAGTGCAGACACCACTGTTAGACAGCATTAGGCTATCTAATCGCCAGCGTCCTACTGGACATAGGCATTCCCGCAAATACTGAATCTAGGTTCCTATGGTTATGGCCTCAGCGCTCGGCTGACGCTCGAACTGTTATAAAAGATTTGCGAGTCTTTATCGGCACATACGCAATAGTCACGTTTCATTCTGACCAGGGTCCTGCGTTTAGCTCTAGGGCTTACAAAGAGGCCATGGCCAGTCTGGGCGTTGCATTGCGGTACTCCTCTCCATTCCATCCTGAGGGAAATTCTGTTGTGGAAAGGAAAAACCGGGACATAAAGCAGTCTATAACAGCTAGGGTATTAGGCTCGGGTGATGGGTGGGTCAAACACCTCATTAGCGTTCAGCGCGCTATCAATAATTTGCCAAGAAGTTCTCTAGGGGGGGTCACTCCATATGAGGTCCTATTTGGGACAAGAATGTGGGTTCCAGACTTAGAACACTTAGGCACAGTGGTGCACATGAAACCATTTGATATCAAAGATCGTTTGGCTGTTTTACAGGATCTTAACAAATTATGAACGAAACAAAGCAACGTATCCCTACAGCCAACCACCACTGGGGAAAAATCGGCGGTCACAGCAAGGCCTGTCTGGATTCCAAAAGTTGGGGGTCTAGTCAGAGAAAAAATCGCGGACAAGAAGGAATTTGGACCTTCTTACAGACAACCGGTACCTGTTCTAGCTGTTCAAGGAACAAGGACAGTACTTCTGCCGCCCCTTGCTGGTAGAAAGGAGAAAAGATTTGTGTCAATCGACCTGATCAAACCACAGTATGTGGCCAATACTAAGCAGTAGGCCTCGTGGACTCCGACCTAGTAGCAGACGCACTCCTCTCGCTACTATTCAAGAGGTTCAGACTAAAAGACTGATCACGATCGAGAATTCAGCTGTAACAAATGAAGGACTAAGCAACCAGGCTATGGAACTCATCCCTCTTGACAACCAAATAACAGTTCGTCCAAATACACCTGTCTACACCAACGTGACTCGTGAAGAACTGGTTCCTGTGATTTCAACGAATCCTGATGCAATTCCAACAATTGACAGAACTGCTTCTGGCTATTTCATTGACTTTGATACGTTCTCAGAGGATCCAAGCGAACCTGAAACGACGCCAGCATCATCAAAACTCAAGCAGCAAGTACAAGACTTTATTCACTTTCTGAAAAAGACTTATCTGGTTTCTCCATGGATTGAACTCTGGATTACATCTGGACTTTTTGTTTTCCTGCTCTGGCTAGCTTTGGTAACAACAGTAAGCATGCTTATAAGTGGAAAATACACCCATGTGAACAGTGAAGGAAAAGACGTGAATGTACTTTTGAAACCACATAAATCTTCCCATCGTGAAGCAAGAGACTTGTCATCAGTGAACATCACAGCTGTTCCTATACAGGATGGTATAGTATGGGACAAAACAGATTATGAAATCTTTGGTCCAAGTGAACAATTGAATATTCCACATTTATTTAAAATTTCACTAAGTGATCTAATTACGTCCAGTACCTATTCAGATGATTGGGACTTAGAGACTGTTCAAGATATAATGTTTGATCTAGAAAAATCTGCTGCATTTTCTAAAAATGAATTTTTAGAGGGTTCATCTGATTACGAAGAATTGTATTGTTATAACCACTATGGTCATCATTATTTGCACAAAACTGCATATCCAAGAAATGTGTTTATGTTTAATCAATGGGAACATTGTCCTACACCACCACAAGGTAGTTCGAAAACTTTTGCTAGTAAATTTCCATATTTTTCAGGTTATAATACATCTGACCCAGAGACATTTTACTACAGAAATGTAAACAAAA
This sequence comes from Calotriton arnoldi, assembly GCA_963921515.1. Lineage (NCBI taxonomy): Eukaryota > Metazoa > Chordata > Amphibia > Caudata > Salamandridae > Calotriton > Calotriton arnoldi. The sequence goes on along the minus strand of CAWUFW010002736.1, from coordinate 1,358,164 downwards.
CAGGACTGAAAATTATGTTAACAAATACGAAACAGATTTACTCTGAAGCATTTATTGCCCAACTGTCTACACAGGGTTTCGACTTATGGAAAGACACAATAGAGACAAAAACTGTCTGGGGTAGTAAAGATTGGCAAGTACAGGGTATAGAAGCTTTATTTAGAGCCTGTATCATCCCTGAACAAATACTGTTTTTGAATGACACCGTCCAACAAACATCTTGTCTTGGATTAGCCAAGATCAAAGAGATGAAAACACCTTCTGTGCCAACACCTGCCAGTGATAATAATACAGAAGCAGTGGTGACAGTTGACGATATACTACAACTCAACAGAACTCATCCTAATTGGAAAAAATGGTTGATCTGGCCCACAGACACAAACAACTGTCAGGAAAGGTTCTTGAACAAAACTCAGGGCTTAACTATTCATAGGCCAGACCCAAGATATGTCCAAAGACAACATCCGGGGGTAGTTACAACATACAGTGTAGGTAAATTATGCCTCGATTTGCTGCATAAATCTACACTACAGGATGTGAAGCAACACTTAACCTTACTTGCACATGACGCAGATCTTAGGGAATACTTGCTTGGACCAAGAACACCGCGTCAAAAACGTTTCATATATGCCGGCATCTATGCTGCTTATAACGAAGCATGGAAAGTGTCACAGATAGAGGCTGTAGAACGAATACGTGAACTTGATCGTATTAATTTAGAGAAAACACTCTCTGTAGTCGACAATGGGTTAACAACTTTGTCCTCCAGAATTTATTCATTGGATGGCATTGTATCCTCTGCTATCGACATTCTAGAACAAGATTTGGCTATGTTACAACAAGGTCAATCGCAATTACGTTCTATAGTGTTATTGACATGGACTCTGCAATCATTGCGAGCGGGCTATGTGCCTTGGCGTTTCATCAACACGTCGTCTCTGTTTGCAGAATACAATCTAACTGATAAACAGATCGAATTGGCACAAAGAGGAGCGAGGTATACAGTGCTGAGCATTGAAAAAATGGAGAAATTACCATTTACAGTGGCAGAAAAACCAGCTACAGAATGGGTTATTCATGGCAAAATAACGTTGCCTGTGACAACTTTTCAGTTTCAGTATTGCCTCAGACAGATGCAAGCAGGCAAATATGAAAGGTTGGGTAAGGAATACATTAAGATATTTTGGGATTTACCGTATACACATAGATGTTGGAGTGGGGATCGTGAAGTGTTTCTTAGCGGTACTAACTGTAAACCTGCACTGACCGGTTCACTCATATGTCAGGACATTATTTTGCACGGAGCTTGTAATGGTTCTGTGGCAAACCTGTCTTGCCATCAGCACGGTTCTCCAGCTGCTGTGATTAATCCAACGTTTGGACAACTTTCGAATGGGAGTTACCTCATGTTGAATGATCAGAGCTGCATTGGAATGTTGCCAGGCATCCCATATCTAGTAACGGTCAACTCCAGGGTCACTTGCTGTATGCAAGTATTGTTTCCCCCAATAGACACAGTCAGGGAGTCGCCTTTGTGGCCTTCACTTAACGTCTCTTTTATAAGATTTGATACTTTAAGCAGAATGAAAGCCATGCTTTTGCAACAAACAGTGCCTTTGACCTCGGCCAAAGAAACCTATGATCTGCAAGTCGCAAGGACTTCGGCTGAGATACAGACTTTAATACGTCCAAATTGCCCTATACATTTCGTAGAAATGATAGGACGTATCTTTAACATGTCAGATACAACGGGAGTTTTACATGTATTTAAGAGCATTTGCACCGGTCTCTTAGCACCGTTCCAGGCAATACTTGGAATCATTCCGAACTTTGCACATTCGCTGTTTGGTGGCATACCATTAATTCTCGCACTTGTTGCTGGAATTTTATTCATCTGCCTGCTATTGCGCTATGGCCAGCCTCTTCGCCGAAATCACTCCGAGCGAAATGGGGAAAGCTCTCCTTGAATGAAAGTGCCGTGAGCAAATAGTACAGCTATTAGGCATGACTCGTCTACGGGACCTTAATACCACATGGTTCCTGTCATTCCGACCAATCTGGCAAGATTGCATCTTACCTGTTCTACGATGCCTGCTATGCGGTGAAGAATGCGTGTTGGACGCCTGTCTAACATATTCATCAGCTGCGCCGAAGGATGTCGATGCTTTGCTGGACCCGATAACGGCCCATGCTTTGTGTTGTCCCCAGAGGCTTCCAATCCTGATGTCAGCATTCATTGAGATCTCACAGTCGCCTCCTGCTGCTGCTGAGGTACGAGAAACAACTCCAGGCACACAGGTAACAACGAACGCGAACATTGCTGAGAGCGATGTTTCCCATCTTTGTGCGGTCAATCTTTTACACGAGGTGTTCCAACTTACACCAGCGACAGTGGATGATGTTTTGTCTATTGAGGTAGATGATCTCATGTTTACACCAGACCCATGAACTGACTCTGCTTCGGCATACTCTGTTCCAGTACAACAGCAACAATTTGGCCTTCATTTTTCAAAAACCTTGGAACTTTTACCAAATCTGAACTTTAGTCCCATTTTTTGAACGAAAATGGCACTCCAATCTGCTTAAAGTAGAACTGGCCTTATAATACAGACTTGGCAGTACTTCCAGGGACATTTAGTCATCTTGTGTGTCTAGAACTATTCATTTAAATTTCATGATAGGACATGATTTTGATTTTGAAACAAACTTATCGATCATTTTCGTCATATATATATATTGCTTTTATATTACGTTCCAAATTGCGTTTATTTCACACTTTATGCAGGAAATGAAAAGCACTGCTTTGTGATGTACAGCAACCTTTTGCATTTTAATGTATCTTTTAAGGCTTTTTAGGATATGTTTTAATATGCGGTACTCCATTTTAATGTTTAGCATTTTAAATGTTTAGCATTTTAGTATTGTTGTATACACAAAAGAGGAGTGGGTGTTGTATACTTCATAGGGTGTCCGTAAACGGGCTTTCTAGAATCATGACCATATATAGGCACAATCCAACCTGCCCTTATATAGGCATAAAATCCCAGACCTTATTTAGGCATAAGCCATGCATACCAAATACAGGCATGGATTCCGACATCCGTCCACCCTAGCGTCTCAACGAGTCCATGAAAAAACAGACCCTCAGGCTGCGGGAGTTTCCCTTGCCCAGGACTATTGATTTCTTCAAGGACTCATACATTATGCATGAACCTCTATTCCTTAAGGGATTCATTCATGACGTCTTTCGCTACCCAACTCACGTCAATGCTAACATTTTCAGGTATAAATATACCTTCCCAAACCCCTGTAAATCAGAGGAGACCTCGACTTCAGAGGAGCCCGATTCCCGGCCGGACGCATTGAGAAGACGCTGTCATTCCTGCACGCAGAGAGTCCAGCTTCTAGTGATCTAACTTCCCTTGCGGGGTGTTGGAGTTCGAGTCCGGAAAGAGATTCCTACCTCTCTCATTCTTCAGGTATGGCGCAGACTAGAACCTAGAGGGACTCTTGGCATACTAGACTCTTGGCATACTAGACTCTAGGCGTAACTTACTCTTAGTATACTCTAGTCAGGAATACAGCACCTACTTCTACTTCTTCCTACACCTAGGACAGGTTAGGCACACTGGGTAGAACTAGGTTAGAAACGCATCGTATGAGTACTCACATTTTTAGGCTGTGTCATTTTATGTAAATGCATATATGCTGAAAAGATAATGCTAACGCAGTATTATTTATTTTTACTGCTCACTCTGTACATTATTTATCTCGCATACTGTCTTGTGATCGTAACAGCACATCTAACTTACAACAGAAACAAGAATGTTCAATAAACCTTTTTATTGAAACGCCCGTCTGTTATTTCTGTGTAACTTTGAGGAGTAACCGAAACATGCACAACTGAGCTGAGTGAAATAGTTATCTATTGTTTCTACGACTCTGGGACACATCCTGATTCTGTAAGGGAAACACAGTGGTCATGTTTTGCGGCTGCCAGAAACTAATCCCTTCTTGTCGTCAAGAAGTTTCTAGTGGCCTCTGAGCTAGCTGGCAGAAGTAATTAAGTTTAATATACTCGATAGGGACATACCGACCTTAGTCCTATGTCAAACCTATAGGATATATTATTCCAATGCGCAGAGCCTATAAGGGAAATAGGAGCTACACTACAATACTGTAAAAACTCCTGTGTCTGAAGTGCAGGGTCAAAGATAAATGTGACATCAGATGATGTCTAAGATGTAGCCCATTGTATCCAACGGGGATGTAATGCTTTAGAGTTAGGTACACTGGCCTTAGTCACATCCTCCAAAGCAGGGAAGGGCGTGACCATAAGAATGCGTTTACCTTGCGCCAATGAGCATTCCTTCAGAATCGCCCTCTGGACCGCTGTTAAAACTTTCTCAACATTGGAAAAACGCATCTCAGCTGCAGTGTACAAATGTGATTTGTATGCAATAGGTACCGTGTCCCCCTCATTGAACGTCAAGTATGTGAAACCCACCTTCCCAGGTACGATACGTATCACCAGGTTCGTGGTGTTATCACGCGTCAACAAGCAGTTAGTTGCTAGCATGTCAGATTGCAGAGATTGTAGAATAGAGCTATGTTCCGGAAGCCAGCTGGCAGAAGAATATGTCGGTTGTATCAACGCATAAAGCAGTTTGATACGCTGGGCATAATCAGGAATGTAAGTCCTCCCGAAATTCAAAAATCCCAGCAAGGACTGAAGTTTTTTCAGAGTAGAAGGGGGTTGCAAATGTGCACATTTCTCCAGGAAGTGGGGGGCTAACCCCTTTCCTTCATTATTGAGGTCATAGCCGAAAAATAGCACCGCCAAATGAGCGATGTGTGACTTTGCAAAATTGAATTTATATCCGTAGTCGGCGAATGCAGAAATTATGCGGTCGACTCGGACAAAATGTGGCATAAGCTCATCGTAAGTGAGATAGATATCATCCACGTACAAGAACGCATCTGGATCTATGTCGTGTAACAAAGACACAACACGCGCAGCGAATGCCCTGGGGCTATTCTTATACCCCATGGGCAATCGTGTACATTTTTTCTGATATCCGACGGCGGTGAATGCTGTAAGTCACGGCTCTCAGAAGCCAGATTGTGACTGTAGAAACCATTGGATATGTCCAGTGTAGTTTTGTATTTTTTACGAACAAGGTTGTTCACCAGCGCAGAGCTATGTGTGTTTTGCACTGCAAAAGTGCGACAATGACTATTCAAATTTCGGTAATCCAACACAATGCGATATGAACCGTCAGGCTTTGATACCATAAATAGAGGATTATTCATCGGTGATGTACAGGATTCAATCACACCCTGATACTCTAACTGCGTCAGAATGTCACAAACGTGAGCCTTAGCTTCGCGTTTGATTGGATATTGCGGTTGTGGCTGTGGCGTAGACCGTAAAGGTATCTCATGTGCCGGTGAATCTATATCCCAGCCCACCTGGTTACGGTACACAGCGGGGCAAGGGCCAAAGCCCACTAAGCTGCTAAAGCCTTTGCATGCTCCACAGGGACGTAACGCGAAAAACTCGGAAGTATCACGTCCTCCCCTTGAGAAGCGGCTAACACAAACGGTGGAGGCCAATCCGCCTCCACCAACAAAATGTCGTATGAGGAGGTTAGATTTTCCCAAAAATCCGCCTTGAATGGACGTTGTACATCCCCTTCAATTTGAAAAATAATGTCATACAGTCTATCCGGGGGGGCAACCCGGGTATCTGCTGTTTCCACAGTAATGAAGGTATCAGTTGCTTTCGCCTCCAGACAGGGACGCAGTGCCTCCCGCACTATGGTAACTTCCGCTGCGCTGTCGAGCAGAGTTACCGCCCATGTCGAGTCCAAGAGTCGTGTTCTCACCGTCTGAGGCATAACGTGTTGTTAAAGCTGCAACCTTTTTCTTCTGATACGGGGGTCTAAAACGAGGCAAATCCTCTTGTTTGGCTTTAGTGTCAAACTGTCGAGGTTGATCTCGTCCCTGTTGTGTGGTCTGACTTTTGCCACAATCCTGGCGCTCCCCACCACCGACGTGAGAGTCCGATGTGTCCTGTAAAGAACGAGGAGAGCGCTGATCAGGGACCTGAAATCTATCAGGAGTCTTAAGTTTCGCGCGATCGCGCAAGTCATAAGTACGCTCAGAAGACTCAACTGTCGGTGAACCAGTACGCAAACCTTGCTTCTGTTGTTGCTGCCCCTGTTTCTTAGTTTTCCAGTTCTTTTTAGGAAAGAACGGGCGCCAGTCTTCATCAGATTGAGCTTTTTGTTGAGTTTGCGTCTGAATAAAAGGCTCAACTCCCAGACTATAGCGGCTGATAGTTTTATAAGCCTTTACAATAATCTTCGGTAATTCGCGTGGCTTGTCTGCATCTGGTACAGCCTCCAAGCAGTTTGCCACTTGGAAACTCACAGCATCACCCTTGACATTAGCAAGGATCATGTCAGCAACCACTTCGAACACCCCCACCAGTCTCATGCCCAACTCTACAGCCGATTCGGCTCCGTGTTCATCCTGAACGCGTTTTATCACAGAGGGGAGTACAATCATGGAGGGAGTGCCGAAACACTTCGAATATACCGCCGCAAACACCTTGCCCCAGGTGTTACAATCAGCTAATTCGGGAAGTAAGTCTTTAGGCAAACTTATAGTTAAGATCCTGTGTTTCTCCACAGACGTGGTATTTGGAAAAACAGCCTTTAGTTGTCCAAATTTTTCAGCAAGCCAATAAGGGAACTCATCCTTATTCTGTGGACGCTTGCCCATCACTGAATTAACCATAAGGGGACTGATGGTCACACCACCAGGACCCACAAGTTGCACAGCAACGCCAGGGGGTCCCACCTGAAAGTTACGCGACATGAACTATATAACAGCTCTATGCACACATATCAAGGATGTATGTAACACGCGAATAGCTGCAATTGCAGCAGTCATATAACGTGGGTGTGGGGTATACCCAGCCAAAACGGGCCATGTGGCCCCGTCTATCGACAAAGGGCCTAGACGGACCGGCGTTATTGGGTGAGGAAGGGAGCCATTAAACCAAATTTGGTGTTGCCAAGCTGTAAGCGGAACCTCGAGAGCCCTATAAGGCTGATAAACTTGAGGAAGGGCCGTGGCAGTATATTCATGAAACAAATTATCTGTTCCATCCACCGCCGGAAAGGTAACCCAAGAATAAAACACCTCGAAGCGGTAAGCTGCATCCGCTTCCACAACAAAAATGAGCGCAACACCAGCATTAGGGACTTCATTTTGAGTCAAATAAGCCGTGACAGCAGCATGATTAGGCGGTGCAATGTTAACCGCCATAACTTATAAGAAAGAACGACAATTTAAAGCGGGGCAGCGCAATTTCGGGTTAAGAACAAAGAAAACCTTTTAAAACTTCAAGCTTGAATGAACCTATAAAACATCAATACAGGAGGTTACACCATCACAGCTGTCTCCGGAAACAGAAGTGAGGGTATCGTGGACAAGCACTACTCAAGAGTCTCGCAGATAAGAACCAGACCAAACGTTGGCGGCGCCATATGCGGGGATTCTGCACCTACACAGAACTATGCGCAGGAAAACGGGACCTCGGTGTTTAGGGGTGTACCAACCTACCACCTTAGTGCCCAAAATCCCAAAACCGACTAGCTATAGTGTCTCATTCGTTTTCCTCCAAATATCACAGAGCTACAAATGATTAGACAACCCAGAACACAACACTCCCGATTCTCTCGAATCGAGGTAGCAAGACATGCCCTTTCGCTCGCTCACTCGTACTTGTCCACAGCAAGATTAGGCAGAGTCACTGTAATAGTTCAAAATGTTTATTTTAACTATCGTGCTCTACAATACAATATACGAGCCACTACCAGCAGCAAAATGCATAAACTCAAAACAATTAGCATTGTTACAATTCCATATAGCACAAAGGGGGGAAATCATTTTATAAAGACAGTGGAAAAAGAGCTATAAGACCTAACCACCCTCCCCTTGACTAGAAGATGTTTATTTTTTTTTAAAAAGGAAGATCTCTGGGCTTTGACAGCAGACCCCATACCTTAAAGCCTAGATGCAAGGTTTACATCATAGGAGCAGCGTAGCTCTTCTCCATGGAAAGGGCTCTCTTCAAGTGTGTGTTAAAACAACATGCATCCCCGTTATATATAAAGCACGAGTCTCCAGCATTGCAGCTGTGTTTAGCATGTTATGTCTAGGTGCTAGGGACTGACCAGAACAGAATAACAAGGAGCATTGTTTATCGACCTTGCACACTGTGTTCAGACTAAACTCCAGGAACTTCAGCAAAGAACGCGAATAGCAGACAGTTCTCATGTGAAAGGCACCAACAGCGTTTTGCAAAAATAAAGTCATGTAGTAACGTGCGCAAAAGCAGCATCATGGCAGCGAAGCTCATGCTAACTTAGCAATGTCGACAATGTCCATAGGGGCCATATAACAGAACTCTTTAGTGCGGTCAAGGTAGAATGACAACGCTCTTTTTGGGTCCAGATGGTGGCGTCTCTCCTCTTCTTTAGAGGGGTGCAGAGGAGTGTAGAAAGTGGGCAAGGTGACAGATTGCCCCACATGGAATGGTGTTAACACTTTCGGTAAGAAAGAGGCCCTAGTGCAAAGCACCGACTTATCAAGGAAGATGGTCAGGTAAGGAGGCTTGGATGACACAGAGCCTGCAATTCGCTCACCCTTCTGTCAGAAGTGATTGTCACTAAAAAGGCTGTCTTGATGGTAAGCAGAAGGGGGCAGCTGTGCAGAGGCTCGAACTGAGCAAACATCTGGAAGAAGAGAACCAAATTAAGGTCCCACTGAGGCATGATGAAAAGGAGCAGGTGGGAGCATATGTAAAAACCCCTTAAGAAATCTATTTACAATAGGGGATTTAAATAAGGAAGGTTGGTCCGGCAGCCTCAGAAAGGCAGACAGGGGCGAAAGATATAACTATACAAGGAAAAGATGGTTCCCGGAATGGATAAAGGTAGGATGCCCGGGAAAAACACAAAAATAAAAAAAAAACACCCACAAAAAAGGGGAGGAAATGCCGCCTGCCTAGATTGTAGTGGAGCGGAAATATAAATAAAGAATTTAAATCAAAGGCTTGGATCGAGATTTCTGAAAATATTGCTCATAAAGCTACATATGATTTTTACCTTTTATTTAATGTCCATAAACTGGTCATATCAAAAATGTTATTCTAGATAGCTTATACAAATTATTTACAGTGATATTTACATTTCATTTGAACTTTTTTTCCCCTCCGCAATTTTTCTTTTTTCTCACTACCCCTCACTATTCATTCAGAAACAGCCACACCTCAACATATCTCTCACTCATACCTTAGTTATACTCATACAGTTTACAGACTAGGAAACAAAATAAACCAACTTTGTGTGCATAAAGACAGGAATAGTGGCAAAGCGTCAGGTCTTGCACTACATAGATCAGTTGTTGAGAAACTTTTTTTCAGTACTGCATTGTCGAATTTTCCTAGATCTGTTGTTGAAGAGGTACTCTTCAGGTAGCTCTACAGCCAAGTTCTTCAATATTACATATAGAGTATATCAAACACTTGTTTTTAACATGATTATAGTTCTTAGATGGATCCTTTAGACATTGGAATGGAGGTCCCCTTGTATATGCAACAACTTAGGTGCTTAAGTATTCCTGTAATAGGTGCCGACGCGCGTGTTGTTAAGGGCCAACTTGGGGCCAAAACCTTCCTCAGGGCACACTAACTTGACTAGAACATATACATATGGGGTAGAGGGGAAGCAATGGGAGCAAAACAGCATTATGTTCATCCAATGATCCTGAAACAATAAAAAGATATATACATAACTACAACAGTTCTCGATCCAATGCCATATTTTGGAAAGAAGAGGGATAACAGGGATTTGAGAGCATGCAAAAGAAAAAGGTCAAGAAGTGCTTCCCATGAGTCTAATGGTGTGTCCAAAATGACAGGACTCCCTTGTGAATAGAGTGCAGTGGGTGAATAGTGAGCATAGTTATCTGTGTAATACATGAAAGTATTCTGTCTAGATAGAGCCCGACACCCGTGCTAGACACAGAAAGATAGATGGTAAAGAAATGGGTGATAAAAATATATCATGCGACAAGCTGTCATAACAGTCCGTGGAAATTGCCACGCGGTGTGAATATTTGAAGATGATAGAAAACCCAATCTGTGTTGGAGGCAACAAACATATTGAGGAAGGAAAGAAGTCGCAAAGTAGAGATACTCACATATCCTCTCCGTGGATAGACGACAGAAAATAATGCCAGTCACATGTGGCTGATAGTGTTAAGAAAGCACTCTATTGAGTCAGTCTCCTAAAGATAATGAAACGGTAGACTTAAAATTAAAAAGTGCCCGAAACATGTGGCTATAAATCAACAAATAAGGTTGCAGAAAGAAACACTACCTATCAATAGGGGCGAGTGTTTTTCTTAATAAGGTTTGTGGATTAACTTCTAAGAGCATCCAATCGGCTCTTCACGTGTTTGGCTGGTTTTGTGTATAACAATACACGAGGAAAAAGGGGCGAAAGATATCCCTTGAGAGTGCCCAGTGCAGAGCCCTGCTGGGCAAGGGTCAAAATAAAAAGCAAAACATGAGAAAGGGAAGCAGAAAGAGGATCAATAGACCTTTCTGTACAATATCTTACTAATTTTTGCCACCGGCAGGCATACACGGTCTTGGAAGAGGGACGTCTAGCTGCTAAAATAACATTACAGACTTCCGGACGAAAGTCGAAAGCTATCAATTGCTGCCTCTCAATCTCGACGCAAGAAGGCGTAGAGTTGACAGGTTTGGGTGGAGGATCCTCCCTACTGTTGTGACAAAAGATCCTCCCGAAGGGGCAATCTGATCGGTGGATGGATGCTCATTTGGAGAAGCTCTGGATACCAGACTCTCCGTGCCCAGTGCAGCACCACAAGAATGACTTGGGCCCGGTTGCTCCTGATCTTCTTGAGCACTCTGGACAGGAGGGGTATTGGTGGAAAGGCATATAGGAGGCCTGAGCTCCACTCAAGATGAAAAGCGTCTCCAAGCGAGTGCCGCCTTGGAAACCCCAGCACGCAAAACTGCTGACACTGCATGTTCTCAGCGGAGGTAAACAGATCTAACCAAGGCTCTCCCCACTGCTTAAAGAGACCTTGCGCCACCTCCAGATAAAGATGCCATTTATGATTCGCTAGGCAACGACGGCTGAGTTTGTCCACCCTGGCGTTCAGAGAACCTGCCAAGTGTTGAACCAGGGATATGCCCTACTGTTCCAGCCATGTCCAGAGACTCAGTGTCTCCTGACAAAGGGTCCACAACCCCACCCCGCCCTGTTTGTTGCAGTACCACATGGCGGAGGCATTGTCCGTGAACACTTGAACCAGTTTTCCCTTCATTGAAGGAAGAAAGGCTTTCAATGCCAAGCGAATTGCTCGGAGCTCCAGCAAATTGTTATGGAGCCTGGATACTGCTGGAGACCAGAGTCCTCTGATCTCCACCTCTCCCAGATGGCCGCCCCATTCCAGCAGTGCCGCATCTGTCACTACTGTGTGTTCTGGTTGGGGAAGGGAGAGGGATCTGCCTCTGACCCAATCGCGGTACCACTGCAGGTCCTGTGCAGTCCGAGATCTGGACCATGTCGGAGAGACTCTCCATTTGCTGCACCCACTGGAACTTCAAGTTCCACTGCAGAGCCCGCATATGCCATCTGACGTGTGTCACTAGTAGGAGGCCCTGAGGTCCAGCAGCCTCAGTCTCATTCTCACCAAAATCCAGGATAGAGGCTGAAACATCGGTATCATTTCCCTGAATATCCTGGACTCGCCGCTCAGAAGGATCCAACCCGCAACTGCACTGTGTGCAGAACAGCTTCAATGAAAGGGAGCGACTGAGAGGGAGTCAGCTGTGACTTCGGCATGTTGATAGTGAACCCCAGCGAATGCAGGAGGTTCGCCATAGTCTGGAGGTTGAAGACGACAGCCTGGGGTGAGCTTGCTTTCAACAGCCAGTAGTCGCGATAGGGGAAGACTAGCAGCACCTCTCTGTTCAGATGAGCTGCGACCACCGTCATCACCTTGGTTAACACCCGAGGAGCGCTGGCGAGGCCAAAGAGGAGCATGGTGAACTGAAAGAGCTTGTGGCCTACAGTAAAACTCAGGTAGCACTGATGATCAGGCAGGACAAGAATAGGGGAAAAGGCGTCATGCAAGTCTAACACTACCACCCAGTCTCCTGGGTCCAGGGCAAATAAGACCTGAGCTAGAGTGTGCATCTTGAACGTTTCCTTTTTGAGGAAGTAGTTGAGGGCTCACAGAGCTAGAATAGGGTGCAGGCCCTTTTCCTTCTTCGGGACAATAAAGTAGCAGGAATAATAACCACAGCCTACTTCTGACGACGGAATCCTCTCTAAGGCTCCCTTGGCCAAGAGAGACATAACTTCCTCCTGAAGCAAAGTCAGGTGATCCTCCATCATCCGATAGTAAGTTGGAGGCATGGAGTGAGGGGTAGTCTCGAAGGGGAGGGAGTAACCCCTTCGGACTATCTGAAGGACCCACCTGTCCAAGGTAATGTTCTGCCAGTGGTGGAGGTGATGGCTGATCCTGCCACTAACTGGCCGCCCATGATCTTGAAGGGCCGGTTTAGGGGGGCTTGGAGGCTGAAGTGGCAGGTGGACTGACCTGACCTCTGGCTGCCCGAACCACGGGGTTCGTAACGAGCCACGCAGAGGTTGTTGAACTTGCACGGTCTTGTGGCTGGGGTATGGCTGAGGCAGCTGAAAGCCCCTTCCGTAGGGGCAAAAGGCAGGCTGGGGACGAGTGGCCACCGAGAGGCCCAAGGACTTGGCCGTAGCCTGTGAGCCCTTAAAGCACTCCAGCGTCATGTCTGCCTCGTTTCTGCAGAGACAGGTGCCATCAAAGGGCATGTCCATGAGAGAGGCCTGGGCTTCCCCTAAAAAGCCAGTAGTCCTCAGCCAGGTGTGGCGTCGAATAGCCACCGTCTATGAAATTGCTCTGCCTAGTGAGTCGGTCATGTCGAGACCACAACCAATGGCTAACTTTGCCGCATCTCTCCTGTCTAACACTGCTTGGGAGAGGATGGCCCGGGCCTCCTCCGCGACCTGTGGCAGCACTTGCACAACTGTTTCCCACAAGGTGTGGGAGTAACTGCCCAGTAAGTACGAGGTGTTCACTGACCGCAATGCAAGGCTGGCAGAAGAATTTTTTTTTGTCCCAACTATCCAGCTTCTTGGATTCCCTATCCGGGGGTGCGGAAGAGAACGTGCCTTGAGAAGTAGAGTCTTGGACCACCAAGCCCTTGGGCATAAGGTGGTTGGGTAGAAAAGTTGGGTCACCCAGTACAGGGCGATAGCAGCAGACAATTGTGCTAATCACAGGGGCCCCTGTGCTGAGCTTGGATCAGGTTCCCAGCAGGACATCGGTTAAGCCCTCGTTGAAAGGCAGCTAGGGTTCCGAGGATGAGACACCAGGCTGCAGGACCTCCGTCAAGATGTTTGTCTTGACTGCCACAGAAGGAAGCTTAAGGCCCAGGACCTCAGCTGCCCTTCACACCACCATAGAGTATGATGCCCCCTTCTCCATAGCCACAGTAGGGTGAGAAAGCAGGCCAGAATTTGGAGAAGTATCCAGTCCATTGTCCTCACCCAATTCCTCATACCAGTTCATCTTATAAGGCTGGTCTTGAAAAGGGTCTAGCGACCCCTCTCAATCTGTCTCCATTCCTAACCCTTTATAATAGGGCTGAGGAAGTGACCTAGAACCCAAGGGATCTGTTGGCGTCTGAATCGGCACAATCAGGCTCCGGGTTGTCGGGGATAAGAATGGGGATGACCACGCCGGTGGGCACCAGCAGCGTCGGGATTCTCAGCTTTGGGACTGGCACCAGGGAAGGTCGAAGTGGCACGACCAGTGTCTGTCCAGATCCATCACCGGATCCATGGGTGGCATTCGTGCTGGAGCGTGCTGCGACTGCAAGCTACTATTAGCTCCTAAAAGGATCCAGATGGAAGCTATGCCATTACTCTAGGCGTGGACGACCGTTGTCATCTTTACACTTCCATCGAAGTCCACAGACTTTGAGGGATGGCGGACATCTCTTGATTCGTTCACTTCCCTCATTGAAACTCCGTTACTCATTTGTGGGTTGGCTTGAACACTGGTCCCCATTTGACCTTTGACAGGACCGCTGCACAAGGGATCTCACTTAGGACGCCTGCCCGTTTGGGCCGCCTGTTTGTTCATAGGATGTACATTCCCAGATGTAGATCCGTGGCTGTACTTGGACTTCTCTCGGACACCAAGAAACTCTGAATCTCATACGCTTTTAGCACCCTGAAGAAAGTGTGACCTATTTGTTAGGTCTAATACCGAAACGCGCGTCGGCACACTCTGAGGAGACCACCTGAAACCGAAATATTACATAAGCCACTCCATGCAGCTATGATTTATATTGTCACTTAGAACTTTCCTTCTGGACATTCTATTACCTCCATTGTGATTTAACAGTTGTTTATTTCTGATGAAAATGTAAGACACTGAAACTATTCCAACTTTAAAAATAATTGTATATTAGAAGATCTTTTATCCTTATTCTAGGATGGTCTCGCCAAAGGTATTCATTTTTGTAGGTTGTTTTTAGGATGTGTTGACTGTTTGTGGTATGAATGTGGTATGCCTGATAGATCAAATGTGATTATTCTCTTAAAGTTCTGACACGGTTGTCCGTATTAATTTATTTATTGTATGGTATTTATCATCCTGATTTGATCTCTATATGTCTAGTGTGATCGCCTTGACATGAATAAAAATAAGAAACAGAAGTCTTGTCTATGCCCTGGGATCTAATCCAATATATACTATTTGACCTTACTTTTTAAAATATTTTTAATAACTGTTACTTTTGTGAGCGGTACTCTCGTTAGACGCATGTCTGTGACTCGTTAGAGCACCCTAGAGAGACTAGTTTTTTTCTCCGTTATTTAAAGTATTTTTGCAGACAGGATAACTCTTTCTTGCCAGTATCGGTGCTAAAGTGGCCTGTGTGGAACATGATGGAACCCCCTGTGAACCTCCGGGGCCCAAAAGCGCGCCGGTAGTGTCAGGCCGCCCAAATATGAGACACATGGCATTATAAAATTCTTTGATCTGGGCGGGGGTCGCTCTGGCTCTTGGGAAGGCGGGGAAGTGCACAGCCGATCCAGGCGCATGTTCAGCGGAACGAGGCCTAGAGCACCGAGACCCTTCCATCGCTTTGACTTTTTGTGTTGGTTTGTGCTTTTTACCTGACTTACTTGAGGACTTCGAGTGTGAGGATGAAGACTTGGGGCACGCGGAGCGGTGCCCGGACCTTCTTCTCGATCAGGACCTAGAACAAGACCTCCAGGGCGAACAACGCGGTGCCGAGCGCCGGGCCGCAAGCAGCTATAGGGACCTCTCCCTCAAAGCTTTCGGAGCCATGGCCTGGCAGTCGGAGCACGACATTGAGTCATGATCGCGCTCCAGGCACCAAAGACTAACTAAGTGTGGATCCGTTACGACATGGCGCGATGGCAAGCGCAGACCGGTTTGAATCCAGAAGTCTTTTTGGACATGTCAAAAACCTACACACCCAAAAATGTTTGACACAATGTCCAAAAAAGCCTGCCAAATAGTGACAGAGGGTAGCTCTGTTCACAGAACTGCACTGGCTGGCGTGGAAAGAAAAGTTCTGACGTCAGCGCGCTGAGGTGGCGCCTATATAGGTGACGCGGATGTCTAAATGGCAGAGACAGCTACGATTACGTCACGTGAACCGGACCGACACCACCTACAGGCGGGCAAGGGTATTGCTCGAAGAAAAATCTTCCGGATCCAGTCTGAAGCCTGGGAAATTCAAAGGTAAGGAATCTGCGGCTAGATGTCTCTATCAGATATAGAATTTTTGTCACCTTTATTTACTAATTTTATAAATGCAGCCTGCAAGTCTGGTTTTCCTCATTCCTGGCACTGTGCGATTATCATACTTGTTTTAAAAAAGGGTAACTATGCCAGTCCCAGTTGTTAGTATCCTAACTCATTGTTGGACTCTGTCATGAAGGTTATCGATAGAATGGTGAGTGATCGCCTAACAGCTTGGATGGATGAGAACCAAGTCTTATCTAGGATGCAGTTTAGATTCAGTGAGGTCCTAGGTACAATGGGACAATGTCTTAACCTCCTTCTCTTGATTAGTAAGTACACAATCACAAAGCGCAGTTCTATCTCCCTGGCCTTAATGGATTTTTTCTGTGCCTTCGATAGTGTTGTTAGGTCCAAACTGTGGGAAATTCTAGAGTATTTGGAGATTGATAAGGCCATTGTTACTTTCTTACTTGGTCTCCACTGTGACCTGGAAGCCTCTGTCAGATATGGGATGAAAGGCTAAAGCACAGAGTCTATTAAGTTGTCTCGGGGGATTTTGCAGGTGCGTGTCCTTGCTCTTGTGCTGTTTTTACTGTACATTTATAGGCTTGAAGCAGCTTTAATTAAGCAGGGCAGGGATATACCCATGGTTAAGAATAAGGCTTTGCCCATATCATTATATGCAGATGACGCCATTCTGCTGGTGAGAATTTCTGATGGGCTTAAACTTCTATCGGATATATTTGGTGATTTTATGAACCAACTGAATCTTGAAACTAACTTGACCAAAACATTTGTTATGGCATGTAGGCCTAGGAATCTCACGTCTTGTTGTTTGACCATACAGGGTTAGACCAATGTTGTTCTTATTTCTAGCAGATCACACAAAACCGGTATTCCACATAAAGAGCACCCCACTGAGGCAGGTGTACAGAACACGTTAAACGGAGTAGTTATGTTTTGGAAATATGACAAAGTTGAATTTCTATACACCCTACTAGAAAAATGTCTTCCTTTTGTTTTGTTTTGCATCTCTGCTTGTTACTGCAGACGCTACAACCATGTTTGTACCTAGATGTGTAGACAAGGCAATACTCCGGGGTTCTGATACAAGACCACCCACACTCTATGCACTCTATCATTGAATGTTAATGGCCTCACTATTTTTGTTAAGAGAAATAACATTCTACCTCACCTGCGACACCGTGGAGCTGATATTGCCCTTTCACGAGAGACCCAAATGCCACCGACCGAAATGGTTCAACTTATAAGAGAATTGGTTGGGAAGGGTGGTAGGCTGCAGACGAAGGACAGTGAATCAGGTGTAGTGCTAGGCTCTCCTTACCCATGTAGGAAGAAAGGGTTTCTATTTTGATAGACAAATCCCTTTAACACAGAATAGGCAAGATATGGACAGACTCAGGCGGTAGATATGTATTTGTGCATCTATGTTTGGGGGAACAAATATAAAACTAGTAGGATCGATTTACGCTCTTAATGGCTGCAAAACCGCTTTCCTTGTGCAACTGAACAGGATATTTATTGAATGTGGTAAGACCAAAGTGGTGGTGGGGGCGACTGGAATCTGGCACCAGATCGATCACTCACAGGATAGGTTCGACGAATAGGGGCAATGCGGCCAATCAAGCACAACTGTATGATCTTATGGGAGACCATGGTCTGGCAGACATTTGGGGAGTTGACCACCCTATGACAAAGGACTGCACATTTCAATCCTCGGTGCACCAGACATCATCCCAGATTGATTACTTCTTGAAACACCACTCATTGTTAGGTCACCATTCCAAACTGATATCCTACCAGGGGGAAACCTCAGACCACAATCCCATCACTCTGGAACTGTCCCTGTATCAGAAGAAAGCCCCCATCAGCCTCTGGAGAACATAGGCTTCTAGATAGTGTCTACCGGAGGAAAAGCAAACATTAAATGCTCATGTGCAGGTATACCGCTCAGAGAACGAGAGTTCGGTTACCTCTCTGCAGTTGGTGTGGGCGGAGGGGAAGCAACCTGGAGAGGTCTCATAATTAGGGATTCAGTGATGTCCAGGAAGGCTCATGACGCAAAGAGGAGCGGGAAATTCAGGAACTGGTAGCAGAATACAATGTGTAGCTCTTGTTTTAAACCCAAGGGAAATCAGAACTGGCAAAACGTAAGTATAATCAGTTATATGTGTCTGCCGCAGAGGCTCTGTAGTTAAACTTAAATGGAGACACTATGAGCGTGGGAGGGAAGCCGGACGGATTTTAGCCTTTCAGTTGCGGCAGAGAGAAGCCCAGCTGACCACCCAAGCAATCCGCATGGCTCAGGGACAGCTCATAACCCATTCTCAGGGTATAGCAGTGGAGTCTGCCTCTTTTTTTTTAAAATTAAACTCTATATGTCGCCAGTCATGCTGGAGACTCCCCAAGTCCAGAATGTCCTTTTTTTTAGACTCTATTCAAGTTCCAAGCCTTTCAGACAAAGGGAGGAACATACTGAGAGGCAAGATTACTCCCAGATGAAATCAGTGAGACTATATAGATGCTGCCGACTTATAAATCTCCGGGAAAATATGGTTTCCTTGGAGAATTTTACAAAAAATGCAAGCCACAAGTGACGCAAATGCTCTATAAAGTCTTCAAGGAGGTGGACAACACAAGGTTCCTGAGACCAGTTTCCAATAAGGTGATTATAACAATACTTCCTAAGGAAAAAAATTACTTGTTAGAATGCAAGCGCAACAGGCTCATATCCCTTTTGAACGTGGAACTTAAAATATTGGCCAAGGAGCTAGCTAACAGGCAAAGGAAAGTCATCGCTTTGCTGGTTCATGTCTCTCAAGTCAGCTTTGTACTAGGCCAATCTTCGAGGAACCATCTGAGAACGCTAGCACACTTGTTGGGGAGCACCAGGCACAACCCAGAAGAAGAGGTATATAAACAGGCCTGGTTACAGGGGAGCTCTATGTCTGGCCCACTGACTACAGTGTTTTTAGAAATAAAAGATCAGTACAGACTAGAGCCTGCCCTGGATGATATTCAGCCGGCCCTTGCCAAGAAGTTCTATCTGCAGTTTAGGCATGGGGTACTCCCGTTGCACAAGTTACTAACTTGTGTAACGATATACCTGTAAGAGACAGTAGTTAGTGACCTTACCTTAGAATATCCCCAGGCGTCAGGCTGGATCCGGAAAGTTTTGCGTAGCAGTACCCTTGCGCGTCGGTAGGCGTCGTCGTGCGGCTCCGCGTCCGTCGTCGGGATCGCCGGATGACCTCGCGGCCAGTACTTAGACGCCGCCCATGCGCGCTGACGTCAGTTCTGTACACGACTTTCCGCGCCAGGAACGCAGAGCCATGCAAGAAGCTGACATTGGTGTCTGAAAAAATACTAGGGCCCTGAAAGGGATGTCCTTAACCCTAGAAATCAGTTCGCAGAACGGGAGGATGGAGTGGGCGGTAGGAATCTGTCACTAACTACTGTCTCTTACAGATATATCGTTACACAAGTTAGTAACTTGTGCATCTGAAAGAGACACGTTAGTGACAGATTCCTTACCTTAGAATAGATACCCCAGCAATACCAACCCCGGTGGTGGGTCTGCGAACAAAGATCAGACGAGGAAGTCCCGGAGAACAGAACGGCCAAAGAAGCCGTCTCTCCGGACTTGGCTGTCAAGGTAGTAATGCTTGGTAAACGTGTGCAGCGAGGCCCACGTAGCTGCCTGACAAATGTCCTGCAATGGGACACCACGTCCCAAAGCCGTGGTGGCGGCTGTCGCCCTGGTGGAATGGGCACGCAGCCCAACAGGGGGCTCCTTCTTAGCCAAAGAATAGCAGGCCTTGATACACAAGACGACCCAGCGGGAGATGGTCCGCTTGTGTACCGCCCGACCTTTTTTGGCGCCCACGTAGCCAACAAAGAGCTGGTCGTCCACCCGGAACTGCTGTGTGCGGTTGAGATAAAACGAAAGCGCACGTTTTGGGTCCAGACGGTGGAGCCTCTCTTCCTCTCTAGAAGGATGCGGAGGCGGAAAGAAGGTGGGCAAAGTGATGGTCGGCCCAATGTGAAAAGCAGTAACCGACCTTTGGCAAGAAGGACGGACGCGTCCTAAGAACAACCTTGTCTGGATGGACAGACAGAAAGGGAGGCTTGCAAGAAAGAGCCTGGAGCTCACTCACACGCCGAGCGGAGGTGATGGCCACCAGAAAGGCTGTCTTCAGAGTGAGAAGACGAAGAGGACAGTTATGTAGAGGCTCAAAGGGAGCGCACATTAAAAAGGTAAGAACCAAGTTCAAGTCCCACTGAGGCATTACAAACGGAACAGTAGGGAAGAGGTGTGTAATGCCTTTAAGAAACCTGTTAACAACAGGGGACTTGAAAAGGGAGGGCTGATCAGGAAGCCTGAGGAAGGCCGAGATTGCACAAAGATAGCCCTTGATGGTACCCAGGGCAGAACCCTGTTGGGCCAGAGAAAGAAGGAACAGAAGAACCTTGGAAAGAGGGACAGAAAGGGGATTCACAGCCTTTGCTGTGCACCATGCCACAAACTTGTCCCACCTGCAGGCGTATACCACCTTAGTGGAGGGACGCCTGGCTGCCAGAATCACATCACAAACTTCGGGAGGCAAGTCGAAAGGAATCAACTGCTGCCGCTCAATCTCCACGCAAGGAGGTGGAGACTGGACAGGTTCGGGTGGAGGACCGTCCCCTGCTGCTGCGACAGAAGATCCTCCCGAAGAGGCAGACGGATCGGGGGATCGACGCTCATACTGAGTAGCTCGGGATACCAAACTCGTCGAGCCCAGTCCAGAGCCACAAGAATGACTTGGGCCCGGTCGCGCCGAATCTTCTTCAACACTCTGGGTAGAAGTGGTATAGGCGGAAAGGCGTACAACAGACCGCAACTCCACTCGCGGCGAAAAGCGTCGCCGAGCGAGTGCCGCCTTGGAAATTCCAACGCGCAGAACTGATGACATTGCGCGTTCTCTTCGGTGGCGAATAGATCTAACCAAGGCTCTCCCCACTGTAGAAAGAGTCCTTGCGCCACTTCCGAGTGAAGACGCCATTCGTGATCCATCATGCACCTGCGGCTGAGTTCGTCCGCCCTGGCGTTCAGGGAACCTGCCAGGTGTTGAACCATCAGGAATATGCCCTGATGTTCCAGCCATGTCCAGAGGCGCAGAGCCTCCTGACATAGGGTCCACGACCCCACCCCGCCCTGTTTGTTGCAGTACCACATCGCGGTGGTGTTGTCTGTGAACACCAGCACTACCTTCCCTTTGACAGAGGGAAGGAATGCCTTGAGTGCAAGTCGGATCGCCCGGAGCTCCAGAAGGTTGATATGGAGCCGGGACTCCGCCGGAGACCAGAGGCCTCTGATCTCCGCCTCTCCCATGTGGCCTCCCCATCCCAGGAGGGACGGGTCCGTCACAACTGTGTGCTCTGGCTGGGGAAGGGAGAGGGATCTGCCCATGACCCATTGCCGGTTCGAGAGCCACCACTGCAACTGTTTTGCAGTTCCCTCCGAGATCTGGACGTAATCGGACAGGTTCCCCTGATGCTGCGCCCACTGGAACTTCAGGTCCCACTGCAGAGCCCGCATATGCCATCTGGCATGGTCGACCAGCAGGATGCAGGAGGCCATGAGGCCCAGCAGCCTCAGGGTCATCCGTACCGAAACCCAGGATAGAGGCTGAAAGATCGGAATCATAGCCTGAATATCCTGGACTCGCCGTTCGGGAGGATAAGCCCGAAACTGCGTCGTGTCCAGAACTGCTCCAATGAAATGGAGCTGTGGAGAAGGAATCAGGTGCGTCTTCGGCACGTTGATGGAGAACCCCAGCGAGTGCAGGAGTTCGTCCGTAGTCTGGAGGTGGGAGACGACTGCCTGGGACGAGCCCGCCTTCAACAACCAGTCGTCGAGGTAGGGGAAGACTGGAACCCCTGCCCGACGCAGATGAGCTGCGACCACCGCCATCACTTTCGTGAACACCCGAGGGGCGCTTGTAAGGCCAAAGGGGAGCACGGTGAACTGAAAATGCTCGAGGCCTACCATGAACCGCAGGTAACGCCGGTGGGCCGGCAGGACGGGGATGTGAAAATATGCGCCCTGCAAGTCCAACGCTACCATCCAGTCTCCAGGGTCGAGGGCAGTCAAGACCTGAGCTAGGGTGAGCATCTTGAACTTCTCCTTCCGGAGGAAGCGATTGACGTTCCGGAGGTCCAAGATAGGACGCATGTCCTCCTTGTCCTTTTTGGGCACCAGAAAGTAGTGGGAGTAACAACCACGCCCTACTTCTGGGGTCGGAACGTGCTCAATGGCCCCCTTGGCCAAGAGGGCCGCAACTTCCTTTCGAAGAAGCACCAAATGATCCCCTGACATGCGGTGGAATTGAGGCGGCATGGATGGGGGGGAAGTCTCGAAGGGGAGGGAGTAACCCCTTCGGACAATGTCCAAGACCCACTTGTCCGAGGTGATGGCACGCCAGTGGGGAAAGTGATGGCGGACCCTGCCGCCTACTGGCGTGCTGTGGACCTGAAAGGAAGGACTAGGAGGGCTTGGAGGCTGCGGACGGGGTGGGGGTGGTGGACTGACCCGCACGCTGGTTACCCGACCCGCCACGGCGGGAGCCACGTCCTCGGCCACGCGTAGACGCATGCTGCGCGGGCCGGTGGCTGGGCAGCGGACATGACTGGGCGCCCCTTCCGTGGCCACGAAAGGGGCAAAAAGTAGACTGTTGCGGAGGGCGCACAGCAGAAAGGCCCAGGGACTTGGCTGTAGCCCGTGAGTCCTTAAAGAGCTCCAGCGCATGGTCTGCCTTGGTACCAAAAAGACCGACACCATCAAAGGGCATGTCCATAAGAGTGTTTTGGACATCACCCAAGAAACCAGTGGTTCGCAGCCAGGCGTAGCGGCGCAGCGCTACTGTCGATGCAAGCGATCTGCCCAGCGAGTCGGCGGTATCTAGGCCACATCTGATGGTATACTTTGCCGCATCCCTTCCTTCCGCAATGGCGCAGGAAAGCAGTGTCTGGACCTCCTCGGGACACTGGGGCAGAACCTGCGCCACCGAATCCCACAAACAGTGGGAATATCGGCCTAAGAGGCAAGCGGTGTTGACAGACCGCAAGCCAGCACTGGAGGAAGTAAAACCTTCTTCCCAAATTGATCCAGTTTTTGGATTCCCTATCCGGGGGAGCGGTAGGGAAGGCGCTCTGGGAAGCAGAGGCTTGGACAACCAAGCTCTCAGGGGTGGGGTGTTGGGAGAGAAACAGGGGTCGCCCGGAGCAGGGCGATGGCGTCGGGCTACGTTCCTATCCACAGGAGCCCCTGTGGTGGGCTTGGACCAGGTGCCCAAAGAACGTCAGAAAGTGCCTCGTTGAAAGGCAGCAGTGGCTCCGAGGAGGTAGCCGCCGGCTGAAGCACTTCCGTCAGGATGTTAGACCTGACAGCCACTGTAGGCAACCTGAGGCGCAGGGCCTCAGCTGCCCTACGCAACACCGTAGCAAAGTTTGCTCCCTCCTCCGTAGCCACGGAAGGAGGAGACAGCATGCCAATGTCCGGAGAGGTGTCCAGACCACTGGCAACCCCAAGTTCCTCAGCCCAGTCCTGATCAATCTCACATTGGGCAGTGAGAGGGTCCTCAGACCCCTCCCAGTCCTCTTCGTCCTCCAAAGCAGGTTCAAAGTAAGGAGGAGGGACATGCGGGACCCAAGGCCGCATCGGAGCCGGCGTCGACCGACGCCGGTCCGGTGCCGTGTCCGGGTTTGGAGAGAACCTGGGTACGACGCCGCCCGGAGCCCCGGGCGGCGTCGGGAACGGCACCGGTGAAATCGGCGCCGGTGGAGGTGTCGTCAGGTCAACCGGCGTCGATGGGGGTTGCGGCAACGCCGGGGTCGAGGCCGGGGCCGGGACTGGGGCTGGCGTCGCTGGGACCGGAGTCGCCGGCGGCGACTCCGGCACCCCAGAAGGGCCCGCGGGGCCCGAAGGCACACCGGGGGGACCTTGAGGCCCGAAGAGGCGGGCCATGGCCGACAGGAACTCCTGTATTTTGGCCGGAGTCGCCGCCGAACCCGGGAAGGGCGGGTAATGCGACGGCGGCTCCACAGGCACTCCCGGAGCCGCGGGGGCGTTGCCGACAGGACCCTCAGCCGAGTCGCGAGACCGGCGAGGGGAAGTTGTCGAGTGATGACGCTTCTTCGACTTCGACTTACCGGAGGAGTGCGAAGACTTGGACCCCGACGACCGATGAGGTCTCCGCGACAGGCCCCTCGACCTCTCACGTGACCGGGGCTTGGGTTGGCGCGGAGCCGACTGCCGGACCTCGAGGAGCTTTCGAGACCGCTCTCGCAAAGCCTTCGGATGCAAGGACCGGCAGTCGGGGCACGACTTGGAGTCGTGGTCGCGTCCGAGGCAGTAGAGACAGTCTCGATGCGGGTCCGTGATCGACATCATCCGACCACAGGCGTCGCATGGCTTGAAGCCGGGCATCCCTACTGACACCGTCGGAGTCGAACGACTCAAGAAAAAACTGTGATAAAAATCACAAAAAACTTAGTCAAAAAATGACTAGGGCACTGCTCTTCCCGGATCTGCGCTTACTGGCGCGGAAAAAGAAGAACTGACGTCAGCGCGCATGGGCGGCGTCTAAGTACTGGCCGCGACATCATCCGGCGATCCCGACGACGGACGCGGAGCCGCACGACGCCGCCTACCGACGCGCAAGGGTACTGCTACGCAAAACTTTCCGGATCCAGCCTGACGCCTGGGGATATTCTAAGGTAAGGAATCTGTCACTAATGTGTCTCTTTCAGATGCGTGCTTTTACAAACACATGGGTGGGTCCATCCAATTTGGGGTGTCCGGCCTGTAGCAATGCAGTGGAGACGGAATATCATGTAATATTTTTCTGCCAAGGGTACAAGAAGGCGAGACACCGATGGCTATTATAGCTATGCAGAAATCTGGGATTTAAGCACTGCACTGAGGTTTTTAGGATACTGAAATATGACACCCACATGCCCATTGTGTTTTCAATATCACATTTCTTATTTTCTATGTGGTGTGTACGTAGAGCTATCCTAAAAACAAGCCTATAGGTTCTGCCTGACCATTCTATCATATTTTATTAACTGGGCCTGGTACATTTTTAACAAGAATGAAAGTACTTTATGACTTTTAAATTAGTATCTCATAATCAAATTATGTTGTATATTTCGTTTTTTGTACCTTCTTATTTGCATATCCTTTTTAATGTGATCACGTGACAGCTGTGATGTTAGTAACATGAACCCTGGTTTCTGGAAAATTGCTAGGGCTTTAATACCACTCATGTATTGCACACGCACTTTATTGGATCTTATACCCATAGGACAATTTTAGGACCTTGGAGGGTAGCATGCTGGATAGTAGAGTGTTTTATGTAATACCAATGCAATGCACATGTACTTTTGAGTTACTCTGCCCCTTATTCAGAGCAATGATAGTTTTTACCTTTTAGAAAGAAAAATTGAACTGAATGAAATGTATTGTATTTTTATCTGTGCTTTTATGGTCATATTGACTGAAATAAAAAAAATTGATGATGATAAGAGGTAGCCATTTTTATACGGATGCCCGTACTTATTCAAAGTGCTCCAAAAGTTCAGCCTGAGGCAGAACCTTATCCAGAAAATCAGCTGATTATTTGAAGAGGTGTGGTGCAGCGGCCAGGGCAGCTGACTTCGGAGCACAGGGTTCACGGTTCGATCCCCGGCTCCGGCGGCAGCTCAGCTCAGCACCATGTGACTCTGGGCAATAGCTCACTGAATTTCCACTCCGGCCCCCAGCGCCTTGAGACCCGTAAGGGTGAGTAGCTGCGCTATATAAAAACGGACTTAAGACCAAACGGAGCAAATCAACTACGGAGGCCATTTTTGGGTAGTATTAGAATCCTGCACAGGACACGAAAAAGCTGTCCCTCCTCATCCCTTCTCTTTATATTAGCCTTTGAACCATTGCCCATTGCTGTTAAATCCTGCCCACAGGTACAGGATATACTAACAAAGGCCGGATCTATAAACTCATTACTATATGCGATGATATTCTGTAACAGTCCGGCAACCCCGGACCTCCATCCTGGCACTCCTATCCCTATTAGACAACTTTTCAGACTTCTCCGGTTAGAAGGTTACCTGGGGCAAATGTGAGGTCATGCTAGTGTCCGACAGGATGACCAGCGCTTGTGTAGAAGAAGCCAACATGAGATGGATCCAAAAGAGGATGAAAAACATGGGCATTTACGAAGCTAGATGGTAGAGGACAATATGGTGCTTTTACGGACTAAGATGAAGTTAGACTTTGTAAAGTGGTCCCACCTCCAGCTGTCCTTATGGGGAAGGATACAAGCAGTAAAAATGGTTACAGCACCCTGATATAACTATGTTAAAAAAATGAATTGCCTCCTTATTCTGCGCCATCTCCTGCTAAGAAAAAACTCCGAAATTAAGTCCTTCGTCTGTGACAAGATAAGCCTTGAATTTGAATCAACAAACTGCACACACATACAGAGGCAGGAGGATTGCTATTGCCTCATATAGGTTAGTATTACCTCACACAACACCTCTCCCAGCTATGCACCTGGTTACCCGACATTAGAGACCCTCCACTGTGGCTGGCGATAGAGCGAGATATTGAAGAGCGGGGTCTAGGGATCTGTTACAGGTAAAAGACTCTGCCTGTAACAATAGGGTACTGTTAGATTTGGGGGTCTCTAGTTGGCAGAGGTATGTACCCTTGTCCAAATAGGGACCCTTGCGTCTAGTCAGGGAGAGTAGGTACACTCTCGAAATAACCCCTGCTCACCCTCTTGGTAGCTTGGCACGAGCAGACAGGCTTAGTTCAGAGGCAGTGTGTAAAGCATTTGTGAACACATACAGTAATCAAGTGACAACACTACAAATGGACACCACACAGGTTATATATTTATAAAAATAGGTATACTTTATATAGATTTATCACAAGACCATAAACGACAAAAATAATCCACAATACTGTTAAGAATACTTAGTTCTGATCAAAAAGGCTTAATTCAAGGTTCTGTGCGAGTCGGTAGCCTCCTCCGGCTACGGCGATGTCGAGAACAAACAGAGTCTAACAAATCCAGCTGACCGCGTCGAGACGGGCCAACACAGCGTAGACAGACTCGGTCACAGTACCTTTACTTGAAGCGGCAGGCACGGGCGTGCGAGCCGGATGGCTGTTCGTCGCGGTCGCGATGCAAAAATGGAAGCGTTGCAGGACGCGTTGTCCCTCGATGCGGTGCAGGCAGCGGCTCGTTGACGTCGTCGAGACGGAGTCGGTGAGACCAGGGCCGTGCGTTGCAGGGCGAGACGGTGCTTCGATGCGGTGCTGGCAGGTTGCGGTGCGGCGACGGAGCCGGATTCAGGAGCTGGCGTCGATCAGTCCGGACAGCGGTGCGAGTCGGGCGGTGCGTCGCAAAGCGTGCGAGCGGTGCCCAACTCCGGTGCGGTCACAGGACTCGAACTCAGCAGCAGTGACCGTGTCGGTCGGACCAGTTCGATTCGGCGTAGCGAAGCGTTGCAGGACGCGTTGTCCCTCGATGCGGTGCAGGCAGCGGCTCGTTGACGGAGTCGGTGAGACCAGGGCCGTGCGTTGCAGGGCGAGACGGTGCTTCGATGCGGTGCTTGCAGGACACCGAGTCGGTCGTGAGAGTCGGTCACAGCTCCCTACCTCTGTAGCCACTGAAACAGGTTTCCAGCAGCAATTCACAAAGGGGGTGAAGTCCAATGGTCCTGGGACTTCGGTCAGGGGGCAAGCTCTCTTCCAAGCCCTTGGAGATCCTTCACAAGTTGATGAAAGTCACAGCAAAGCAAAAGTTCCTTTCTCCTCTCTTTGGCAGTCAGGCAAACCACTGCAGGCCAATCCCCCAAGCAGCACTTCAGGCTTAGGGATAGTTTCTCCTCAGTTTCTTCTTGGTTCCGCTCCTCAGTAAAGGTTTCTTCTTGTTCCCAAAAGTGATCTAATCTTCCTGGGGTCTGGGTGCCCCTCTTATACCCTGATTCTCTTTGTTCTCTGGAGGCAGAGAGGCCTCTGCCTAGTCCAAAACCAGTTCTGGTCAGTCCTGGAGCACTTTGTTTTTCTGACTCCTTCTTTCCTTTCAGAATGTGGGGCAGAGTGCTCAGCCGCCCGGCAGGAGGTGGAGCCAGCATTGTGGAAGGCAGGCACAGCCCTATTCAGACCTGCGCTGACTCACCCTGTCTCCTGTAGCCACCCCCAGCCCCTGTCACTCAATCTCCAGACAAGGAATACACAACCTAGCAGAGGCAGGCTTGGATAGTTAGGCAAGAAAATACCCACTTTCTAAAAGTGGTATTTTCGAACACAGAATGTTAAAACCAACTTCACTAAAAGATGTATTTTATCATCCTGAGTTCAGGCATACTAAATTCGTTTTTCTACCAGGTTCCCTGGGTCAGTTCTGACTATAAGGTGTAATAGTCAGTCTGCCCATTCTGGCCTATGGGGAGCAGGTAGCCTTGCAATAGTGAAAAACGAAAATGGCTGTAATTCACTATTAGGACATGCCACACACACCAGGGCATGTCCTACCTTATACTTACAATGCACCCTGCCCTAGGGCCTACTTTAGGGGTGACCAACATGCAGTAAAGGGAAGGTTTAGGGACTGGTAAGTGGGTGTACTCACCAAGTCGACATGGCAGCCCGAGGCTGCACACAGGCTCTGCGATGGCAGGCCCGAGACATATTTTACAGGCCGCTTCTGTGGGTGGCACAACCAGTGCTGCGAGCCCACCAGCGGCATTGGATTTACAAGCCCTGGGCACACTGAGTGCACTGTACTAGGGACTGACAAGTAAACCAATCATCCAATCATGGAGTCACTAATACATGTATCAATTAACGATAGGGAGCACTTGCACTTTGGCACTGATTAGCAGCGGCAAAGTGCCCATGAGCATCTAGTCCAGCAAAAACATATCGGCAACCGTGGAGGCATTATGAAAAAATGGAAGGGAGACCCACGCCAAGGATGCCAGGTCTAACACGTGTCCCCTCCAGCTGAAATGTGGGGAGAACTATCCTACCCCTAGGGAGTTCTCATCGCTAAAGCGGAAAAATCTGGACAGTCCATCAGCATTGGCGTGTTCTGTACCAGGGCGGTGTTCCACCGTAAAGTCCATCCCCTGTAGGGAAATGGACCACCTCAACAGCTTTGGATTCTCACCCCTCATCTGCATCAACCATCTGAGGGGCCTGTGGTCTGTCTGAACCCGGAAGTGAGTCCCAAACAGGTATGGTCTCAGCTTCTTCAGTGCCCAGACCACAGCAAATGCCTCACGCTCAATAGCACTCCATCTCTGTTCCCGGGAAGTAACCTCCTACTGATGAAGGCTACAGGTTGGTCTAGGCCCTCCTCATTGATCTGTGATAGAACAGCCCCTACACCATGCTCTGAAGCGTCGGTCTGAACAATGAACTCATTGGAGAAGTTGGGTGCCTGGAGCACAGGCGCCGTGCACATGGCAGTCTTCAAGGTGTCAAAAGCTTTTGACAGGCGTCAGTCCAAATCACTTTCCTGGGCTGCTTCTTGGAAGTCAGCTCGGTCAAGGGGGCAACAATGCTGCCATACCCCTTGACGAATCTCCGGTAATACCCGGTGAGTCCTAGGAAGGCTCTCACCTCTGTCTGGGTCTGGGGGGCTCCCAAGCCAGAATGGTATCAATTTTCGGTTGGAGGGGCGCCACCTGGCCGCTCCCAACCTGGTGTCCCAAGTACACCACAGAACCCTGCCCAATCTGGCACTTACTCGCCTTGATTGTGAGGCCTGCCCTCCGCAGCGCCATCAACACTTCCCAGAGGTGGCGCAGATGCTCTTCCCAACGGGCACTGAACACTGCGATGTCATCCAGGTAGGCGGCACTGAAATCCTCCAGTCCAACCAACACCTGGTTGACCAACCTCTGAAAGGTGGCAGGGGCATTCTTCATCCCAAAGGGCATCACCCGGAACTGGTAGTGCCCATCTGGTGTGGAGAATGCTGACCTCTCTTTGGCCCCATCAGTCAAGGCGATCTGCCAGTATCCAGACGTTAAGTCAAACGTGCTGAGGTACCGCGCAGCCCCTAACCGATCTATGAGCTCATCAGCTCTGGGGATGGGGTGGGCGTCAGTCCTGGTGACGGAATTGAGTCCCCTGTAGTCCACACAGAACCGGAGTTCTGGTGTGGCACCAGGCGCGGCAGCTTTTGGAACCAAGACCACGGGGCTGGCCCAAGGGCTGTTAGAGGACTCAATCACCCCTAGCGCAAACATCTTGGAGACCTCCTCCTTGATGCAGGCTCTGACCCTGTCAGTCACCCTGTAAGCCTTGTGCTTCACAGGAAGACTGTCCCCAGTGTCCACATCATGGACGCACCAATGAGTGACACTGGGAACCAGGGAGAACAGGTCAGGGAACTGTCCCAACAAGTGGCGACAGTCACCCTGCTGCTCAGGTGTCAGGGAGGTAGAGAGGTTTACTCCCTCCACTGATCCATCTTGCTCTCGGGCTGACAGGAGGTCAGGAAGAGGCTCGGTCTCCTCCTCCATTCCATCATCTGTAGCTAAGAGCATGCCCACTTGGGACCTCTCCAAGTGGGGCTTCAGGCGGTTCACATGCAGGACCCGCAAGGGGTTCCTGGGAGACTGCAAGTCCACCAAATAGGTAACTGGACTCTTGCGCTCCACCACCGTAAAAGGGCCGGTCCACCTGTCCTGGAGCGCACAGGGCTCCACAGGGGCCATGACCCACACTTTCTGACCAGGCTGAAGCTCTACCAGAGTGGCATTCTGGTCGTACCACCGCTTCATCTCCTCCTGGCTGGCTTCCAGATTTGCCTCAGCAAGCTCTCTGAAACGCCTAGTCTGGTTCCTGAAGGCCAGCATGTAACTGTATACATCCTGGGGAGGTTTCCTGGGAGATTGCTCCCAGCCTTCCTTGACCAAACTCAGAGGTCCTCGCACCGGGTGTCCATAGAGGAGCTCAAAGGGACTGAACCCTAGAGACTTCTGTGGCACCTCCCGGTATGCAAACAACAGGCATGGTAAGAGGACGTCCCATTTACGCCTCATGGGTTCTTCCAGACCCATAATCATGCCCTTGAGGGTCCGGTTGAATCTCTCAACCAGACCATTTCCTTGAGGGTGGTAAGGAGTGGTGAACTTGTAAGTTACACCGCACTCCTGCCACAGGGACTTCATGTACTTGGACACGAAGTTGGTACCTCTGTCAGACACCACCTCTTGAGGGAATCCCACACGTGAGAAAATTCCCATCAGTGCCCGTCCCACCACGGGGGCCGTCACTGTCCTCAGAGGGATGGCTTCAGGGTACCGGGTGGCATGGTCCACCAAGACCAGGATAAACCTGTTGCCCATGGCTGTCTTGGGGTCCAGTGGCCCCACAATGTCAATACCCACCCGTTCAAAGGGGGTGCTGACCACAGGGAATGGCTGGAGAGGAGCCTTGTGCTTCCTCCCACTTTTCCACTTGCCTGGCAAGTCTGGCATGTCCTGCAGTGAGTGGCGGCACTCCTGCGCATCTGGGGCCAATAGAAATGGGTAACAAGCCTGTCAAAGGTCTTGTCCTGCCCCAGATGTCCCGCTAACGGTACATCATGAGCCAACCCCAGTAGGAAGGCTCTGAAGCGCTGGGGTACCACCAGCACACGGGCTGACCCAGGCTCAGCAACCTTAGGCTCTGAATACAGGAGACCATTCTCCCAGTAAACCCAATGTGATCCAGACTGATCACCTGCTGCCTGGTCTGTGGCCTGTTGCCTCAGACCCACGAGAGAAGGGCATGTGTTCTGCTCCTTGCAGAACTCTTCCCTGGAGGGTCCTCCTTCTTGCTGCCAATGGGTCAGCTCAGGTAGGTCCCCCAGTTCAGCTACCTGTTCCCCTGTAGGTTCCAGGGCATCCCCCTCAGGGTCTGCCTCCTCCTGGACCGTGGGAACCTCGGGGCCGGTTTCCCGCGCCCCTGCCTCCTCTCTCTCCGGCAGGCACCTGGGCCTCCCTCTCAGGCTCCAGGTCCTCTTGAACACCTTTAGCTGCCATTGACCGGGTGGTCACACATGCCCAATCAGGCAAGCCCAACATTTCTAAATGC
Source organism: Calotriton arnoldi (assembly GCA_963921515.1). Classification (NCBI taxonomy): domain Eukaryota; kingdom Metazoa; phylum Chordata; class Amphibia; order Caudata; family Salamandridae; genus Calotriton; species Calotriton arnoldi. The sequence goes on along the minus strand of CAWUFW010002736.1, from coordinate 1,326,060 downwards.
GCACTCCGCTCCACCTTAGCCCAAGGTGAGCTCTCCAAATCGTTCCCTAACAAACAGTCAACAGGCATGGCTGGCCTCACAGCTACTTGAAGAGTACCCGAGACCCCCCACTCAAAGGGAACCTGAGCCACCTTGCAGTGACTCTCTGTGTTGTCAGCGGCAACAACCGGATAGAATGCATCAGGGATAACCTGCTCTTTAGACACCAGGTGACACTTGACAGCTGTCACACTGGCTCCTGTGTCTCTCAGAGCCTCCACCCTATGGCCATTGATGGTCACCCACTGCCTGTATTTCTTAGTGTTCTCAGGCAGCGGGGTCCTAGGGACCATCTCAGAGTCTCCTAATGAGACAAGGGAAAACACTGTGGGATCCCCCACCTTGGGCACCCAACTCCTCCCCAGGGCTACACTAGCCAACTGCCGGGGGACTGCACTGGTGGGTGCTGGTTTTCCATGCAAAGGGCAACGAGGATCGTTTGCCTTGTGGCCAGGGGCGCCACACTTGTAACATACCAGTGGTCCCTGGTGAACAGGGGGCCTGTCAGGGCCACTGGCTTCTTCTCAGGGGAGGCTGGGAACCTTTCCCTTGGTTCCCTTGGGGTCTACTTTGGGGCCCTTTATGGAACTCCTTCTGTTTACCCTTGTCCCCCACTCTTCTGCTGGGGACCCTGCCCACCCTTGGCGGAGTCTCCCACGTGACCCTTGTGGACCCGGGTACTCACCCAGCGGTCCGCCTCCTCAGCAAGCTGCCTAGGGTTAGTCAGCTTACTATCAATCAGGTGCTGGCGTAGCTCAGGAAAACAATTACCGGACAAGTGCTCCCAGGCAATCAAATCAAAGAGCGCCTGAAAATCAGTCGCTTTGCTACCCTTTACCCAACCATCCAAGGCTCTGCAAAAGAAGGTCACATATTCAACCCAGGTACTGCTTTCAATCTTACTACAGTTCCTGAACCTTTGCCTATAAAGCTCAGGGGTCAAACCATATCTAGTCATTAAGGCATCCTTCATGTGGCTGTACGAATTATAGACTTCAGAGGGCAAATCCAACAAGGTATCCCGCCCTTCACTGAGGAACCGTCCCCACAACCCCGCTCCCCAATCCTTCTCAGGGACCCGGTGGGAAGACATGGCTACCTCATAGGCTTTGAACCACTGCCCTATGTCGTCATTTTTAAAAACTCCTTCACCACATCTTTGGGAATATACACCCTAGCTTCAACAGGCACAGGCGGTACACTGCCACCAGAGGGAGTAATCTCTAAGCTCTTGGCCTTCAATTCCAACTCCCTCAAAACTTTCTCATGTTCAAACTGCATTTTCTTTTCCTCTAGGGCTAATTTCCTTGTTTGCATTTCGAATTCTAACTGCTTATTCAGCTTGAGTTTGGTCAGCTCTATTTCGTGCATCCTACTCTCTTTCCTGTCCTCCAACTCCTCTGGAGACAGTCCTCTGGCAGAAACACTGCTACCTACTGGGGAAGGTGGTCTTCTAGCCCCTAGACCCAATAGCCCCTCCAGCTGCCCTTCTGCATTCTCAGCCCCCTCCACAGGGGCACTCCTTGATTCGACCCAGGCCCTCAGCGCCTTTTGGAGGTCCTCCTTCCTGGAGATCCCGGTCATGGACACTTTAAACTTTTTGCAGAATTGCTTGAGCTGCTTAAGGGTGTAGCATTCTAGCCTCTCTTCTTCCCAATCACATTCAACAGAGGCTACTGATGCTGGTTTCCCCATAGTGACTGAACTTGGCATTTGCAAAAATAGGAAATCCCAGAAAAAATGCTATTAAAGTATGTGGTTGCGTTTTGGTCTGCACTCACTAAGTAGTGTTCACCAATCACTGTACATGAGTCACAAATGCAAGTCCAGAATCCTCACCGCTGACCACCAATGTTAGATTTGGGGGTCTCTAGTTGGCAGAGGTATGTACCCTTGTCCAAATAGGGACCCTTGCGTCTAGTCAGGGAGAGTAGGTACACTCTCGAAATAACCCCTGCTCACCCTCTTGGTAGCTTGGCACGAGCAGACAGGCTTAGTTCAGAGGCAGTGTGTAAAGCATTTGTGAACACATACAGTAATCAAGTGACAACACTACAAATGGACACCACACAGGTTATATATTTATAAAAATAGGTATACTTTATATAGATTTATCACAAGACCATAAACGACAAAAATAATCCACAATACTGTTAAGAATACTTAGTTCTGATCAAAAAGGCTTAATTCAAGGTTCTGTGCGAGTCGGTAGCCTCCTCCGGCTACGGCGATGTCGAGAACAAACAGAGTCTAACAAATCCAGCTGACCGCGTCGAGACGGGCCAACACAGCGTAGACAGACTCGGTCACAGTACCTTTACTTGAAGCGGCAGGCACGGGCGTGCGAGCCGGATGGCTGTTCGTCGCGGTCGCGATGCAAAAATGGAAGCGTTGCAGGACGCGTTGTCCCTCGATGCGGTGCAGGCAGCGGCTCGTTGACGTCGTCGAGACGGAGTCGGTGAGACCAGGGCCGTGCGTTGCAGGGCGAGACGGTGCTTCGATGCGGTGCTGGCAGGTTGCGGTGCGGCGACGGAGCCGGATTCAGGAGCTGTCGTCGATCAGTCCGGACAGCGGTGCGAGTCGGGCGGTGCGTCGCAAAGCGTGCGAGCGGTGCCCAACTCCGGTGCGGTCACAGGACTCGAACTCAGCAGCAGTGACCGTGTCGGTCGGACCAGTTCGATTCGGGCGTAGCGAAGCGTTGCAGGACGCGTTGTCCCTCGATGCGGTGCAGGCAGCGGCTCGTTGACGGAGTCGGTGAGACCAGGGCCGTGCGTTGCAGGGCGAGACGGTGCTTCGATGCGGTGCTTGCAGGACACCGAGTCGGTCGTGAGAGTCGGTCACAGCTCCCTACCTCTGTAGCCACTGAAACAGGTTTCCAGCAGCAATTCACAAAGGGGGTGAAGTCCAATGGTCCTGGGACTTCGGTCAGGGGGCAAGCTCTCTTCCAAGCCCTTGGAGATCCTTCACAAGTTGATAAAAGTCACAGCAAAGCAAAAGTTCCTTTCTCCTCTCTTTGGCAGTCAGGCAAACCACTGCAGGCCAATCCCCCAAGCAGCACTTCAGGCTTAGGGATAGTTTCTCCTCAGTTTCTTCTTGGTTCCGCTCCTCAGTAAAGGTTTCTTCTTGTTCCCAAAAGTGATCTAATCTTCCTGGGGTCTGGGTGCCCCTCTTATACCCTGATTCTCTTTGTTCTCTGGAGGCAGAGAGGCCTCTGCCTAGTCCAAAACCAGTTCTGGTCAGTCCTGGAGCACTTTGTTTTTCTGACTCCTTCTTTCCTTTCAGAATGTGGGGCAGAGTGCTCAGCCGCCCGGCAGGAGGTGGAGCCAGCATTGTGGAAGGCAGGCACAGCCCTATTCAGACCTGCGCTGACTCACCCTGTCTCCTGTAGCCACCCCCAGCCCCTGTCACTCAATCTCCAGACAAGGAATACACAACCTAGCAGAGGCAGGCTTGGATAGTTAGGCAAGAAAATACCCACTTTCTAAAAGTGGTATTTTCGAACACAGAATGTTAAAACCAACTTCACTAAAAGATGTATTTTATCATCCTGAGTTCAGGCATACTAAATTCGTTTTTCTACCAGGTTCCCTGGGTCAGTTCTGACTATAAGGTGTAATAGTCAGTCTGCCCATTCTGGCCTATGGGGAGCAGGTAGCCTTGCAATAGTGAAAAACGAAAATGGCTGTAATTCACTATTAGGACATGCCACACACACCAGGGCATGTCCTACCTTATACTTACAATGCACCCTGCCCTAGGGCCTACTTTAGGGGTGACCAACATGCAGTAAAGGGAAGGTTTAGGGACTGGTAAGTGGGTGTACTCACCAAGTCGACATGGCAGCCCGAGGCTGCACACAGGCTCTGCGATGGCAGGCCCGAGACATATTTTACAGGCCGCTTCTGTGGGTGGCACAACCAGTGCTGCGAGCCCACCAGCGGCATTGGATTTACAAGCCCTGGGCACACTGAGTGCACTGTACTAGGGACTGACAAGTAAACCAATCATCCAATCATGGAGTCACTAATACATGTATCAATTAACGATAGGGAGCACTTGCACTTTGGCACTGATTAGCAGCGGCAAAGTGCCCATGAGCATCTAGTCCAGCAAAAACATATCGGCAACCGTGGAGGCATTATGAAAAAATGGAAGGGAGACCCACGCCAAGGATGCCAGGTCTAACAGGTACCCTGTAATCTGGAATATGTACTATATCTGGAGACAAGCACACTCACTATTACATGTACACCCTTGGTTTTATGCCTCTGCCCCTCTCTGGAATAACGCAGGTGTGATGGTTGGCGAGTCGAGGCTATCCTGGCCACAATGGAGAGCGAAGGGCATAAACACTGTTGACCAATTTTTGAAAGGGGATGCCCTTAAAACCTTTAATGAGCTTCAGAGTGAGTTTAGTTTGGATGGACAGTATGACTCGAAATACCGGCAAATAACTCACTGCCTTAGGTCGAGCCTTGGTAGAGACCCTGTTTCAGACTCACCAATCTAGATCTATCTCAAGAAATGGGGAAAGTACAAAGGGGCCATATCATATGTATGAGCTGCTCATTAACCACGTCTATACATTGCCTACTAGAGATAGCAAGCAGGCCGTCACAGGACTGCAATACTCCCTGGACTTCTTGTCCTTGTTGAGGTCCTCTCACGATACACTACTTAGGGAATCTAGGCTTAAATTCTCATATTTCAAATTCTTACTTAATTGGTATTGGTCACCGACAAATTGCGCAAGACTGGTCTGCTACCACATGCTGATTGCTGGAGATGCGGGATGTGACATAATTCATGTTCGCTGAGGCTGTGGCAACTTGAATACTTATTGGGAGGAGGTATTGGCAGTCCTATCAGAGACAGGGGACATTCATTTAACACCTTCTCTGTGCCTAGCCCTACTACACAAGATGTCCGACTGCACTGTTCCCACTAAACACAGGTGGTGGTAGGTGGTCACAGGTCTTCCGGCCGCAAAGCTTTGTATCCCAAGGTACTGGAGGAAGCCTACTGTTCTGATAGGAGGAAGTGGTTGTAGGAAATGTAAAAACATGCTGATAGTGAAAGAATAATATATAAACTTAACGATCAAATGGACCTATATGCAAAGATATGGGAAGCCCTATCGCATCCTCCTGACCAGATATGTTCTGAGCACCCAGATTTCGCAGTGAGCGGGAGACCTAGATCAACAAAGTCATTGGCTAAATGTATAAAAAGTGGGAGGTACTGGTGGTTCAGAAGCTATGTGGGAAGGGGTCCTGGAGGTCTACTAGGTTGGATCACCATGGTCCCCTCAACTTGTCTACTTTAGTGTATGTTGCTGCCACCTTATACTAACAACACAGATTCTTCTGCCCTAACGGCTGGAGCTTGCTGGAACAGGAAAACACGATGACAGCCTGAATAACGGGGCAAAAAAGATTGCAGTCTCGGGCAATGTAAGTGGGTTAGGATTTAATTCAGCCTAATCAAGCCTCACTGTGGGGGCCAACAGATATACTTCCTAATGTATTTCACTTTGATCTAATCATATTGAGGGATTGCAGTTAGGGTCATTACTTTCTTGATACTACTATTGCTATTGTTAAATCTGGTACTCGTGGTCTAAGACTAATTACTTTAGTGAAATGACAGGTTCGCTGGTATGTGGTGTCCTTGTAAACATCTTACTGTGATAGTTGCATTCTAGTTGGTGAATGTACTCATGTATAAGGTTATGTATTCCACAAGTTTGAATTTTGTTTCCTCCTTTACTCTATATGTTTTGGAAACTTGGGCGCACCAGGGTCAGCTGAGCAACCGGCTCCGTGACTGGAGACCTCAAACTTGAATGACTCGCAAGCTTTTATGGTCGTCGACCGAAATAAAGTATTTAAACAAATGACTCCTTATGAGACCCTTGTGCTTTCTATTTGGATTCAAAGTGGTGGGATGGGGTCTAACCCCGCTTTGCTTTTTTATGTATGCGTTTGGATCAGCCTTGGAAGCAGGACGACTGTGTTTGTGACTTGGAGCAAGACTTATGAGAAGGCTGTGACTTCTTCTGTTTGACAACATTTAGCTGTGCCTCCTGGCCCTGGGTGACATTTGGGTGTATGAGGGCACATTTGTAGCATGACCTCTAGTTGTGGTCTGAGCCTACACACCAGAGACATGCCTCATGCAATTCTATAACCGATATCTATTTTCTGAAGTCGCAGCATGGTTTGAAACCTGTAGTTTTGGATGGGGACATTGTTTCCTAGCACACTGGAATTTGTTTTCAGAAGTAGGCAGAAAACTGCCAGAATTTGGGAGTACAGCTCCGAATCCACATCAGAAGGAGAAGGCAAAAATGAACTAATGTCAGCGCGCAAGGGTGGCACTTAACTGCAGCTCAGCTCCGTCACTTCCAAAACGGTACGTTACGTAGTTTATCAGAGCCGCACTGTGCCACCCAGCGGCGATCAGGAGCAATTCTAAGAAAAGATTTTGTATCCAATCTGACGCCTATGTAGTATTCGAAGGTGAGGAATCTGTAGTTGTAAGTATTTATCAGTACTTTAGGTTTAGCACCATAACATCCATTCAACTAAAGATGTTTTAGGCCTTGCCTATCAGACAGCACAATCTGTCTTATTGCACGGGATAGTCTGTGGGCTTACCAAGAGCTTACAGTATTCTTAAAGCCCATCAATTTCTTACCACTGGTCACTCATGTGTTTGCTGCTTATTTGTTGATTTGTCTTCCTCTTCTTGTGTTGTCCTTCCTATGGAGCATAGCATTTTTATCATCTTTTTGGTGGGCTGACTATCCTTTCGCTGCTCACTTTAAGGGAACTGCTTTTTTCTTCTTGGTTAAACTCGATTAGAGTGCATGTTTTTCCCAGTCTCTCTGGCTTGTGCTTCTCCCCTGCGCTCCATGTTGCTCTCTCGCTCATGTGATGCTTGCGCTTTCTCATGTGTGAGTCGAGTAGTAAACCAAAATCTCCAAGTGGGGTGTTAGAGCTGTTAACGCATCTTAGGCTACGAATCCTCAAAAGAAGCTCTTCAAAATCATTACTGGTACGCTCAATCCACTATCACCTGTGTAAATAGTTGCAGCTTCACAAATATTATATGTCAGTTTACCACTTTACTTTGTATAGAAACGTTAACAGATACATACTCATCTTGTTAATGAGATTAATTGTAAGGTAGACCAGTCTCAATGGACTAAAAACAGCAAAATATTGCTTCTTTTGGTACAGATGAAAAATGGACTTTCCTTCAGTAACGCTCTTTCTGGTCGATAATCATATAACCACAGATTTCTCAATGCCCTCCCGCCTCATTCAGTGAAATAGTCTGCTTTCCAATTAAAAAATGTCCCAAAATAGGACACATATGCACACTGGTATCACTGATTATTGTTGGGCTGTAAGTACAAAGGGTGCAGACAGAGTCAAAATAGAAACTGTTGTCAGCACGCAAAGGTGGCTCCCTTCGTCATTTCCAGGGTGGAACAAAGTCAGCTCCAAGCCTCAACGCCACTTATTAGCGCGTAGAAGCAATGCAGCTTACATCTTCCAAATCCAGTCTGGCGCAGCATAGTGTTCTCCATCAACCATCGAGAAGACTATGCTCCACCTCCCTTTCACTTGCCCATACTCCCTGCATCTACCGAAGCAGAAACAGAGGACTCTCCTTCTTCTACATCACAGCAAGGGCCTGGAACAGCCTCCCCACTCACCTCCAGACCATCACCTCACTTCGGAATTCCAAATGGCATCAAGACCTCGCTGTTCGAATTAAGCCTCCGGGACCTGCATGCGCCTGGATACCCTATCAGGTGATTAGCTGCGCTTTATAAATCCTGATTGATTGACCGGTTGGTATTCTAAAGGTGAGGAATATGTGGTAAGAAGTATCCATCACAAATATCAACATGTAAAACTGGTTTGATTCTTTCTGTCTTAATGATATGGACACTTTGAGCATGCAGTACTCAAAAGTAGATGCTTGGGCTTCTGATGAACTCTTACTTTCAGAAATCTACCACACGGTTCACCAGTTGCCTTGAATTGTGTTAGTGAAGCGATGTTGGTGCCAACTTCAGCGTTTTTCTTCTTACAGTGCCTGCAGCTCACAAAAGGCTTTCTTTCTTGACATTTTCAGACATAATGGTAGAGTTGCTCTCCCTGAGGCATGGGGAAAAGTTACTTAGGTTAAACTGTACTAGTGGTCAGGTCTAGCAGAGAGCTCAAATGCTCTGGTGTTAAAACAAAACAAGTAAGTACTTAATTTTTTTATTGTTTTTAATTAATTAAAAACATTACAAAAATACACATTGGTAAAAGTCATATATATTAAAACAGGTCGAAATACGTTTCTAAAAAGTCTCCAGTGTAAGAGACGCCCTTGTTCAGGTTATGCTGAAGAGGGTCCAATATCTGTACTCACAGATTACAGTTACGTAGGCTAAAACCTTATGTATTTTTTGCGATTGCACGGGGTGCCGCTGATCCTTGCTTAGATTCTGCTAATAACAGGAATTTTACCAGCTTCCCATTTAGCTGCGGGTCCTTGAGATCGAAGCATGCAATCACAGCCTGTCTCCGAGTTCGAATCCCTCGTTCGTTGAAATGCGCTTTTAGTACACCTACCCTTTCCTCTTTTAATTTGGTGCAGGAGCATATTAGGTGTTCCATGTCCTCAATACCATTCCTGCATAGCCTGCATGAGTTTCCATAGTTCTCTCTCTGCCAGGGAGGAAGGTGCGGTATGGCTGGCAGGATTCCTAGCCTGTATTTTAAACATGTAAAACTGGTTTGATTCTTTCTGTCTTAATGATATGGACACTTTGAGCATGCAGTACTCAAAAGTAGATGCTTGGGCTTCTGATGAACTCTTACTACAAATACTTTCAGAAATCTACCACACGGTTCACCAGTTGCCTTGAATTGTGTTGGTGAAGCGATGTTGGTGCCAACTTCAGCGTTTTCTTCTTACAGTGCCGGCAGCTCACAAAAGGCTTTCTTTATTGACATTTTCAGACATATGGTAGAGTTGCTCTCCCTGAGGCATGGGGAAAAGTTACTTAGGTTAAACTGTACTAGTGGTCAGGTCTAGCAGAGTGCTCAAATGCTCTGGTGTTAAAACAAAACAGTTTTAGCTGAAAAGTACCCGGATTCTTTTTTTTTTTTGGCAATATCATATGAAAGAAATGGACCATTTCCCATTTGTTGGGAACAAAACAACCCAAGTGAGGCAGATGAGGTACTAAAGTGAATATTTTTTGCATTGCTATACTAATGTTAAGCATGACTGATATGCTTTCAAATGCTGCCAATCTTTGAGAGATCCTAAACAAATATTCTATTCCTAGGAGTGATGAGGGAAGAGTCTATTGCTAGCACTCTGGAATCTATATCAAAACTGCAAGTTCTACATAAGGAGTGAGCTGCAAATCTTTCATTACTTTACCTGAGAACAACTTTTAAAGTCTACTATTAAGTGTGGTTGCCTTTTCATCAAAATAAGTGTCATCATTAAACTTCTCACCCTATCCTGTCACAGTGTTCCTACGCAATGACTAGAAAGGAGTACGCAGGACGAATAGGAAGACCTGTGTTCCAAGGTTCATTAAGATTCAACAAATCTTGAACAGCCTCATCGGGAGTATCCTTAGGTATAAACTTCAAATTTTATGTAAGAATGAAAAAAACAAATCAGAAGACAAAATGTTCATCGGAAACCAAAGAAAAAAACATTACTATGAATCCTCCTCAGCAATTATAATAGGAAATCCCTGCCACTGTTTCATGGGCGTAACCACACTAGCCTTTCCACCTTTCCATGTGACAAGCACTCTATGTGCAGTATTACATGCACAGGGTATGTAGGAGTTCCCATACTCCACAACTGGCGCTGTTACAATGATCAACTTCCACAACAGCCTTATAATCTGTAGCTGTAAGTGAAAAGCAAACAGGTGGTTTTATGTGTTACTGGAACCAAGCTATATGTGGCTGATGAACCCATAACAAGGGGGAAACTGGTCATGGATTGCTTGTGTTCCGGTTCAGGAAAGACCTGGCTTGGCAGCTCGGGCTGAACTGTTCCCACTGGAGCAGGGTCAAGACTGATTTACATGTAGCTGGGCCCAAACTGATGTGGCATGGTGTGCAAAACAACGCTGGACTTTGATGCGGCCTCAAGTAATTACCAGTGGCTGAGATTAATTCGAGCATTCCATCCATCACTTTTTGTATACTTGATCTAGTGGTCTAAGTGCATATAAAATAGCTGACAAAGTTTACGGTCAAGATATTTTGTGACAGCACATTTATTAATTTGAACACCTGTTATTTACAACACTGAGGTATGCTGCATTAATATATGAACAACAATTAGCAAATTCACCATGCCTGACATTCCTATTGTGCATGCACAGACAGAACTACAGACAAAAACACATTACAGAGAGGCAAGTGTACATGTACGTGTTGCCCAAGTAGTGGACGTAAGCATGCTGTTGCTATGCCAATTGCCAGTTTGTGTTGTGTGTGATTACGTGGTATCATGATGCATGTGTGGATGCTGACTGTATAAGCATAGCTGCCTCTAGAGTCACTGAATGCATTGTCTCCAGATGCACCAAAGGAAAGACAGACCTGCTAGATTGGTCAATGCTTGCTTCTAATACTGCAAAAGAGAAAATGTGCAATAATCGACTGAAACAGAAATATTTTACTGCAGCTTCCGAGACAAGCATACTAAGGATAGGAAATAAGAAAGGGACAATGCTGAAAAAGCAAAAACATTATTTTGGTTTCAAAAAGCAAACATAGCAGTCCTTGTGACTGACAGAACTACTCTGTGTGGAAATGAGCTCCTTGTAAAGGAACAGAACGCCGTCACTCAAAGTGAAGTTAGCCAATTTCTGAAGTGGCCAGAAGTAGGAAGTTGGCCCACACTGTATGCTTTAGTGGGCTGAAGTAAAAAGTGAATGTCAATAACAGAACAGAAGATTATGAGGGCTGTCTGGAAGTCCCTGTAGGTATAAGTATAATGAATGCTTATTTTAGTAAAATCAAAAGGTCATGGCTGACCTAAAAAGACAAGGACGTAACAAAATTGCAGGTAAAGGAATGCAAAACAAGCATTGGCAACGCCGATAGGACTGGCTTTAAAGGAATGCTGTATGGTAATGTGATGCATTACAAGTAAATAGCATGGGAATGGATATATATTTATGTAGAAGCAAAGAACTATAGAATAATAATATTGGTGTTGGTTAAAGGTCAAGTGGCAGTTGCACTGTCAAGCCAAACCTAAACATCCATATGGGTTAATGAATGCCCTTCTCCCATCTGTCCTGCAGCTAGAGAAAAACACCATAAATTATCTAGGTACAGAGACTTCCCTTATTGTGGCTGCAAACAGCATCCATTGCCAGGTCAATCAGAGCAGGGCGACTATCTTGGTCATGCTTGACCTGTCTGCAGCATTCGATACTGTCTCACGTGAAAGGATGGTTCAGCGCTTGCAGCAAGCTGGGGTTAGCGGGACCACCCTGCAGCTTTTCCACTCTTTTCTATCTAAGAGGGTGCAAATTTTTAGCTGCGGCGGTTTCAATGCAAAGGCTTTCAGACTCCCCGTGGGGGCCTCAGGGCTCATCCTTGAGCCAACCCTCTTTAATCTATATGTTGCCCCTCTGGCTTATCTGGTGCATTAATTTGAGTTTCAAGTGCTGTAATATGCAAAGGATACTCAAAATATTGTATCCACTTCCAACAACCTGTCTTTGGTTGCAGGTAGGTTCAACCAGTGTATGTCTAGCATTATCTGTTGGATGAAAGACAATTCTCTGAAGATTAATGCAGACAAGACTGAAGTGCTTGTGTTTGGCTCTTAAAATTCCATCTGGTCGAACATCTGGTGGCCGGAAGCCTGTGGACCTCTCCCTACTCCTTTCAAGCCAGCTAAAAACCTTAGGGTCATCTTTGACAACACTGAGTTTCAATGCACAGGTCAGTCGCACTAATAGCACTTGTTTATACACCATTAGGACCCCGAAATAGATCTTTCCTTATATTCCACCAGAACTGCACCAGTCTCTGTTGCCCTTGTCACCTCACGGCTGGACTACTGTAATGCACTTTACCTTAATATCAACAGCTCCTCCCTGAAAAAACGCAAGGTTGTACAGATTGTGGCAGCCTGCCTTATTCTGAATATTCCCAAACGACACTCTGTTAGAGCAGGAACTCGTTCCCTTCATTGGCTTCCAGTCAGCAGGTGAATTTCCCTCAAGGCCCTGTTCTTAGTTTTAGAGGCTCTTCACCAAAGGGGCCCGAGCGAAATGAATGCTCTTTTCCATTGGTACAATCCTGGACCACTTGGATCCTCATGCTGTAAAAACATAGGATCCCCAGATTTCTGAAGACTAGATGGGGTGGGCATTCCTTCTCGGTGGCCGCCACCAAACTATGGAACACTCTGCCTACCTATATTTCTGAAGCAGATTCTTTTATGTCCTTCAAAAACATCAGAAAACCTGGCTTTTTTCAACTCAGAATCCGATGCTTGGCTGCTCTGCTCTTGTTGATCTATCTGTCCTGCTCTAGCACTTTGGCACCTGTGTGTTCTAGTGCGCTCTATAAATGTTATCCTATCCTATCGACACTATTCCAAAGACCTATCCTATCTAAGACACTTTCATTGCATTATGTAACGTGTGCCCTGGAAACTTCAAACTCAAGCAGCTGGATAAATAAAATGATCACAGCTGTGTGAAGAGCAAGCATGTTTTATTTCGGAAGCACACAACTTCTGCCCAATCAAAATATGTACTGCTGGTTCCCAACATATGGGTGGAGCCAAAGCCCTTCTCTAGTGATACTCGCATAACTATGCTGCGCTGACAAGATAGACCATAAACAGAGGAAAGCAGTGTGACGTTAAGCGCCACCTGCATTAAGAAAACAGTTGTATAGACAGCTGGAGAAGATTCAACTCAATATAAGCTTTATTTGATTTCACATGGTAAATCATAAAAGCATAACAATTCAATGCATTACACACATCGTTAAGGATAAGAGAAGATTCAAGATGGTGAGACCCTAAACAAATTGTATTAAGAAGATTTTACTTCTCAGTTTACATTTTAAAGAAGAACAAAATGCATTCCCAACAAAGGCACTGACTCATCCTGCAGGTACTGAGGACAAGCCGGATGTTAAGAATACTGGTACTCACCTGCTGCTGAGCTGAAGCACGTTTCTCGGCAGGCACAGAACTGGATACCGTTTTGTAATCCGCTGGAATTGGCAAGAGCGAAGGCATGACGGGAAAGCATACCTTAATAAAATATGTTCTGCCCTAAAACCACAAAACATACAAGAACAAAAGTCTTATTACTGCAATGCTTCATAGGTTATGAAATGTATTCATTCATGAATGACACTATAGTTTGCATTTCTTCAACAACAAAAAGCTCATCTGATTATTTCTGGCGTGAAAATCCAGTCAGATTTGGAGAAATGTAGCTTGCAGCATTATGTCCCCAGAATGCGAGGTGGTTTGCTATACTATGCATCTAGAAATGAAGGATCACGGAGGCCCAGAAGCAAAAAAGAAACTAGCATTGGCAAAGTCAACCGTTCTGGCATTGACCGACAGCCTTTCGGCTTTGTTAATGCTAGTCTGGTTTTATAAAACATCGTAGTGGCACCTGCAAGACCCTCGTCAACATTTAAAATACAAAAAGCAAAAATATTTTTGGATATCAAAAATCACGCGTTGTGACAGTAGATAGACCCTGATACTGAAGCAAACTCCTTTGTGTGAGGATGTGTTCCTTGTGAAAGAATAGAATGCCATCGCTCAGAGTGAAGTTAGCCAACGGCTGAAGTGGGCTGACTCACTGCTCCATGCTGTATGCGTTTTTTAAACTTTTGAATTCAGTTACCGTATCACTACTAGACCAAATATACATCAAACAAACTGACAAATCATTAAGTTGTTTATTTAATTAATAAACAGAAAATATGTAGAAATAGAAATTCTAACAGGATGTTGGTGCTTTTCAAAATGTAGTTCTATTTTTAAAAGACTAAGCAAAATGCTAGACTTTAGCATATCACTGTCTTTTTCGCTCCTGAAGCATGCTTTTTTTTTTAGTCAGTGCATACCAGTGCTTCGACTGAGGCCACCAACTGTCCATACTAGATTCCGTTTGCTGTATTTTACGCTGCTCCTTCAAATCAAGATAAGTATATCAATTTAATTTTTACATTCTAATTTTAAACTCCTTTACATTGATAGTGTTTTCAATTTTGTTTTATACACAGACGCACATATATATATACACACACAAGCACATTATTAATATACCAGTATTACTCAATGTTTTAGCAGTCATCAACCACCTGTGTAGGTGACTGCGGACCCGAGAATGAGAACAGCTGCTGTAGTGGCAAGATGGAAAATGTGAATAACACAACAGATGAAAAAGGTTAGCTGAAAGCCGCTACAAGCCGGAGAGTGAGTGAGTGAGTGTGAGTGAGTGAGTGAGTGAGTGAGTGAGTGAGTGAGTGTGTGTGTGTGTGTGTGTGTGTGTGTGTGTGTGATACACACAAGTTGGGCACCATAAACATACACGACTGTAGCAAGCTCAAGTAGCATAAATCCACAGACATCTGTTGTAAACCGAGTACACGCCTGAAGCTGTACACTTAAAGTTTAAAAAATATGTCACTGAGAAAACAGCGCATCTATTTTAAGTGTTGCTAACCCTGCCACATGTTGTTCCCCTGTCTCATCCCTTAGTTTGAAATGTGGAAGGGCAGACAGACTTTTAATGTGTCTGGGAATATTAATTTTATTTGGAATCTTTCTTACATGGGGAGTCAGTGTAACCACTTTAAACTTATAGAACCCCCTGCCCCACCTACCACAAGTGAGGCCTTTCATTATTAACTCGGTTGCTACCTTAGAATTTTACCTGGCTGATGAGCCTTATAAAGGTGAAATTGATCCTGGGTTGTTTGTGATCTGGTTTATGGAGGGCCTGGCTGTTCGGGCTGGACTGTTCCTATTGGAGCATGATCAAGACTGATTTGCAAATGGCTGGGCCCAACCTGAGGTGGCAATGTGAGCAAAATAAGGATGGGCTGGCATACGGCCCAGAGTATTTTACCAGTGGCCAAGATTAATTCAAGCATTCCATCCATCTTAGAACAAGGCTCCTGAGCCTCTTTTCAAAACTGTAGTATTGCTCCTGTCCCATCGCCCATTTGACACCACTGACAGCAGGATTTACAGCGTGGCTCGGCCCATATGGTGTATAGCTTCCTTTGAGGTTGACCTATAACTCCAAAAGTAAGCATGGCTTTTCTGTTTAACTAATTGGTGCTGCTAAAAGTAAAGCGAGTCAAAAGGAGACCCGGTCGGTGTAATCATTAAGTGCATGCACTGGGTGCACACTGTTAAACACTGCTAACCAGTCATGAGATCAAATATTGTTTATGCTTAGAGATTTCAAATTCCCAGCCAAGCTTTTGATTCTATTTAATTACAGTTTATCAACAACAAATTAATGAATGACCTAGAGTCTATTAATTACTGCTGTATTCTCCATCTTCTATGGCTATCCAAACTAAAAGTGAACTCTTGAATGTTATCAAAAAAGGTCCCAGTATTTACTGAACCTTTTATCTCAGCAGCCAGTCTCTGATGCTCTCTTTCTCTCCTGGAATACTGCATACTTAGCCGCAAAACATGAGTTTATTCAGTGGTGCGCCTTCAATAGGAACACTGACATTTGCTTTCTCAGGAGATGTTACTACACTTCCTGTTATGTGCAAAATTTCCACAGAGAGACCAGACCTAGCTAAAATAGGCACCCCATGGGAGGCCCTACCATATGGATAAAACAAGATCATTAATTTATTAGGACACCTGTAACAAAAACTGACCGTCTCCAGAACCTTCATCTCACTTTTTCTACATGGAGCAAAGCTCAGTTTATATAATATTTATGAGAGGAAATGGGCTGTATTATATGGTGTGGCTGTGAGACCTCACTGTGTAATACACTACCAACCCTTCTAGTACCAGTCAGGCTTCATTTATCAAATCTTAGCTCAACCCTGGGTTGCTGTGGTTTCGAGCAGTCAGGCTTCACCAAATGAATAAGTGGACAGCATTTAAACAGCACCAAAACAACTGTAGAAAGAAACACGACTCTCAAGAAATCCAACACCAATTTATGAATTTTTATGAATTTATCAACACCAAAACAAAAAGATCCACCGGGGGTTCTAGAGATATACATTTTACAAGGGACAATAAATCAAGACTTTTAACTTACCCACGAACAAGCATTGTTAAATTCAACAAATTTGACACCTTAAAACTTTTTAGCAAAAAGTTACAGCAAGGATGGGTCAAGTTGCTTAGAAGAAATTCAGGCTACCAGCAAGGCCCGAAGAATCATTTACCTTAGCAGCAAGAAAAGCAGTCTTCAGACCAGTTCCAGTGTCAGTTTCTCTTGCCATTGACCTATCGAGTGGTCCTGATGCAAGAGATACAGGATGCTGTAGATGCTCAAGGATGCTGTAGATGCTCAAGGATGCTGTAGATGCTGTGAGGTCAATGGAGGGCTTTCTAGGGCTACTCCTCAGTCCACTGTCCTGGTGGGGCAACTTTGGCCACAAGGGTCGATGTCCCTCAAAGTTCTCTTTGGTCCAGCAAAAGTCCAGTTGCCATTGGACTAGAGGTCACCGGGCACAACGCCACCAGCTGTACCCTTTTTCAGCAAAAACTTTGCTTCTGGGCGACAAACTACACTCCGACAGCTCTCCTGGGTCCAGCAGACTCGGGTGCAACTTTTGAACATGAGGTCTTGGTCTCCCAGGCTGCGCAGCTACCAACTAGCCCAGGCAAGCTTCCTCAGCTTTTGTGATCTTGTGCTGGGAGCAGGAAATCAGCCAACTGACTTGGGAGTCTTGCTTCTGGCTGGGCTCGGGGACGACTTCTCCACAAGCAGGACACCAAAAGCAGTCCTTTCTTCACTAGCCCAAGGAGCAGCAGGTGAAGTCCAACTTCGGTGCAGCGTCTTTGCCGGTATCAAGAGCAGTTCTTTTTCAGTCTTCTCCTCCAGTTCAAGTGAGATCTGAGTTTTGGGTGCCAGGAGTGCCCCTCTTATGCCCAGAAAGAGCCCTAAAGGGAGGTTGTGGTCACTAGCCAAAGGGTAATTTGGATCCCTCCTACCTGATGACAATTTCCTGTGTGGCATCCAGCAATCCCAGGGTGCTCTATTCTGCCCACTCCCAAAAATGGCTGAACCCTTCTCTTAATGTGTGGAGCTCGGTAGCACACCCTAGAGCCGTGGCTATCTGGGGGCTACATGCCCATGGAAAAAAAGGCTGGCCATTGTTTCCCCCTCTCTGTCCCAGACGCCAACCTGTCTACCCAGACAAAAGAGCGGCCCCTCTAGTGTGTTCACCATTTGCCCCGCAAAGGCAGCTTCCCTTTTGAAGCTCGCAATGTGGGAAAAACCCTGCTTGGCTTCCTTCCAGGTGGAGGTAACACCTCTTCAAGTGGCAGGCCTCTATTGTTACTTGTCCTGGGAGCCGTTGACACGTCTGCCTAGGCAGGCAGAAGGCTATTTCGTGGCCAGCATCAGCAAATGGCCACTGGAAAACTTGGGCAGAGTGGCAACTTTCTAAAAGTTGCATGTGGCAACAAATTGCAATAATTTCGACGTGGGCATCAAGTTGGGCCTAATGCAACGAGTTGTTTGATACCTTGAAATACCAGCTCTGGTTGTCCCATTCAGAAGTTAGCACAGCTGTGTTGTCAGCGTGCAACTCTGTACTCCCAATGGGGCTGTCAGTCTCTCTCACAGTACAAACTACAATTGCAACGTTTTACAGTCCGAACATGTAAAACACATGATATACTACTGAATATGCTGCACCATTCCTTAGGACTCAGTTGGCATGCTGGGGTGACTTACATATATTAACAAGCATTTGCAATGCAATAGGTCTCGCATTACTAAACGTTTGAGCTATTGGCGTTGCAAATAATAATGCAACGCCAATAGCTCAAATCTTTAGTAATGCGAAACCTATTGCATTGCAAATGCTTGTTCCTACTTCTCATGTGTACTAAACTGTACTCCACACATGCAAAGTGGGAAAGGTATTAAAGCATAGGTTTTATAATAGAAGGCTCCCTATCTAGTACATTGACGGACGGACACACCCTTGCCCTATGGTGCAAGGAAGGGTATGTGGGTTGGTGCATCTCAGCCTAAAGTGTGGCAGCGCAAGGAGAGAGGAAAACAGCACTTTATCTTAGTAGACATGGTGCTGTCCTGCTGGCTCCCTTTCACACAAGGCAACACAGCAATTTTTTGCTGTGCGAAAAATGTTAGTAAAGCTGCCCCTTGATGTTTGCTTTGTATTTCACAGTGTCAGCGGCATCAGTAATTTTACACTTTTGAATGAACAGTAAAATGTGTATTAAATATTTTAGTCCATGCAAATGTTATGCTCGATATTGGAGGCTTCATTCGGTTTGGTGACAAGCCAATGATAAGGGGTAAAGGCCTGCTTGTTTAGCTGGTAAAGTTGTCAGATGGCAGACGTCCGATCTGTTTATTATTAAAGGTTATGATAAAGGTAGTAGAGACGAAATAATTAATGTTAATAAGATATATTGAAGCTATTAGTCCTTTAATGGTGAAGTTTACATACACAGTATATATAATATACACGGGTCTACTCCACGATGCCACTCGCTGCAATGTTTAATTTTTTTACTATTTTTTAGTGCAAGCATATGCCTGCCACGTTTAGGTGGAGGCATTTTTTATATTTTTCTACTTCTATTCTTGCTGAGTCTGTGTATTTTATTGAGGATTGGTGAGTGGGTGAATGCAAGATTGTGTAAGTGGAAGGATGAATGAATGCATGAGTCTAAGGAAGATTGGCACAGTGTATTTTTGATGATCAGTGACAGAAGATGAACTTTCAGTTATAAGTCAGACCTACTGGCATTGCCAATGCGTGTTTAAATCATGAAACTCAGAGCATCACATATGCGGCTTTAACGTATATAAAATATATGTACACTAACCACTTAAAAGCTTAAGACTTACATTGAACGTGTGTTTGTGTTTTGGATAATTCATTTATTACACATGTATTATTCTGCATATTTATAATACTGGCATTACTTCTAAGGCACTTCCAGTCAGGAAGAAATATATAATTGTTATTATCATTATTATTCCTAATACTCCCAATACCACACCCGTCAAGACTGCTATGGGCCACAGTAATAAAAATAATAATAATAAAGTAATACAAATTATAATGATAATGGATACACAGTTCTATATGTGACAGTGTGACATCAGGAATGGATACACAGCTCTATATGCAACAGTGACATCAGGAATGGATACACAGTTCTATAAGCGACACTAACATCGGAAATGGATACACACAGCGCTATATGTGACACTGACATCAGGAATTGATACACAGTTCTATATGCGACACTCCGACATCAGGAATGGATACACATCTCTATACGGGACACTCTGACATCAGGAATGGATCATATCTCTATACGGGACACTCTGACATCAGGAATGGATACACAGTTCTATACTCGACACTGACGTCAGGAATGGATACACAGTTCTATCCATGACACTCTGATGTAAGTAAGTAAGTCCAGTATTTGTATAGCGCACGAATCACCCCCGAAGGGGTCTCTCAGCCTCTGACATCAGGAATGGATACACAGTTCTATATGCGACAGACTTCATCAGGAATACATTTGCATATATGACAACCTAACGTCAGCGGTGCAAAGTTCTCTGTGTCAATCTGGCGTCAGCAATACAAAGTTCTACGTGTGTAACTCTGACATCAGCAATGCACAGTTCTGTGTGACAGGCTGACATCAGCAGCGCACAGCTCTATATGTCATTCTGACGTCAGGAATACAAAGTTGTGCGTGTGTCACTGACATCAGTAATGCTCAATTCTGTTTAGCAGGGTGACATGTGCAGCGCACTGCTCTTATGTCATTCTGACGTCAGGAATACAAAGTTCTACGTGCGTCGCTGACATCAGTAATGCACAGTTGTGTGTGACAGGCTGACATCAGGTTGACACCTGCAGCGCACAGTTCTATATGTCAGTCTGACGTCAGGAATATAAAGTTCTACGTGTGTCACTGACATCAGTAATACACAGTTCTATATGTCAGTCTGACATCAGGAACACACAGCTGTACGTTGACATCAGTAATGAACAGTTCTATGTGCCAGGCTGACACAAGAAGCGAACAGCTCTATATGTCAGTCACATTAGGAATACAAAGTTCTATGTGTGTCACTTTCACATCAGTAATACACAATTCTATATGTCAATCTGATATCAGGAACACAAAGTTTTACGTGTGCACTTTGACATCAGTAATGCACAGTTCTGTGCGCCAGGCTGATATCTGCAGCGCACAGTTCTATAAGTCAATATTACGTCAGGAATACAAAGTTGTACGTTTGCACTCTGACATCAGTAATGCACAGTTCTGTGAGCCAGGCTGATATCGGTAGCGTACTGACAGTCTGACATTTGGAGTGTGTGACAGTCTGACATCTGGAGTACTCAGCCCCATAGTCCATATATGACATTGTGACATCAGGGACGCACAGTCCTATGAATAAGCGGCTCTATCTATATATGTGACAGCCTAGGATCAAGAATTAAACACTGCATACGTGACGCCCACCATATGGGGTTTAAAGGGTTCGCAAGTATTCTAATGACACACCACGCATTAGCCGTGAGACTTATCAAGTGAGCAGCGCTGCGGCGGGTGCCCTCCTGTGCCTGCCGTCTGCCCTCTGCTGCCCGCTTCTGTCCTGCCCATCCTGCCTCTGGCTCCCATGCATGCACAGATGCGGTGTGTACTAAATAGCCTGTGCACGAGGGACCACCCAGTGACAGCCATTGGCGCGTCCTCCACCCCCTCCCGCCCTCCTCCCTAAGTTTTCATTTCCCGGCAAAGGCTCTCGAAAGTGAAACTTACGGCTCAGAGGCGCGCGCGCAGCTCCGCGTGCACAGACCGTGGCCCGCACCCTCTGCTGAATGCACACTTTGAAGACACCACAGGCACGTAACATTCATCTAGACACGGCTAGTGGCGGAGAGTGTGCTCATTTCCATATACATAGATTAGAATATATGGGTAGGCATATATATATACACGACACATACATTTTCACATAAGCTTATGGAAATATATTGGCGCAGAGGCATATGATACATATAGATCAGGAGGTTATGTTGATAATCGCACTCCACATTTCCGTCTGCTGAGATGTTGAAGGTTCAATTCAGTCCCTGTGCACTTGTTTCTATTCCCTAACACAAGACCTGCGCGCGGTGGTTAAGTATGAGACGAAAGGGCATTAACAGTCAGTTGGGTGTTTAGCCTGTTTTTGCACCGTGGGGCCGCTGGAAATGTCGCTTTCTGGTGAAAAACAGTCTCGTTACAGTGCAGCAGTGAAACCTGCTTTATGAGAACGTCTCGTTAGCGGTGCTTTTAATGGGTAACAAGTTGTAGCCCAGAGCTCTTAAAACATTGCTGGCACTAGGGAGGGGCGACGGGAAGACCCGAGCTGCTTAAAACAGCAGCTGACATAAACCAGTGGTGCACGCGCACCACAGAGGAGCGGGGGAGGGAGCGCGGCAGCAAAGCGAGACGAACGCGCGCTGCTGCGCGTTCTGGCCACCGTCGGGAATGGGCGCGGCAAAGGCGGGACATGCGCCCGCCTTTGACCAATCGCGTGCCGTCTCCGTAAAAAAACGTACGCTCCAGCTAATGTGGGCTTCCGAAAACAAAACCACACGCACGAGCGTGTGGGTCGCTTTCAGAAGCCCTTTCTAAGGTCTCGCGCTGCGCGAGCAGTGCTGCGCGAGCAGTGCTGCGCACTGCAACGCTAGGCGCGAGACCTAAAAAGGAGTTTGGGCTTTGCAACTGCTTTAAAAGGCAAAGTCGAGCTAGCAGTTTTAAACTGTTCTACCAATCTTCAGTGGTGTTATGTACCCCAAACTAGTCCTAAGTAGCAAACGACCTTTCACCTACTTTTTTGCTACCTTTCTCTGCATAAGTGTTCTAGCACTGACCTTTTACCCAGTTATGTGCTTAATAAATGTCGATCGGTTTCCTTGAAACTAGCCTCATTTATTATGCATGAGGATTCTTAGAAAAGTCCCCTGCACATGACGTACATAACAGGATTAACATACTCTGTATAAAAGTCATGTCATCTTCATCCTCGGGCAAAAGAACTACTTTGCATAATTGCAGGGATTGATTTAGGCTCATTTACATAATCACATTCACAACATATTGATTGTGGTAGGAACCCCGAGGCTGTCTTTATGGTATAAAAGAACCATACCTTCACTAGATAGACAGAGGAGAAGCTTTCACGCTGACATAAGACACTGAGGTTCTGGCCTGCAGAAGCTACAACAAGCAGCGGTCTGACATCCCTTGCGGGTGTCCAACTCAAGACCAAGACAGGGTCCTTCATTCTCTCCCATCAGGTAATGGGGTTGGCTCTTTCAGGGTATTCTTGGCTTTACACCCACATACATGCTAGGTACACATAGGTAGGGTTGCATCGTAGGAGTAGGCTTGATTACGGTCATATTTAAATGCCTGCATATATTTACTGTTTAACACCATGGTAGAATTCTACCTTTTAATACTCTGTTGGTGCTTGTAATCTTTTACATTTGCTTCAGTCTAATGATTGTCGCAGCAAACCTGTTTTATACTAGAATGACGCTGGTTCAATAAATGCTTATTGAAAACGTCCCCAACGTTTATTCTGTGTCACTCTCTGAGACTAAGTGAGCACGATTGACTGATCAAAAAGTACTGTACTGTTTCAACGATCCCTGAAGGATCAAGGGTTGTCATGTTCGAGTAGTTGCCAGAAACTATTCGCTCCTTGGTAAGGTTAGAGGGCTTATGGTGGCACTGTCTGGAATCAGTCTAGACACCAATCCCTTAGTTTATGTTGTCTAAACGTGCAGATCCTGTTGCGGGGATTCTGCACATATACAGAACTATGCGCAGGAAACCATACCCCTTAGTACCCAAAATCCCAATCCGACTAGCTATAGTGTCACATTCGTTCTCCGTACTACAGCGAAGCTACCAATGATTAGACATCCCAGAACACGGACCCTTTCAGGAATCGCGGGAGCAAGAACACTCTTTCATTACTCACTCATACTTGTCCACAACATACGTATTAAAAGACACAGTATAGTTTAAAATGTTTATTTCAACTAACGTGCTCTAAGACACAGTACACGTGCCAGTACTAGCAGCATAATGCATAAAGTTAAAACAGTAAGCATGGTTACGATTCCATGGAATACAAACGGGGACAGCATTTTATAAAGACAGTGGATATAGGACTAAAAGGCCTTGCCACCCTCCCCGTGCTAGGAACTAGTTTATTATAAAAATAGAAGACCTCTAGGCTTTGTCAGGGGACCCCCATACCTCAAGAACTAGATGTAAGGGTTACATCATCGGACCAGCACAGCTCTTCTCCCTAGAAAGGCTTTTCTCCAAGTGCCTTCAGCAGCGAGAGCACAATATTAAAAGCACTCGAATTTCTCCAGTGCAGCTGTATGTCATGTTATGTCTAAGTGCGAGGGGCTGACCAGAACAGCAAAAACAAGGGACGTTGTTTTTCGACCTTGTACATTGCGTGCAGACGAAAACCACAGAGAACAGGAGAAAAGGTGAAAGGCAAAAAGGCAGACAGTTCTAATGTGAACGGTCACAAGCAGAGTCTGGAAAAACAAAGTCACAGAGAAACGTGTGCAAAGAAGGCATCATGGCAGCGGGGCCTAAGCTAACTTAGCATTGTCGACAATGAGGCCACAATCCACACTACAATCCTAGGTATTTTTAGGGACTACACAACATGGCGCCGCCAACGTTGGTTTAGTTCTTATTTAATGGTCAAATCTGAGTAGTTCAGTCGTGCTTTCTCAGAGACCCCTACTCACATTTAACCAGAGACATTTGGAGTGGGAAAGGAAAACTCCACCGCAGCTGAGTAGGTATATCCTATGTATTGGTTGAAGGTTTGTTCAAGCTTGAAGGATTATAGTTCCCCACATTGTGCAAAACCTTATCTATTTTCCTTACAAATTCCTTTCACAATGTCTGTCGAAGACGGAGTTGCGAATACAAGGGAAGACGAGCTTGGAGGTGCTTGTAACATTACGGAAAATTGCAGACATGCAATTACTATGAAATTAGTAGATTATGGCCTCCCGCGATGGGTGGGAATGTTACCTTCATGATTGAGGCACACGAGGCATTCAGGACAGAGGTATTCTATTCTTGGGTCAAATTCCCACCTGCAGATGCACGCACACATTTGTTTCATACTTACATTGAAGAGGAGACTCTGAAGAATACCTTCCATACGTGGAAATAGAAGTCCTGTTAACTTACCAAGAACATATTAATTGGTTTAAAGGCGCCCTCCCCCACACCACAGAAAATGTTAGACTCGGTCCGCTCAGCAGAGAAGGAGCGACCTGGCCGGTCCTAGCTGCTTACACACCGCATCCAGAGATGGCAACACTGCCAGCAGCAGATTTACGTACACTTTACAGAGACATAGTAAAACTATACAGAAACCTTACACAGTTCGTAATGCAAACACTTACAATTCAACCTGCGAGGATTACTCAAGCTGGTCAACCACAAATGACTACAATTATCAGCCCACAAACGCTGAACGCGATTATGGGAAGAATGCCCACTTAACGTGAGTAAATGCCAGTCTGTATAGTACAGCTTGAAGCAGTATTTCCCCATACGGGCCCACAGGAAAAACACAGAATACTAACAATTTGCTTGCCAATGGGGATAGCTCCCCGATAGAGGATTGTACTTCTTGGAGTACAGTTTTCGCTGCCATTTATACCAGAACTCATGGTACCCCCATCAATAGCAGTCATACCAGATGTATTGAAACAAATACAGAATGAGTACGGGGCAAAACCTGCCCTGGATTTAGGGATGAAATTGATAGGCAATTTTGCCCAGGTATCAACAATTATGTTAGTGAACATAAAAGGGAGGCAGCAGTGGTCGCTATACGCCAACGCCTGAGGGAAGTCACTCCTGCACAACATGAGCAAGAACTACCTAAGATTATCGAAGAAACCTGTGCTTTGCTGGGTAGAGATAACTTGGGAGCTAGACCTGGTAAACCACAAATAACAAGCAATCCTGAAAAGGATAACTCAAAGCAAACACTCAATTATTCTAAAAAGAAATGGGATAACAAACAAACAAAAAATAATAAGCAGAATGCATTACGATCACGGGGTGGGTCTCCTCAATAGGAGCCCTCTGGTATAAAATACAATCTTAGAAACAGTGATAATATTAAAAAATCTGACAGATATCAGGATACTGATACAAGTTCTTCTCGTTCCTTTCAGGGTTCATCAAAAAACTCGGAGAGGGAAGGACGGTCAGAACACAGATCAGAAGAGCGAGTCATGCCAATAGACACAAATCACACTTCAGATTACATTATCAAACAAGAAGATAAACCCAAAACTAAACCTCAATTTAAAAAGAGGGTAGCTGGCCTTAAAATAAGAAATGCCCAGGCTACTGAGGACTCTGCTACTGAACGGGGAATGGGCTCTGACGATGCCAGACAGCGCAGCAGAAGTAACAATAGCTCGCCAGAACCTGATGGATTTTCTGGTGACAGCAACGTTGAATGAACATATCACGATGGAGACATCAGATACAAAGGTAAGTATCCCACATCGTTTACATGAAATTACACTCCAAATGGAGGAGGGACATACCCAGGAAAGTGAAAGGTCTCTTTTGGGAGAACCGGACATATGGATATGACATCCCTTTGGCTGAAAAAGATTGGCCGCCTGAGTTCGTTATGGAGTGCCTACAGGTTGAAGATGTAATTTTACCGGCTTTCTCAGACCTCGTTCCAGAGTCACTAAAAACGTCATACTCGCAGGTGTGGCCGTTAGCGCTAGCTACCGCACTTTACCGCAATCATACAGGGTGGGATGCTGAGTCACCTCACCATGAAATCCCATTAAAATCTACTCCTGCTGCACAGAGTACCCAATAAAACATGATGCAAAGAAACAGTTCAGGGAGATCTTAGATCAAGTTGAATACCAAGGTGCGATTGAGAATTGCACCTCTTCCATGAATAATCCTTTGTTTCCCGTAATGAAACCCGACAATTCATACCATCTAGTTTTAGACCTCAGGCATTTGAACACATGCAGACGAACATTTGCAGTACAAAATGCACACAGTCCCGCATTCATTTATTTAGAGTGTTTTATAAAGCGCGCACATGACCCATGGGTATCAGAGCATTGTACATAGGGTTGAAAGAGCAAGATGAAAGGTTTTGACAGATAAATCAAAGTAAAGAGTCACAATGGGCTGTTGCAACATATAGCACAATTATACAACAGTCGGTCCATTAATATTCCATTAGTCTTCATTGTTCTAGCAACTTCGTGGTGGGTATTTGCTGCTGCTCTGAAACTCCTCGGATCCAGGTACCCCGAGAAGCAGAGTTTGAGGGTTCTCCTGTAAACGACGTGTCTCTGATCCATCTAAAAGTTGCTGTCCTTGATACAATCCTTGTGTCCTAGGACTCCGAAGACCATGCAAGGAATCTATTCATTAGTATCTTTTTTACCTCTTTTTTGAAGAAGAGGGTCAATGGGTTAGAGCATATCTTGGGTGGTAAGGAGTTCCAGATCCTTGGCGCTGCCCCGGAGAAGGATCGTGTGTACGTTTTTTGTTTTCTGAATCTAGGAGGTTAAAGCCTGAGAGAGTTAGCACTTCTTAGGTAGCAGCTGCCACCGGAGATTCGAATCTTTTCTGCCAGGTAACTTGGTTCTTTGAAATGTAATGCTTTGTGTGAGAGGCAGGCAATTTTCTGTTGAGTTCTTGCCTCCAGGGGAAGCCAGTTTAGAAACCTAAGCGATGGGGTGATGTGGTCGAAGCCTCTAGTTCGTTACCAGTCTCGCTGCCGCATTAAGAGTGGTTTTGAGTGGAGCTGTTCTCGCTTTGGGTAGCCCCGACAGGGTCACTGAGCCGTATTCTAGTCTGGAGACCACAAGTGCTTGTACTGCTTGTTTGAAGTCTGAAGGTGGTAGAAATGGTTTCAATTTCTTCAGTGTTCTGAGTTGGAATGTTGCACTGCATGTGGTCGCACTGATGTGAGCTTTCATATTTAGATTCTTGTCCAGTGTTATTCCAAGGGATTTCGTGGAGTTAATGATGGTAGGTTTGCAATTGAGTGCGTCTAGGTGCTTTAGCCAATGTTGGATGAGTGAGGAGCTGTTTTGTGGGGATAAAAGAAGGAATTCGGTTTTCAGAGAGTTCACCTTGAGGTTGTTTTGAGAGAGGGAGGACTGGGTTTTGACTAAAGTGTTGTTTAGTTGAATGACGTCGTCTGGGGAGGATATCTTTAAGTATAGTTGTGTGTCGTCTGCGTACATGTGTATATGCAATGTTCGATTGGTTGAGGATTTCAGTTAGTGGTTCCATATATAGGTTAAAGAGTGTGGGGGAGATGGTCGACACTTGGGGGACTCCACACCTCATTGGTGAGGAGTCAGAGAGTG
Source organism: Calotriton arnoldi (assembly GCA_963921515.1). Lineage (NCBI taxonomy): Eukaryota > Metazoa > Chordata > Amphibia > Caudata > Salamandridae > Calotriton > Calotriton arnoldi. The sequence goes on along the minus strand of CAWUFW010002736.1, from coordinate 1,298,260 downwards.
AGTTGCCAAGTTTGATGAGTTGTGAGCGATTCTATAGGAAGGAAGCAAACCAAGCAAGCACTTTCCCAGATAGCCCCATTTGTTTTTCTAGTACTTTTAGTAGGGTGTTGTGGTCGACCATGTCAAATGCCGATGCGAGGTCTAGGAGGATGAGTAAGCACGAGTCGTTGCTGTCTAATATCTTCAGGGTGTCATCCATTATATGGACAATGGCCGATTCAGTGCTGTGTCCTGATCTAAACCCTGATTGAAATTTGTTGAGTAGGTTGAAATGGTCAATGTGCTGGCTCAGTTGGTTGTGCACACATTTTTCCAGCAATTTTGCTGGCCGAAGGTTGCTCAGGATTGGAGGGTCAGCACCCACTTTTTTCAAGAGGGGTGTCACTTGACCAGTCTTCAGGCATTCTGGGATCCTGCCTTGTTTTAGTGATGAGTTAATCTCCATTAGTAGAGGTGAGAAGATGTGACTTAGTTCCTTTAGTGTTGTGGAGGGGATGGGATCATTGAAATGCGAGGTTGGTTTCATAGATAGTAAAACCTTGAGGACCTCGTCCTCTGTTAGTGTTTTGAACTCGCTCCATGTGGCTTGATTTTTGGTCTTGTAAGGGTGGTTCATCCCTTGTTCCATCATCTGGCATGTAGGGTCATTGATGGGATAGTGATCATTGACTATATTGTCTTGTGAACTGCGATTGATGGTTGCAATTTCCTTTCGATTTCTAAGATCTTCTCGTTGAAAAATGAGGCGAACGCTTCACATTTTTCCACTGAGTTATTACTGAGCTTAGTAATATTGTTCACCCTCGTTTGTTGGTTGACAATTTCAAACAGTCATTTTGGATGATTTTTTGCATTGTCTACTTGGGTTCTGAAGTACGATGCTTTGGCTTCTCAGATGTGTTTCTTGCAGTTGTTTCATCGTTCACGTAGTTTGCTTAGAAGTAATGTTGAGGGTTCCTGGCTCCATCTTCGCTCCGCCTGTCTAAGACTTCTCTTTTCCTCATTTAGGCTTTGAGAGTACCACGGCTGGGACGGTTTGATTCTTTGTTTCTTGAGTCTCAGAGGTGCTACTGCCTCCATTATACTTGATACTGTTCGGTTGTAGTGTTCGGTTAATTCAGACAGATTCTGTTTTGTTGCAGGGGAGTGAGGTTTTTTTGCACAATTCTGTCAGTTTTGCCTTGTCTACGCGATTAGTGTCTCTGACCCAGTATTTTTGTTTGGTTAGTTGCCCTTTGGTGGTCTGTGTGTTCGTAATTATGTGGAATAATATTGTGGGATGATCCAACCAGTCGATGGGTGTTATTGAGTTTATTGACAATGCCCCTTCTCTGGATATGATTAGGTCGAGCGTCGAGCCTTTGTTGGGCTTGTGCAAGTTTGGGTCAAACTTTGATCAACTAGGTATTGTTTAAGGGTAGAGACCTGTGTGTCGTCCTCATCATTCCAGTGAAGGTTAAAGTCACCAAGGAAAATGGCATTGGGGTGTAGCATTGAATGTATTGTGATTATTTCCATTATTTGTTCAATGAACAGCTGGTTGTCTCCTGGAGGGTGATAAAAGAGGTGTACTTTGGCTAGTGATTTCTCTGTTGTGTAGATTTCTGCACCCATGTATTCGCAGGATGTGAGATTGTCTACAGGGAAGGTTTTGACTTGAAGAGAGTTCTTGTGAATGATTTCAATGCCCCTCCCGGTTGATGCTGTTTGTCGAGGTGCTGGATGATGTGGTTTGGAGGAACGAGTAAGTCGCGCATTGGTGCGGACCATTGATTTAGCCAGGTTTCTATCAGGAAAAGAATATCCAAATCATGGTGAACAATGGTTTCGGCAATGTCTGTGGCATGTTTGATCGCTGATCCGCAGTTTAGTAACATACATTTGATGGTCTGTTTTGGGTGGGACGGGGGATTGGGATTTAGTTCCCTTGGGATTTCAATTAGGTTCTCATGGATTGTGTTCTGTCTTTTTTCTTGAGGATTTCGTCTTTCTTTGAAATCCACGGTCTGTATGTTGAAGACTTGTGTGTTGAATGGTGGTGCGTGGTCGTTGTAGTATAGGAGCAGGGTTTCAATGTCTTTAGTGGATAGCTGATTCTGTGCTCTCATGGGTCGAAGAATGGATGGCCAAGGTTGGGTGGTGTAGCTAAATGCTGGAAGTGATAGTTTGTTAGCAATAGTGGTTGCTGTGTCCCACAGGAGTCGCTTAATCTCTTGGCAAGCTAGCGAGCTTTCTTTGATGCTTGAGTAAGCTATGTTTACACCATTTATTAGGTTTTCAATTTCTCTTTCCAGCTTGCTCAGCTGGGCGTTCCAATGGGTGGCCAGATTGTGTCTACTGATCGAGTTGTGTTTTTTTCCTATGTCATGAAGTAAGGAGAGATCGCTTCTTTGCAACTCCATGAGCCCTGGGCGTTGTGTGCGAGTGATGGGTTTATTGTCGATGGGAGTGTGTGGTTTTTGTGTCCCCGTGGTCAGATTCATTTGGGGGTCCGTGTAAGTCTCTGCTCCATAGGGATGAAGATCGATGTTCCTTCCGTATATGTCATACTCATCTTTGTGGGTCTCCTTGCCTCTCCGTTCTTCCCTAGTGTTTGTTGTTGTAATCTGGTGCTGTGGCCCTGCGGTAGCGTCTGGAGTGTGAGCTCCAGGAGTTTGACTTGGATCCTTAAACGTTTTTGTCATTATTGTAGAATTGTTTCTGTTTCTCATGAGGTGGTGGTTTATATGATTGATGATAGTTATATTAGGGTTTTGGACGTTTGTGTTGGGGAGCAGGTTTAGTTGGAATGAATTTGTTTAGGTATGGGGTATGGAACGAATCATTTCAGTAGAGTTTAGGACTTGTTCTGAAGCGTTTTCCGTTCTGAGAGGTTGTTGACTGAACTGCGTATCTTGGGATATGATCTGGGATGAGCTGGCTCTTGTGTGTTCCCTTACTTTGGAGACCCATTGATCAAAGATTTCAAAGTCAGGGTCCGATGCCTGTACTAGCAGGATGCCTTTCTTGTAGATTGATATTGTCACTTCTGCCTTGAATGATTGGGAGGGTGGAATAGACAGTTTGAGACAGTGCGGTATTTTGTTGGATTTAGATACCTTAAGTACTGCGTGTATCGATCTTCTCCACCTTGCTGTACAACGTGTGAAGAAGATCAGATCTGATATTATTGCTCCTTTCTTTAGGCAGAAGTAGGAGTCAGCGATTAGAGTTTCCAGGTTGGCCTTTAAGAGTCTGTGCTTGAACTGTTTTGCTGCATTCTTAGAAAGATTCAGTGGGTAATATATTTTGATGGAGTTGGGTCCAGATTTTGAGAAACATCTGTTGAGGGCCTTGATTTGTGGTTGTGCCATTTTGGCGTAGTGATTACTTGACCCTGCGAATTTTGTGGTGTTGCCTCGCGCTCAGTGGTGATCAAGTTCTTCCCTGGAGCGTGGTTAGCAGCCCCGTACCCTAAATGCTCTTGTGTATTGAGTCTAATCAACACGATGTCTACTAATCAAGTTATTAAGTAGTAAGTAAGTAAGTAAGTAGTTCACCACCCAGTACCCCAGATTTTCAGGGGAGTTAAGAAAAGGGAGAGTAACTTTTTTTTACTTTTTTATTTTTAGAACTGATGAACCACCTCCTGTTATTGTACCAACCCCTTTACCCTTACAAGATGGTCTTTCCTAGTGGCTAGGGAGGTTTTATCAAGTGGACCTGTAGTCTTATTTTACTTTCCGTGATTCCATGAATGGACCTGTAGTCCTATTTTACTTTCCAAGATTCCATGAGCCTTGGATTACAGTCCTCTGTCTGTTAAAGTGTCCAGAAATATTTATAGTCCTTCTTTTCTTTCCATTATTCAGCCGCTCACTAGCCTCAAGACCTACTTCAGTTTCTGAGCTCCCAAGATCTAAATTTTGAGATCCATGTTTTAGCTAATTCCTTGATTAAGGGGACTGATAGGGGGTCGCAAGATGGAGGCTGAATTCAATTAATGAAACCCCTGATCGAGAAAGAAGCAGAGTTCATTCTGCTTCATTAGTCTTTTTCAGCTTTTCACCCTTTTGATGCCCTCTGTCCGAATTGGGCTGAGGCCAGGGGCGGAGCTTAACATGCAAGCGTGTGAATGTTGAGCACAAATAAGACTAACCACAGTGCGGCAGCGTTTCAGAGTAATGTACGGGCTGCTCACCTGGTATAATCTGGCCCACAGTTAGGAGAGACAACGAGGGACGTCCGGCATCATCTCAATCTGCGCCGTGTCTCCACCGCCAGCTTGTCACCATCGCAGGATGAGGGTGGTGTCCGTGAGCCGCGCCTTGTATCTTTCCCTGGCCGGTCGCTTACCGGTTCTCTGGCAGGACCGATGTTGGCGGCAGGGGGTGGCAGTGCTTTGGTCTCCTGCTGGGAGGGCCGGAGAGTCCGGAAGAGAGCCCCTGTCTCGAACTCACCCGGACCCTGTCAGGGGTATTCTCACTTGAAGAGGGGCTATATGATGGAACCTCCACCGGGTCGTTCCCCGACTCTGGCAGCATTCTTAAGTTCAGGGCATCCGAATAAACCCAAAAGGCACCTTACAAGTTTAGCTTTATATGCAGAGTAAAACTCCATTGGGAGTGGCTCACCCTTTGCCAATAAATCAAATTGTAAGGAAGAAATACAAAACAACACTAGGTATCTCAAATGGATTCTTCTGCCAAAATATAGCGTCTGGAAGGAGATATTTGACAGCATTCTTGGCCCTCAGCTGTCAACACCAATTCTGTAGACTGCACCAAGGTATAGGAATAGCCCTGGGTTGTTCTCAGCAAGAGTAACAGAGTTACTTCAAAATTGTGATGAGGAGGCATTGTCCTACATAGATGATAATTATCTGACGGACGATGAGTTATTGGAACACTTGAACAGGGTGAACAATATAATTCTGGGGTTCGCAAAGTGGGCTACAAATTTAACTTTAAAAAAAATTAAGAATTGCCCACCTCAATGCCCTATTTTTGGGATAAGAGCTATCAAGTGAAGGAAAAAGCCTGGCAGTTATTTTTTTTTAGAAAAATGTGCACTGCTCAAACCTCCAAATAAGACTGAAAAGTTTACAATCCATTTTAGGATTCCTAAATTTTGGCAGAACATTCATTTTGGATTACGCAGAAAGGGTTAAACCTTTCTACGACCTAATCAGACCTGATTTTTCAGTCCAACATTGGACACAGGAACACATAGAAATTCTCCGCTGACAATATAGCTTCCAAACACTTACACACACGTGTAAATACTGCTAATTTGGTGATCCGTGTAGTCGCAGGTCAATCAGGGTACACATGCCTCACCTTCAATGAAGGCAAAACGGTACCCACTGCATACAAATCACATCTGTACACAAATGCTGAAATGCGTTTTGCATCCACAGAAAAAATACTGACAGCAGTACAAACTGCGGAAGGGAGAGAAAGAGCACTAGCACAGGCAAAACACATAATTGTCTTGACTCCGGTACCAACCTTAGAGGCTGTTACCAAAGCAAGCGTTCCAAACGCAAAAGCCCTGCATCCACGATGGATACAATGGGCTAATTCTCTCACTGCAACAGATGTAGACTACAAATTTGATTCCACATTAAAAACAAAAGCATTCCTGGAATACGAACAAGAATATCCTCTCCCGAATGAAATAATGCCTCAAGATGAGTATGAATACATCATTTATACTGACGGATCAGCCCAGCCTGCGGTAGGAAGTAAACAGCAATACAGTGCAGCTTGTGCGATTGTGAAGGGATGTGTGTGGGACAGCAAGTTCCGTAATAGCAATACACAGACGCAGTCTCTAGGAGATTGCACGGCACAACTGGCAGAACTAAAAGCCCTGATACTGGCACTAAAAAATACAGATCGGAAATTCCCCACACTCATTGTGTGCGATTCATTTTATTGTGTCCACTAATACAATAAATATCTTCACTATTAGGGCCAGAATGTGTTTTGAGATTCCGAAGGTTGCACAATAAGGCACAAATTGCTGTAGGAACAGGATGCAGAGCTGAAAAAATGCTTCCCACAGGCTCATGTAATTCACATATTGAGTCATCAGCGTGTTGGTGTGTACGTTGAAGGGAATTCACTGGCTGATGAAGCCGCCAAGGAGACAGTGCAAACTGCTGCCATTGCTGCAATCACTCGTTCTAGCACGAGGATAAGAACAGATAATGATAGATGTGAACGATACCCGTAACAGCTCAGCCTTGCCAAAAGGTTTTTCACTAAAGTACTCCTACAAGTTAGATGCGCAAAACATTCAGTATTCTCAAATTCCAGGAGTGGGGGATAGAGTAATACGAAACATGATCGCAGATTAGGATCTATTCTAGATGCACACGAGGGTCTGGGTTCAGCACCCGCAGGTATCGCTGCAACTGTTACACTACTGAAGCAGCGTTATTGGTGGACAGGTCTCACTTAACAGACCAAGGGTTATGTCCTCGAGTGCGACATCTGTCAGCAACTGAAAGGTTCCACCGTAGCACGTCCACCACAAGCACCATTGCTGATATCAGACAGACCTCTCGCATGTGTCTATTTGGACCACTGCAGCCCCTTACAATCTGACTGGCTTACAAGTACATCTTGGTGGCAGTGGATTCATGCTCTAGATTCCTGTGGGTTTGGCCTCAGTGCTCGGCTGACGCCCGAACTGTTATAAAGGATTTGCGAGTCTTCATAGGGACATACACAATTGGCACATTACATTCTGACCGTGGCCCTGCGTTTAGCTCACAGGCTTACAAAGAAGCCATGGGAAGTTTGGGTGTAGCATTGAGGTACTCCTATCCATATCATCCCGAGGGAAATTCGATTGTGGAGAGGAAGAACCGGGACTTAAAGCAATCCTTAACAGCTAGGGTATTAGGCTTGGGTGGCAGTTGGGCCAATCACCTATATGGGGTCCAGAGGGCACTAAACAACATGCCAAGAAGTTCCCTGGGGTGCCGTACTCCATATGAAGTCCTGTTCGGGATTAGAATGTGGGTACCTGACCTCGTTGTGGCAGCACAGTGGCGGATGAAAAACCATTTGACATCAATGATCGTTTGGCTGTTTTACAAGAACTCAATTAATTCCGGGCATTACAAAGCAACATCCAAGTAAAACGCACCACCACTGGAGAAGTGAAAGCTGTTCCGGCAAGACCTGCCTGGGTCCCGAAGATTGGGGGCCTAGTCAGAGAAAAGATTGTGGGCAAAAAAGAATTTGGGCCATCTTACAGAGCATCTGTCAAATGAGGAGCATAAGAGGGAAATACAACTAGGATGCCCTCCACTCATACATTTAAAAAAACAAAGGCCTGGTTTATAGAGAAACACAAACTTTTGGGAAAAATTCTTGAAAATGTATCATACTGTTTTGCGAGGCAATGCTGGATATCTAGTCACGCCCATCCATAAAATTCATCAACCACCCACGTCAAGTCGAGAGCCCACCAGCCTATTGTCTCAGAATGGGCTATCAAGATAGAGAAAACTTTTATACATTTTTTTAATAAAAAGTGTTAAGTGGGTCAGAAAGTGCCTCACGTAATCAACATCCATGGAGCTACTGGTTGGTACTCACCAGTTGGCTCACTCTGTCATCATGGCACTTTCTTGACAGAAAAGAATGTGACCTAACTCTAATTAATATGAAAACATAAATAAAAGAGTGAGGTGTTTCAATGAAGGTAATATCTATCTACCATCTAAGCCCCGTAATGTGAAGGAGATAAATTGAACTCCCCCATAAGTTAAAATTGAGTTGTGGACATCTATCAGACATTTTCTTAAATTTTAATAGTGTTCACACTCTGTTAAAAAATAGTGGTATGTTTAGACCATTTAACCTGAAAAGTCGACATGTTTCATTGTCCGAAACATTTATGGCAATTTCATCAGGGCACGGGGACACAACTTCACCTCGAGAATGCACCAGACCAAGTGGTTGCCAAAAGCGCACACAGCCGGGATTGAATCCTAAACGCGAGCACCCGGCACGGCGGTGTGCACTTTTGGTTGCACTGATAATTGGGGGCCCGTTACCCTCCAGATCCACTTCCGGTCCGTTGCTGGTAGGAGTCCAACTGGCAACCACTTGGTCCGGTGCATTGTCGGCGTGGAGTTGTGTCTACAATATCACCAGTTTGGCAGATACGAAGCGCTGGGAGACAGATACATACAGGAGTACTGGGAATTACCATACAGATTTAAATGCAGGAATGAGACACTGAAGTTTTTCTCAGCGGGTTCAAACTGTGAAAGTGCCGTAGGGGTTCCCTAATTTGCAAAGACATTTCGCTTCACGGAGCCTGTAATGCTTCGGTTGCTAACTTGTCATGTCACTTGAAGGGTTCTCTAGCTGCCGTGATTCATCTGGTTTTCGAGCTGCTCTCGAATGGGAGCTATTTTATGATGAATGATCAAGGCTGTTGTGGGATGGTACCAGGCATCGCATATCTGGTCACAGTAAGTTCCAGGGTTACTTATTGTATGCAAATATTGTTTCCACCGACCCACTAAGTTAGGGAGGCAACGCTATTACCTTCATTGAATGTTTCCTTTATATGGTTTGATTCTCTGAGCAGACTGACAGCCATGCTTTTTCAGAAAGATGTGGCCTTAACCTCAGCCCAAGAGACTTTTGATCTCTAGGTTGCATGGTCTTCATCTGAGATACAGGCAATAGTCCGTTCAAACTTCCCGTTCCATTTCGGGGAAATGGTTCATCGTATCTTTAACATGTCTGATACGAGGGGAATCGTGCACCTATTTAAAAGCATAGGTTCTGGACTATTGAGCACCTTTCAGACAATCTTCGGAGTTGTTCCAGCATTCATACACTCCGTATTGGGAAGCGTTTTTGAGGGCTTCCGCTGGTCCTACTACTTGTAGTGGATATCCTGGTTTTAATTTTCCTACCAAGCAATGGACAGCCCAGTTCATCAAGAGATGGAAAAGGCACTGCTGGTGCGACGTTGCCGTGAATGCATGGTACTCCATCTGGGCACACCTCGTCTTCGGGAGCTAAGCGAACATTGGTTCCTATCGTTCAGACCAGTCTGGGTTGACTACATCTTGGATGTGCTCCGCTGCCTATTTTGTGGATATGAATGCATGTTGGACATATGTCTGACCCTTACAGCGGTTGCGCCACCGGAGATAGATGTACTACTGGATCCCTTAAAGGCACACATGTATCAGTGTCCTCAGCGTATTCCCATGTTGATGACGGCATTCTTAGCGCCTCGAAGGGATGCTTCAGCTCCTGTCGGAATGGAAAACGGCTCTACAACAGGCACACATGTATTGAGTGTTTCCTCAGCGGCTGCTGTGGGAACTGAAGAAAATCACCTTTGCTCCATTAACCTGATGCAAGAGGTGTTACAGGGACCGTCGTCTGTGAATGCGAGCAACAGTGATGTTGCGTCTCCCACACCGGACACAAACATTTGGCCCTCCGTGTGATGGGAACAATTTGGCACTTTTTTCCAAAACAAGCCAAATTGGAACGCGAAACATCGCTTTGTTTTACATTTTCTGCTCTCACTGAGCACCATGGCTTTCGATGTGCTCAGTTGGTCTAACAATATATTAAATCTTTAGTGGACTTGTAGAGCAAAGCAAGCAACAAGAGACTGCATTTACCAGAATGCCAGGGGCGAACCTTGCTGGGGGTGAAGCGGTGTGCTCCCACCCCTGTTCCTGTTTAAAAGTACTCCCGTGAGTCATTGAGCTGACGAGCTCGTGGAAGAAGCACCCGCGCGCCGGCGAGAGGTGCTTGACCTGATGCAATGTTTGGCAGCCTACTCCGCAAACCCCAAATTGGAAGCCTGTAATCTCTACTGATGACGGTTAAAGAACCAGAAACACGTGTCTAGAGATCAGCACTATCTGCGCCAACTCTGGCGAAACACTCTGAATACTAGAGCAAAGCAAGCAACAAGAGACTGCCTTTACCAGAATGCCATGGGCGAACCTTGCTGGGGGTGAAACGGTGTGCTCCCACCCCTGTTCCTGTTTAAAAGTACTCCCGTGAGTCCTTGAGCTGATGAGTTCGTGGAACAAGCACCCACGCGCCAGTGAGAGGTACTTGACCTGATGCAATGTTTGGCAGCCTACTCGGCAAACCCCAAATTTGAAGCCTGTAATCTCTACTGATGACGGTTAAAGAACCAGAAACACGTGTCTAGAGATCAGCACTATCTGCGCCAACTCTGGCGAAACACTCTGAATACTAGAGCAAAGCAAGCAACAAGAGACTGCATTTACCTGAATGCCAGGGGCGAACCTTGCTGAGGGGTGAAGCGGTGTGCTCCCACCCCTGTTCCTGTTTAAAAGTACTCCCGTGAGTCATTGAGCTGACGAGCTCGTGGAAGAAGCACCAGCGCGCCAGTGAGAGGTACTTGACCTGATGCAATGTTTGGCAGCCTACTCAGCAAACCCCAAATTTGAAGCCTGTAATCTCTACTGATGACGGTTAAAGAACCAGAAACACGTGTCTAGAGATCAGCACTGTTAGAAATGGGGGTCTCTAGTTGGCAATGGCTGGCGCCACTGTCCAAATAGGGACCCTTCTTCCTAAGTCAGGGCAAGTGGGCTACCCCTTTGATAACCCCTGCTCAACCGTGTGGTAACGTAGCACGAGCAGTTAGGCCTATCTGAGAGGCAGTGTGTGAAGCATTTATGACCATGCACAATAAGGCAGTAACAACACCACAAAAGGACACAACTCAAGTAGGTATAGAAAAATAGTATCTTTATCTAAGGTTTAGTATGAGACTCTCAAAAGCGTTTTAACCAGTCACAATGCACGTAAATCAGTAGGGACTTAAAAAGGCAATACGTATTCACCAGAACGTGGCACTGACTGAGTTCAAGGCCTGGGTCTACGCGACCCGTTGCGCACCAGATACCTGCCGTTGGACGGGGACACAGCATGTAGCTTCTCGAAGAAGCGGAGACGGTGACAGGCGGACTCCCAGCGACCACAGTTCGACTGCAGTGGTCCGCAACATGCACTCACAATGATTCGGGCACTCAGGGACAGGCGGGCTCCCAGCGGCAGCAGCACGCGGCTGCGGCGGCCCGGGCTGGTGGTGGCAATGACTCTCGTCGTGCAGCTCCGTGGTGGGCTCACGGCGGCAGCAGCGCTCTCCTAGCTGCGGCGGCCCACGGGACGATTCACGATGATGCAAAGTTGGCAAAGGTGCGAGCACTCAGCGGCGGCAGCTCTCTTAGCTGCGGCGGCTCACAGGACAAATCTCGGTGATGCAAAGTTAGCAAAGGTGCGAGCACCCAGCTCTCTGTTAGCTGCGGCGGCTCACAGGACAAATCACAATGTTACAAGGTTGGCAAAGGTGCGAGCACTCAGCGGCGGCAGCTCTCTCTTAGCTGCGACGGCTCACAGGACAAATCTTGGTGATGCAAAGTTAGCAAAGGTGCGAGCACCCAGCGGCAGCAGCTCTCTCTTAGCTGCGGCGGCTCACAGGACAATTCACGATGTTGCACAGCTGACACAAGTGCGGGCACTCAGCGGCGGCAGCTCTCTCTTAGCTGCGGCGGCCCACACAGTTGCAGCGAAGGTTCTGAAGATTCAAATTAAGGCGGGCGCTCAGCGGCGGCAGCTCTCTCTAGCTGCGGCGGCCCACACAGTTTCAGCGAAGGTTCTGAGGATTCAAATTAAGGCGGGCGCTCAGCGGCGGCAGCTCTCTCTAGCTGCGGCGGCCCACACACAGAGTTCACAAGGGTTACCAGTCCGCGTTCCTCACAGTAGAACTAGAGGTTCCAGATTACTCGACGGAGGCCTCACCTGCAAGTAGAATCCCTAGCACAGGAATTCAGGCGGCTGACGGGGTGAAGTCTAATGTCCCTGAGACTTCAGCAGGAGGCGCTCTCAATTCAGGCCCTTGGGTAGTTTCTTCAGCAAGCTTGGTGAAAGTTTCAAAGTCCTTTCCTCTGTCCGCTCGGACAGAGTTTCGTCTTGACATCCAGAAGGAACACACCCCACCAGGTTTCAGCGTAGCGTTTTTATACCTAAAAAGTCTTTGTTCTCTGCAGTCACAAATCACTGCATCCAGCCAGAACCAGTTCGGTGGGGTCAGGGAGCACTTGATTTACGAGGCGACATCTTGCCCTTTGGGAATCTGGGGGTCTATCAGACGCCCAGTGGGAGATGGAGCCATCATTCACCTTGCCAGGCACGGCCCTGCTCGGATCAAAGAGTCACCCCTCCCCTTACTCTAAATGCCGATCTCTCTCTCCAGCCAGGTCTGACCCAGCTGGCCCTGCTGCTCCAAAACCAGACGGCCAATACACACGCTAGCAAAGCCTACAGGAAAGCTTAGGCCAGAAAATACCTCGTTTCTAGTAGAGGCATTTTCGAACACGGGCTACGCTAATAATCCTTACTAAAAGATGTATCTCAATGTTCTGAGCTTAAACATATCAAATTCGACGTTCCTATCAGGTTCCTGGGGGCAGGTAGGATTAAGGCATGTAATACTCAGCCTGCACATTCTGGCCTATGAGAACGGGTGGCCTCACAACAGTAAACAGTGAAATGGAGGGTAATTCGCTATTAGAACATGCTACACAGGCATACTTGAAAAGCCGCTCGGTGGGTAGCGCAAATCAGCGCTGCAGACCCACCAGCAGTATTTGGTCTACCAGCCCTGGGCACACACAGTGCACTGATACTAGGGGCTGACAGGTAAACCAAACGAGCATTGGCGTGTTCTGTACCGGGCGGTGTTCCACCGTGAAATCCATACCCTGTAGGGAAATGGACCACCTCAACAACTTTGGTTTCTCACCCCTCATATGCATCAACCATCTAAGGGGCCTGTGGTCTGTCTGAACCCGGAAGTGAGTCCCAAACAGATATGGTCTCAGCTTCTTCAGCGCCCAGACCACAGCAAATGCCTCATGCTAAATTGCACTCCACCTCTGTACCCGGGGAAGTAACCTCCTGCTCAGGAAGGCTACCGGTTGGTCTAGTCCCTCCTCATTGATCTGTGACAGAACAGCCCCTATACCATGCTCTGAGGCGTCTGTCTGGACAACAAATTCCTTTGAAAAGTCGGGCGCCTGAAGCACGGGTGCGGTGCACATGGCAGTCTTCAGGGCATCAAACGCGTTCTGACAGGTGTCAGTTCAATGTACCTTCTTTGGCTGCTTCTTAGAAGTCAGCTCAGTCAAGGGTGCAACAATGTTGCCATATCCCTTGACAAACCTCCTGTAGTACCCAGTGAGTCCTAAGAAGGCTCTCACCTGCGTCTGAGTCTTGGGGGTTCCCACGCCTGGATAGTGCCAATTTTGGGCTGAAGGGGCGCCACCTGGCCGCTCCCCACCTGGTGCCCCAAATACACTACAGTCCCCTGCCCAATCTGGCACTTACTGGCTTTGATTGTGAGGCCTGCCTTCCGCAGTGCCATCAATACCTCCCAGAGGTGGCGCAGGTGGTCCTCCCAAGAGGAGCTAAACACCGCAATGCCATCCAGGTAGGCGGCACTGAAGTCTTCCAGCCCAACCAACACCCTGTTGACCAGTCTCTGAAAGGTGGCAGGGGCATTCTTCATTCCAAAGGGCATCACCCGGAACTGGTAGTGTCCATCGGGTGTGGAGAAGGCTGACCTCTCCTTTGCTCCCTCGGTCAAGGCGATCTGCCAATACCCAGACGTCAAATCAAATGTGCTGAGGTATTTTGCAGCCCCTAACCGATCTATGAGCTCATCAGCTCTAGGGATGGGGTGCGCGTCAGTCTTCGTGACTGAATTGAGGCCCCGATAGTCCACGCAGAACCGAAGGTCTGGGGTGGTACCAGGCGCTGCAGCTTTTGGTACCAGGACCACTGGGCTGGACCAAGGGCTGCTAGAGGACTCAATCACCCCAAGGGCAAACATTTTGGTAACCTCATCCTTAATGTAGGCCCTTACCCGGTCAGTCACTCGGTAAGTCTTGTGCTTAATGGGGGACTGTCCCCGGTGTCCACGTCATGGACACACCAATCAGTGACACTAGGTACCAGGGAGAACAGATCACTGAATTGCCCCAACAGGTGGGGACAATCACCCTGCTGCTCAGGAGTCAGTGTGGTGGAGAGGACCACACCCTCCACTGACCCATCTCGCTCCCCTGCACACAGGAGGTCAGGAAGGGGCTCGCTCTGCTCCTCCATCCCAGCATCTGTGGCCAGAAGCATGCCCACTTCAGACCTCTCAAAGTGGGGCTTCAGGCGGTTAACATGCAGGACCCGCAAGGGGTTCCTGGGAGACTGCAAGTCCACCATGTAGGTAACAGGACTCTTGCGCTCCACCACCTCAAAGGGGCAGGTCCACCTATCCTGGAGCGCACAGGGCTCCACCGGGGCCATGACCCAAACCTTCTGTCCAGGCTGAAACTCGATCAGAGTGGCATTCTGATCGTACCAGCGTTTCATCTCTTCCTGGCTGGCTTCCAGGTTTGCCTCAGCAAGTTTCCTGAAACGCAGAGTCTGGTTCCTGAAGGCCAGCATGTAACTAAACACATCCTGAGGAGGTTTCCTGGGAGATTGCTCCCAGCCTTCCTTGACCAGACTCAGAGGCCCTCTTCCTTGACCAGACTCAGAGGCCCTCTTACCGGGTGACCGTAGAGCAGCTCAAAGGGACTGAACCCTAAGGACTTCTGTGGCACCTCACGGTAAGCAAACAACAGGCATGGCAAGAGGACATCCCACTTACGCCTCATGGGCTCGCCTAGGCCCATAATCATGCCCTTAAGGGTCCGGTTGAATCTCTCAACCAGCCCATTACCCTGGGGGTGGTAAGGAGTGGTGAACTTATACGTTACCCCACACTCCTCCCACAGAGACTTCATGTACTTGGAGATGAAGTTAGTTCCCCTATCGGACACCGCCTCTCTGGGGAATCCCACACGGGAGAAAATCCCCATCAGTGCCCGTCCCACCACGGGGGCCGTCACTGTCCTGAGCGGGATGGCCTCAGGATACCGGGTGGCATGGTCCACCAAGACCAGGATGAACCTGTTGCCCATGGCTGTCTTGGGATCCAGAGGCCCCACAATATCAATGCCCACTCTCTCGAATGGGGTGCTCACCACGGGAAAGGGCTGTAGTGGGGCCTTAATCTTCCCCCACTCTTCCCACTTGCCTGGCAAGTCTCACACGTCCTGCAGTGAGCATCTGAGCGCCTGCGCATCTGGGGCCAATAGAAGTGGGTGACCAGCCTCTCAAAGGTCTTGGTCTGCCCCAGATGTCCGGCCAGTGGCACATCATGAGCCAACCCCAGTAGGAAGGTCCTGAAGCGCTGGGGTACCACCAGCACATGGGCTGACCCAGGCTCAGCAACCTTAGGCTCGCTGTAAAGGAGGTCGTTCTCCCAATAGATCCAATGTGACCCTGTCTGGTCACCTACTGCCTGGGCGGCGGCCTGTCGCCGCACCCCCTCAAGAGAAGGGCAGGTTCTCTGCTGCTCGCAAAATTCCTCCCTGGAGGGCCCCCTTCCTGCTGCCAATGGGTCAGCTCCGGTAGGTCCCCCAGTTCGGCCACTTGTTCCCCTGTAGGTTCCAGGGCATCCCCTCAAGGTCTGCTCCCTCCGGGACCAACCCCCTACCCCTTCTCTTTGAGGCAGGGGCCTGGGCCATACTTTCAGGCTCCAGACCCTCCTGAACATCCTTCTGAGCTGTCATAGACCGAGTGGTCACACACGCCAACTCAGGCAAACCCAACATTTCCAAATGAGACTTTCTCTCCACCGTAGCCCACGGGGAGTTCTCCAGATCGTTGCCCAACAGACAGTCTACAGGCATGGCGGCCCTCACAGCCACTTGAAGAGTTCCTGCGACCCCCCACTCGAAGGGAACCTGAGCCACTTCACACTGGCTCTCTGAGTTGTCTGCTGACACTACGGGGCAGAACGCATGGGGGACAACTTGCTCTTTGGACACCAACCGGGAGCTGACAGCAGTCACACTAGCTCCGGTGTCCCTGAGAGCCTCCACCCTATGGCCATTGATGGTCACCCACTGCCGGTACTTTTGAGTGTTATTCGGCAGTGTGGGGTTAGGGACCTTCTCGAAGTCTCCTAGCGAGACAAGGGTTAACTCTACGGGATCCCACCCACCTTGGTCCTCCATTCCCCCCCGCCCCCAGGGCTACACTGGCAATCTGGCGGGATGGTGCACGGGGTGGTGCACGAGGGGATGCATTGGGGTCCCTCTGGGGACACTGGGGATCATAATACCGGTGGCCCACTTGACCACACTTGAAACAAGTAAGTGGCCCCCTCTGGACAGGCCTACCTGTCGGGGACACTGGCTTCTTCTCAGGGGGGAGGCTGGGACACCACTGCTTGGTTCCCTTGGGAATTACTTTGGGGGCCTCTCTGGAACTCCCTCTGTTTACCCTTGTCCCCCCCACTTCTCTGCTGGGGACCCTGCCCACCTCTGGCTAAGTCTCCCACAAAACCTTTGCGGACCCGGGTGCTCACCCAGTGGTCCGCCTCCTCAGCAAGCTTCCTAGGGTTAGTCAGCTTGCTATCAATCAGGTGCTGGCGTAGCTCTGGAAAACAGTTACTGGACAAATGCTCCCACGCAAACAAATCATACAATTGCTCGAAAGTTTCCACTTTGCTACCCTTTACCCAGCGATCCATTGCTCTGCAGAAAAAAGACACATTCAACCCACGTGGTACCCTCTAACTTCTTACAGGTCCTAAACCTCTGCCTGTATATTTCTGGGGTCAAACCATAACGGGTCATTAAAGCTTCTTTCATATGGGCATACACCATCCTGCTCTCCTCAGGCAGGTCCAACAGGGTATCCCTACCATCACTCACAAAGCGCCCCCACGATCCCGCTCCCCAAACCTGCTCAGGGACCCGGTGGGACACCATTGCTATCTCATATGCGGCAAACCATTGCCCAATATCCTCACTCTTGTGAAAATCCTTAATGACATCCTTAGGAATATAAACTCTACTCTCAGGAGTTACTAAAGGTATGCTGTCACCAGAGGGGAGACCGGGACACTCCTCGCCCTGATCTCTATCTCCCTCAACATTTTCTCATGTTCCATTCTCATTTTCTCAAGTTCAATTGACAATCGATTCTTCTCAATGTCTAACTTCTTACTCTCAAGGTCCTTCTGACCTTCCAATTTAGCCATCTCCAAACTATGCCTCCTATCTCTCTCCCTGTCCTCCAGCTCTTCTGGGGTCAGGCTCCTTTGGGATACACCAGTACCTGGATTGGAGGGTCTTCTATCCCCCCCTCTACTGCATCATCCTGCTGCCCTCCAGCATTCTCCTCCTCATCCCCAGCGGACTCTCTCGCTTCCCACCAGGCCTTCAGCGCCTTGTGGTACTCCTCCTTCCTAGAGAGACCTGTCACGGGGACTGCGAATTGCCTATAAAATGACTTCAGCTGATGGCAGTATAGGTATCTAATCTTTCCTCCTCAAAGGCGAGATCCTCCGAAGCATTGGATGTTGGCCTTCCCATATTAGCAGTACTCATGGCTGCGATCAACAATTCAATACTAAAACAACCAACCCAAAAAAAAATTCGGAGAGGAAAACAAAATCTGCGCGTGTCTGCGCTTTGGTCTGTACTCACTAGTGGTGTCTACCAGTTATTGTACGTGGATCATAAATGCAAGTCCTGATCCTCACCGCTGACCGCCAATGTTAGAAATGGGGGTCTCTAGTTGGCAGTGGCTGGTGCCACTGTCCAAATAGGGACCCTTCTTCCTAAGTCAGGGCAAGTGGACTACCCCCTTTGAAAACCCCTGCTCAACCCTGTGGTAACGTAGCATAAGCAGTTAGGCCTATCTCAGAGGCAGTGTGTGAAGCATTTATGACCATGCACAATAAGGCAGTAACGACACCACAAAAGGACACAACTCAAGTAGGTATAGAAAAATAGTATCTTTATCTAAGGTTTAGTACGAGACTATCAAAAGCGTTTTAACCAGTCACAATGCACGTAAACCAGTAGGGACTTAAAAAGGCAATACGTATTCACCAGAACGTGGCACTGACTGAGTTCAAGGCCTTGGTCTACGCGACCCGTTGCGCACCAGATACCTGCCGTTGGACGGGGACACAGCACATAGCTTCTCGAAGAAGCGGAGACGGTGACAGGCGGACTCCCAGCGACCACAGTTCTCGACTGCAGTGGTCCGCAACGTGCACTCACAATGATTCGGGCACTCGGGGACAGGCGGGCTCCCAGCAGCAGCAGCACGCGGCTGCGGCAGCCCGGGCTGGTGGTGGCGATGACTCTCGTCGTGCAGCTCCGTGGTGGGCTCACGGCGGCAGCAGTGCTCTCCTAGCTGCGGCGGCCCACGGGACGATTAACGATGATGCAAAGTTGACAGAGATGCAGTCACTCAGCGGCAGCAGCTCTCTCTTAGCTGCAGCGGCCCACAGGACAAATCCCAATAATGCAAATTTGGCAAAGGAGCGAGCACTCAGCGGCGGCAGCTCTCTCTTAGCTGCGGCGGCTCACAGGACAAATCTCGGTGATGCAAAGTTAGCAAAGGTGCGAGCACCCAGCGGCAGCAGCTCTCTGTTAGCTGCGGCGGCTCACAGGACAAATCACGATGATGCAAGGTTGGCAAAGGTGCGAGCACTCAGCGGCGGCAGCTCTCTCTTAGCTGCGGTGGCTCACAGGACAAATCTCGGAGATGCAAAGTTAGCAAAGGTGCGAGCACCCAGCGGCAGCAGCTCTCTCTTAGCTGCGGCGGCTCACAGGACAATTCACGATGTTGCACAGCTGACACAAGTGCGGGCACTCAGCGGCGGCAGCTCCCTCTTAGCTGCGGCGGCCCATAGGACAATTCACGATGTTGCACAGCTGACAAGTGCGGGCACTCAGCGGCGGCAGCTCTCTCTTAGCTGCGGCGGCCCACACATTTGCAGCGAAGGTTCTGAAGATTCAAATTAAAGCGGGCGCTCAGCGGCGGTAGCTTTCTCTTAGCTGCGGCGGCCCACACAGTTTCAGCGAAGGTTCTGAGGATTCAAATTAAGGCGGGTGCTCAGCGGCGGCAGCTCTCTCTTAGCTGCGGCGGCCCACACAGTTGCAGCGAAGGTTCTGAAGATTCAAATTAAGGCGGGCGCTCAGCGGCGGCAGCCCTCTCTTAGCTGCGGCGGCCCACACACAGAGTTCACAAGGGTTACCAGTCCGCGTTCCTCACAGTAGAACTAGAGGTTCCGGATTACTCGACGGAGGCCTCACCTGCAAGTAGAATCCCTAGCACAGGAATTCAGGCGGCTGACGGGGTGAAGTCTAATATCCCTGAGGCTTCAGCAGGAGGCGCTCTCAATTCAGGCCCTTGGGTAGTTTCTTCAGCAAGCTTGGTGAAAGTTTCAAAGTTTTTTCCTCTGTCCGCTCGGACAGAGTTTCGTCTTGACATCCAGAAGGAACACACCCCACCAGGTTTCAGCGTAGCGTTTTTATACCTAAAAAGTATTTGTTCTCTGCAGTCACAAATCACTGCATCCAGCCAGAACCAGTTCGGTGGGGTCGGGGAGCAATTGGTTTACGAGGCGACATCCTGCCCTTTGAGAATCTGGGGGTCTGCTATCAGACGCCCAGTGGGAGATGGAGCCATCATTCACCTTGCCAGGCACGGCCCTGCTCGGATCAAAGAGTCACCCCTCCCCATACTCTAAATGCCGATCTCTCTCTCCAGCCAGGTCTGACCCAGCTGGCCCTGCTGCTCCAAAACCAGACGGCCAATACACACGCTAGCAAAGCCTACAGGAAAGCTTAGGCCAGAAAATACCTCGTTTCTAGTAGAGGTATTTTTGAACACGGGCTACGCTAATAATCCTTACTACAAGATGTATCTCAATGTTCTGAGCTTAAACATATCAAATTCGACGTTCCTATCAGGTTCCTGGGGGCAGGTAGGATTAAGGCATGTAATACTCAGCCTGCACAATCTGGCCTATGAGAACGGGTGGCCTCACAACAGTAAACAGTGAAATGGAGGGTAATTCGCTATTAGAACATGCTACACAGGCATACTTGAAAAGCCGCTTCAGTGGGTAGCGCAAATCAGCGCTGCAGACCCACCAGCAGTATTTGGTCTACCAGCCCTGGGCACACACAGTGCACTGATACTAGGGGCTGACAGGTAAACCGAATGAGCCAAATTATGGTTATCCCAATTCATACAGTTATCTTCACGCAGGGAGCATTCGCGCGGTGTCACTGATTGGCAGTGGCACAGCGCCCAGAGCATCTAAATCCAGTCAACATAAAAGGTAAGAAGAGAAAAGAGGAAGGGAGACAGGCGCCAATGATGCCAGGTCTAACAAGCACTATATGCGCCAACTCTGGCGAAACACATTGAATACTAGAGCAAAGCAAGCAACAAGAGACTGCATTTACCAGAATGCCAGGGGCGAACCTTGCTGGGGGGTGAAGCGGTGTGCTCCCACCCCTGTTCCTGTTTAAAAGTACTCCCGTGAGTCATTGAGCTGACGAGCTCGTGGAAGAAGCACCCGCGCGCCAGTGAGAGGTACTTGACCTGATGCAATGTTTGGCAGCCTACTCAGCAAACCCCAAATTTGAAGCCTGTAATCTCTACTGCTGACGGTTAAAGAACCAGAAACACGTGTCTAGAGATCAGCACTATCTGCGCCAACTCTGGCGAAACACTCTGAATACTAGAGCAAAGCAAGCAACAAGAGTCTGCATTTACCAGAATGCCAGGGGCGAACCTTGCTGGGGGGTGAAGCGGTGTGCTCCCACCCCTGTTCCTGTTTAAAAGTACTCCTGTGAGTCATTGAGCTGACGAGCTCGTGGAAGAAGCACCCGCGCGCCAGTGAGAGGTACTTGACCTGATGCAATGTTTGGCAGCCTACTCAGCAAACCCCAAATTTGAAGCCTGTAATCTCTACTGATGGCTGTTAAAGAACCAGAAACACGTGTCTAGAGATCAGCACTATCTGCGCCAACTCTGGCGAAACACTCTGAATACTAGAGCAAAGCAAGCAACAAGAGACTGCATTTACCAGAATGCCAAGGGCGAACCTTGCTGAGGGGTGAAGCGGTGTGCTCCCACCCCTGTTCCTGTTTAAAAGTACTCCCGTGAGTCATTGAGCTGACGAGCTCGTGGAAGAAGCACCAGCGCGCCAGTGAGAGGTACTTGACCTGATGCAATGTTTGGCAGCCTACTCAGCAAACCCCAAATTTGAAGCCTGTAATCTCTACTGATGACGGTTAAAGAACCAGAAACACGTGTCTAGAGATCAGCACTGTTAGAAATGGGGGTCTCTAGTTGGCAATGGCTGGCGCCACTGTCCAAATAGGGACCCTTCTTCCTAAGTCAGGGCAAGTGGGCTACCCCCTTTGATAACCCCTGCTCAACGGTGTGGTAACGTAGCACGAGCAGTTAGGCCTATCTGAGAGGCAGTGTGTGAAGCATTTATGACCATGCACGAGGCAGTAACGACACCACAAAAGGACACAACTCAAGTAGGTATAGAAAAATAGTATCTTTATCTAAGGTTTAGTACGAGACTCTCAAAAGCGTTTTAACCAGTCACAATGCACGTAAATCAGTAGGGACTTAAAAAGGCAATACGTATTCACCAGAACGTGGCACTGACTGAGTTCAAGGCCTGGGTCTACGCGACCCGTTGCGCACCAGATACCTGCCGTTGGACGGGGACACAGCACGTAGCTTCTCGAAGAAGCGGAGACGGTGACAGGCGGACTCCCAGTTCGACTGCAGTGGTCCGCAACATGCACTCACAATGATTCGGGCACTCGGGGACAGGCGGGCTCCCACCGGCAGCAGCACGCGGCTGCGGCGGCCCGGGCTGGTGGTGGCAATGACTCTCGTCGTGCAGCTCCGTGGTGGGCTCACGGCGGCAGCAGCGCTCTCCTAGCTGCGGCGGCCCACGGGACGATTCACGATGATGCAAACTTGACAGAGATGCGGGCACTCAGCGGCAGCAGCTCTCTCTTAGCTGCGGCGGCCCACAGGACAAATCCCAATGATGCAAAGCTGGCAAAGGTGCGAGCACTCAGCGGCGGCAGCTCTCTTAGCTGCGGCGGCTCACAGGACAAATCTCGGTGATGCAAAGTTAGCAGAGGTGCGAGCACCCAGCTCTCTGTTAGCTGCGGCGGCTCACAGGACAAATCACGATGATGCAAGGTTGGCAAAGGTGCGAGCACTCAGCGGCGGCAATTCTCTCTTAGCTGCGGCGGCTCACAGGACAAATCTTGGTGATGCAAAGTTAGCAAAGGTGCGAGCACCCAGCGGCAGCAGCTCTCTCTTAGCTGCGGCAGCGCACAGGACAATTCACGATGTTGCACAGCTGAAACAAGTGCGGACACTCAGCGGCGGCAGCTCTCTCTTAGCTGCGGCGGCCCACAGGACAATTCACGATGTTGCACAGCTGACACAAGTGTGGTCACTCAGCGGCGGCAGCTCTCTCTTAGCTGCGGCGGCCCACACAGTTGCAGCGAAGGTTCTGAAGATTCAAATTAAGGCGGGCGCTCAGGGGCGGCAGCTCTCTCTTAGCTGCGGCGGCCCACACAGTTTCAGCGAAGGTTCTGAGGATTCAAATTAAGGCGAGCGCTCAGCGGCGGCAGCTCTCTCTTAGCTGCGGCGGCCCACACACAGAGTTCACAAGGGTTACCAGTCCGCGTTCCTCACAGTAGAACTACAGGTTCCGGATTACTCGACGGAGGCCTCACCTGCAAGTAGAATCCCTAGCACAGGAATTCAGGCGGCTGACGGGGTGAAGTCTAATGTCCCTGAGACTTCAGCAGGAGGCGCTCTCAATTCAGGCCCTTGGGTAGTTTCTTCAGCAAGCTTGGTGAAAGTTTAAAAGTCCTTTCCTCTGTCCGCTCGGACAGAGTTTCGTCTTGACATCCAGAAGGAACACACCCCACCAGGTTTCAGCGTAGCGTTTTTATACCTAAAAAGTCTTTGTTCTCTGCAGTCACAAATCACTGCATCCAGCCAGAACCAGTTCGGTGGGGTCAGGGAGCACTTGATTTACGAGGCGACAAACTGCCCTTTGGGAATCTGGGGGTCTATCAGACGCCCAGTGGGAGATGGAGCCATCATTCACCTTGCCAGGCACGGCCCTGCTCGGATCACAGAGTCACCCCTCCCCATACTCTAAATGCCGATCTCTCTCTCCAGCCAGGTCTGACCCAGCTGGCCCTGCTGCTCCAAAACCAGACGGCCAATACACACGCTAGCAAAGCCTACAGGAAAGCTTAGGCCAGAAAATACCTCGTTTCTAGTAGAGGCATTTTCGAACACGGGCTACGCTAATAATCCTTACTAAAAGATGTATCTCAATGTTCTGAGCTTAAACATATCAAATTCGACGTTCCTATCAGGTTCCTGGGGGCAGGTAGGATTAAGGCATGTAATACTCAGCCTGCACATTCTTGCCTATGAGAACGGGTGGCCTCACAACAGTAAACAGTGAAATGGAGGGTAATTCGCTATTAGAACATGCTACACAGGCATACTTGAAAAGCCGCATCGGTGGGTAGCGCAAATCAGCGCTGCAGACCCACCAGCAGTATTTGGTCTACCAGCCCTGGGCACACACAGTGCACTGATACTAGGGGCTGACAGGTAAACCAAACGAGCATTGGTGTGTTCTGTACCGGGGCGGTGTTCCACCGTGAAATCCATACCCTGTAGGGAAATGGACCACCTCAACAACTTGGGATTCTCACCCCTCATATGCATCAACCATCTAAGGGGCCTGTGGTCTGTCTGAACCCGGAAGTGAGTCCCAAACAGATATGGTCTCAGCTTCTTCAGCGCCCAGACCACAGCAAATGCCTCACGCTCAATTGCACTCCACCTCTGTTCCCGGGGAAGTAACCTCCTGCTCAGGAAGGCTACCGGTTGGTCTAGTCCCTCCTCATTGATCTGTGACAGAACAGCCCCTATACCATGCTCTGAGGCGTCTGTCTGGACAACAAATTCCTTTGAAAAGTCGGGCGCCTGAAGCACGGGTGCGGTGCACATTTCAGTCTTCAGGGCATCAAACGCGTTCTGACAGGTGTCAGTCCAATGTACCTTCTTTGGCTGCTTCTTAGAAGTCAGCTCAGTCAAGGGTGCAACAATGTTGCCATATCCCTTGACAAACCTCCTGTAGTACCCCGTGAGTCCTAAGAAGGCTCTCACCTGCGTCTGAGTCTTGGGGGGTTCCCACGCCAGGATAGTGCCAATTTTGGGCTGAAGGGGCGCCACCTGGCCGCTCCCCACCTGGTGCCCCAAATACACTACAGACCCCTGCCCAATCTGGCACTTACTGGCTTTGATTGTGAGGCCTGCCTTCCGCAGTGCCATCAATACCTCCCAGAGCTGGCGCAGGTGGTCCTCCCAAGAGGAGCTAAACACCGCAATGTCATCCAGGTAGGCGGCACTGAAGTCTTCCAGCCCAACCAACACCCTGTTGACCAATCTCTGAAAGGTGGCAGGGGCATTCTTCATTCCAAAGGGCATCACCCGGAACTGGTAGTGTCCATCGGGTGTGGAGAAGGCTGACCTCTCCTTTGCTCCTCGGTCAAGGCGATCTGCCAATACCCAGACGTCAAATCAAATGTGCTGAGGTATTTTGCAGCCCCTAACCGATCTATGAGCTCATCAGCTCTGGGGATGGGGTGCGCGTCAGTCTTCGTGACTGAATTGAGGCCCCGATAGTCCACGCAGAACCGAAGGTCTGGGGTGGTACCAGGCGCTGCAGCTTTTGGTACCAGGACCACTGGGCTGGACCAAGGGCTGCTAGAGGACTCAATCACCCCAAGGGCAAACATTTTGGTAACCTCATCCTTAATGTAGGCCCTTACCCGGTCAGTCACTCTGCAAGTCTTGTGCTTAATGGGAGGACTGTCCCCGGTGTCCACGTCATGGACACACCAATCAGTGACACTAGGTACCAGGGAGAACAGATCACTGAATTGCCCCAACAGGTGGGGACAATCACCCTGCTGCTCAGGAGTCAGTGTGGTGGAGAGGACCACACCCTCCACTGACCCATCTCGCTCCCCCCGCACACAGGAGGTCAGGAAGGGGCTCGCTCTCCTCCTCCATCCCAGCATCTGTGGCCAGAAGCAAGCCCACTTCAGACCTCTCAAAGTGGGGCTTCAGGCGGTTAACATGCAGGACCCGCAAGGGGTTCCTGGGAGACTGCAAGTCCACCATGTAGGTAACAGGACTCTTGCGCTCTACCACCTCAAAGGGGCCGGTCCACCTATCCTGGAGCGCACAGGGCTCCACCGGGGCCATGACCCAAACCTTCTGTCCAGGCTAAAACTCGATCAGAGTGGCATTCTGATCGTACCAGCGTTTCATCTCTTCCTGGCTGGCTTCCAGGTTTGCCTCAGCAAGTTTCCTGAAACGCCGAGTCTGGTTCCTGAAGGCCAGCATGTAACTAAACACATCCTGGGGAGGTTTCCTGGGAGATTGCTCCCAGCCTTCCTTGACCAGACTCAGAGGCCCTCTTACCGGGTGACCATAGAGCAGCTCAAAGGGACTGAACCCTAAGGACTTCTGTGGCACCTCACGGTAAGCAAACAACAGGCATGGCAAGAGGACATCCCACTTACGCCTCATGGGCTCGCCTAGGCCCATAATCATGCCCTTAAAGGTCCGGTTGAATCTCTCAACCAGCCCATTACCCTGGGGGTGGAAAGGAGTGGTGAACTTATACGTTACCCCACACTCCTCCCACAGAGACTTCATGTACTTGGAGATGAAGTTAGTTCCCCTATCGGACACCGCCTCTCTGGGGAATCCCACACAGGAGAAAATCCCCATCAGTGCCCGTCTCACCACGGGGGCCGTCACTGTCCTGAGCGGGAGGGCCTCAGGATACCGGGTGGCATGGTCCACCAAGACCAGGATGAACCTGTTGCCCATGGCTGTCTTGGGATCCAGAGGCCCCACAATATCAATGCCCACTCTCTCGAATGGGGTGCTCACCACGGGAAAGGGCTGTAGTGGGGCCTTAATCTTCCCCCCACTCTTCCCACTTGCCTGGCAAGTCTCACACGTCCTGCAGTGAGCATCTGAGCTCCTGCGCATCTGGGGCCAATAGAAGTAGGTGACCAGCCTCTCAAAGGTCTTGGTCTGCCCCAGATGTCCGGCCAGTGGCACATCATGAGCCAACCCCAGTAGGAAGGTCCTGAAGCGCTGGGGTACCACCAGCACACGGGCTGACCCAGGCTCAGCAACCTTAGGCTCGCTGTAAAGGAGGTCGTTCTCCCAATAGATCCAATGTGACCCTGTCTGGTCACCTACTGTCTGGGCGGCGGGCTGTCGCCGCACCCCCTCAAGAGAAGGGCAGGTTCTCTGCTGCTCGCAAAATTCCTCCCTGGAGGGCCCCCCTTCCTGCTGCCAATGGGTCCGCTCCGGTAGGTCCCCCAGTTCGGCCACTTGTTCCCCTGTAGGTTCCAGGGCATCCCCCTCAAGGTCTGCTCCCTCCGGGACCGTGGGAACCGCGGGGGCCGGTTTCCTGCGCCCCCTACCCCTTCTCTTTGAGGCAGGGGCCTGGGCCATACTTTCAGGCTCCAGACCCTCCTGAACATCCTTCTGAGCTGTCATGGACCGAGTGGTCACACACACCAACTCAGGCAAACCCAACATTTCCAAATGAGACTTTCTCTCCACCGTAGCCCACGGGGAGTTCTCCAGATCGTTGCCCAACAGACAGTCTACAGGCATGGCGGCCCTCACAGCCACTTGAAGAGTTCCTGCGACCCCCCCCCACTCGAAGGGAACCTGAGCCACTTCACACTGGCTCTCTGAGTTGTCTGCTGACACTACGGGGCAGTACGCATGGGGTCAACTTGCTCTTTGGACACCAACCGGGAGCTGACAGCAGTCACACTAGCTCCGGTGTCCCTGAGAGCCTCCACCCTATGGCCATTGATGGTCACCCACTGCCGGTACTTTTGAGTGTTATTCGGCAGTGTGGGGTTAGGGACCTTCTCGAAGTCTCCTAGCGAGACAAGGGTTAACTCTACGGGATCCAACCCACCTTGGACCTCCATTCCCCGCCCCCCCCCCCCCAGGGCTACACTGGCAATCTGGCGGGATGGTGCACGGGGTGGTGCACGAGGGGATGCATTGGGGTCCCTCTGGGGACACTGGGGATCATAATACCGGTGGCCCACTTGACCACACTTGAAACAAGTGAGTGGCCCCCTCTGGACAGGCCTACCTGTCGGGGACACTGGCTTCTTCTCAGGGGGAGGCTGGGACACCATTGCTTGGTTCCCTTGGGAATTACTTTGGGGGCCTCTCTGGAACTCCCTCTGTTTACCCTTGTCCCCCCCACTTCTCTGCTGGGGACCCTGCCCACCTCTGGCTAAGTCTCCCACAAAACCTTTGCGGACCCGGGTGCTCACCTAGTGGTCCGCCTCCTCAGCAAGCTTCCTAGGGTTAGTCAGCTTGCTATCAATCAGGTGCTGGCGTAGCTCTGGAAAACAGTTACTGGACAAATGCTCCCACGCAAACAAATCATACAATTGCTCGAAAGTTTCCACTTTGCTACCCTTTACCCAGCGATCCATTGCTCTGCAGAAAAAAAGAAACATTCAACCCACGTGGTACCCTCCAACTTCTTACAGGTCCTAAACCTCTGCCTGTACATTTCTGGGGTCAAACCATAACGGGTCATCAAAGCTTCTTTCATATGGGCATACACCATCCTGCTCTCCTCAGGCAGGTCCAACAGGGTATCCCTACCATCACTCACAGAGCGCCCCCACAATCCCGCTCCCCAATCCTGCTCAGGGACCCGGTGGGACACCATTGCTATCTCATATGCGGCAAACCATTGCCCAATATCCTCACTCTTGTGAAAATCCTTAATGACATCCTTAGGAATATAAACTCTACTCTCAGGAGTTACTAAAGGTATGCTGTCACCAGAGGGGGAGACCGGGACACTCCTCGCCCTGATCTCTATCTCCCTCAACATTCTCTCATGTTCAATTGACAATCGATTCTTCTCAATGTCTAACTTCTTACTCTCAAGGTCCTTCTGACCTTCCAATTTAGCCATCTCCAAACTATGCCTCCTATCTCTCTCCCTGTCCTCCAGCTCTTCTGGGGTCAGGCTCCTTTGGGATACACTAGTACCTGGATTGGAGGGTCTTCTATCTCTCCCCCCCTCTACTGCATCATCCTGCTGCCCTCCAGCATTCTCCTCCTCATCCCCAGCGGACTCTCTTGCTTCCCACCAGGCCTTCAGCGCCTTGTGGTACTCCTCCTTCCTAGAGAGACCTATCACGGGGACTGCGAATTGCCTACAAAATGACTTCAGCTGTTTGGCAGTATAGGTATCTAATCTTTCCTCCTCAAAGGCGAGATCCTCCGAAGCATTGGATGTTGGCCATCCCTTATTAGCAGTACTCATGGCTGCGATCAACAATTCAATACTAAAACAACCAACCCCAAAAAAAATTCGGAGAGGAAAAAAAAATCTGCGCGTGTCTGCGCTTTGGTCTGTACTCACTAGTGGTGTCTACCAGTTATTGTACGTGGATCATAAATGCAAGTCCTGATCCTCACCGCTGACCGCCAATGTTAGAAATGGGGGTCTGTAGTTGGCAATGGCTGGCGCCACTGTCCAAATAGGGACCCTTCTTCCTAAGTCAGGGCAAGTGGGCTACCCCCTTTGATAACCCCTGCTCAACCCTGTGGTAACGTAGCACGAGCAGTTAGGCCTATCTCAGAGGCAGTGTGTGAAGCATTTATGACCATGCACAATAAGGCAGTAACGACACCACAAAAGGACACAACTCAAGTAGGTATAGAAAAATAGTATCTTTATCTAAGGTTTAGTACGAGACTCTAAAAAGCGTTTTAACCAGTCACAATGCACGTAAATCAGTAGGGACTTAATAAGGCAATACGTATTCACCAGAACGTGACACTGACTGAGTTCAAGGCCTTGGTCTACGCGACCCGTTGCGCACCAGATACCTGCCGTTGGACGGGGACACAGCACATAGCTTCTCGAAGAAGCGGAGACGGTGACAGGCGAATTCCCAGCGACCACAGTTCTCGACTGCAGTGGTCCGCAACGTGCACTCACAATGATTCGGGGACTCTGGGACAGGCGGGCTCCCAGCGGCAGCAGCACGCGGCTGCGGCGACCCGGGCTGGTGGTGGCGATGACTCTCGTCATGCAGCTCCGTGGTGGGCTCACGGCGGCAGCAGCGCTCTCCTAGCTGCGGCGGCCCACGGGACGATTCACGATGATGCAAGGTTGACAGAGATGCGGGCACTCAGCGGCAGCAGCTCTCTCTTAGCTGCAGCGGCCCACAGGACAAATCCCAATGATGCAAATTTGGCAAAGTAGCGAGCACTCAGCGGCGGCAGCTCTCTCTTAGCTGCGGCGGCTCACAGGACAAATCACGATGATGCAAGGTTGGCAAAGGTGCGAGCACTCAGCGGCGGCAGCTCTCTCTTAGCTGCGGCGGCTCACAGGACAAATCTCGGTGATGCAAAGGTGCGAGCACCCAGCGGCAGCAGCTCTCTCTTAGCTGCGGCGGCTCACAGGACAATTCACGATGTTGCACAGCTGACAAGTGCGGGCACTCAGCGGCGGCAGCTCTCTCTTAGCTGCGGCGGCCCACAGGACAATTAACGATGTTGCACAGCTGACACAAGTGCGGGCACTCAGCGGCGGCAGCTCTCTCTTACCTGCGGCGGCCCACACAGTTGCAGCGAAGGTTCTGAAGATTCAAATTAAGGCGGGCGCTCAGCGGCGGCAGCTCTCTCTTAGCTGCGGCGGCCCACACACAGAGTTCACAAGGGTTACCAGTCCGCGTTCCTCACAGTAGAACTAGAGGTTCCGGATTACTCGACGGAGGCCTCACCTGCAAGTAGAATCCCTAGCACAGGAATTCAGGCGGCTGACGGGGTGAAGTCTAATGTCCCTGAGACTTCAGCAGGAGGCGTCCTCAATTCAGGCCCTTGGGTAGTTTCTTCAGCAAGCTTGGTGAAAGTTTCAAAGTCCTTTCCTCTGTCCGCTCGGACAGAGTTTCGTCTTGACATCCAGAAGGAACACACCCCACCAGGTTTCAGCGTAGCGTTTTTATACCTAAAAAGTCTTTGTTCTCTGCAGTCATAAATCACTGCATCCAGCCAGAACCAGTTCGGTGGAGTCAGGGAGCACTTGATTTACGAGGCGACATCCTGCCCTTTGGGAATCTGGGGGTCTATCAGACGCCCAGTGGGAGATGGAGCCATCATTCACCTTGCCAGGCACGGCCCTGCTCGGATCAAAGAGTCACCCCTCCCCTTACTCTAAATGCCGATCTCTCTCTCCAGCCAGGTCTGACCCAGCTGGCCCTGCTGCTCCAAAACCAGACGGCCAATACACACGCTAGCAAAGCCTACAGGAAAGCTTAGGCCAGAAAATACCTCGTTTCTAGTAGAGGCATTTTCAAACACGGGCTACGCTAATAATCCTTACTAAAAGATGTATCTCAATGTTCTGAGCTTAAACATATCAAATTCGACGTTCCTATCAGGTTCCTGGGGGCAGGTAGGATTAAGGCATGTAATACTCAGCCTGCACATTCTGGCCTATGAGAACGGGTGGCCTCACAACAGTAAACAGTGAAATGGAGGGTAATTCGCTATTAGAACATGCTACACAGGCATACTTGAAAAGCCGCTTCGGTGGGTAGCGCAAATCAGCGCTGCAGACCCACCAGCAGTATTTGATTACTGTCATATTTACATGCCTGCATATATTTACTGTTTAGCACCATGGTAGAATTCTACCTTTTATTTGCTCTGTTGGTGCTTGTAATCTTTTACATTTGCTTCTGTCTAATGATTGTCGCAGCAAACCTGTTTTATACTAGAATGACGCTGGTTCAATAAATGCTTATTGAAAACGCCCCCAACATTTATATTGTGTATCTCTCTGAGACTAAGTGAGCACGATTGACTGAACGAAAAGTACTGTACTGTTTCAACGATCCCTGAAGGATCAAGGGTTGTCATGTTCGATAGTTGCTAGAAACTATTCACTCCTTGGTAAGGTTAGGTGGCTTATGGTGGCACTGTGAGCTAGCTGGTCCAAAGGCTAACATCTTCTTTGGGGTGTCCGGAATCAGTCTAGACACCAATCCCTTAGTTTATGTTGTCTAAACGCCCAGATCATATGTATTTTTAGGAACTATACGACAGTGGCAGGCTGGGAAACATACATACTGTAGCCCCTGAGGGGACACCTTAAGCTACAGGCCTTGAGTACCCTGGTACCATATACTAGAGACATGCATGTAAGTTAGCTCATGGAAATTGGGTATAGGCCAATCACACATACATGTTTAAGGGTCTGGGCACTGGCGTTGAGGTCTGGTTAACAGGCCTCAACACACTCTCAAAGCCGAAAAACCAGCAGCATTAGCCAAAACTTTGGGAGTGACCACACAAAAAGAGGCATTTTCTCATAATTTAAAACAGGAGTACTAAATTGGGACAGGACTTCTCTGTATCATTGACACAACTAGTTGGCAAAGATAGGTTCACGTGGCAAGAGTCCAATAACTGTTCTGTCATCTAGCAGAGGAGCGCAATTATCAAACAGAACACTACTGGATTTCCCTCCCTTAATGGAAGAGGAAGAGGAGAGATATGCTATTCCCAAACCCATAAGATTTGGTAAGGCTTCAGTGCAAATAGAAGCACTGCACATTATAAAAAGTTAAAGAGATTGTATTTTTATTATTTATTTATAAAGTTTTATATAGCGCAAACATGACCAGAGCGGGTATCAGAGTGCTTTACAGGTGATAAGAAGTAAGTAACATGTAAGAAAGGGCGGTACAAACTGTGAAAAACAGCAAATTGCGAAAAGTAATAATCGTAAACGTTGTAATATTAGGACACACTCGAACCCACCTTTAGCACTAGAGGTTATTCGAGCGTGATAAATGACAGGCGTGTAATCCCTCAAACACAAAGCGATCACAATTGCTTTTTCTTTCATTGGAGTGGAAATTTTCCCATAATGCTATCCATCTCTTCTGGGGTATTATATGATAATGCAGTGATCTCAAATAAGCACTCTCATTGAGCTACTAACTGGATTGCCAAATTATTTTTTAGCTGTGCTCAAAGACTTTTTGCTGAGACAACTGGCTCCACTAAATTTGGTTTGCTTCACCTTAGGCTGTGTGAAATGGAGTTAAGGTACTTAACCCAAATCCCTAAACCCAACTAGGATAGTAAATGTCACAAAGGGTTATGGTTTGATGTCAGAACACCTTAGAGAGCCACAGGGCAAGCAGGTGTTACTGGGCCCAACCAAGGGGTTGTGGCCTTTAATTCTTTCTGTCCTGGGGCACACTCCGATATGGATCCTGAATAACTGGGCCAAGTACTAACCCCTTTCAGTGCTCGACTTTTCGTGGTAGTACCGTTCAAGCAGTCCAAGGCTTTTGGAGCGGGAGGTAGGTGTGAGGCATTGTGAACTATCGGGAATAAGGAGCGGGAGGCCTGGTCGTGATAGTGCAGGTTTTATTCTTGATAGGGTAGGTCTCTTAAGGGTGTCCAGTGTACAGGGGTTTATAACATATGAATTGTCCTTGGTTCCCGGGGTGTGTGCTGTCGTCTTCTTCCTGTCAGGACCCTGTCATCTATCGCCTCCTTCACCTCCTCGTGTTCTGTACCGGGTGGCCACCGTCGGAATCTCCGGATGCCCCAAAGGAAGGAAGAGGACAACACGGGGTCAGGGTGATCGTGGTGCGGTGCGTTGTCAGGGAAAGGGAGTGAGGAAACACCAGCCCAAAACCAACAAAATACCGTGACACACGCTCAGTGGAGGGGAGTGTAGGTGTGGTGGATGGGGATCGGCTTTCTTCAATGCGCGATACTGCGCTCGCGCCCCTAAGCCTCTGGCGTCCCCCGCTTTCCCACCCAACCCGTGAAACGATCCCGTACCTGTTTTAGCCACGCTCCTCCTGGAGCGTGGCTGGGTGAAGCGTAAATCCGTTGGCCTCCTGGCTCTCGGGTTCTCTCGGGGTCTTCCTCCACTCCTCCTGAGTTTGCTGTTCCTCTCGAGGTCCATCGCTCGCTGTCTCCGTCCCGACTCTCCGCAACTCCGCTTCCTCCTGTCTCACCTCCGGTGTCAGCGCACATCGTCTTCCTGTTCCAGCCCTCTCTTGTTGGACGGAGGGCGATGTCGTCATCAAACGGGGCGGGAGCGTCCCATGTCGGATCCCAGTTAAAGGGACTGTATCTTCTTTCAGCGGTGTCGGACGTGGATGACCCAGTCCAGTCCTCCTCTGGTGATAAAACAAAAGGTGCGGTGACGTCCTGCGCCTCCCACCAGTCTTTCAGTTGATCCGGGCCGTCCCGACACATACCCGCCCCGTGACACTCCTCCACCCCTGGATTCTCCCGATTGGGGAGAGGGAACACTCTAGACAGATAGTCCGCATTGCCGTTGTCGATCCCTTTTCGATGTTGCACGGTGAATGAATAGGGTTGGAGGGAGAGAAACCAACGGAGAACCCTGGGGTTATTGGCGATATTGCGGCTCATCCATTGGAGAGGTGCATGGTCTGTGTACAGGGTGAACTGGTGTCCCTCTAGGTAATAACGCAACTTCTCTATGGCCCATTTTACGGCCAGGCACTCACGCTCAATGGTGGGATATCTCACCTCCCTCTGGAATAGCTTCCTACTTATGTACACTACAGGGTGTTCTATCCCCTCTTGCGTCAGCTGTGAGAGGACCGCACCTATGCCCTGTTGTGAGGCGTCAGTATGTAGGAGAAAGGGTCGGGAGAAGTCAGGTGAGACCAGGACGGGACTTGTAGTTAGGGCTTGTTTTAGGGTTTGGAATGCCTTTATCATGGGTTCCGTGGGACATGGCAGGACCTGTGGTTTCACATGCTTCTGGAGGACGTCTGTCAACGGGGCGGCCACCTCGGAAAAGCGGGGTATAAACCGTCTATAATAGCCAATCAGGCCGAGAAAGGCTCTTAGGTCTCGCTTGGAGGCTGGAAAGGGAGCGTCTGAAATCGCTCTGACCTTTTCTATCTGAGGGGCGATCATCCCATGTCCCAGTACATATCCCAGGTATTTTACTTTTTGGTATCCCACCCGGGATTTCTTTGCATTTATGCGTAGCCCCGCTTCCCTTAGGGCCTGTAGGATGGTGTGGAGATGGCGAAGGTGGGTTTTCCAGTTGGAGCTAAAAACCACGATATCGTCCAGATATGCTGACGAAAAGGAGTGGTGGTTTTGTAGCACGGTGTTCATGAGTCTCTGGAAAGTCGCTGGGGCCCCATGTAGTCCAAACGGGAGGACGGTGAATTCGTAGAGGCCCTCGGGTGTGGAAAAGGCCGTCTTCTTTCTGTCCTC
Organism: Calotriton arnoldi; assembly: GCA_963921515.1. Lineage (NCBI taxonomy): Eukaryota > Metazoa > Chordata > Amphibia > Caudata > Salamandridae > Calotriton > Calotriton arnoldi. The sequence goes on along the minus strand of CAWUFW010002736.1, from coordinate 1,263,854 downwards.
CTCCCTTAGGGGTACCTGCCAGTAGCCCTTGGTCAGGTCTAACGTGGTGATATATGTGGCCTCTCCTAGTTTCTCTATCAGCTCGTCTATCCGAGGGATGGGGTAGGCATCGAAGGACGAGATTTCATTGAGAGCCCTGAAGTCCATGCAGAAACGGGTACTACCGTCTGGTTTCGGCACCATGACGATCGGAGAGGACCACTCACTCCTCGAGGGCCTTATGACTCCCAGCTGTAACATCTCCTGTACTTCCTTCTGTATGGCTTTTCTTCGGGCCGAGGGGATCCGGTAGGGTCTCAGTTTTATGGTTTTCCCGGCCGGGGTCTCAATCCGGTGTTCTGCCAGGTGGGTCTTGCCTGGAGCGTCGGAGAACACCGATGCAAAGGGTCGAAGGGCTTCATCCAACTCGTCCCGCTCTCTGTGGGTGAGGTCTTCGTTCACCACGAGCTCTGCTACCGTGGAATGCTTGGTGGTAAGTGTGGGCAGAGTGAGGTTTGAGGCTTTGGGTAGGGGTCCCAGCCATTTCTTTAGCATGTTTATATGATACGTCTGGGTGCGGGTCGGGGTGACTTGTAACCTATATGTGGTTTTACCTATGATCGCTATGACCTTATATGGGCCTTTCCATTCTGCCTTTAACTTCGTTGTAGCCGTGGGTAGTAACACCAGTGCCCAGTCATCCTTCCTTAGGGTCCTCCACCTTTTTCCGCGGTTATAGTAGTGGGTCTGTTGTTCCTGTTTCTTCACCAGGTGGGAATAGGCTAAATCTCGGAGTTTTCCTATCTTGTCTTTCAGTCCTTGGGTGTAGTCCAGCATTCCTCTGGTATCGATTGCCTCTTCTTTCTCCCAGGCCTCTTTCGTCATCTCAAGAAGGGAGCGCGGCTGCCTTCCGTACAGCATCTCGAACGCCGAACAGCCAAGGCTGCTTTGTACTTGACTTCTTATAACGTACAGAGCCATGGGTAACAGCTGGTTCCATTCTTTGCCGTTTACTTCCAGCATCTTCTTTAGCGTGGCTTTTAGTGTCCCATTATAGCGTTCGACTAGTCCGTCGGTCTGTGTATGGTACACCGAGGTTTTGATCTGTCGTACGTTGAGGACCCTACAGACCTCCCTCATAAGACGAGACACGAAGGGCGTTCCTTGGTCCGTTAGGATTTCTTTAGGGAAGCCCACCCGTGAAAACAGCTCCAAAAACCTGTCAGCTATGTTGCGGGTGGTGGGGGCACGGAGCGGAAACGCCTCCACAAATCTGGTCGCGTAGTCCACTATCACGAGGGCGTAGACGTTCCCTTTCTTTGTACGGGGCAATGGGCCTATCAGGTCCATTCCGACCCTCTCAAAGGGGTTACCTATTATGGGAAGTGGTTGTAGGGGCACCGCTGGGGGCCTATGTGTATTCCTTCTCTGACAGGTACCGCATGACTGGCAGTGCATCTTTATATCCTTGTATACCCCTGGCCAAAAGAAATGCCGTAGGACGTTTTGTGTGGTTTTCTCTGCTCCTATGTGTCCTGCCGTGAGGTGGGAATGAGAAAAGAAGGTTATCTGGTCCCGGAAAGAGAGGGGTACTAGTAGTTGGTGGGGGTCTGTGGGGGTAGCCTGTCGGTAAAGTAGCCCTTCTTTTATAAGGAACCGGGGATACACAGGGCAGCTGTTGTCCTGCGTGCTATGGGCCTGTTCCCACGCGTTGTATAGGGTGGCATCATTGGCCTGGGTGAATTTGAAACTGCGGTCTAGGAGCCACGGTTCTGGGGTAATGAGGGCCGGGACCGTCTCCCTCGGGTTACCTGCTCCTTCTTTCCTTCTTTCCTCTAGGTGGAGTACGCCTCGGAAGAGACTGAGGAACTCAGGGTTATCAGTGCCAATGATCAGGTCTTCGGGGAGCCCTTCTAACACCCCTACCTTTACCTCACTGTGTACCCCTTCGGAATGGGTGATGGCAATCCTAGCCAGGGGGTAGGGTTTCACGTCGCCATGTACGCATCGGATATGGACTAGTGTATCGGGTACTAGCTGATCGGGGTTAACGTACACCTCCTGGATGACCGACTGTTTACACCCAGAGTCGAGAAGGGCCTTAACCAGTTTACCATTCACCCGTACACTTACATGGAAGGCCGTTCCCAATTCGGCCGTATACATAACGGACCTGGGGAGGTACCCCACCTCCATGGGTTCATCCGCTGGTTTCTTCCGGGGGCAGACACGGGCTATGTGGCCCCAGTCCCCACACTCAAAGCATTGGGGACCTCTGACGCTCGGTATCTCTATCTTCGGCATCCGGGGTTTTCCTGGTTCCAGTGGAGTCCGATATCTCTTCTCTAGCCGTATGGCAGGCTGGCGTGTCCTCTCTGTGTCACATACTACCCCCTTCGGCTGGGCTCGTGAATAAGTTGTGGCCATCTCTATGGCCTGGGCGGCTGTTAAACGCGAATGTTGGCGCAGCCACTTCTGCGTATTGTAAGGCAGGGCGTCCAGATACTGTTCTAAGTAAATCTTCTCCATTATCTCATTCTTTGTACTAAACCCTGGAGTCAGCCACTTGTCGGCGGCCATCTTCAATCTGAAGAACAGGGTTTTAGGATTTTCACCTGGGGCGCCTCTCTCTTTGCGGAACCTCACTCTATATGCCTCAGAGTCCAGGCCGAGGTGGTCCAATATAATGACCTTTATCTCTCCGTATGAGGTATCTCCCGTGGCGTTCGCCACTTGGTAGGCTGCTTGTGCTTCCCCCGTGAGCAAAGGGGCCAAAAAGAATGGCCATTTGTCTACCGGCCAGCTACACGCCCTTGCTACCCTCTCGAAGTTGGTCAGGAAGGCGTCGGGATCTTTCCCCGCTATGTACTTTTGGAGGGAGACACCTGACGGCGGGTGAGGGGTACCCCGTACCTCCCTCACAGTGCCCCCGGTCAGTTCGGTTGCCAGCCTGTGTAGTCCGTCCATCTGGGCTGCGATGGTGTCTTTGAAAGTCTCTCGGTCCGCCAGCTTCTCCTGGCCCTTAATCAAGTGCTGCACGATCGCTTCCATCTTGGTATCGCAGATGGGCTCCTCTATGCCCGCATTCTCCACCAGTTGTGAACTATCGGGAATAAGGAGCGGGAGGCCTGGTCGTGATAGTGCAGGTTTTATTCTTGATAGGGTAGGTCTCTTAAGGGTGTCCAGTGTACAGGGGTTTATAACATATGAATTGTCCTTGGTTCCCGGGGTGTGTGCTGTCGTCTTCTTCCTGTCAGGACCCTGTCGTCTATCGCCTCCTTCACCTCCTCGTGTTCTGTACCGGGTGGCCACCGTCGGAATCTCCGGATGCCCCAAAGGAAGGAAGAGGACAACACGGGGTCAGGGTGATCGTGGTGCGGTGCGTTGTCAGGGAAAGGGAGTGAGGAAACACCAGCCCAAAACCAACAAAATACCGTGACACACGCTCAGTGGAGGGGAGTGTAGGTGTGGTGGATGGGGATCGGCTTTCTTCAATGCGCGATACTGCGCTCGCGCCCCTAAGCCTCTGGCGTCCCCCGCTTTCCCACCCAACCCGTGAAACGATCCCGTACCTGTTTTAGCCACGCTCCTCCTGGAGCGTGGCTGGGCGAAGCATAAATCCGTTGGCCTCCTGGCTCTCGGGTTCTCTCGGGGTCTTCCTCCACTCCTCCTGAGTTTGCTGTTCCTCTCGAGGTCCGTCGCTCGCTGTCTCCGTCCCGACTCTCCGCAACTCCGCTTCCTCCTGTCTCACCTCCGGTGTCAGCGCACATCGTCTTCCTGTTCCAGCCCTCTCTTGTTGGACGGAGGGCGATGTCGTCATCAAACGGGGCGGGAGCGTCCCATGTCGGATTCCAGTTAAAGGGACCGTATCTTCTTTCAGCGGTGTCGGACGTGGATGACCCAGTCCAGTCCTCCTGTGGTGATAAAACAAAAAGGTGCGGTGACGTCCTGCGCCTCCCACCAGTCTTTCAGTTGATCCGGGCCGTCCCGACACATACCCGCCCCATGACAGGCATATAAAGGCTCAAGACTCAAAGTACACACAGTAACGGCAAAAAAGTTATTGTCCAAGCAAATCCTTTCTTTTTTGAAAAAAATGAGTACTCTATTGTGATTGCAAAAAGCGTAGATTCTACACGCTAAATAATCTCCACACTCTCAAAGTTAGTATACTAGCGCCGTTCCGTGAATCCTTGAAGCTGTCTGTTCCATCTAGTGGGGTTGGTTATTCCCCATTCTACACTGGAGGCAACTACCAGATGCAGCCTACACTAGTCTCCATGCAACAATTCTATGTCTCGCTTTACGAGCCAATGCTAGCCGCGTTTAGGTGCTAGGTTTGTGTTATAGCTCAGCAGGCCCAACGTCCTGGAACTGTCTTTACCCACCCAATGACAGCCGGCCATCTCAGAGAGGACCAGTGCACTACCATGTGAGCTCCAGTCTCTTGACGTTAAGGGTCCACGCAATCTTGTGGTCTTCCCCCATGACGCATCTGCCTCCTGAGTCCTCAGACAGCCTGCTTCGGAGGTCCTCTTCAGCCATTGGAAAGTGTTCCTTCTGTCTTCCTCAGCACGATGTATCAGGGTAACGGCCCGAACTCCCGGTGACCCCCCCCCCCCATCCTGGTCACATGGCTGGGGGTCGCCAATCTCGGCCCAAACACAGGTGAGGGCCTTGCCTTCATGATGGCCCTCTTCCTGGTGACTTGGGGGTTTCCAACCTGGGCGCCTACATGGGTGGCAGCACTCAATTCTCAAGTGTCCATTTCCAGGTCAATTGGAGAGTCGTCGACTTTAGTGCTCGCACAGGCAATGGCTGCACTTCATGGTGGCCCCCCTTCTGGTCACATGGTGGTTGCTGACTTTTGTGCACACACGGGCGACAGCCAGCACTCAAAGTGGCCCCCTTCCTGGTGATACCAGGTGGGCACCGACTTTGGCAAGATCAGGCAGGCAGCACACACTTCACTCCTCGGAGATCCAGTTGCCTGGATACCTGTATCCCCTAGATGCTCGTCTCCTCCTCACAGTTTCCACTGGGTTTGGCAGGCAGAAGGATGCTACTCCTTCCTCTCCATCAAGATTCCTTGGTTCACAGTGCCAACCTAATCAGCCCCACCATCTCTGTCAATAAGCCCAGGCCCCACTGACCAGTAATTCTCCCTAGAATCAAAGATATTTTAAATGGTGAAAGAGGATGCTCTGCTCCCCTTCCTTGAGTGTGTGCTCTCACTCCAGCCCGGGGTGGGGTGGGGGCAGGGTGCACGTCAGTCACGATGCAGGGGATTTTTCTATCCTAATATTTGAAAAGGAGCGTAGAAAAAAAAGAGAGGGAAGAATAAAGAACCGCTGAATTCTGAATGGGATGGTTCCTGGGCTAAAAAAAACTGTTAAAAGCCTCTGATCCGTAGAAAAAAATGGCACACCTCACAATGGCCTGTATGGAAGAATGTGAATATCTCACTGTCTGATAAATCAAAAATTTGTATAACCGTTGTTCAATGGTCAACATATTTTTCAGCATCGTAGGAAGATTCAGTGGATTTTTAAAAATAAGGAATCTCATAAAAACATTGACTTCCACATTAGTTTATCATCGCCTGACTCAATCTTATTTCACCTGTAGCAAAAAGAGACTATCATAAGCCATGAATCAGATAAAGTCCAAGGCCTAGATAAATTGCCAATTGACCACAATAAAATTAGTGTAGAAATATGGTGTCCTTATCTGTTGCCTTTATTAGGGGGTAGGTATTTTTTTTTTTTACAGATGGTGCCAATGTATAAAAAAGGGTGACAATAATTTGCCTGAAAGCATTTAAAAATGTTTGAAATGCAAAAGGCCTATCAATTAACCTGCAAAAATATAAATATAAGCCCCATAAAACTTTCTGATCAAATGCTGTATTGAAAGTACCCCCATCAAAGTGCAAGAGTCACCTACAAAATTTAGAGAACCTTGTGCCTCCAAAGCAGGAGCTTGTGTTAAAAAGAATTACTGTGACACACAAGGAGCATTATACTGTGGGAAGTCCACTGCTTGTTTTCCCTGCCAGCACCACCATACCGCTTAAGGCAGGCCTGGGCAAGAAAATAAACATTGACAGAATGCCACAAATACAGGTTAACCTGTGGTGAGGAAGTTGTCGCCGTTGACTTTCCACTGGCAGAGTCAGCAAGGACTCCACTGGTGATCAATCAGAAGTTCTCAACTCTAAATGAGACATGGGAGCCAGAAGTTTGGAGGGGCAGTACAATCACCACAAATCTGCAGCTTTGCAGTCCAAACTCTTAATGACATCCTGTTGTCTATCTGGGCATTAAGATGGGTGACAATGCAAACTGGGCAAACCATGTCTAAGCATTCTCCTAATCAATTATACAATGGGTGCAATAGTTAGTTTTAGAGACTGGCATGGGAGAAATGTAATCACACCTATTTTGGAGAATTATAAGGTAACTTTGCGGTCAACTGCCATTCAAGGATCTGAAATCCCGGGATGTGCCAATCGCTCCATGTTAACTGCTGAGAATATTTTCCTAAAATACCTGCTCAGAGTAACTTCTAGCACACCTACTAACTTCCTGTACTGGGAGCAGAGCATGGACAGCATCTCTCTGGTTTCCTTCAAACACCTTCGACACATATGTGGGCCACAGACGAGCAATAACCATATTGCGTGGCTTTGAAAGAGGGAATGCTAAAGGGAGCTGTAGAACTTCCCTGGGGTAAGCAAAGTTACTCTACTTCACCTCACCTGGGCTTCTTCCAAGTCTGGAATGAGTCAAGGCAAATAACACCAGGGATGACGCTTAATCTTAAGAAAGCATTTTCAACCTGGCTGCAGGAAGGGAAGATGGAGAAACCATCTATGTGTACACAGACTGAACCATACCTGAAAATTAAAAGTGCACCTAGCTCTGAAGGGTACATTGATGAACTGCAACCACCTTCACCGAAACATTTTGTGAAATACAGAATGAGCACATTTCTATTTGCCCTCTCACCTTCAAGTGTAACAATGCCCCCTGCAGTTCAAGATGTTGTCCTAGATGTGCCACTTAATGGAGAACTGGAGGTTCACTTTTTTTGTTTTTATACTCTTTATTCCTCACAACATAAGAAATGAAGAAATGGAAAGTTCTGCTAATGAGAAACATGGGCATCAGAAGGTATATGGAGGCTCATTTAGTTAGCAACAGGTGACTGAATCACTGACTTCATATGTGATCTCCAGGTGTTTGTAGTATGCATGGCTAGTGTCTCTGAAGTTTTTTTTTTAAATTGTCCTAATGAAAGTATAAAGTTTATATCAAGTATACTCATTTTGTAAGATGCTTGATGATTTACTATCTTATAATTTGTGTACAAATCATATTGAGAAAACTGCAAGTTTACTATGGTTTTGTGAAAAAAAACTTTCTCCGATTCTGACAGCTAGCAAACTGTGCTCTTATCTAAGCTCAATGAGAACAGAGGTGGCAGCGCATTCTGGATGACACTGAGATTGGGAATGTAAGAGTTAGTTGGGCCAGAGTTGAGATGAAATTAGTAGTCCAAGCCAACAAGGACAGTGAAAAATGCAATGGTCAGTGTAGGACATTCGCCTTTTCTACATGGTCACCAGTTATTTTTCATCTTTTGATGGATCCTATATTTTTGCTAGTGTTAGAACACTGTGTACTTTTCCCCTGTTAACTTGTGCTCCCCCTTCTAATGTGATGAAATTGTTATAAACATGATTGGTATATTTAACATACCTTTAAGTCCCTAGTATATGGCCCAAAAAATACCTGGGGCCTGAAAGTTAAACTGTCATTAGTGGACTGCAGCACCTATTGTGCCATCAACTATAGTGACGGTGTAAAACGTGGTTTCATGCCTACCATTGTAGCCTGACTGCTGCAGTTTAAACGCTGCCATTCTGCCAGCCAAAATAAACCCTTCGACAGGTCAAAACTCCCTTTTAAATATTAATAGGTCACCCAGAGGCACAAGTTACAGGGCAGGGTGCATTGTATTTATCAGTCGGGCATGTAGAAATTTTATGTTAACATGTCCTTACAGTGACTCGGATCCAAAAGCTATTTTTCAATGTGGCAGGCCTAGCTACCCTATATAGAAAACCAGAGTGCAGATCAGAATCCTAATACTATATCTCGGGAATGGTGCTCATAAGAAAAATAGTTAAACAACTATTCTTAGTTAAAATCCAATTGAATGATTAAATTAGGTTTTTAATAAATATTAACGAAAAGTAACTTTTATAAAGTTAACCTTTTCCCTACCTGATTTAACTGGAAGCTGATTTGCATTTACTCTCGAACTTCTCCCAGCTAGGGATAAGCAACTGAATAGGTAAGAAATAAAAGTGTGAAATGCTTCTCAGGAGCAAACGCAAGGGTGGCCTGAATGGTCAGAGATGACTCATCTGAACCTCACAAAATATGCAGGGTGGGGGCTGTGAGCATCCATATTAAGATTACCATGTCAAATTGTGCTTGAGTGTCACAGTCTGCTTGATAGGTCTGCTGGGTTTACATATAACACTTTGGGGCATACTTCAAAGGCAGAGAAAAGGAGGCCAAGATAATTCTTGTGTATCCACGGTCTGCTTGCTGATGAACCCTGTTCAGTGATACCAGAATTCTTTCTCTAGGGTTAGTGTGGGTACCATGGATGTCCCAGATGTGGTGAACACCAGGATTACAATAGTACACTCCCCTGACACACCCTCAGAGACCAAGTTTAGTATGGGCGAAGAGTTTTCCCATACTGAAAATGCCCCATGTAGGTAGGGTTTGTCCGGTACCTTTTACGCCATTGCTATGGGTGTGCTGAAGAGTCATTACCGCCCACTAGCTCGTGCTGGGCATAAATATGGCATATCCAGGCACACACTTCAGAAAAGACCCGGAACTGAGGAAGATCAGAAGAGGGCTGAACCTGCTGTCTGCAACCTGAAAAGAGCCTTGAATGACTGGACCTGCTATCACTTGCAACCAGGACAAAGAAGTGGATTCCAAGAGTCATGAGGGTGACCTCCTATTCAAGTTAAAGGGATACAACAAGCTACAAGAGGCCTTTCCTTCAACTGCTCAGCTAAACAGTGCAACTTGGACCTGGACGTCGACCATGCTGTTGGCCTCTGCCCAACATCCTGTGAGTCTCTAAATACCTCCCCTGAGGTCCTGGGAGGTGTTAGAAGTGTAGTAATGTGGTGAATTGGGACTTAAATTACTAAAGTCAGAAGATAAAGTATTTGACCAGGACGAACCTGGTTGGTGTACCTGACCAGCGCCCCATTGTGGTCAGCCTCAAATTCCTAAGTCCCAGATTACCAAGACCATTGATTATCATTGGCAATTTATGTTTCTGGGCACTGTTCCTACTTAAAACTTTAAACATTAATATCACTAGTTCTCCTTACTAGTTTTTTGTCATTTTGCTGTCTTTTTGTTTATTGCATTTTACTCCATTCGAATTTGGTATGGAATTTTTACTGTTTCGCATTTCAAATGTATTACTGTTTTGGTACAGCATAAAGCAATTACACATTGTCCTAAGTTAAAGCTGTCTGCTCTGTGCCTTGGTTACCAGCGGGTTGAACTCAGGTTAATTTAGCGACTTTGCAGGTTCACCCTGACAAAGGTTTTGATTATTTCATGAGGAGGGTAGTCACCCCACAAACTCCCAAATAATCCAATTTCTTAGTCAGTTTGTGTGAAATGGTGTTGACTGGAAAGATATATTTTTAAAGCTTTCAGTTCAGTGATAGCTTACAGGGCATCACTTAAGCAAAGAAAAGAGGAGACATGATTTGAAGAGGACACTCAGGTTTTTCACCCAGGACAGAGGACAGAGGGGTTATCAAAAAAGGGATCAGAGGCAGGTTGGATGTAGATTATTCATTTTGTAATCATTGAGGCAAAGCCAACAGTTCTGCATCTAAGAACTGGTGGAGCTGAGGTAGTCAGCCACCTTGATTACTACCAGCAGTGTACGAATTCTGAATGGCTGTAACAGAACTATACATAAAAGTAGTAAGGTGGAACCTTTAAGGACTCCACATGACACCTGTGAGCTATCCACTTAAAAATTACTGTCTGGTAGTATCTGAGCAGCTAGAAAGGAATTACTAAAAAAGTTTCAGAACTTGAAGCAATAGGTCTCTGTATAAGTAGCTATGGGCAAACAATATGCATGTACGACTTTCGTGTTGCAAGACTAACACCGTGCATGAGACTGATCGAGAGCATACGGTGTTTAATACTGTTGTCCCCGGCACTGTGCTGTCATTCCTTGCAACTCTGCATCAGTGTGAACCAGCTGTCATGTTTGGCTGTACTCAGGAAGAAGGCTGTCCTGCAATAATTTAAAGAAGTGGGTTTGCGTATGTGCAGAGTAATGTGGTTGCGTAGGGAGCGGAAACGTGATTTGTGGGGCAGGCGAAGCATCCATGGATTGTTTCCTCCTGAAACTTATTTAAAGGACAGTCTCAGACAATGGAGTGGTGCCCTGGGCACATGTAGGCAGTATGTTTTGATACAGTTGAGCACTGATATCGCTCTATTAGAAAGCTGGCACATTAGAGCAGTGCTGTGTTGTTCGGATTCGGCATTTCATGCTGCGGCGATCCCCTGCTTCGCCCTTCATTCCTGCCGTGCTGGCTCACAACTGACTGTTTGCCCATCGATGGGGTGGGTGGCCTTTGTTTTCCCCACCATGGGGAGCAAGAGTTGGGGGAAGGAGGATAATTAACTTTAAGTATTATCCTAGGGGCTTCAGAAGGTTGCATACTCGGAGTCTATTTCATGTGTTAATGTACGCATAGAAGCTTCCAAGTTGTCCTATTTCATATGAAACACAGAGCCATTGCTGTATTTAAAGCGCGTTGCAGACTGGATGTTGTAGTTCCGCTTTTTTAACATTCCAAAGTATGGGCCAAAAAGTGGATGCTAGGGTCACATTACACTACATTACCTATGGACAATCGTTTTTTAGGTCTCGCCTAGCGTTGCTGCGCACATGCGTAGCTCGCTCGGCGAGATTTATTGTTAATGAGGACTTTCAGAAGAGGGCTTCAAGCCCCGCCCCTCATTTTCATTGGCTGGCGTCACCATTTATGCTAAACGGTGGCCTGCCATTGGAAATGAGGGTTTTTGGTGGACGCCCTTTCGCCTCCGAGCCGGACTCGGTGGCCTGCTTTGCTGCTGTCGCAAAGCACTTTCTTATCTTTATGGGGCCATGTGTTTCTAATTAGAAACACATGGCCCCATAAAGACAAGAGATCCCCATGCTCCGGCTGCAGCGCGGTCCTCTTTCACGTTCAGGACCGCGCTTGTTAAATATAATGCTGCAAAGGTAATGTTTTTAAATAGGCACATAGTTCAAGTCTGGAAAGGGAAGATAAGATTTTGCTCTGCAAGGATTAAGGGAAAAATATGAAATATGACAACTGTGAGAGGCATTCAAAATATGCGCTGGGGCTGCTGTGCTGGGTGAACAGACCCCTCCCTCTTGGATAAGCGGTTACATCAGCCAGGATTAGCCGCTCGCCAGATTGAAGAGAGACCTGTACAGTCATGCCAGCGAAAATAAGAGGTGTTTGCTTATAATACGTGGAGGAAGCCCCCAGACAACCCGGGCACCCTTCATTCAACAGCTGAACATAGCCAGACTTGGTCGGAGGGGTGGAGGGTGCGCTGAGGGGGATGAGGATGGGGTCTGAGGAGAGGGGGCGGGGGGATGTTGGGGGTTGTCGCTCGACGGAATGTCAGGCAGAAAAAAGCACACCTTTAAACTTTAAGCTGGATGTGTTTTTTTCAAGTCACAGGTTACAACTCATCAGCCCCGAGCGGGACATATTAGGCAAAAGAATGGATATCTAAGAGGGAAATAAAAATAAGTCACGGGCGATTACCACGTTTTAAGCATCAATGTAGCTTCTCCCTCGGTTGAGAAGTCAGTTCAAGGCCAAGTGCGTAAAGAGCGTGCGAATGAATGAAGCTTCGGGTTTCGTCATCACACACTGGTGAAATCCGCCTAAACGGGACCTTCACACACGCACACTCACACACAGCCTTCGATGGATTGATTGCAGGGTACCTGCTGCCAGCACCGCAGGTTACTTCCGCCTCGGCTGGAACTGACGTCTTTACATTGCTCAGGATCCACGCGCTGCTCGCTGCTATAAGAAGCTCTGCTCATATTGACCCCCCACCTCCTCCTCCCTCAACGTTGAAGGGAGCACTTCCTACATGAGCAATCTGCAGCTTGCCATAGGCTGCAACGGCAGAGCGGTGCTATATACATCCTCACGCCACGGGAGGCGAAACACAGCACTCTCTTTTTTTTGTTCAATAACTTTATTGGTCATAAAAGAGCAGATTTTCACATGGAATGTTTATTCACAGCTGCCCGAACCTAGCCAATCTTGTTTCTCCTTTGCATTCTGACGCACTTGCACTTCTTTCTTTCTTTCATTCTTACCTTCTTTTTTATTGCCTTGTTTCTTTCCTTGTTTCTTCCCTTTATTGCCTTTATTCCCTTTATTTTTTCTTCTTTCTTTCTTTTTGCTTCCCTTTCTTATCTTCTTTCTTTTGTTCTTTCTTTTTTTGCCTTCTTTCCTTTCTCCTTTCCTTCCTTCTTCCTTCATTTGTTCCTTCTTTCTTGCTTTCTTTCTTTTTTCCTTCTTTCTTTCTTTCCTTTTTTGTCTTCTTTCCTATTTTCCTTCATTTTTCTTTACTTCTTTCTTTTCTTCTTTCTTTTTTCAATCTCATTTCTTTTCCTTGTTCCTTTTTGCCTTCCTTCCTTCTTTCGTTCTAGCCTTCCTTTTTCCTTTCTTTCTTTGTTTTTTGTCTTCTTTCCTTCTCCCTTTTTTGTCTTCTTTCATTCTTTCTTCCCTGCTGTCCTTTTCCTACTTTTTTGCCTTCTTTCCTTTTTTCTTCCCATCTTTTTTCTCCCTTCCCTATTTCTTTCTTTTTTGCCTTCTTTCATTTTTTTCTTTCTTTCCTTCTGTCTTGCCTTCTTTCCTTTCCTTCTTTCTGGCCTTCTTTATTGTTTGCCTCCTTTCCCTTTTTCCTTCCTTCCTTCTTTCTTTTTGCATTGTTTCCTTTTTCTTTATTTTTTCTTTCTTTCTTTCTTTCTTTCTTTCTTCCCTTCTCTCTTTTTTCCCTTCCTTCCTTCCTTCCTTTCCTTTCTTCTTTCTTTGCCTTCTACCTACTTTCCTTGTATCTTTGTATTATGGCTTCTTTCTTTCTTGTATGCCTTCTTTCCTTCTTTCTTTTCTTCATTCCACCTTTCTTTCCGTCTTTCTTTTTTGCCTTTTTGCCTTTTTCTTTCTTTCTTTCCTTTTTTCCTACCTTCTTTCTTTCATTTTTGCCTCTTTTCCTTGTTTTTTCTTTTTTACCTTCTTTCCCTTTCCTTCCAATCTTCCCTTTTTCTTTCCCTCTTTGATTCCTTTTTTAGGTCGAGCATTCGAGACCTCTTGTAGATACTTTAGTATATACTTATTATATACTTATATGTGTATGTACTTTGTGGGGTCTGGAGATCAGCCCTAGGACTTGTCTGCTTCCGCTTAGGGAATTTTTTTTCTGTTCAACTGCCTTGATAGAAAACGACTAGCAGAGGTTAGTAAAATACCAGAATTGCTTTCTGCTGAGAGACTTTCTTTTTTTAATTTTTCTGGCAACTGCCTCTATTTAACTTTCTTGATAGAAAACGACCAGCAGAGGTCAGTAAAATACCAGAATCACTTTAGCATTCTCTAGATTCCAGTCCATAGAAATTGTCTTCTACGAGCACCCGTAGACAATAATATTTTTTTAAATCTTGTATTTTCAGTAATATGACCACTCAAGGCCCTGATTTTATATTAAAAACAGAGCTTTGGACTATGCCATTTCCTGCTGAAAGGCAATATTTCTCTCCATGTGTTTCCATACCTGGCGTGTCATGCAGTTTGGTGCTTACCTTCCCTCCATGTTAAAAAACAGTAGATGTTTCAGCACCCAGGCCAATGTGCTGCATAGCGAAATACATATAAGGTCCCAAAGGCGAGACCGATTGCATTGCAAATGCTTGTTTTTTTCAGTCAACATCGAATTTCTCACTCAAACCACTTTCTGCAGCTTTAACACAAACACATATCTTCCTTCTCTGAGGTCAATAATGCAGTGCACGTTGTCCACCAGAAACAGTATTATCAGAAGTTGCTGTAAAGCTCGAAAATATTCTTTGTGCTTTTGAAAAGCAATCCAAACGGAAGTGAATGAATGGTGAGTTCAGACCTGCTAAAACCCACCTCGCACACATTTTTAAATACTGATACAAACAACACTTGCAGTGTAACTGCTATCTATCTATATATATATATATATGTATATATATATATATATGTATTTTATTTTTGTGGAAATATGTATATGAATTTTAATATACATGATAACTAAAATGAATGCTTTTTTATTAAAAAAAATATGATATTAAAAAAATTATTTAAAAAAGGAAATTAAAAAAATATATAGCACTTGCACTTTAAAAGGTAAGCACTGTAGGAGAAGACTGTGAAAGTTATGCACTTGCACTTTAACAAAGCTGCACTGGTCACTTGACTAAAGGTTGACCAAATATATAGAATGTTCTAACTCAATTGCATTGATTCAAATATATATTCATTGCAACTGGATAATACATTTTAAGTCAAAAACAGTGATGTAATACGCTGTATAGAACTTATTTGTTTTTATCTTTGCCTTTTAAAGATGCACTTGCATGTTAAGGTAGCGAGTTAGCATTGTATTGTAAACATTACAAAATGGCCCCGTGAAAATGTGTTCCAGAGGCTGAGATGTGCAATGGGAAAGTCCTTTGTTTGTTTTGATTCACGTAATGAAGTGTATTTAATGTTTGAAAAAATGGCAATCTGCATCGTGATCAAGGCTGCTAGACAGCCGGAACGCGTGGATGCCGTCGCTCAGGAAATAAAAGTTGAGCAGTTACAATCCCTTGGAGTGCTGGTCGATTTTCTTTGGAAAGCGGAAAATTGATGTTTTGGTACGTTAAGGACGCGGCGGGCGTCTTCTAGCCAGCACCCCCGGCATTTTGGAAGCACGCCAGCTAAACCGACCAACCAAGCCGAAGGAGAAAGGAGACAGGCGTGCCCCCTGTGATCCCGCAGAAAACAGCACGAACAGTGACGGGTTCTGAGGTGAGGAATCGCGGGACCGGACTCGGAGGATCCGGTCTTTGCAGAGGTACTCGCGCTGAGTGGAACCGGGGAGCTGAAGAGCGGAGCGGGAACGGGAGCCGGGTAAGCGACGTGACGAGCTCTCCCATACAAAGGGAAGGGGAGAGAGGAAAAGTTACGTGGCAACAAGGGAAAACGGACAACAAAAGGGCAATGAGCGATGATGAATGCTCAGCAAGGGAGCAGGAAGCTCTCAAGCTTTTTGAGGAAACGAGAACCGTAACAAGTACGGAGAGAGGGGAACATGCATCTTCAACCAGCAATTAAGTGGGTAAACTGTTGCATGAGTACGAGAAACTGAAAAAACTTGAAATTTCCCGATGGTGGGAAGTGGCATCATTAAAACAATATATACAAGTGGGGAGGATCCCTAGAGGCCTGCGCATCATGATAACACCTACATATGAGAACCCCAACCCAGAGCTTTTATGCGAATGGGCAGAGAACAGTGCTAACAGTTCCATGAATATGGTGAAAATATTAACAAAGTATGCAGAAATTGAAAGAAAAGAAGTGGTAATTAAAATTAAGGAACTCACCACAACCTTGGAGAAGAATGCAGATCAGACAAGAATAAATAAATTTAAAGGAGAAATGAAAAACAGATTGGAAAAGTATGAAAAAAGAATTAAGGACAGAAAGGCAACAAAATGTGTGCGTGATCGCTTGGACTATGAAAATAGTCGTATTTATACTTTTGCCAAGAGATTTGACCCAGTACGGAGACAAAATGTTCAAAGGGGATGTACATTTCATCAAGATGCCTCACAGAGTGAAGCTAGCTCTGATACTGGATCAGAAGTTGAGCAGGATGATACGACAAAAAGAGGGGCAATAAATACCAGGTTGAATGTAACCCAAGAATTACGTTTTTTACAACTGGACCAAATGACTGACCATCAGGTAACGAGAGGTCGGGGGAGGGGCAGAGGACGAGGAGGACGAGGAAGAGGAGACAGCGGAGAGGGGGTGAAGGATACCGTAAAAGCTGCAGGAGGGCCAACAAACAGGTCAATGAGCTCCAATGCCAAACAGGTATCAAAAAAATGACCCCAAATAACACGATAATTAATCTGAGCAATACAGAGTTATCAGAAGAGGATAGACAAGTTTTGGAGCTAGGCCTCTCGTATTGCGGAAACAATTAATTTAATTATGCCAATTGCAGGATAGATTTGTATAAATTCATTCGAAATCTAAAACTGTCTAAATTACACAAAAACCTCAAAAAGAGTCCAATGCCCCAGACTGAGATGCCTCAAACTGAGAGTAATGCTCTAACAGTAATGGATATACCTATACCAGAGGAACTATGGGTATTACAGAATGAAGATGTAGAACCTGGTGCTACCGGAGTGAAGAGTCGACTAAATTCTAATAATCCTTTAACTCCACAGTTAATGGAGTCCGACCGAACCCAGTTTCGTCCTAAATCACGCTATGTTCCCCAAATGCCTAGAGACAATCTGGATATCTTCTCTGAAAATGTGAGTGCTGATCTGAGACATCTGTACCAACAAACAAGTAAGCAAGGACGAAGGATGAGTTATAAGGATGCTCGAATCCAGAGAGTAGTAACCAAGTTGAAACAAAATGAGGATACTTTGGTGAAGCCCTCAGACAAAGGGGGCAATGTTGTGCTCTGGAGTCGAGACCTATACTGTAAAGAAGCCTTGAAGCAATTAAACAACATTGAATGCTACAAAAAAGTAACGAGGCTAGAATACGAAGAAGTGAAAGATGGTTTCCTTGAAAGGCTGGAATACTGGTATAAACAAGAACTACTGAGCTGGGATGAATTTAAATTTATCAAGCAGGAACATCCAATCATTCCAGCCTTTTATATGCTGCCGAAGGTGCACAAGGATTATAAAGAACCACCGGGGAGACCAATCATTTCGTCATGTGGGAGTATTTTTGAGACTGCCTCCAGGTACATTGACTTTTTCTTGAATCCTATTGTTAAGACTCTAACTTCATACATTAGAGATTCAGCAGACTTTTTAAAACACATTTATGATGTGCATTGGGGTAAAGACATGGTATTATTGACATTGGACATAACTACATTGTATACAAGTATACGACATACAGACGGATGAAGGGCCACGGAATATTTTCTTAAGACAAGACCTATGAGATTCATGCGACATAATAACATGATTTTAGAAATGATGAACTGGTGTTTGACAAAAAATATTTTTCTGTTTGGGTCTGATCTTTACCAGCAGGAGCAAGGGACAGCCATGGGCACCTGCTTCGCCCCCAGTTATGCCAATTTCCATCTAGGCTGGTGGGAGGAGCAGGTGCTCAGGGGCCCCAGGCTGGAACACTGGATGGTAAACATATTGGTGTGGGTCAGATTTATTGATGATATTTTTGTGCTGTGGCAGGGCACGACCGAAAATATTGATTTGTTTATTGATGACCTAAACAACAATTGTTTAAATTTGAAATTTGTAGGCCATTACAGCAAGGTATCTATTGACTTTTTGGATGTCAGAGTAACCGCTAAAGGAGAAAAATTTGAATCAACATTGTTTAGGAAATCAACAGCAGGAAATACCCTTTTACACGCGGATAGTGCCCACCCTGCACCACTTATCCGAAGTATACCCTTCGGTGAGTTCTTCAGAGCCAGAAGAACATGTAGTAACTTATCTGAGTATGAGAAAATTGAAGGTGAAATGATAAATCGTTTCACTCAGAGAGGTTACTCACAGGAAATAATACAGAAAGCATCGAAAAAGGCGAGGGATCTAAGCAGGGATAAGATACTTTTGAACCCTCAAGAACACAGATCAAAAAGAAAAAGCAGAAGGATTGTCCAGCCAATCATAGATTCATCACTACATATAATACCAAACACAATGAAGTACGGGCTATTCTGAATAAACATTGGTACCTAATTAGAGGTGATCCTGTACTGGGACATGATAGTAGCAAATGCCCGGAAATAACCTATAAAAAATCTAGATCTTTAAAAGATCAACTGGTTAGAAGTGAATTTCAAGGTGTAACTGTCAAGAAGACATGGCTTACAGTAAAGGATGGTTTTAGAAGGTGCTTGAAATGTAAAGCTTGTAAGAATGGAGAAAATATAGTGACCTTCAAAACACCCTTTAATAGAACTATGAAAGTAAGAGGCCATCTAACGTGTAAATCCAGTTTTGTAGTTTACATACTGAGGTGTCCGTGCGAAAAGGTCTACGTAGGGAGTACCACTTTGCCTGTTCATAAAAGGATCTTACAGCATGGACGGGCAATTGTTAATAATGATAGGTCCTATCCTGTCGCACGACATTTTGAGAGAGAACACAATAGCGATCCGGACATGATGATGTATAGCTGAGGTCCCGAAGAAGAGCAGAGGAGGCAACAGAGAAAAAGAACTCCGCAAATTGGAAACCTACTTCATATTAGAAATGAATAGCAAGGAGCCCAATGGGCTGAATATTGATGAAGACTTGTTTACCTGTTTATATTAATGATGATTAAGCTGAGCTGAGTATTCGCAAGATTTAATTTTTTTAAATCAATAATTAGTAAGAATTGTGGAGAAGGCCAGAGGACACATGCACTTTATAGCTAGCACTTTAAGGTTTCAACATTAGCTTTTTAAAAAATTGTTTTAATTATGTTTTTAATAAGTATTTTATTTTTGTGGAAATATGTATATGAATTTTAATATACATGATAACTAAAATGAATGCTTTTTTATAGAAATAAATATGATATTTAAAAAATTATTTAAAAAAGGAAGAAAAAAAATATATAGCACTTGCACTTTAAAAGGTAAGCACTGTAGGAGAAGACTGTGAAAGTTATGAACTTGCACTTTAACATAGCTGCACTGGTCACTTGACTAAGGGTTGACCAAATATATAGAATGTTCTGACTCAATTGCATTGATTCAAATATATATTCATTGCAACTGTTTGGATAATAAATTTTAAGTCAAAAACAGTGATGTAATACGCTGTATAGAACTTATTTGTTTTTATCTTTGCCTTTTAAAGATGCCCTTGCATGTTAAGGTAGTGAGTTTGCATTGTATTGTAAACATTACAAAATGGCCCCCTTGAAAATGTGTTCAAGAGGCTGAGATGTGCAATGGGAAAGTCCTTTGTTTGTTTTGATTCACGTAATGAAGTGTATTTAATGTTTGAAAAAATGGCAATCTGCATCGTGATCAAGGCTGCTAGACAGCCGGAACGCGTGGATCCCGTCGCTCAGGATATAAAAGTTGAGCAGTTACAATCCCTTGGAGTGCTGGTCGATTTTCTTTGGAAAGCGGAAAATTGATGTTTTGATATAGATATATATATATATATATATATACACATACACAGAGCAAGACTCTGGGAAAGCTCTAGCAGTGAGTACTGTGCTGTACCGTTCCTCAATGTTTATATCTACCTTAGTATGCACTGCCCTAATAGTACCTAGCATTATATGTGCACAGTGCCAAGCTCAGCGAGCCCCCATGGAAGCTTTGGCGAGGAGTACTGTGTGCACCAGTATGTATTGCACCGTTATTACTGTATGTAAAACAACAGGCTAGGTATATTTTATAGTGTAGAGATGAACTTTAAAGGTCTAACAGCTCAACATTTAAAAGACAGGTTAGGTCACAGCACTGCAAACAGCAGCACCACCACAGAGAGCGCGCTATCAGACTCATGCTGCATAATCAGTTTGGTTCTCTTTCGAGGAGCTTCTCAAGTCCAGGCACAGCCTTTGTGTAAACAGATGTGTTTCACTGTAGGTAGCACTGGGGCTTGTGCCAAGCAGGGATATCCACAACATGAGCACAATGAAGTGTGAGACCTCTCCACCTGCCTATCATCAGCTTCCTTTACACAGTAATTGGGGAGAGACAAAATGACAAACCAGGCCTGAAAGCTTCTTCACCTTGAACAACAGACGCTACAGCCCCACCCTCACCCATGCATCAAATGGCAGTGGTCAGGAAAATGTGGGCAGTGAATTAATCAGCATCCCCATGTTAACTAAAATCAATATAGTTTTATCAGAAAAACTACGTCTTTGCAAATGTAGTATCCCTGTCAATGGAAAATGTGCTGTCTGTAAATGACAGCGAGCTACCACACAATGCTTTAGTTACATTAAAAAGAAATCGCATGCCCCATGTCCAATACAGGTAGGTGGGTCGTGAACGTTTGCCATGCTAAAAAGTGGGTTGTGGTTCATAGGAAAGAACTTCTCTAAGACATATGCACGTTAATCTCTAATATTTTGTTTCTCCAAATTACCCACACCTCAATTCAGAGATGGCAGCACCTTATTTTGAAAGTCATACCCCTGCAACCTAACAATACCTAATCTCCTTTAGCTCATCCATTGATCCCATCAATCATCTGAATGAATTCACATACCCCAACTAATGATCACATCTAACTCCTAATAACTGAATCCATCACAAAGAAACTGGGGAAAATAGCACGGCATAGCCTTCCTTCAGAGCACACAACTAATTCAAATAATCAACAGTAATCAATAACTATTGGATTAACCACTAATTTTGGATTATGGAGCAGTGTGTTGCGCAGCGTAAAGTGTTGCAACAGTTCATCAGGGGTAGTAAGCACTATATAAATGTAATTACAGTACACTACTGATAGCCCAGCTTCAAGTTTTCAGGATGCCTGGTAACATTCACTGTAGGTTACTAGGCATGTGCAGAAATTCTAGTTTGCACGAGTAACATTAATGTGTATAACTGCTTTAATACCTAGTCAGGGTTAGCAAGAGCTAAAAATACAATTACACTACTTTTACAGGCTATGTTCTCAAAACACCCCCTGCAAACATCACCCAGCTATTGTACTTTATACCCTCACTGCCTCTCTGGTGGCTTGCCTCTACCCCAGCCAGCAGTTATAGACTCTGAATTCACACAGCCTCCAACATCAACTCATTACTTAAATAAAGGAGGGAAATTATCATCAGAGCTCAGATTAACAGCTTCTGGGTTCTGTGACGGCAGATACTGTTCAAGGGCCTTTAAGGAGCATCCGTGCCTAATTTGAGCTAGGAGCTGCCAGTGAGGCCCACTAGCATTCATTCTTGGGGACCAGCACTTATTTTTCATTATCAGACATTGACAGACAGCAAGAGAGGTAACAACAAGCACAGTGAAAAGACGTAGGAAGAGAAAAATTGAACAAAACCTCACAAAGGGAGAAATCAGAAACCTCTTCTCACTTAACAAAGATGTGTGGTTATCCTTGTATGTGGATGCTCACATGTTTGTGCTGGGCACTGTGCTGTCTGCTGTGCACGTGAGGAGTATTTACTGATTGTCACAGTTGCACATGTAATGTTATTGGTGTGGCCAGCATCGCTATGTTAATGTGCTTGTGGCTATTCTCCATCTGAAATACTTGTATGACATTTACTCAAGAAGATATTGTGGTGTGAACCTTCATTACCTTAGCACACAGCTACGTACATTATTTACTTGGTGAACTAAAAAAAAAAAAAAACACACACCTGAAAAGGTTTGGCTGCAAAACAGTAACATGGGCCACTGATTATTATTTCACAATGGAGACATCATGTTACTGAAGATACCTATAGTTTTCTCACTATATTATTACTATCTGGGAACTTAAAATTTCAATCAAACCAATGAACAAAATATAAAGTAATCATAAGAGATCAAATGCAGTGCAGTGCATATGGTCAATACTGCATTATGCACAGAAGCAACTGCCCACTGTGTTCACTAACAGAGCAGGAATACACATTTGAAACAAGCATTGACAATCCCAATAGAAAGCATACTTGTGTATGCTTGTGTTTGCATATATTATCACTTTAAAATCAGACCTTTTGGCATTGCCAATGCTTCATAAACAAACTAGTTACTTATCTTTGGTAATGCTCTTTCTGGTAGAGATTCTAACTGCAGATTCCTCACCTTTTGATTATTCACCAGGCATAAGACTGGATTTGGAAACTTTTCAGCTGTACCTCTGCGTGCCGGTAGGTGGCGCAGTGCGGCTGCGCATTGACACTGTTCCACTACAGAAATAAAGTGCAGGGCCAATATAGGCACCACTCCTATGCACTGACATCAGTTGCTTTTGAGGCTGTCCTTGACCATAGACGGAGAGCCCAAACAGTAAATTGCTTTTATCAGTGGGCAGATTTTTAGACCTGGGATCTTATTAAAATGGAAGAGTCCAATTCACAAAATTGGGAGGTTCGACAATAAATCTGCGGTTAGATAGAATGAATCTCTACCAAAAAGACCGATACCGAAGGTAAGTTACTTGTACTTCTGATAGATAATTCGAACCTCAGATTCCTCACCATTTGAATGGATACTAAAGCAGTACCTATTTGGAGGTGGGTGGGTGTGTGAATTGACTCAAACCAAAAAGCCCTGTAGCACAGAGGGATGGAAATGCCCCTCTCAGCAAACAATGGCTGTTTGTATGAAGTGTGTAGTAACGCCCATATAACTGCCTGGGAGATGTCCAGGACAGAAACTCTACATGCCAACACAGTGGTAGCTGCTTTTGCCCTAGTGGAATAAGCTATCAGTCCTTCATGAGGCTGTTTTTTGGCCAATGCGTAGCAGATCTTAATGTAGAGCACGATCCAGCAGGAGATGGTCCTTTTCTGCACAGCCTTGTCTTTTTTTCACTCTAGTGAACTCCACCAAGTGTTCTCTGGTACGATCGAAGTAAAAGCTCTGTGCTCTTTTGGGGTCCAAGCAACGGAGTCTCATCTCCTCCTTAGGGAGGTGAGGCGGGACAAAGAATGCTAGTAAGGTGATATTTTGACAGAAGTGGACAGGCATCACAACTTTTGCTAAGAAGGACGCTTGTGTTTGCAGAACCAGTTTGTTTGGGAAGAAGGTGGTGAACAGCAGATTGACAGAGATCTTGAAGCGCACTCACCCGCCATGCTGAATTTATAGCGATGAGGAACACGGTCTTGAGAATGAGAAGTCGCAAAGACCAGCTGTGAAGCAGCTCAAAAGGACTGCACATCAAAAATGTTAGGGCCAAATTAAAGTCCCACTGTGGCACAGAAAAGGCAGAGGGAGGAAACCAATGCCATAGCCCTTTCAAAAAAAGAATTACTTTAGGTGATTCAAATAATGAGGGTTGGCCCTGCAACCATAAAAAGGCCAAAAGAGCCGAAAGGTACCCTTCACCTGTACCCAGAGCAAATCTTTGCCGGCGAGGGACAAAATGGACAAGCAGTTCTTGATACCATACTCTATGTCCAATCCAGGGCCACTAGGACAAATTGGGCTTGGTCGGTCCTGATCTTCCTTAAAATTTGGGGCAGACGCGGTATCTGTGGGAAGGCATGCAGGAGTCCTGAGTTCCATCCCAGACGGAAAGTTTCTCCTAGTGCGAGATGCCTTTGAAACTCCAACACACAGAACTGCTGATATGCACAAAAGAGACAGTGCACCACCTCCGGGTGCAACTACCACTCGTGATCCCCTAGATGTCGATGGCTGAGCTCGTCCATCCCAGATTTTAAAGATCCTGCCAGGTGGTTCACCACCAGGAGAATTCCTTGTTGGTCCAGCCGTTTCCAGAGACGTAGTCCCTCCATGCAAAGGGTCCACGACCCCACCTCACCCTGTTTGTTGCAATTCCACATGGCACCGGTGTTGTCCGTAAACACCTATATCTGCCTTCCCTTGCTGGATGAATGGAAGGTTTTAATGGCAAGTAGATGGCCCTCAGCTCCCTGAAGTTGATATGGAGCCAGGACTCCACTGGAGATCAGAGGCCTCTGACCTCCACCTCTCCAGGTAGCTGCCTCAACCCAGAAGTGGCGCATCAGTCACCACTGTCTGCTCTGGGGGAGGATCTGCTGCTGGCTCAACCGCGGTCCAGTAACCACCACTGCAGATTTTTTGCAGTCTTCTCCGAAATCTGGACGTGGTTGGCCATCTCCTTGATGTTGGGCCCACTGAGACTTCAGATCCCTCTGTAGACACTGCATATCCCACCTGGCATGCTTGACTAGCAGGATGTAGAAGGCTAACAGCCCCAGAAGCCTAAGAGTAGACCTCACTGAAATCCAGGACCGAGGCTGTAAGATCAGAATCATGGTCTGAATGTCCTGAACTCTCCTTCCCAGGGGAAAGGCACAAAACCAAACCGTGTCCACAAACGCTTCAATGAAGGGGGGCGCCTGAGAAGGCGTCGGGTGTAACTTGGGCACATTGATAGTGAACCCCAAAGATGACAGGAGGCTCGCAGTCGTCTGGAGGTGGTTGACGATAGCCTGGGCAAGCCTGCTTTCTAAAGCTAGCCTTCGAGGTAAGGGAAGACTGGGACTCCTGGCCGCCAAAGGTGTGCTGCAACTACTGCCATCACTTTCGTGAACACTGGAGGTACACTGCTCAGATCAAAGGGGAGGCACAGTAAACAGAAAATGTTCCCGTCCCACCATGAACCACAAGTAGTCACTGGGCGCTGAGGGGGCAAAGGTCTAAAATAGGATTAAGGCCTCAATCCTCCTTGGGCACCAGAAAGTAGTAGTATTAACAGCCAATACCCACTTCAGGCGCAGGCACCCCTTCAATAGCCCTTTTGGCCAAAAGGGCTTGTACTTCCTGCCTTAAGACGGACAGGTGCTTCTCTGTCAGTCTTTTGAGGATGATGGAGGGTGCAGCATACAGACCATGAAAGGTTGTGCGTACCCCTCCTCACCCTTGGGTAATTTGCAGGACCCACCTGTCCGATGATATGGCCTGTCAGCCCAGTAGAAATCGTTGAATTCTGCCACCAACCGGGTGGCTATTCTCCACTAAGGGCATGCTAAAGAAGTTTGGCAGGTGGGGGTCGCACGGGGGGCAGTGGGCTGACTGGCTCATTGTCCCTGACTGCAGGGCCAGTGGGTGGCAAAGCCTCACCCACGAAAAGGGCTGGGTACCTCAATGAGGCTGAAGTGGCTGTTTGTAAGGAGTACCTCTGCCAAAGCCGCAAAA
The DNA here is from genome assembly GCA_963921515.1 of Calotriton arnoldi. Lineage (NCBI taxonomy): Eukaryota > Metazoa > Chordata > Amphibia > Caudata > Salamandridae > Calotriton > Calotriton arnoldi. The sequence continues at coordinate 1,238,625 of CAWUFW010002736.1, read as the reverse complement.
GGAATGAAAGGACTGATGAGGCTGGCATGGCGAAGCTGACAAGTCTAAGGAGCGCGCTGTGGCTCTGCTTTCTGTGAAGCACTCAAGAGTAGAATCCACTTTGCCCCCAAAGTTTTGTGTCCCATCAAAGGGCATGTCCATAAGGGAAGTTTGTACATCGCTGGAAAACCCTTTCAACAGTAACCAGGCATTGCAACTAATAGAGACACTAGAGCCAAGCCATTTGCTCGCCCGATGGAAACTGTGGCACGTAAACCACAGCGGACTGTAAACTTGGCAGCATCACGGCCATCTTGTATAGCCTGGGTCAGTACGAGGCAAAGGTCTTCCAGTACACGTGGGAGAATTTGAGCAACCAAATGCCAAAGAGTGGGAATAGAGGCCCAGCAGGCAACTGGCATTAACCAACAGGAGGGCCAAACTAGTTAAAGAAAACACCCTCTTCCCGAAAGTCTTTATTCTCTCGGACTCCTATCCGGGGGAGTAGTTGGGCAAGTGTTAGGATTTGTCTCACTGGTGGAAGGCTGCACTAGCAAGTTCTCAGAGAGGGGTGCAGAGACAAAAGTTAGGGTCGCCTGGGCATGTCAGTGGTGCATCACAATTTGCCAATGGGGGGCCGCAGGGCCTCTGTATTGGTTTGCACCGGCTAGAGGACTTCTGTCAGGACATTAGTTTTGACCTCTAAGGTGGAGAAGTTGGAGGTTGAGAACTTCGGTCACCCTCTGCATGGCTATCACAAAGGAGGCACTTTCCTCAGTGGCAGGACCTGGGGGGGAGATGAAGCCGGAATCAGGAGAATTGTCAAGACTATTGGCATCCTGGAGGCGATCATAACAGTTTTCTGCGCGGTAGAGTTGGCCAATTTTATCACATGCATCATAATCACTATCAGAGTCTGTCCCAAACAAGGAATGAGACCTGTCTTGCAGAGGTGAGACGCAAAGATGGCCAGATAGGGAAGATTGCAGTTCAACATAAACTGAACAAAGCCTTAATCGAGGTCAGAGTGGTGCCCACTCCGACAGCACAATGGGCATGTCATCATCCGGCGTAGGAGTCGGCATTGGTGGTCATGTTCCGAGAACTGGCATGGGTCATTGAAGCAGAGTCAGTATGGGTTCCGGAAGAGGCCCAGTGAAGAGTTCAAAATATCCAACTGGTGCCGAGGCTGAACTCGCTGGCAGTAACCCTGCTGAAGTACCTCTCAGGTCCATTGGGCCCACAGACACGTCAGAGGAAGTCGGAAGGGATGCAGAGAGTTAGAGGATGGCCTCGCAGAACTCTTGGATCTACCTCAATGTTGCAGACGGCCCCAGAAATTCAGGTTGTGTCGAAACAAGATGCGGTATGGGCTCCATTGTCAACTGAGCAAGATTGTAAGGCATGGAGATGCCCTCATGCCTTCTCAGGTGTACAAGAGTGGTGGGAAGGGGCAGAGCCCCCAGTGAATAGTTTTTCTTTAACTTACCAGAGGATTTGGAGCGTGAGGACAATCCACTTTGTGTTCGACTCTGGCGACTTCGAGACCGGGAATGGGACCGAGACCGACCCTTGAAACTGTCTCGAAATGGAATCTTCTGATGCTTGGTGACCTACAGTTTCACCTTGTGATCTTGTATGCCCTTCTGGTTCATCGATGCGCAGGCACTGAAGGCCTTTGAGCTGTGACTCTACCTCACGCACGCAGGCAAACCTGACGTGGATCTGTCACAGCAGTGGCGTAGCTAGGCACTCTGCCGCCCGTGGCGGTCCCTGCCTTTTGCCGCCGCCGAGCGCCTAAGAGCGGGGGGGGGTGCTGGCGATAAATTTACCTGCCGCCCCCAAATCTCGTGCCGCCCCCTCCGCCCCCCCCTTGCTACGCCAGTGTGTCACAGACATTTGTTTGTGACAGTCTTTACAAGGTTTGTATCCTGTCATCTTGTGAGGTGACCGGTCCCCTGCACACTGTGAAATTTGGAGCAAATGGGTCTCAAAAGAGACGGGATATTGCTCTGGATCCATGTCTGTTGGTACAGACAGAAAGGAGCTGACATCAGTGCGTGGGAGTGGCGCCAATATTGGCCCTTCACGTTATTACCAGAATGGAATACCTAAAGTGCTGAGTGCCACCTACTGGCGCGCAGAGGTACTACTCAAAAGTTTACGGATCTAGTCTGATACCTAGGTAATATTCAAAACGTGAGGAATCCAGTTAGAAGTTTCTGTCAGAAATGTGTAAACTATCAGTAATACATTTAACTGTGTTCTAATTAAAAATATTGGGACAAAAGAAAACACGAGAAAAATTAAACATTTAAGAGGGATACGGAAAAAGACATCTAAAAAGAAACTGAATGAGAAAGCGTGCCCCAAGGCTTGGCGTTTTTATGGCCTGTGGTGTGATTTAGCACCTGTGTCTTGAAGACGATAACAACGGATTGAAGAGTCGTATTACGTCCGAATAAGAGTGTTTATAATTGGTCTCGGATACAATGAGGTGCAAATCTACCGAAAATTCAATGCTCAATATCATCCACAAAAAGTCTAGAATTATACGTGATGCATTTTCCGATACATAATTACAGCAGACTGCTTTGGTTTTATAGGCTGTGACTTCTCAATGTAAGAGGCACATTTATTTATTTATGCGTTTTTATATAGCGCGGACTTTACCCGAAGGTGTCAGAGCGCTTCACAATAGGAACAGTAACATTGCATGAGGAGAAGGTTACAAGTGAGCATAATACAAAAGCAAGCGTTACATTACATGAGGAAAAAGTGACAATTGTGCAAATAACAAAAACAAACAAGATACAAAAAGAGGTATACGTTGCAAGAGGAAAAAGTGACAGGTGTGCATGATACATAAGATACAAAATACAAATAGAGGTATAATACTGCAATAAGTGACAGTCACTCAGAACACACTGGGAAGGCACTTCTATAGGCATGGAGTACAGAATTTCCTATAGTGGAAGAACTTCCTTGAGGGAGTAGAGAGGGCGTGAATTAAACAGGAGACTTAAAATGAAGGGTACACAAACATAAAATCCAACACAGCACGCAAGGGTGAGGAATGTACAGGAAAAAGTACAAATTTACAATGAAGAGCGAACTTCCTAGAGGGGCCTGAGAATGAAAGTATTAGTTCTGAAAGTGTCTTTGGAAGAGAAGTGATTTGAGGTCAGCTTTGAAGATCCGGGTAGAGGAGGTGGCACGGAGCAATGGGGGAAGCGAGTTCCAGATTCTCACTGCATTGCCTGAGAAGGATTGCGCCATCAATCTTTCCCTTTTGAAGACGGGGGGCTCAAGCAGAAGCTTTTCCGCATTGCGAGAAGGGCGAGAGCCACCGGACAATTTCAATTTATTCGCCAGGTAACGAGGGAGGACGTGTGTAAGGCTTTGTGTGTGATGCAGGCAGTTTTGTAAATAGATCTTGCCTCGATCGGAAGCCATCAAAGAGAGGACAGGATAGGAGTGATGTGGTCGCTTCGTTTAGACCCTGAAATGAAGCGAGCTGCTGAATGGAGGATGGATTTGAGAGGGGAGAGGTGGGATTTGGGTAGGCCCGTCAGAAGAGAATTGCAATAATCCAGTCTTGAGAGAACCAGAGATTGTACCAAGGTTTTTAAGTCTTTCTCCATCTCAGGAGGCTTGTCTAAAATGGGCTGTTGTCATCACTTTTGTCAAAACTATCAACCCTAACGAAAATTACAGCAATACATTGTTATTCACTGTTGCCCATCTGCCCGGAGAGGCACAGTAATCGCCACCCTCTGTGGTGCTAAACAGACCTCGCGCTCTCCCTCACCAGAGGAGCGATACATTATCACCAAGGCATGCAGAAAGTCGTAAGAGGGACGACTGTCAACCTTTGAGACGGTGTACAACACGTTTTGTGACCAAGCCTAGTTCTAGTCCAAACAATATACATACCAATGCCAACAATTTTTTTTCCAGTTTGAAGGCGAGATCCGTGCAAACTTTTCCACCCATAATGCTGGTTATGTCATGAAGAATGTAGGTTGCAGGATACCTCTTCACAAGTTCTAGAGATGCTTTTATCAACTCCTACAAAGAGAAAAAGACATTTAATGTTAGAAAATGAATTCTTTGTAACAATTATCTTCCTTGAGGAGGCCACTGCACACTCACAAACATACAAAACAACTAAGATTTTTTAATTAAACCAGGAATGCATAATTACATTTCTCAGTAAAAATAAACCAATACATACGATTAGGTCATTGGGTCATTTTCCATAACAAATCAAAAACATACGATCTAATATGTACCAGATCTCAAGCTGGTAACTGTAATAATACTAAATACTGAAAAGCTGTTTCTATTACAAAACTCTGATGGAAGAAAGACTAAATCATCCCATCTTTTAACCCGTGTCTGGGAGCTTGTATGCACATCTCTGCAGCAGGTTCATTAACATATGGAGCTGTCTGCTTCAGTCATTATATTTCTATCACCCTAAATCTAAAAATCTAAATTCCATATTTGTAAAGTGCGACTTATCACCCCTAAAGGTACCCAGGCGCTGTGGCCGTTGGGGAGATTAAGTGAGCTACTGCCCAGAGTCACATGATGCTGAGCTAAGCTGCCGCCGGGGATCGAACCGCGAGCCCCGTGCTCCAGTGTCAACCGCTCTGGCCGCTGCGCCACACCTCTTCTTGATCCTGGTCCCAAAAAAGTAGCACTGCACTGAAAAAAGCACACCCAACTACTAGTATTGCACAAGATTTCTCAGAAATTGACAACAAATTAGAGCAAGAGAGGCAAAATATTCATGCACATTTCTTCATCATAGGCATCTCTGTTCCAGCTGTTTTTAGGTCTCGCCTACGCAGCGCGCATGCGCTGCATAGGAGGGGACCTCTTGGAATCGATTCGCTTTTTTTGCCCAAAAACGTGCATGCTTTGCATTGCTTTCAATTGCAACGCGTGCACGTTTGGCGTTTCACTTGCGGGAGCGAGCTTTGGCGACATCAGTTTGTAATTATCTTGCAAACAGATGGTGCCCCTGCTCGCTCCCGCCAGGGAAACGCTGTGTGTGTCTGGCAGGCTGTGTCACGCTCCCTGGAAGCAGTAATTTTTTATTTTTTTTTCTCAGTAAGAATTCATTGTCTTTTTTAACGTTCCGTACTGGCTAGGTTAACTTTGTAAAACAATGTGCAACAGACAGCTTTTGAACTCGAGGTCATACTGCACGGCGCACCTTTGCCCCATTCTGCCCTTTTGCTCAAACTGCGTAACCATTCCACTTTAATGTTTGTCTAACCTGCCGATATTTTAGCAAAAGGGCGTCCTAGAGAAATAACATTTGTTTACGTTATTTACAAGATGTGGTCCTTTCACTAGTAGCTCCAGCAGCTCAGTCACAGTACAAAGTTTGTTTTTTGTCTCTCTCCCTCTTTCGTTTGTTTTCTTTTCTCACTCCTATCTGTTGTTTCTCATCAAATTCATAGCCTGCTAATCACTTAACAATGTCGGCACCGCGCATTTAACTCGCCGAGTTAAAAAAGCATGGTATGTTCAATTGTCCCTGTAAAAATTTTACAAAATTCAGCTAAAAGATTTTCCTTCCAAATGCTTCCGCCATTGTATGTTTGCGTATTTTTAAAAAGAAAAAAAAATATCTACCTATTAAGGCAAACACAAATCCACAGCAGTCCTGGCAGCACCCACATAGCCATACAGGGGCTTAATTTTAACAGGTGTGTACCAGAACGCTTATTTGCAAAAAGTATTTAAACATGCTAAATTGATGCCTTGCACAGACCATGTATATTTTCAAACGTCACCCTTCATGTTTGTTTAAACTGCCGACATTTAAGCCAAGGGCAGTCCCGGAAAAGAAACATTTGTTTCACTCATTTGCGAGCTGGGGTCCTTTCACGGGACGCTCTGTCACCTTAGTCACAGCACAAACATAGTTAGTTTTAATTTTGTATCTCTCTCTTCACTGCTTTCCTCTCTGACTTCCTACATCCATGCCATTCAATCTGTTTCTGTAACACCCTTCTGTTGTCCCTCCGCCAATTTGTAACCTGCTGATCACTTCAAATGTCAACAGCGCACAATTAACTTGCCAATGTATATAGAATAGCTGCAAACAGTCAGCGCTTTGTTTCTGTAAAGCTCGGTTGCATGGGTAATGGCAACACTGAACAAACAGGATGGTTATTACCATGCGCAGTTAGTTTGCTTGATAAATTAGTAACATTGTGTAAACTGCATTTGATTTTAAATATTCCCTCATAAATGTTAAAAAATCCGCTAAAACATTTTCCTTTTAAAGCACTGCTTCTATTGCAGGTTTGCTTTTTTTATTTATTATAAAAAAAAATATCCATTTTACGAAAGTAAAAAACAAAAAACCCCAGCACTCGTGACAGCACCCATAAAGCCATTCAGGGGCTTAATTTAAACTGGAACGCTTGTATGCAAAAGGCATTTAAATATGCATATTTACCGGTAAAATATCTACCATAAGATAGGGCTGTTCATACATAGGGTTTGGAAGTTGTAGCTTTTGATCTATTTTCTGTTAGCAGTGTGTATTAATGCTTTCTCGCAAAAACACTGTATTTTTTCAAACACCAGCCTTTATGCTTATCTAAGCTGCCAACATTTCAGCAGAAGGGAGTCCCTTAAAAGAAAGATTTGTTTACCCTATTTACAAGAAGTGGTCCTTTCACGGGTCGCTCGGGAAGCTGTTTTAATTCTCTTTCTCTTGTGTTTTCCATCTCGCACTTCCTCTATCCATTCCACTCCATCTGTTTCTAAAACCCCCTTCTGTTGTCCGTCCTCCAGTTAGAGATATCGCGAAATGGCGGCGGTTACCCTCTCCTCCTCTAATAGCTCAATGGAAGCAGTAATACGATACAAAATCCAAAGCATTATATTTTATAGTGCACGGACACGCTTGACTAGGACGAATGAGTATATGGACTTGCAAACAGAAATTAATTTAGTATTTGAAGGGCTGATTAAGTTTTGTTTTTAGTATTTGAAGGTCCGATTAAGTTTTGTTTTTAGCAATAATTAAATGCGTTTAGAAACCAATACTATGAATAGATATGTTAGAACTGAGAACCCGGATTTGTACTAATGATGGGAATAGCCTAAACATTTTGTGATAAAAGAATTGCCTTTACAAAAGCTGCTGCCTTTGCTTAAACTGGTATCCTCTTCCTAAGAAATTTACAGCTTCCGGTGCTTATTTACTGCTGTCCTCCCGTAGGATGTTTTTACGACCACCTTTTAACTTGTGGACACATGTCCCTAGTCTGCAGACTTGTTAGAACAACAGATAAGGCCGTGGGATGGCTCCAGGGCAGTCTCTGCTTAGTTTCACTACAAACCCCCCACCTCCCCACCCACCTCGCCTTAGGCTGTTTCTAGGCAGTCAGACGAGGTGTTTGTAAATAAGGCCGCTTCTCCTCCACCTTACTAAAGCAAAACAAAAACCCCAGCACTTATGGCAGCGCCACAATAGCTATACAGGGCATAATTTAAACTGGTGTTTGACGGACTGCTTTTTACATGCGCTTTCTGTCTTTAGCTGAAACAACCTTACAAAACTTTATTACAGCCTTATTTTTATCGTAGCATTTGAACCTCCAAACTATAACACAAATCCTTACATTGTGCATTACTGTTACTGCTACCACATCCCCCTCAAACAGCATACCTTATTTAAGCAACAGGTCGCCGTATCCTGCAGAGCGATTCCTTCAATAAAAACAAGCACTTTAAATGTAAACTGCGCGCATATAACTTGCAGATATTTATTTAATATACAGCAGCTTAATTTGAGCATGTGTTTGGCGCAAAATGTATTTACACACAAATTTAAGGGTAGAACATATACTATACAACAGGTAGCATTATAAGGAGGTTTTGGAACTGGAAGCTTTTTTATGTATTTGCAGTTTAGAGTGAGTATTAATGTTGTCTCGCACAGACCCCGTATATTTCCAAACACCAACTTTAATGTTTGTCTAACCTGCTGATATTTTAGCAAAAGGGCGTCCTAGAGAAATAACATTTGTCAGTTGTCAGTTATTACTATACAAAACATTATTAAAATCTATAAAAAAAAACAGTTAGAAGGGGCTAATAAACTAAAACTCTCTCTCTCATTAGCTCTATCTCAAAAAATAAATCTCTAACTCTCTCAATAAATAACTATCTCACTAGCTAACTCTCGCTCTCAAAAAATAACTCCCTCTCTCACTAACTCACTTTAACTCACACACTTAGTGACTAACTCACTCTCACTAGCTCGCTCACACTAACTCACTATATATCTCAATAACTCACTCTATCACTAACTCGCTCACTAACAAAATAACTATATCACTCCCTTACTATAACTCTCAATAACCAACTCTTTCAACACTAAATATAAATTAATATCTCTCACACACTATCTCTCACAAAACAAAATCTCAAAAATTCTCTCTTGCATTAACTCTCTGCCTCAATAACTAACTCTATAACACTCTCTCTCGCTAAATAGCTCAATCTATCTAAAAAAATAAATCTCTCAATAACTAACACGCTCTCTCACTCACTAACTCACTCTAAACCTATCACTTACTAATTCCATTTCTCAAGCTACCCCTCACTAAATCACTAACTCTCTATCTCACTAACTCACTCTCTCATAAACTAACTAACTCAGTGAATTGCTAAATAACTATATTGTTCTACGGCAAATATCCTTATTTCCTAATTACACTGTACTAAATGCAACATACACTCCACATAATACCACTCAGTGCCACATAATTACATGCCACATAATTACACTCTACTCAATGCAACATAAATACACTTCACATAATACCATTCAATACCACATAATTACATACCACATAATTACACTCTACTCATAACAATATAAATACACTCCACATAACACCACTCAAAACCACATAATTACATCACATAATTACACTTTGCTATATGCAACGTACACTCCACATAATACCACTCACTGCCACATAATTACATATCACATAATTACACTCTACTCAATACAGCATCAATACACTCCACATAATATCACTCAGTGCCACGTATTAACAGGCCACATAATTACACTCTACTCAATACAATATAAATACACTCCACACAACAACACTCAAAACCACATAATTACACCACATAATTACACTCTACTAAATGCAACATACACCCCACAAAATACCACTCAATACCACATAATTACATGCCACATAATTAACTCTACTCAATACAACATAAATACAAACCACATAATATCACTCAGTGTCACATAATAACACGCCACCTAATTACACTTTACTCAATACAATATAAATACACTCCACATTACAACACTCAAAACCACATAACTACACCACATAATTACACTCTACTAAATGCAACATACACTCCACATAATACCACTTACTAACACATAATTACATGCAACATAATTACACTCTACTCAAAGCAACATAAATACACTACACATAAAACAAATCAGTGCCACATAATTACACTCCACATAATTACACTCTCCTCAATACAACACAAAAACACTGCACATAATACAACTCAGTGCCACATAATTATATGCTACATAATTATACTGCACTCAATGCAAAATACACTCCAAATACCACTCACTGCCACATAATTACATACCACATAATTACATTCTACTAAATGCAACATACACCCCACATAATACCACTCAATGACATATAATTACATGCCACATAATTACACTCAACTCAATACAAAAAAAATACAATCCACATAATATCACTCAGTACCACGTAATAACACACCACAGATTTATAACTACACTCAATGCAATATAAATACACTACACATAACAACACTCAGTACCACATAATTACACACCATATAATTACACTATACTCAATGCAACATCAATACACTCCACATAATACCACTAAGTACCACATATAACACTTTTAATTATAACTTTTCAACATAAAACACATCAGCCACAATACTCTACAACATAGCCAAAACTTCAAAATAAACACTTATGGTCCCAAAAGCTAGACCTATTGGCTATGCCAATGCTTGTTCTCCACTGTAATGTCCTTGCAGGTGGGCATAAAAGCAAGCATTTCCAATGCAATAGGTCTTGCATTACTGAATGTTCGAGCTAATGGCGTTGCATTATTATTTGCAACGCCAATAGCTCAAACTTTCAGTAATGCGAGACATACTGCATTGCAAATTCTTCTTTTTTTATACTTTTGTAGCAATGGCGGCATGTCATGCTTTAGCTTGAAATGTTTAAAGGTAAAGCGTGGCGTGCCGCCATTGCTACAAAAGTAAATAAATGGAAAACAAATGGTGGCAGCCCGCCATGTTTTCTATTTATTTTACTTTTGAAGCAATTGCGCTTAAGATGTTTAAAGCTAAAGCGCTTCGGGGCTTCAAACAGTAAGAAAGTGCTATAATTGAAATGCTTCAATTCACTGCGACGGCGAGGCACTGGCGTATATTTTTCCCCAATAGCGACTTCTGCTCTGTATACCATACTCTGCGCGTTTTCTTTCTGAAACAATGTAGTGCAAACTGTGGAGCTGCCTCGGTTACACCCGTCACCCAAGTGGTGTTGAGGACGACGCAACTTCTCAGCTGTCACAGGCAAAAAATGCATCTTCTTTTCTGCATTACTCATGTTTTTAAGACAAAAGTAATTACATCAGCAAATTCAAAGCCACCCATTGCAGGATCCTCTCTGTTGTTGTATGTAGGAGTTAACAAAACAGAAGGATGATATCCGCATGCCCGTTTGAGAAGATGAGTTACTGCTCGGCTCTCTGCGGGGGGCTGAGACAAGCCAATTGGATGCACGTTTGTTGCTAATGGGAGAAGGAAGAGGAGGGGAGAGAGGAAGGCCCCACCAGCTGAACAGAGCATCTGTGATGGGGGAGGGAGGGCCCATCATGAAAAGCATGCTGCTAAATGCTAGAGGCGCAGGAGGGTGATAGGGCATGCAGTGCGCATCAGTGAGCAATCAAATAACATTGAATTGGTTAAAGTACTTCTGCATGAATAAAGCAGGCATGGTAGAAAGGAAGCGATATTGCAAAGATAATACCCGTACTAGACTAATTAATTGATCTGGTTTCTTTCCAGGGGCAGGTTCATTCATCAATGTGTATGAATGAATGTTATGGTTTATAAATCTACAAGCTGTTTATATAGAGAGCATGGTGTCCAAAAATGCCTAAAAGCTGAATGTCGCCTAAAATTATTTCAGTCTTCCAACCAAACACACCCTTGCTCTCTAGCACAGTCCCCGTCTGATAATGAGCTTCGCTGCTTGGAAATAGAGATTTAAGCGCTATTCACACGCACATGTAATTTTCAATTTGCGGTCACGCTGTTTGGTGCCTTGGTTTCCACACGAATCATTCCACCACAAAATAACACAACTGTTATAACTCCCACATTTACCATCATTGATAAAATACTCCCAGCACTCTTTGATAAACTCATTTAGCTTTTCTTGACGTTCCTGCAAGGTAGAACAGGGCATATGCTGCTGCTGCTGTGCTTCCTCCCTTCTGCTCCCAGGAAATTCCTGCAGCGTTTCTGAGGAGAATGTGCAAAAAAACAAAAGCTTTGGGGACGTGTAATGCACGTACGTCTGCAGAGTGCTGCGCTGCCCTGGAAACTTCTGCCAAAAATAGACCCGTCAACCTGCCTTACAACAAGCACTGCCGCGGTGTCATTTTATGTCACACCACGCCATGTTTTGCTCTTGCAGCAAGCATTTGCGCAGTGTCTTTAGAAATCATTGTTAGGGACAGGTGAGGGAGGTGTTAGGTTGAGAAGGAACAAGCCCAAGAACCACCTCCCCAAGAGACAATAGCTGCCCTGCAACGACGAAAAATTAGTAGTGTAGTGAGGGTGCAGTACCATAGGCAGTCACTAGGTGTCCCTTGGGACCTCTTTTGGCCACATATGGTATGCCACCCGGCAACATGCCTAGGGAAAGGATATGGCTCAGTGGTGAGAGCTGCCAACTGGGCAGCTGGGGATCCATGTTCGAGTCTGGTGTCGGCTCAAGCACATGGATAGGTGCGCTACATAAATAAAAGCGACTAATTTAAAATAACCGTAAGAATTCAAAGCAGCGATCTCATGGCCAGGCAAGCTGTTTTGCAAGGGGGTGGGGTTGGACTGCATAACTTAACCAAATGAGCAAAATAGCAGTGGCCTCAGAGGGGTGGTGGGGGCCTGCAAGCAGTGTCATGGGAGGGGTGTAGGGGAGGCACAGGAGATAAAGAGACCGAAGCAGTGTTGTGGGAGGGGGAGGCACAGGGTAAGCAAATGAAATGAGGGAAGTTTCATTGCAGAAGTAAACAGAACAGTTAACGAGCAAAGAGGCAGGCCAACTAAAAAAAAACAGATATGCTAGCGCGGGTGAGGTTTGCAGAAGGTTCTGTGGCGCTCTACAGAAGTACATTTGAAAGTTGTGGTGAACTTATTTATGTGCGGTGCTTTGAGGTGGAGAGATCACCCACTCCCCAGTTGGACGACCAAAATCACACAGTTTGTACAAAAAATTGGTTTCCCCAGCACAAGCTAATGTCAACATGTAATACATACATAACAGATATCAACAATTCTTGTCTTTCTTTGTATTTGTTAGGTTTATTCTCATATGTTCTTGTTTAGTTCTTTTTTTAGCCTCTTTTTAGCCAACCCGTGTTTCGTCGCCCATGTCAAGTGGCCGCGACGTCCGCTGGGACGACGGAAGGCTGCACGAGCAAACACTCGGAAGGCGGTAAATCAGATGACAAATAATAAGGGATAATACTGATATGATTGGGAGAGAAAAACTAACGAGGCAAGGAACTATTTGGGGAAACCGGGACGGAATTACAATCGGTTAAAAGATAACACTAACCATACCGACGAAACAGCCCTGAGGAAGTCGCAGCCACTTGCCATGGGCGACGAAACACATGTTGGCTATAAAGAGGCTAAAAAAAGAACTAAACAAGAACATATGAGAATAAACCTAACAAATACAAAGAAAGACAAGAATTGTTGATATCTGTTATTTATGTAATACATGTTGACATTAGCGTGTGCTGGGGAAACCAATTTTTTGTACAACTAAAAAAACAGTTCTCACTACGTATAAATAATCTGAACAGTAAGAACACATGGAAGAGGGCCAGTCCTCATGGGAGGATACAAAATTGCAAAAGGAGGGACTACTAAGTGTATTCAACAATGAAAAGCCAGCATTTCTAAAGGACAGCAAGAGGAACCAATGAAAAATGGGTGTTTTTTCAAGCCCATATCCTAGATACAGCATGTCTCGAAGAGACAGTGCATGTGCTGCCTAGGCGAGACCTAAAAACATAGACAGACATTCAAGCCGTATGCCGCTCTGGTGACTTCTGTGGCAATTGGGACTTCACAATGACCAATGCAACAATGAGCCACACTTTAACGCTAAATTCAAACATCAACAGTCACTTCATTATTTTTGTGATGATGCCAAGAAAAAATAGGTAGACAAATGAGGTTCAAACAAGAGTAACAGGTGGCCATCTCTCCATTATGGCAGTTCGGGCTGGACTGTTCCAATATATTTTGGTGGTGTTTATAACTCATTATTTTGAACATCTTCTGGAGTACTGACATTGGTCCGAATATTGCTCAGCCAAATCTGCTATTGATCCAAATATCAGCGCATGTTGAATGTGTCTGATGAGTGTGTTGCTAACAGTTGTGCTTCTCCTGTAGTGTGCCTCAAGCCAGAGGATAAGCTGAAGGTCATCTTATGCTTTCAGACACTCTATAGGAGAGGTACAGCTCTCACACCTTTTCACAGCGACCATTCACTGGCTATCCTGTACCATATGATGTTCTCTTACACCTACCCCCGCTCTTATCATTTTTCCACCTCAAAGCCAAGTACAAAGATGTTTTTCAAGTTAGATGAAAGCACATTTTAATTCCCCCCTCTAGCATTGGATCCACATTTGCTGGTGGTAGGGGAAATATGACACCCCATGCTGGTGGCACCTTAGGTATCACCACACTTTGATTTAAGCCCAAACCACGTCTCCTCTATCTCTTACCTCATCTGTCTTGAACCCTTCCCAATCAATCAACTTTTTTTTCTCATACATGCTTCCTTACATTATCGTGCGAACCTCTCACCCTCTCTTTTGCATACCTTTCTCTCCCAATCTCCTATCTCAGACTCTGTTTTCATCACATTTCTCACCTCTCTCCATCATGTGACACCCTGTCCCTCCCCATTTCTGTCACTTTCCTGTAACTCATCTCTTGCATGTAACACCTTACTTTTTTAACAATCGTCTTACCATTCTCTTACATAACTTCCTCAATCTCCTTTCAAACGTCTTTATGTCTCACCTGCGTTTTCCCAATTTCTTGCCTAAGCATTCATACCAATGCTCCTGCATTACCATTTTCACCTAACTCGTTGTTTTATCATGCACTTGCACCCTCCTCTCAATGAAAATCTCCCCTTATAAAATCAGAATTTCTCTTACATCCTCCTTTCCATCAAACCCTCCGAGAATTGCCCGTCCCACACAAAACCCCTTGTGTTTTCCTAACACACCCTAAACACCCTTTCTCCCTACTTCTCTTCACCACACTATCTCACACACACATTTACTCTTACCACACTCACACACAAGCATGTCAGTGACATCGGTGCTTCATAAGCCTTCTATCAATGGTTTAAGTGTTGAACAGGTACTTTTCAAATCTGCACTGTTACAAGGGAGTGGTCCTCAAAGCAGAAGTATTGACTAGGGGTCATGCTAGTGAAATCTGTAGGAAAGTACCTTTTTTGACATGGTCACCCCCGCCCCCCCACACACACTTTTTTCCTTAGTACTAATGCTTTTTGACAAAGTGCAATGGGTCCCTGCTAACCAGGCCCCCAGTGCCAGTGTTCTTTCCCTTAAATCAAGGTAAATGTCAAATTATAACCCAATTGGCAAGGACTTTATCACCCCTGAAAGTCCCTAGTAAATGGTACCCTTGGTACCCAGGGCATGGGTACTAAAGAGGGTCCCTATGGGCTGCAGCATATATTATGTCAACCAAAGTGACCCACCCAAAAACTGCATGTAGACTGCCATTGAAGGATGCGTGAAATGGTGCAAACCATTTTGAAAATACAACAACATGGCACACTCCCTGTGTGCCATGCCAAAGTACACTGCATATACTATAAGTAAGTCACCCCTACAGTAGGCCTTAGAGCACTAAGGCAGGGTGCATTATATTATATGTGAGGGCACATCTGCATGAGCAGAAAAGACCCTGTGATGCCCAGTTTTATTAATAGATATTGCAAGTGATCAGGCAGCCATCTTAAGACATGCACTGGTCATTACGAGTTACCCAGCTACATGTTAGCTGTACTAAAACCAATGGTGTTTGGTATCAAACACCTCGTCTCAATAAATATATGCTGATGGGAAGTACCAGATGATGTATTGTGACATGCACCCAGAGGTCACACCTTAGCGGTGCCCCCTGAAAACCTACTAGTCCTCTAGTGTGCTGGGTGATTGGTATCGTCCAGCCTGCCACCACAGACAAGTTTCTGACCCCCTGTAGGTGACAGCCCATGCTCTCAGAGGTCAGAAACAATGTGTGCTCCGGCGGAAGGTGATCACACCTCCTCCAGCAGGATGGCTAGTGAAATCAGCATATCAAGGACAGAGGCTTCAAAGCCTCTGCCGACTTGCATAACTGACCATGGCTTCCCCCCAGACCTGGGGAATGCCACCCCTGCCCTGAGGCCTATTCGGCACCAGAGCAAGCAGAAAATGAGATAGTCAGACGGCGTCCCACTTTCAGGCTAGGCACACACCTAAGGTGGGCCACCTGAAGTGGACAGTTGAGAAAGAATTTCACCATCTTAGATTTAGTGAAACTAGGAACTTTGGGTCAAGATTATGCCCACTCACCATAGGAAGTGGTCATATAAGGGGTGCAGTCACCCTAGGGGTAAGAAGCCCATTGGCTACTCCCCTCCCCTAAACGCCCCTAAATTCAGTATTTGGGGGTCCCCCTGACACCACGAACTCAGATTCATTCACTGGGAATTGAAGGAAGGACAAAGAAGAGAAGATGTCGTGAGAACAGAGGTCCTGCACCGAAATTGGTGCCAAACCCTGCCTGGTAGCTTGCACCACGACAATCACAAAGACCGACTCGTCCAGAAGCTGAACCGCCTTCTAAAGCCTGGAGGACTGTTCTTACCTTCAACAACCAAGCAGCATCTCCATTGGTGTGGAGGAGTCATTCCCCTGCCTCTGCAGGCACTAACTGCATCGGCCCGGTACTTCATCTTGCTGGCCAGCGGGCCCACCGAGGGAGCAACCGTCAGGAGGTTGCGGTCATGGGTCCTGGAGGTCAGCCCTGTCACTCTCACCAAGTCGCGAGACTCTGACCCCTCCAGGAGCCTCTCAGCACCAAAGCCCTGGGTACCAGATCCCTTGCAACTACAAAGGTTTGTTGCTTGTCCAGTCTGGACACCACCGACACCAACACCGACCTGCTGTCGAGGGACTTCAGGATCCACGAGGTCTTCATCCAGAGTGGCCCTGCTGTCCTGTTTTCTCTTCATCTCCAGGTTGGCAAAGTACAGCGATACTCCAGACTAAACACCTCTGCGACTGAGGTCCCCAGCCCAGGTTCACGTAAACCGACTGTGTCCCTGTGCTCCAGAGAGCCTCAAGAGCTGAACCACCCATTGGGTTTTGCTGGACTTGTCCCAAGTCCCCACTTGCAGCATTTCATTTGCAAGTACCTCTTCCATAGACTACCAACGTGACCAGCACCTCTGCACCCAGACACACCAGGGCAGGTAAAACGAAACTAAGCACCTTTCGTCCTAGAAGGCATCCTCCAAAAACGTTTGCAAGTATATCTGTGCAGTGTATGTTTCTCCCACAGGATAACATTACCACGTTCAAGGCTCATACCTCAAAACCGTTATTCGACTGTATTTTCTATATCTACAAAAAACTATAACTTTGAAAGTACTTACACGATTCTGATGATCTTGGTGTCTAAAATTATATTAAAATCTGTGTTGTTTTTCTATATTGGTCCCGGATTTCCTTCTTGAGTGCGTGTCTCATTTATTGACTCTGTCTTTACAACTAATGCTTAACACTACCATCTGATAAGCCTAACCTGCTCGACCACACTACCACAAATACAGCACTTGGGATTATTAATTTAAGTCCTGTAAACCAATAAGGGTTGTCTGTACTTTTTGCATGGCGTGCCCTTACATTGGCACTGCCACATAAAAAGCCAGCTTACTACAACATCTGTGAAGCAAACCTGTTGATGGAATCTAGACAAATCAATGCACTGATGACATCAAGATGAACTGCAGCCACATTTTAGTTTGAAAGAGAGGCATGATACAATTGCAGTTCTTTAGTTTTCCGTGTATTGAACTGTTTTGCTTCTACAGTTGTAGACTTATTCAGGAATTTTTAGCAGCCAATTCAACACCTAAGTAACCATGGCACTCTACCCTAGCCTCGTGTTACACATGTTCATATTGTTGACAGCTGCCACTGTCCAAGACTTTAGAGAAACATTTCCTCACTCCAGAGTCAAATTTTGGATTTAGGGAGGTGCGTTCAGCCATCTCTGTCTCTAATCTTCCGAAATGCTGTGAGGAGACCTGTAGCAATCACCTGCACCAATTTCTGCCATTCCAGGAATCACAAATTATTTATTTAGGCTCTTGTTAAAACCACAGTCAATAGCCTACAACTCAAAAATCTGTTCCAGAAGTACTACTACATACAGTGCTCAAATCACAGGGTGGGAAAACTCTAAGGATCTGACCCCCGTGGCAGGAACAGCTTGGAAGGCAACCTTAGAATTGCAAGCAAATACATCCATATCAGTAGTCGAATGCAACTAGATTTGGAGCTGGGGCAATAGCTATCCTTCAGGTACTTTCTGACACATGCCAATCACAATCAACCTACAAACTGGACTACATAAACTCTCAGGCAGGGCTTTAAGTGGGATGAAAAATGTGGGGATCTCTAAAAGGAGCATGGCTTTTGCAATTAAGGGCACAGCTTGAACATGCAAACTCAATTTCTGTGATTCCTGTATTGTGCCATCTGACTAGTATTTAGGTGCCTCTGAGCTTTTGGTTATTGCATCCAGATATATAACATCATAACTAACATACACCTAAAACCAACCAGGACTATTGGCTTTGTCAGTGATTGTTAGCTGCTGTGGAGAAAATGAGTAAGAACAATAATTTTGTTGTAAACAATCAATATTGAAAATATTTTGATTCTGAAAGTGCGGAATTGTGGGTTAAACGTTACTGACGCCTGTGGAAGGGTAGTCGTCATCAGAGTGTCTCAATCACTCCCATTATGTTGACTTTATGCAGAGCCGGCCTTTGCCAAGAAAGTGTCCCGGGTGAACCAAATGTGCTGCCCTTCCTCATTCTCTTCCTCTCTGCTCTCATCTAAGCGCTATACATAACAGGAGTTACTTGGGAGGGAGCAACGTCATTTATGCAGCGCATGGAGATAAAGAACAGGCACAGGTGCCTAGAACAAAAATACAATATGAAAAGCAGTTTTGTAGGTAAGCTTAGTACACCCCTCTAAAATTAGGCGCCCTGGGTCTTTGCCTAGCTCGCCCATGCCTAAAACCGAACCTGACTATGTTAGAAATGTACGCACTTTTTCTCTCCATATCTCGCCCATCTACAGATTTTACACCTCAACTCGTTAGAACCCTATTTTCACTTTCTCCTGATTGTATGTCCTCGAATGTCCTTACTTCACCATCCTCAAACACACCACGCACCTTTAATCACTACATTTTCTTTTACTTTCGTCTAGTCAGTATTTTGAAAAACGTGTACCTCGTCCCACACATTTGCACAGAATCACAATTGCAACTGGAATACGTGCCCATTGCTCGGATCCCTCTGCAGAGAGACCATGGATTGGAAGACGATGTATTCTGAACACCTTTTTGACCCACTGACAGGCAGGCACTGTGAGAAACTCATACTTTTCTTCAGCCTCAACTCTAGAGCTCTCAATCCTACGTAGTCATTATATAGTCATTATATACACCCGGAAGCGGCTTTGATCAAAGTATCCATTATACCAGAGTAACATGCTCTTCGGAAAAAAAACAGCAACACAAAATCCTGAAAACTCTTGGGGACTGCAAGATTAAGTAAAGGATGTGATATATAAATAGAAACTAAATAGCTGACCTGGATTGCCTTAACTTTTTTTAAAATTCAAAATGGATCACTGTTTTCCTCAGTAAAGTTACAACATGAATCTAGGGCCCAATAGGGTCACAATTCAAGGTCAATTTTCAATTACTACCGGGTCCGAGACCCAGTCCGCTTACAAGTGGTCTGGATTTAGGTGGCTGGAAAAAAATGATACTTCACACCTAAATACTAAGTGCTTCACACCTAAATATGGCTATTCAGAGTTGTTGTCTCTAGAAGTGGAAGCAACATGTGAACCCGCAATTACAAGGCTTACATCAGCACGCGGAATCTCTTTTACTGGGACACATCCGGTCCCATTTATTGCTTGCTATAACAGGCAGTAAATGAGAGAGGCAGGCCTGCGCATGGGAAAGGCGGGAGGCAGAGTGGTAAAGGGAACAGAACCGACTACTGTCTAGCAGGGAGAACGTTCTGGCCTCCCCATGCCATTCAAGGTGCTTGGGCAGGCGCCAATCAGGGTTGCACATCATTTTACTGGCTGGATCTTACAAGAATGTTCCTTGCAGCTGGAAAATCCAAGTGTGAAAACATCTGGCGTCTTGTGACTGGGCAGAGTGGTACATCACTTGGGGATTCCGATCCACCAGACACGTGGTCAGGCCTCAGGACAGCAGAGTATGAGGAACGAGTACAAAGTACGGGAACAAGCACACCAGTTGGGTGTGCGCACTCTCGAACAGGTTCTTGTCCAAAAAAGGCAAATAAAAATTGTTGATTCAGACTTAATTAACTTTTAACTCTCATTAAAATAAGTTAAGAACATCTGAAAAATGAAATTGCCTAAGAGGTGCTGAATAGAATGAATTATCCTACCGGCATGCCTCAGACTGTTCCTTAATCCTAATCTACTTGAAACATAGTGCAACATGGGTGATCAGCTAGATCTTATCACTGTCATCAGAAATATAGCAGGGGCCCATTATAGCATCTGTTAATGTATTCTCCAATACATGCCAAGAAACGAGATACATATTTAGAAAAAGTTATTTCCATTACTGCTGGATACACAGGCAAACCAGAACTGTGCAAATCTGTGGAAAATAATTTTTAGCATAAGTCAGGACTTCCATTACAGTTATATTTTGAATTTTTCGGTCAGTTAATGCCAACTGAACAGATATAAGCCCACGAGTACACACTCTGCTCAACCACCACAAAAAAATCCAGGAGTATAGCCCAAGGTTGAGGAACGGTCAAGGTATGTGGAGAAATAAGTTCTATGCCCACTTATGCCAGAAAAATGTCTTCTTATGGGAGTTCAGAAAACTACAAGCTGATAAAATGGGTGTGGGGCAGTGGCACAAGAGAACAGGGGAGACTAAAAATGTTATTGATGGAGCATGGTTCTTGCGAAATAATCTTGCTTGATCAAATCTGCTCATAAGTGTGTTATTAACAAAACAATGGCTAACAGTGTGAAAATTATTAACATGGGTACTTTAAAAGAATAACGTGAAAAATGTACAAGAAAGACACGACACACTTAGTAATCAAAAGTTACAATGATTACAGTGCAGAAAACAATGAAAACATGTTTTTTATGAAAACACATGAAATATGAGAGAGACTTGATTAATGTTCATTAGAAACTCACAAGTATAGTAATAATGGAAACGCTTACAGAAAAGTTTCGTGAATGTTTTACTTTTCTCATAATAAAGAAAATGATTGATTATAAATAGCTTGCATTTTGAAATTAGATTATGCTTATGAGTTTAATTAGAATAACGACTCTTCAAAAATTAGTTTTCTTATGTATTTCTCTATTTCCATAACAAGTAATGTGTTCTCTATTCTTCAGAAAAACAATGATTTTTAGTTTCTCCAAGAAGGCCTCAAAACCTGCTAGAGTTATTTTCCTTTTTCTAATGTAGACCTCAGAAGAATGTATGTTGTCCTTCATTATTCCTAAAATGCTGATTTATTTGTTTAGTTTTGCACAAAGCATATCACTAGGATTTCCTTCCTACGGTTAGAGTATTTCTTTCTATGAATAATTGTGTCGACTAGGTTGCAAGTTGATGTGGAAGCGAGCACGAGGACATGAAGAAATCACAATTTCTTTTCCTGCTTCCGAAGGGTGATGATGACATTAATTTTAACAAAGAACTTTAACAGAGAAATACAGATGAACTGACTAGGGCGACAATCACCTCATAAGCCTGACCAATAAAATTGTGTGGAACTGTAAAATTGAAACATAAGGGGGGTTGGATTTATTTAACATTTGGGGTATAATTATTACAGTGAGAAAAGAACTTGGCAGTAGCTGTTTCAATGGGAAGAGAGCTTTGCTGCTGAACTCTCTATGCTACTCTGGCTGGCTATTATCCTTGCAATTCCTGAGCGAGACTATCCTGAATACTTTGCACTTCATCAGCTGGTGATGTTGCTCATGCTATACCTTTTCGGCCGAAGGGTTAGCTATTTCTGACTACTGCATGCTGTGCATTAGTTTCATTGATCTAGGTACGTATGAAATTCTGAATTGCATACTGATGTTGAAATGAATTATTTCCTTTTGTCTCCCTCACTCTCCCTCTCACTCACTTGTTATTGATTTTATGATGTATTTGTCATGAACTGTGTTTTCCTTATTTTGAATTTACCTGTAATAATAAAAATAATGAACTGATAATTCTTATGTACTTGTGTATTGACCATTTATATTTTGAAATATTCAGATAAAAGTAACTTAAGTATTCAGAGTTTGTCTTAATTAATGAGTTAATCGACAAATTACATATTGTGACTATAGTTGTTAGTTAAGCTTTTTCTTGATTATAGGTCCTCATGAAGGAAATAACACCCGTCTCTTATTATCGAGTCCCTATTAGCTCTACCAAAGATCTATTGGAGGACCTGATATATTTAAGTGGTTATTGAGTTTTCATGGGCTCAAACTCTTAGTTATAGAGAAAATTCTTATTCATGATATAGTAGGGTTAACGTGAATGATTATAAAGTTTTACAAAGTTTGCGCTGGATCATTATCTACCATTAAACCAACAAGACATTTGATGGTCTTTATGAGCAGGTACAGGGAAGCTCCGGTACTCTCCCCTGGGCAGTTTGTTTGTTGTTTGGGACCGTTAAGATTGAGGGCATAATTATGAGTTTTGCGGTGTGGGAGCAGGGCGGCACCCCTCCGACCCGCTCCCACACTGCCAAACTCCACCGCATTACAAGTTGTAATCCGGCAGGTGGCCCTGCAGCGGCTGGCCCACGGCGCTGTTTTTTAAAGCCTCATAGAAGAGCCTTAAAAAGGCAATGCCATGGGACTGCCACAGCGCGTTCCGGCACGGCATGGACCGTAAAGTCCATGCCGTGCAAGAACTGGGGGCGCAGAAAGACAGGGGTGCACACCAAGTGCCCCTCTGCATGCACCCCCGTGCACTGGGGCACCAAGGGGCCCTGTAGGGCCCTCTTAGTTTCCTCACCACCACCCTTTTCATGACGGGCTCACTGCCATGAAAAGGAGGGCAATAAGGAAACTCATGATATGCTTGGCAGATCCCTGGCGGTAGCCGCGATCATATGGCGGTTCGACCGCCAAAGTCATAATATGGCGGTCAGTGGTTGCCGCACCGCCACCATGGGTTTGGCGGTCCATCGGACTGCCAAACTCATAATCAGGCCCTAAGAGGCATGCCTGATAGTCTCTTGGTTTTTTTTTGGGTGAGGAGGTATACATAAAAAAAAAAACCTTTGTCAGTGGGTTTTTTGGTAGTTCGTTTTATACTCACTAGTTGACCTGTGAAAAATGCAACATCTGTGAAGAGATCACAGTCATGCCCAGTCAGGCCAAAAAGATGAGCAAGAAGTAGAATTAATCTTATCTACGATGGAGGTATCATATAAGAAAAGGTCCCTGGTGTGACAGAATCCACTTTACACTGAGTGAGAACCTCACCAATTTTAGGGGAAACAGGAAGGAAGAGGGCCCTTTATCAAAGGAGGTTCACCACCTTCCCTTTCACCTACTCAGCATGTATCAGCCTTAACAAATACCAGGATTCTTCCCCTGAAGTCAAAGATCTAGCGCCTCACGCAAGTGTTTAAAAGTTCACAAGACTAATAGAGCATTTCCAGGGCCAAGTCATTATTATTTTTAAAACTTTCTTTGACTACCTGTGGGTAAAGTCTTAAAATATTGGTAAATCATCCAACATCATAGGTTAGAGGCAAGTTTAATATTAGGGTTTTATAATATTTCTTACCTTTAAATAAACAAAAAAACTGAATCCTTCTGCTCCAGCAGAAATGAAGGGTGTAGTCATTTCTCCTTAGGGCAGTTCTCACCCTGGCCATCTGTATTGATAACTGGGTTCCCAGCAAAAAAGATTACTTTTTAAGGATCCGGAATCTGTTGTCAGTTAACCCGAAAAATTATGAACTAGGTTTGTTTCAAGTAGACAACACAATGTGCATCATTTCATCTAGCATGGGGATGCCAGGCCTCTTCAGCTTCCTTTCAAGAAGTCTCATGGCTGATCATCACTGTAGGCATCAAATATTGGAAGCACCACACTTAGTTAAAAATCTACAGCTTCCCCTTTATACAGCTGATAAAGTAGCTAGTTTAAGGTGTAGGGGAACTGGAAGGAATTGTTCATCCCTCCCCACTCCTTTCTACCACCATTCTGATCCCACCTGATATTGGGGCGCCTGATAAAAGAAGCTTAGGATTCACGGATGCGTGAATCTGCATTCTTATAGTGATTGTGGGAGGAACCAAAGGCACAGCTTGAGGCACTAGCATGGTTTTGATGTCTGACAAGGAGAGAAGCAGAGGCTAGAGTATAAAGCCGGTCGAGGAGAAGCAAAGGCAGGAGGACAGGAGTTATAGCACCCCTATGCTGTAAGGAGTCTGCAGAGGTATCACAACACCATTAACCTTCTAAAAGGCTCTCTAAAAGGTATTCAATCCCAAGGCTGTGCACAAAGAATAATCCAATCTTTGGAGCTGAGAACAACTAGAAGGGAGCCCTGAATGAATAGGCTGCCTTTAGTTGTGAGGGATTCAAAGGCTGGTTGTGCTGAGGTGGTCAACTCTGTGCTCTTCACAAGACAGTGACACTCATCCTATCCTAGTTTGATCTACTTTGGGAAACTAGCCAGGACCTAAAAAACATTTTAACAAATTCCTTCTTGAACCAAGAGGTTGATGTGAAAGCACAGGGTAGCAACATTCAGGAATTGAATAGAGGCGTCCTGGGTTTATGATGTAGCAATGCGCTTCGCTTCAGGCTCAGCACGTTAAGACTAGTTTTGAAAGTCACCATGGATTATTACCAGTGGAATGCGGTTTTGGCACTACAAAACTGATCACAGATTTGAGGCTGCAGAACAACATGCCTACAGCTGATTGGGGGTAATTTTTCTACCAAAGGGCATGATTGTCTAGACAAGACTTGACTCCAGGTCCATGGATGGCAGTCAGAAAAAAGTGTTTTTGCTAATCTTACGTCTGTTGTTCTGGAAGATGTGAAATTGAGGGAAAAGGTGAACTGTGAAGTGGTTGTGCCACGGTTCAAACAGCTCTACAACACCGCAAACCGTTGACAACTGAGCTATGTATTAAAACCTGGGAGCAGATAGCTGTCATGTATGCTAAATAGTTCAAGTCAAAGGAGATCAAATACCTTCATGATCTACTGAAATACAAAAGTTGATCAAAGCTGAGCTTACGTACTGCGTCTGAAGATTGTACTTGTATAAAAGAATAGGACCCTTCACACGCATAGCATCCTAGCTAATGTGGCTGGAAAAACAGAACAGATCCAACCCAGGTGGTTTACTCAGAGATCAATTAAACAACGGTGAGACTGCAGACACCTGGAAACAAAACACTTGACCTTACCATGGAAAGGAGAAGTCCACTTGTGGTCTTTAAAGGCTTTCCCGACTAAGCCATAAAACTGATTTCCGAGTAAAATACATGAACATTTTTCAGGATTGGAACAGATTTCCAGGACCTACCATACCATACCATACTATGAAATTAAGCCACTACCATTCACCTTGTAGATTAAGTTCTTCCTCCCTCACCCTTCTCCAATTGCCGACTACGCACAAGGCTAGAGCTTTTTCAGTTGCAGGTGCTCAGCTTTGGCATATCCTTCCATTATCTCTCCACTGTCAGTCTTCTTGTGCACTTTTCAGAAAACAAATGAAGATATTGCTTTCCTTCAATGATGGTAGCTGGTATTGGCAATCAATTTTAGATGTAGTTTCACAGCCTTGAAGCTTTGGCGACTGTGCACACTATTAATACCGCTACGACTACAAGACAGAGCTTTCACTTGGCCATAACAGACGCCACGACAGGCTGGTAACGTGTCAAATGTCTCACACAATGCGGAAGCAGCATAGTTTTGGAAATCAGGTTCCCCGGTTTTTGCCAGGAGGCCTGCATACATTCACCTGCAACAGACTACTCTGGAAATCACAACAGCAAGTGAAAATGTGCTCCCTTGAGGCAGCAGAAAAAAGAGAAACATAGGTGGTATAAAGCATTTTTGTAACAATATTTACCAGTGGAATCAATTACATTAGAGTTGAAAACAGCCAGGTTGCAGCCATTTTGGAAGGTGGAAGATCCACAGAATTTGACTATTCGAAAGGAAGTAGGTACTAAACCAAGTAGCTGTGTCTCTTTCTAGATTAATTTAAGACCTCACCAATCTTGGAGCACTTCCATTTGTGCACACTCCAGACATTCTCCGCCTTAACTGTGCTTAACAGAGTCACGGGATAACTACATGTGAATTTGGGTGTCATCAGCATGTATATGATACCACTGACTGAACCTTTAGAAAATACTTACAAGTGATATCATACAAATGTTGAAAAGGGCAACGGAGAGAAGTTGATCCTTCACGGACACCACAAGTAATGGCAAAGGCTTTATGAAGGAAGGGGTTCATTTTGATATGGTGAGACCTCTTGAGAAAAAAAGACAACAATTTGACAGTTGTTCCAACAAAGTCACAGTAAGAAGTGCTCAGTAATATCCAATGCCACAGAGAGATCCAGGCACAAGTGGCCTTTTTTAATCAGATGAAATTAAGAGATTTTCAGAAATGATGATAATAGATGTCCCTGTTCCTCAGAGGAGACAAACTGACTTATAAATCACTAAGAAAAGTTATGGTCATAGTGGATCGAGAGGAGGGAGGTAGCTAGGCATCTGTATTTTGGCTAGTAAGGGGAGGCCGGATATTGAACAACAGTTAATGAGACAGTATAGGTTAGCATTCAACTCTTCAGTAATGCGGTAACTTGTGCATGTTTAAGGTTCTCTGTGTTGAAGGGAACCACTGAAAAATTTGGTAATGAAAAGTGTGCAAGGTAGTTGGCAAAGTAGAATAACATTGGCATTGCAGCCTTAGCAAGTAGGTGCTTTTGCAATGGTGCATCAATGTTCTTACATATATCTGCCCCAATGACAGAAGAGGAATTCAAAAGAATTTGTTGGCATACAGCATTGTAATATGAGTAGGATCTTGATGTGAAGAACAGGACACAGTTATGTTGAGTTCAAAGAGACAATGTTGTCATGGACATGTGCCATGAGATCATCATAGTGGTTCTTAGAAATGGGGTCTCTAGTTGCCAGTGGTTTGTACCCTGCCAAGTAGGGACCCTCACTCTAGTCAGGGTAAGGGAGTCACACAGCTAAGATAACCCCTGCTCACCCCCTTTGTAGCTTGGCATGAGCAGTCAGGTTCATCTCAGAGGCAATGTGTAAAGAATTTGTACACACACAGTAACACAGTGAAAACACTACAAAAGGAGTCCACACCAGTTTAGAAAAACAGCCAATATTTATCTGAATAAAACAAGACCAAAACGACAAAAATCCAACATACACAAGTCAAAATATCACTTTTAAAATGTTAAGCAAGTTTAGTCCATAGAAATGAATGGATGTGGTCGTTTTTAGCACAAAGTACCTAAGATGCATCAAAAATCAAAGACAGTGCAAGGCACAGGGGAGATGGGGAGCTGGAAAAGCAAAGCGATGCGCTGGTTCGATACTACACAGGATGGGTGATAAGCCAGTTCCTTACTGGCAGGGGAGGTGATGCGTCGGTTCCTTACTGCTAGGCAAGGGAGTTGATGCGTTAGTTGCTTACTGGCAGGGGAGGGGATACATCGGTTCCTTACTGGAAGGGGAGGTGATGTGTCAGTTTCTGGCCATGCGGCCTTGGTTTTCCTACTGCAGTGCCATGCTGAAGGATGATGTGTGGAAAATCCAAACGTGCTGCGTCAATGCAGGTGCTGCGTCGATTCTACAGCCGTGAAGCAGGCACTGCGTCATTCTTTTGCAGCGATGGGAGCTGATGCGTGGATTCTTTCCTTAAGATCACCAGGTCACACTTCCAAGGGCCCAGGAACTGGATTTTGTACCACTTGGCAAGTCACGACTCTCAGCATAAGAGCCCAGGCACTGGTAGGCGAAGTCTTTGATGGCCCTGAGACTTCACAGGAGGCTGGTATGCACAAGCCCTTACAGAACAGTGGAAGCAGGATGTAGAAAGCAAAATTCAGTCCTTTCACTCTCAGGACTTTCACACAGCAGGCCACAGCACAACAAAGCAACAGGCAGAGTGGCAGTCCCTCCTACAACATCCAGCTCTTCTTCCTGGCAGAATGTTCTCAGTCAAGAAGTGTTCTGATTTTGGGGTCTCAGAGGTCCAATACGTATACACCTTTCTGCCTTTGAAGTAAGCAAACTTCAACGGAAAGTCTTTGTAGTGCACAAGACCCTGCCCTTTCTCTGACCTGGCCCCAGACACACTACAGGAGGGTGGAAACTGCTTTGTGTGAGGACAGGCACAGCCCTATTCAGGTGTCAGTGACAACTCCTCCCACCGCGCTAGCTCAGGAAGACCCATCAGCCTGGTGATGGGCCTTCAGGATATGTGAGGCACACCTCAGCTCCCTTTGTGTGAGACTGTCTAGAGTGAATGCACAAGAGCCCCACTGTCAGCCAACCCAGACATGTATTCTACAGACAGGCAGAGGCACAGAATGGTTAAGCAAGAAAATGCCCACTTTCTAAAAGTGGCATTTTCTAACACGCAATTTCAAAACCAATTTCACAGAAAGATGTATTTTTAAATTGTGAGTTCAGAGACCCCAAACTCCAAATCTCTATCTGCTCCCAATGGAAAATAACACTTAAAAAGATATTTCAAGGCAATCCCCATGTTACCCTATGGTAGAGATAGGCCTTGCAATAGTGAAAAACGAAATTAGCAGTATTTCACCATTGGGACATGTACAAAACACCAGTACATGTCCTACCTTTTAAATACACTTCACCCTGTCCATGGGGCTGCCTTGGGCCTACCTTAGAGAGGACTTACATGTATTAAAAGGGAAGTTTTGGGCCCTGGCAAGTGAGTGCACTTACCAGGTTGAAATGGCAGTTTAAAACTGCACTCTGAGACACTTCAGTGGCAGGTCTGAGTCACGTTTGCAGGGCTACTTATGTAGGTGGCACAATCAGTGCTGCAGGCACACTATTAGATTTGATATACACGCCCTGGGCACACCTGGTGCACTTTACTAGGGACTTACTACTAAATCAAATATGCCAATCAAGGATAAACCAATCATCAATACATTTTAGACAAAGAGCATATGCATTTTAGCACTAGTTAACAGTAATACAGTGCCCAGAGACCTAAAGACGGGTCAGATAAAATACAGGAGGAAGGCAAAAAGTTTGGGGATAACCCTGCAAGAAGGGCCAGGTCCAACAGTGGTAGAGAAGGATCCATGACAGAAGTTATAAATGGAAGGTTGCCAATTCCTTATAAGAAGTGAAGTGTTATTTGCCAGAGTTATCTATTAGACTGATTCCGCATTTAATACGAGCTATTTTTGTTTGAGGAAGTCCATGTAACTGACTTGCTCATTAAGACAAGCTGTGTGATACGAGGGGAGGTTCAATCTCATCCAACAATTTTCCAGGGCTCTACATTGGCTTTTCAGTAGCATATGTAATTTGAGTACCATTTAATGATTCTTGACTTTGCTGATTCAGCATTATGCCTACACAAAGGCAAAGGATGCTATGTTCAATTACAGCATTTTCTATATCTGCATCAGTTATGACATACATGGCTCTCAATAGCAAGAGAGTGTCATTGAAGTGCAAGGAGGAAGAGCACAGTCCCACTACAACCAGCAGATATACCTGGAAACTAAGCCACCATCAAAAGGTATGACCATTGCCAAACGGCTGAAGACGCAGATAAAATATCCAGCAACAGAATTGCAAGCAGCACCTAGGTAATCTATACATACATACATACATATTATATATATATATATACATACATATTATATATATATATATATATATATATATAATGAATCGCAAGGAGCCATTGATGAGCAGGGGGTAGGTGGGGGTATTAGTGGACAGGAGAGAGTGAGCGAGGAAACTCCCATAGACTGCTGAAACAGAACTAAAAAAAAGTAGTTTACCCAGACAGCATTGGAAGGATACAAACCTTCCAGTCTGAACTGATGTAAAGATACTATGCTCCAGGGGTGACACAAACAAAAGTAGAGTGGAAAGTTTTCCAATAAGGAGCAGAGAACGGAGACAGACAAGCCACCCAGTTATAAGTTAGGGGCTGCTGCATGACCTATTCTGAATATTGTAGAGAATAGGTAGGCAAGACCTAAAAAGGGTTTATTCAGCCATTGAAAGTATGCCTCATTACACAGTAAAAAGCAGTCTACTAATTCCTCAACTTAAGTCATACACCCATCAACGGCATGGTGCATTCTTACCTGTCTCAATCTATCTCTGTACACATGCAGCCGAGTCCTTAGATCCTAGGCACAACACCTATTGTTGAAAGCTCCTCCACCATGTTCCCAGCACCCCTCTGTCTCTCCTGGATTCAGCTCCCGCTTCCTTTCTAGACCACCACAGGGATGCTTTGCTACTAGTTTAAGAGTGGCTCCATTGCTGCTTGCATTTAAGACAGGCCTCAAGAATCATCAAATTGAGGTAGAATTTTCCAGGACATAACTAGATGACAAATGTACAACAATTTTCGCCTCCCCCGTCCCCCACACACACACTTTCCACCCCTGTGGCGGACATCACAGACTTTCATGCTCTATTGGTTTTGTATTGTTCCTCACTCCTCATATCGCAACTTAACTTTTTTCCACAAATCATCATGTACTGTGTAGCAGATTACGTGAGTGTTGTACAGCACATCAATTAAAAAAAATACAGAAACACAAAACTGGAGTCTGCTGGGTGCCATAGTGGCAAGAACTGACTCAGCAGCACATGTTGAGCCTTCTAATTTCAGCATATGTTAGGAATAATATACTTGCAGCATGCCTGGTTTGGAAAAATAGATATTACAGAGCAGAGGCTAAACTATTGGAGTTAAACATTCGTGTCCTGGCACAAATTATGCTTTAGTACAGCCCCTCATTAATTTAAGATTACACGTTGCCATAACCATCTCATTTTAGAGAACAAGAACTGATAGATAAAGTTCTCACCAAGAATTAATTTAGAGCATGAGACATTTAATTTCCTTGCACTGTGTATCTAATACCATGATTCAAGTAAAGTCAGGCTATGGGTTTGAGACTGAAGCATGGGTATAATGCAATCTTGCGATAAAACTGGGATATTTCTCAAGTGTTTTCCATAACACTTTATTTTTTTAACTGTTGGTTTGACAGGTCTATTATATTAGTCAGGTGATGAAACAGCATGCAGTGAAACCGGGTGTGCTTTCCAACTGAAGGTTTGACACGTTTTGTTTTTTTGACAGTTCAGCAAATGCTGCTTTCATGCAGCCACAAAAATGATCTTGTGCTCAAAATGCGCAGGAAACATTATTATGTGGTCGCTCCACAGCCAACAGTCTCTTCTCTGATACCTCATTAGGAGCCCTTGTTTGCTGCATGCTCAGCAGGGACACTTCGAGGAGCCAGTTTCTCAAAGCTGGCATTTAAGATGTCTATTCGAACTGCCCATGCAGCATTTCGCGGTTCACTCACTGTTAGCTTCATTCTTTGGAGTCAGGAATATGCAGGAAATGTTCTTCTCTTTCCTTGCAATTATAAGAGATTTCTAGATGTGTTCTAGATACCACTATATAGGTGCTATATATATAACGGAAGATCCCGATAAGAAAAATATGCTGAATGATATTAAGGTTTGATGAAGGAAAAATGATCACTGGATCATCTAAGGTTCAGGTCGATGTGGGGGTTGACTTTATGGAACGAGACCCCTAGCTGACCATACCGCATATGGCACTGTCAGTTCACTTCTCAACTCACCTTGCTTATGATGCCTATTGAGTCTAATTATACCGCTACTCAAGCTACCAGCACACACACATTAAACTCAATTAGTCTGAAATCTCTAAATTATTCCATGTATTCCGCACATCTACGTTCTTTCACATGCTGACTCTAGAGGCGTGGCTTATTTTTATGCCTGGTTTCGTACCTGCGTGGATTCTCTGAGTGATCTCAGTGTAAAATGAATAAGTGAGAGAGAGTTTGGATGGCTGCGTGTTTGTTTGCCCTCTAGAGGATTCTCATGAGACTGAGAGAATGTTGGTGTTGGGCCCATGCTTATCCTCTCATTTAGGGATTAAGAGTTTAGGAGAGAAAGATGCCTGTGGTGGAAGATGATGGGTTTTTGAACTGACCCTTTTCTTTGCTACTGACTTTTTTCTTTTTATCCTTATACACTCCACCCCCTCCCCCCCCCCAACTTGGCTCTCCAGCAAGAAGCCGCTTGGCATCCTCAGTCACATTATGATCATATCCAGGTATGCTTCCATTTCCTGTCACTTGCTTTCTTGCCCAATCGGACTCTGGTGGGACATTCGTGATTGACTTTCAATAGCATTTCGTCCTCTGGTAGGGGTATTGGGGAGGGGGCTGCTGCTTTTCTTCCTATTCTTTTATTTTTCTTGTTGCAATATGGGGAAGAGGAAGGTGGACTCTCATAATTCGGTCGACAAACATTCAAGGACCAGTAGAACCATCCTATCTTTCCTTAACAATGCAGTAGGAGCCCTCACTGAGGAAATTTCCAGTGCGGAACACCAGCTGTCCCTGAGCCTAACTCTGTTCAGGGACAAAGCCCCCCCCGCCAACCATTGCGGGACCATCTGTCAGTACTCTTACACAGCACAACTCCTCAAAGAGAAGAGCACTCTTGTTAAAGATCTACCTAAGGACCCTCCACCTAATCCCACCCAAGAACTGGTTGGTGCCACACACACTCTACAAGCCAAAGCATTGAGGGAGGGGACTAGGCCCAAAAAGAAAAATACGGGGTTATCCAGCAAGTTTAAAGTAGGCAATAAACCGCCTAGAGGTGGCAGAAAGGGGACCTCGACTCAAGATTCAGCCACAGAAGTAGCACCCTGTTCTCATCTCGATTCCCTTCAGAAATTAGAGCGGCTAATTTCCACTGTATATGATGAGTTCACGCTTCGTATCTCCAAGTTGGAACGGTCTATGGGCGAAGTGGGTGATTCTGAGGCCGCAACTCATACTCTTTTGGTCAATACCTTTAACAAACTGGGCGCATTGCCTGCCACTACTTCTGTTAACCCAAGTGCACCTACGCACGCTGATGGTACCGGGTCCACCCCCACAACTAGGTGAAGGGGGGCCAAGGCCTGCCAGTCCCATAACTGATTCTATCGTCAGTACCCTCCCTCGGCCTCCCCTCTTCAGAGTGGTCTCCAGGTTTGCAGGGCTCCTGACCCCATTGGCCAATTCCAAAGAACCTTTAGTACAACGACAGATAGAAAGGGTTCACCCAAAATCCTTCAAGGCCCCTGTGGGAATTTCACCTTGTGATGTTATTCAACTTCCCCATGCTTCCACCCCCTATGTATTGGTTCTAGTTAGCGTCCTTCCCCTCAACCAAGTGGATTCTGAGTCCTACCAACAGCTTAAAAATAAAGTAACAGCACACTGGCTGTCAAGTAGGGTTAATTCAGACCATTCCTTTTGTTATGGATCCACCCCACTCACCGGACCATGTTAAATTCGATTTTTTTTTACATTGCCCGGAGAGTGGGGTGGATCGGTAATTCCAACAAAACGTTTGATGGAAACTGTATTGTTATTAATTTTTGCAATACGAGGCGGGCAGGCTACCTTCTAAACAAGGTCCCCCCTACTTTTGCCTCGAGGAGCAGCAATATATCGCTGCTCCCCTTGGGCTTCTTTTACAAACCTTTAGACCCGAGGTTGGTGAGGGGTGGTGGGAGGGTAGATCTGAACTCTACCCAAGAAGTTGGCGTCGGCCATTTGTCAGCAGGCGAATGCCCCCAGTCTACTACTAAGTAATTGCTTCGATCCCCTTAGCGAGCTAGACACTCAGGATTGACTCACCTTCTGAACAGATAACTCGGTCATGAGTAACCATCGTAGCATTTCTAAATTCCTAAAGGTGATAATGTAGGAGGCTGGCTCAGTATAAGGTGTACACCTATTGGTGAGGCACCCTGCACTGAGTCCAGGCAACCCTTAGTGATAGTTGTAGTGGTCCGTGATAACCAAAGCTCTCAAGGGGTAGCTGTGGAGAGCAGCTAATGCTTATCCAGGAGGGTGTAAAGTGGGTGCATTTACCACAATAGTCAGTCAGCGAAGTTTAGAGAAGAAAGAACCACACCAGTATTACAAAAATACTTCAGTATTTATTACACACAACACTAGCACTACTTTGCTATATCTCCTACCCGGAGATATCAATACACAACAAGTTATACTTCAAATCAGGTAAGTAAAGCACATAAAACACATGGGCCCCTATGGGGTGGCCAAACCATATACTAAATAAATGGAATGGAAGGTGAGTACACAAACGAGACAGCCCACTAAGATCTGTGGACCACGGGAAGCAAGAAACCACCAAAGGTAAGTAGTTAGGATTCCCACGGCGCCCGGGTGCAGAGGTGTTAGAGTCAACATCCATAGGATAACGTGGGTAAGTCACAGTTGGAAGTTTTATGGATTCAGAACCCTTCCCAGAGGACCCTGAGGAAACCCGTTGGATCAAGGAAGGTTGGAGTACACCCCCAATTGTAGATACCCAGGTAACCAGAATGCTTACCCAGGAAGCCCAGCAGCATAGGTGCAAAGGTGTGTCGGAACCGCCCATTGAAGTTAATGGA
The DNA here is from genome assembly GCA_963921515.1 of Calotriton arnoldi. Classification (NCBI taxonomy): domain Eukaryota; kingdom Metazoa; phylum Chordata; class Amphibia; order Caudata; family Salamandridae; genus Calotriton; species Calotriton arnoldi. The sequence goes on along the minus strand of CAWUFW010002736.1, from coordinate 1,204,062 downwards.
GGACCTCGGCTGTCTGGTGGCTACAGAGTCTCGTGGACCAGGTCGGTGGAACCCAAACATGGATTCTGGACGAGAAGTACCTTGAAGAGAGAGGGGACAGAGTCCAAATCACCGGAGGTGTACAGGAGGAGCAGGAGCATGATGTAAGCCCTTATCAGAGTATTTTGCTGTAGCACAGAGGTTTTGAAGATGTAGCTGTGGAGCCCAAGCAACGATGCAGGAACACAGGAGCCGCCCACGAGCTGTCCCACACCGATTATAGAATGTAGGAGGGTCAGTGGCCAGCAGGACCACCAACCAGCCTTGGTAAACGTAACAGATGTGTTGCAGGAAACAATGCTTAGTTGCAGCCCAGTAAGGTCTGTAGGACTCACCCAGCAAGAGTAAGACAGAGCCGGCACTCAGCGAGCAAGAAAGTCAGCAGAAATCGATGGAGAACCCTTTGGCAGCAGGCACAGGGAGTCGCAGGGAGGCCTTGGCAGCACAGAGAAGATGCAGGCCAACGTCGCAGGAGATGAAGAGAGGACTTCACTTTTGGAGCTGTGTGATGCTTGAGGCTGGGGCTTCTTGGAGTTCGAAGATCTTCGGGCTGGAGAGTCAACAGGTCTTGGCAACGGCGGACAGATGTGGTGCACAGGGATGCAGTTCCGAGTTGCAGAGAAGACTAGTCAGGCGTCTGGAGGGCCACTAAACCACCACCTGTGTTGCAGAGCCTTGGGGTGTCCGTGGGACAGCAGGATCCACAAGCCGGTCGTCGTCGAGGTGCCTGCGGATGCATGGGAGTGACTCCTTCACTCTAAGGGAGATTCCTTCTTGCTATCTTGATGCATGCAGAGTCGTGGGGGACTCAGGAGGATGCACAGTTATGGAGGTTGCAGAACTTGGAAGAGAATGGAGACAAAGTTGCAGTAGGAGTATTCCTATCGGAACAGTCTTTGTCTTTGTTCCTGGCTCGGTCCAGCAGAAAAGTTTTTAGACAAATCTTCAGGCGAAGCCAGTCGGTTGACAAATCTAAGGACCCACCCTCGTGGGACTCCTTAATTAACCCAGGAAGGGGGAAGGACGTCTTCTGCGGTGACCCTTCTATCGGGGGCGGGGGGGGGGGGGAATCAGGGGTGCGACTCTGAAGGATTGACCAGCCAGATGCTCCCAGGGTCTCTGCTGATCTTGGAATCAAGATGGCAGAATCAAGTGGCCACCTGGAGGAGCTCTGGGCACCTCCTGGGGGAGGAGATGGGTAGGGGGGTGGTCACTCCCCTGTCCTTTGTATAGTTTCGCTCCAAAGCAGGAGCCGTTGGTGGGCACTGGTTTATGCAATGAGAGCACCAAATGTGCCCTTCAAAGCAGTCTGGAGGCTCTCACAAGCACCCCCACCCTACCTAATTCTAAAGGAGAGGAGGTCACACCTCTCCTCTACAGGAAATCCTTTGTTCTGCCTCTCCTGCCCGATTTTGGCTCGCCAGCAGGAGGGCAGAACAGTGTCTGGGGTCGGCAGCTGCACAGGCTTGCACGCAGACCCTGCAAGCATACACTGGCAGAGCTGGGGGGCTCCTCTAAGGACCCCCCTAGTACATGGTATCATGCAACTGATCAGCGGTTGACATATGGGCCCCCACAGTGACTCAACATCTTAATGCAGACACCCGATGCTCCCTACCGACCAGTTGGCGCCGTTCTGTGATCGTGTCCATTTTTACAAAGGGGAACAGAACGGACCCTGCCTGTTGTCACCCAGTCTCTTTGGTGGATAGCGGAGTTAAAATTATAGGTCGAGTGTTATTAAATCGCCTCACTATAAGGGCAAAAGACAATTTTCAATCAGAGATCTAATATGGGTTCAGGTCAGGAAGAGGGACTGTCAAACAAAACCCAATCTTTATTTATTGATTTCCAACTACACAAGGGCAAGGGGGGCCCAATCCATCTGGTCTTCATGGACTTCAGCTCGGCCTTTGCCAGGGTCAACCGAGCAAAGCTCCGGGTCATGCTGGGGACCATGGGGGTCGAGCCAGCTCTTGTCACCACCCTGCGTGATCTGCATGAGGGCCTCACCGTCTCTGTGAGGTACGGGGCCAACAATGAATGTACACAGCATTTTAGTCTGAAGAGAGGGAAGTGCCACGGTTGTATCTTGGCCCCCTGCTTTTCATCCCTTACATCAATGGCCTAGAGTCAGCTTTAACTGAACTTGGGGCAGACACGCCGTGCGTGGCCGGTCGTTTATTGCCTGCACTCTTATATGCGGATGACGCCATCTTAGTAGCAAGCACGGCCAAGCGACTACAGTGCCTCCTAGACCTTTTAATTACTTTCATGGATGACCTTGACCTTTCGACTAATCATTCTAAGTCCCATATTATGGTCTTAGGCCCTAGAAATACTGGCTTTAAAAAATTTGGGGTGAAGGGTCATCATGTCAGCAGGGTGGAGAATTTGTTTTAATTGGGCATCCTACTGGACTCCCATTTTTCCTGGAAACAACTGCTTAAGAAAAACACTATGCAGTTCAAAAGGGTAACCAACAGCGCCAAAGAGCACGATTTAAGCTCTTCGGACACACACATAGGGCACTCCATCACTCTGGTCCCAGGATTCTTCAGAATAAAATTAAATTCTACACACCTCCTAGGTGCCTAAGGTCACACCAGCAGGCGCTAGCTGAGACCAACAGGATCAGAAAGGCCAGGGCAGGTGGACGCACCTTCTCATACCTTGCAGCTCTCCATTGGAACAAGCTTCCACTGGAATTACTGCTGATCAAAGACTACACTGCGTTCAAGAAGAAACTAAAAACCCACCTATTCCCCAAAGACTGATGTCATCTACTGTAACAGCCCTGACCACTACGCGCCTGCTACCTCAGCGCCGTGATATCCCTACGGGATGAATGCTGCGCTTTATAAATAAATAAATAAAATAAATATTAGAGCTTTTTCAAGATGCTTAGGCCATACACATATTGAGGCAACGCTACAAGTTTATAAGGCTAAATGTATCGCCACAGTTAGCTTCGGGTGCAACATCTGGGGTTATGCACCAATAGCTCCTTTATAGGTACTGAAAACATTTTCCTGAGGCCTCTTAAATGTCCTCCAAGGTATTCCTAGTGAGATAGCGCATGAAGAAATGGGGTTGAGGTTTATTTCTGATTTTATTCACCCTCGACCTCTGCTTTTATTGTTATCCCTCTGGTCAAAGGATGAGCTGAATCTTAACAGACTTATCGTGCATGATTGCTTGAACCTGGACCATATGTCCCGTAATCCCTGGTTGTCATATTAGGAGAAATTTCACCAAGTTGAGTAGACCAGAGCTTTTTTTTTTTTTTTTTATATTCCGACCACATAGTAAACAAGCATTTGCAATGCAATAGGTCTCGCATTTACGCAAGTTTGAGCTATTGACATTGTAAATGGCAATGCCTTTTATTTATTTTTTGGTTTTTAAAACATAAATAAAAGGCATTGTCATTTACAATGCTAACATCTTAAACTCTCGCAAATGTGAGACCTATTGCATTGCAAATGCTTGTTTAAAGGGCGCCCCAGACACTACTTCCCCAACCTATCAGCCTTCAGCGATAGGACAACTGCAAGCTCATCTCAAAAAGACATCTTGCACCTGGTCCTACAATCTTACCTCCGGAGAGCTAAAACCAAAGCTCTACCCCAACACTACCAGCCTGTGACCATACAGAAGTATGAACCCACCGGGTCAGGCATAGTTTCTTCTCTTGCAGAACAATTTCATAGACTCTCCTGTTACCTTATTCCCTCTCCTGCCACTTGCATTCGCTATCCAATCACACACATGACGCTAATGCGCTGTTCAGCAATAGCACATAAGGAGCTGTTACCTACTTGTTATGACGGCCCAACTTTTTTGTCTCCTCATCCGCACTTTGAAGTGAATACAACAAACAGTTTATGGAATAAATGTAACTTCCCTCCCCCTAACCATCGATCTTCAGAGAAAACTCAAGTCACATTAGTAAACTGACTACATGCCACATTTTTCTTGTGAAGAACCCAGAGAAAAATCATTAATTCAAATTGTATTTTATAGCGAGGATACACACCGTCACACTTCGCCTTATATTTGGATGCTAAACAAAGGTTGGATCAATCGCACGCATAATACAACGGCGAACTTTAACCTTTTATTAGAGAATGCTGCTTGTAGGCGTAAAAAATAGAGGCTTCTTAGATACACGACTCGATATCCATGGATTACAGTAGGGTTTGCAGCTCTCCGGTTCCCTCCAACATAGATAGAAAGGGGAAGCATGCCAAAACTCTTTTCAAAAGAGGGCAGGCACGTCGGAATGCTGGCTGTTATGCAATGCCCCGACCCACAGAATGTTTGGGAACCCAACAATGAGATTCTAGTCTGGGTTAGATTAAGACGGGGAGACAAGGCCAGAGTAAAGCCTTCATCATACACCCTGTATCAGAAAGATACAGGGTCAGGGGAACCACTCAAATTTGTCTTTGAACAGAGGAGGCGTAAAGCTTGCAAGATGGACATGGATTGAGTATCGCGACGACTCCTCCGTCCCACAGCACCATGTACTCACCGCTATGATGAGATTGCGAGATTTCCGGCTAAGCCTTTCATATGGCACAAGACCGGAGCTTCAAAATAATGTACATCCCGTTGAATTACGGAAATGAGAGGAGTAGAGACGTAAATAAAGCCGTACAACTTCGACTTCTAATGGGATGCTCAAGATAAACAGAGAGCAGACAAAAGAAACAATTTAAAAGATATAAAAAAAAAATGATAAAAAAAATCAGTCGAACAAACCATGGCACGTCGTTACGGTGAATTTTATTAAATGTTTTATCTTTTCATGAGGCTTGCCACTCTGCCAGGGCGTTACTCCTACGCCGCAGACGTGAACACTCAGTACACACCAACGTGCTCTGAGCAGGAATGCGTCCGGCTCTCCAGGAGGGACAAGGCGGCCCCCATTGTCCCAGCTGCTTGGAAAAAGAAACCCGGCGAAGCACTGAACGTAAACAAAGCACGTCGTGTCGTGGTGCCTGAAGTAGGAGAAACTCAATAAAGAAAATAGTGCTTACAAGTCACGTACCGTGTAACAACCGAAGTAAAGGGGCCAGTAGCTATGGGAGGCTACAAATGAAGACAAGGCGGTACCAAGGAGGGACTAACAAGCTAATTACAGAATCAGAAGCCAGCATTTACAAAGGACAAACACACAAGCCAATTAAAAATATGGGCGGGGCTTCTCTTCCATACTGGACTACAGCAGATCGCCAGAGCAGCGTTTGCGCGCTGGCTCAGGCTCGACCTAATTTTTTTTGAAAAAAACAGTTTAAAGCGTGTTTTTTGGGGCGCGGGTCACCTGGGGTCGTTTGCAGATGTAGCATTTCATTGTTGGACATTCCATTAAAATACGCAGAAGCAAAGATCCCTCGTTGATGCTCATCTTGAGAGTTCCGTGTTTTGAGCTTTTTCAGGCAATACAACAAAGTTTCGCTCATAGCGAAGCCTGAGGGAAAGATTGTTCCCAGCATTGGGGGCCATATCAGACAAACATTGGCAAAGCTAAAATATCTGGGTTTAATGTGACAACGAACAAATGCAAAAATAGATATGAATAAATGATGTTTCCACGAAACAGCAATTTAAGGACAGGCCCGCCCCCAATGTTTGCTAGCAGAGATGGGAGAAATCTGGGTTTTTATTCCACAGTAAGCAAATTTGAAACTTTCGAAATCCCACTGGCTTCCTCTGGTTTCGTATTGGACTAAACCAAATTTTGAAAATAAAAAGAAATGCAGACAGAATGTTCTTCTGCAAAAAACATTTTAGTTCTGCACAGTATGGAATGCACTGGAGGAAATCTTCCGTTGTCCAACACAGTCAAATGTCAAAAATAGATTTACCTTAATGGTACTTGCATAAGTTAATTGATTAAACTGTCCTCCCTTGACAGTGCATCAAACCAAGTTCCCCACAGTAGTGGAGCCTTTGTATGGCACCTGTGTGTAAGGAGGACGCTGCAGGCAGGGGTTATACATGCTTCCCTACAGGTGAAAAGCATTGTCATGGGTCCCGGCAATGTATTTACCTCTATTCAATTATCATTAATGTAAATACATTGCCTGACCCTTTACAGTGCTCCTAAAACCAACTGCGAGGGGTTTCTTTTTTTTACATCTATGGAGCAACCCTTATTTCACTCCGCGGGTCAAAAAGTAGGGGCAAAGTTTGCACGTTTTGAAATTTTTCTAAATCTCTCTCTCCCATCTCTTCACCCACACACTGTTGAGAGCTGCGTCCCATAAAACGATAAAAGCACCTAGATTGTCTTGACGCACGACGTGGAAATAGTTCCTAGGTAAGATTACAAATAAAGACAACACCCTTCCAACTTAACACCCTACAAGGCCCAGCACGCTGCCCATGCAGGAAAGCATTTCAGTGCCTCACACAGGGTCAGTAAACACTATAAAAATGTTGCAATACAATACAATTAATACGGATTTAGGTTTTTATGACATTCATCATTACTACTGCTGGCTTGGGCCTGCCGTGCAGGATTAGTGATATCAAAGAGTTCTGACTGCTATCAGAACTTGTTAGATTACTCATTTGAATGGCAATCTTAGAGCCAAAGTGAAAGGAAGACGAAGACGCCCCAACGTTGAAGGTAGGAGTCCAGTTTATTACGTCTAACAACCTCCAGGTCCCGGCAGCAACTGCACTCGTGGAGCCCAACACTCTAGAATGGAACCCCCTTGACACCACGAGCTCGATAGATTAGCTACAGCCAGATCCCATCACACCCCCCTTCCTTCACCACAAAAAAAAACGGATAGCATAGAAAGAATAAAGAAGAGAGAAAAGCAAAGAAAGAGGGAGAAACAAAAAAAATGCAAAGTCAGAAACCAGCAGCATAATAAACAGAGACAACATTACAGCATTTCGTAATCATGAAACTTTGCAGGAACAAATTTCAATCTGGTGGATGCACTCCTAGAAAGAACACGGTCATGATGAACAGGTGCCCTACCATGAACATTGGAGGGCACAACCGTAGGGGAATAATGAACACCAAATTTACTGTTGACATAGCCAAGCATGGACTCCGGTACAATGGAAACAGCACACTTGTTCCACAATTTTCCGTTCTCCAACACTACTACATGATTCTTCACCGCAGACACTCTTTTGGGAGCTGAAAAACGAGACTCCCCCTTGCGAAGAAAACCGGGTCTCTTAACTCTCACCCAATCCCCTACCTTGATAAGCAAAGGACGACAAACTCCAGGCCTAGAATCATACTTAGCCTGAACAGCAGCCCTGACATCAGTTACAATAGACAATTTCTTTGTGTCCACCTCCCTCCTGGACATCCATTCCTTGTTTAATTTGGAGCCAGCTACCCTTCCCCTCAGTAAGGTAAACGGAGCAATGCCGGTACTGACATGGGGGGTGGTCCTCACAGCCAACAGCATGTCACTAACGGCTTGCCGCCACTGCAACCCATTATTTAATGCCAACTGCAGGTGTTCCTTGACAACACGGTTGAAGCGCTCAACAAGACCGTTGCTGCGGGGGTGATAAAGGGACGTAAGAGTGTGTTTTACACCAATATCCTTGAGAAATTTCACCATCTCACCCGAAACCAACTGTGTACCATTGTCCGACACCAACTCCTCAGGAAAACCCTCCCTGAGAGACATCTTGCAAAAAGTTGATGACTGATGAGGAGTTCGCATTGTCAACAAACCTAACTTCAGGCCATTTTGACATGTAGTCAATTAAAACTAGAGCATATTTGGGAGAACTCCCAATGAGCCCAAAAGGACCCGCAATGTCGAAGGCCAACTTAGTCCAAGGAGTGTTCTTCACTACAATAGGTTCAACAGGGGAGGGATGGGTCACCTGGGATTTATCACTCGTAACACATGTACAGCAGTCACGGACAAAATGTTCAACATCCTTCTCCAGGGCAGGCCACCAAAAATCTTGTCTTATCCTACGTATCATTGCACGAATACCTGAATGGCCCTCATGAGCCAAAATCAAAATCCTCTTGCGTAAAGATACAGGAACTACTAACAAACCACCACGCCTTAATACTCCATCAACCACAGATAATTCATCCTTGACTCTCTTGTAAGGCACAAGCTCAGAAGGGCAATCCTTGTCACTAGGCCATACACCAGCTAAGAGATCAATGACCTTAACAACATCAACATCTTCAGACGCACTTTCCAACCATTCATGTTCCGAAAGAGCACCCCCATTGGTATCTTCTAATGAACACACAGCACAAACAATTTCTAAATCTTCACACCCCACAACATCATCATCATCACTTGAGAGAGGTAATCTGGATAAGCAATCAGCCACATGGTTCTTGGCCCCAGCTACATATTCAAGCCGATAGCGAAACTCCTGCAATCTGTACTGCCACTTAGAAATACGTGGCGTAGCTCTGCCACCACCCTTGGTGGTAAACAAATCGACCAAAGGTTTATGGTCGGTTCTAAGAATAAATTCATTGCCCCACAAGAAATTTCTGAAATGCTGAACGCCCCACCACAAACCCAAAGCTTCCTTTTCAATAGTAGAATAGGTGCTCTCAGCACCCCTTAAGGTCCTTGAAGCAAATGCAATGGTTTCTTCGCGACCATCGCTCCTCCTCTGAAGAAGCACCGCCCCAAAACCAACATTGCTGGCATCAGTAGATACAATACATAAATCATTAATGTCAAAGAGTTTAAGAGGGCGAGCATGTACGATTTCCTGTTTGATAAACTCAAAATTGTTGTTACAGTCAACATCCCATACATATTTGACATTTTTCTTTAGTAAGTTGCGCATGGAAGCAGTTTTAGTGTAAAAATTGTGGACGAATTTGGCTTAATATTCTATCAACCATAAGTAAGAACGGAGTTGGTCTTTGTTCAGGGGTGTGGGTGCCTTCTGAATTGCTTCATTAATCTTTAGTTTAGGTTCAATGCCATTAAATGATATATGATGACCAAGATAATCAACACCCTCTTGAAGAAATTTACACTTGTCAGCCCTCAACGTTAAACCACTAGATCTAATTATGCTTAACACATGCTTGACTCTCTCATCATGCTCGGATTCAGATTTCCCATAGATGAGAATGTCATCCTGGAAAAATACAACACCAGCAATGTCCTTGAACAAATTGGTCATTAGTCTTTGGAAGACAGCTGAAGCTGACGCAAGGCCAAAAGGCATGCGAATGTAGCGATAAGCACCCTCAGGAGTGACAAAAGATGTCAAATGTCTAGATTCCTTACACAGTTCAATTTGGTGATACCCTGAAGAAATATCCAGGGAGGAAAAAAACTTAGCGCCCTGTAGAGTGGACAACATCTCGTTAATGTTTGGTAGGGGTTGACGATCAATCCATATGTTGGCTTTGAGATCTCTCAAGTCAACCCACATCCGAAGAGATTTGTCGGATTTGAGTGCTAAAACAATGGGGGCCAACCATTCGGAACCTTCGATAGGTTCAATAACTCCTGCACTACATAGTCGTTCCAATTCACTTTTGAGTTCATTGCGTAGACTCAAGGGTACCTTACGAACTTTGTGAGCTACAGCTTTTGCACCATCTTTGAGTACAATACGATGCTGAAACCCCTTGAGTTTACCAAGGTCAGCTTTAAAAACTTCCGGAAAAATGTGAGCCCATTTGTTATTGGATACTTGAGAAATGCCATGAGAAGAGGAAGAGTCAGGTGATGCAAGATTGTAGAATTGACTGAGAGAACTGCGGGACACCACCATATCAGGATGATTCGGGTCTAAAATGATGTTAAGAGCACCCTGCTCGTCCCACCCCAGCAAGTTTGCACCTTCCTTGACCACGAATACAGTTCCACCAGCTTGATCAGTGTTAAAAACTAAATTTGCTGAAAAGTTTCCTAACACATCTACTCTCTTGCCCCCATATGCAAAGATGTTGATATTGGACTGTTCCAATTGAACATCAGCTACTTTTCCAAAATCTTTGGCGTTAATGAGAGTAAACGGTGAACCAGAATCAGCAAGAAAACTAAGAGAAATGCCATTAACAAGAATGTCACATGAAGGAGATTTCCTTTTCTGAGATCCCCCCAGAGAAGGTAGTTCAACAACACCTTCAGATGAGGGAGACAACATCAACAGTTCATAGCACTCCTCATCGGAATCCATTGAATTTTTTCCAATGGCCTTTACAACTTGAGTAAGATTCTTTTTAACAATAACCGCTTTGCACATTCTGGAGTAATGACCTCTTTTTCCACATTTGTAACAGGTTTGATTAAGAGACAAACAAAACCTGGCATTACCTAAGTGTAACTTGCTACCACATCGAAAACACTTAGGGGCCGATTCCGATCTCGGCCGGTAGCGCACCGAATCGGATTCGGCTTAACCGGATCCGATTCGGAGCCCTCTTTTCCGACCGATTCGAACGCGCGTCCGGCCGAGCGAGTACGATGCGAGCGCACGCGAAATCGCAGACCGACTCGTTCACGGGTCCGAACCACGCCGACCGACACGCTCGGACTCGACTCGCACCGCGCGATGGAGACGTTCCTCGGCCGGGCAAGTACGATGCGCGCCTTGAGCAGTCCGACCGACCCGCACCGTCTGGCTCGAAACAGCTGTCGGAGCCGGACTTTGGGGGTCCGTGTCGGACCCCCCTGAACGCTTAGCCACGCGAGTCGCACACAGGGGGGACCCATGGGTCCCCCCTACCTGTACGTGTGCGGCGCGAACAGCATCGACGCGAACCCGCTGTAGGGGGCGCCCTCGTTCGCCTCGCACCCATTCAGTCAATGGGAGCCCGTGTACGCGTTGTACGACCGGCTCCTATTGACTTCAATGGGAGTCCGACCGAATCGAGTCCGATAGCATGTGTGCGCATCGTACTCGTTCGGTCGGACTGCCAGAGTCCGATTCGGTCGGAAATCTCTCCGGGTCCGGCTCGGTCGGAGAGTTTTCCGGCCCGAATCGGAATCGGCCCCATAGTCTCATTAGGTTTGACTTTGGAAAAAGGTGCAATAGTGCTTTGTTCAGATCTGTCCTTGGAAAGGGGTGTGGTTGAAGAGCTGGGGGTAGATCCTTTCGATCTGGAGACAGGTTTGGTATTTAAGAGTTTAACTTCGCTAGTGGAAGCAACATTGCTCATTTCTTTCATGCAAAATTGAGAATGCTCCACACTCTTGGCTAAGGTGAGTGCGGCTTCTAAATCGGGATCATCAGAGGACAATAGTTTCTCTTGAATCTTTTTGTTGGATGTCCTTTCAATTAGTTGGTCACGTATAATTTCATCTCTAAACTCTCTATAGTTGCAGTTGACTGCTAAAATTCTAAGAGCAGCAACAAAATCATCAATTGACTCACCAGGAATTTGAGCGCGTTGTAAGAACTTATGACGTTCAAGAACAACATTTCTTTTAGGGCTGAATCTTTTGTCCAAAGTCTTGATGACCGTAGCATAGTCTAACAAGAAGAGAATCACCATTGTCGCCACCACTTACAAGAGTACTAACTACTTCAAGACGTAAAGTTTTCAAAATGTTCCTACCTTCAGCACCTAGATTGTAGACTAAAAGCAACTTTTTCTTCTTGGGGGTAAAGGTTTCACCATAAATGGCTTCTAGATAAGCCTCAAAAGTATCTTTCCACTGCTCCCATTGAACAGGAGGTGTACCTGCAGACTGTAAGAAGGGTGGAGGAGCAGAAACACGATCCATGGCCGAACGTGGGTGAGTTGCTGCCCAAAGCCAATATAAATTGCAAAAATGAATAAGCAAAATAAGGTCACAAAAGATAGAGAAGTATAATTTCAAACAGTGTGCGCATAACGAGTACACAACAGGTGTAAGTTAAACGAAGATGGCACAGTGACACAGAAAAATATTGAGAAGTGTGCGCATCACTGAACACAAGAAAACAAGGGTGTGTGCATCACCGGACGCACAACATAGCAATTGTGATTAATTATGTGCACAACAGAAGAAATGCAGAAAGTAAAGGCAGGTGTGCGCATCACCGGATGCCCGATGATGAAATTCGGAAAATTACAATACCAGAGTGAAGGTGTGCGCATCACCGGATGCGCAGCATCGAAGAGTAGAAGTAATGCAGTACCGCTAATGATACAGGAAACACAGGTGTGCGCATCACCGGATGCGCAGTGAAAAAATAAGTAAAATCACAATACCAGACTGGGGACAGGTGTGCGCATCACCGGGTGAGCACTGTCGAAGTACTGAAGAGACAGGCAGGTAGACAGTAGTGGAACAGCCTGTCTTCAAAATGGCCGCAGGCACGTCGAGGCGTCTAACGTCATGGATGTGGGCATGAAGACGTGTCACAACGATGAATCCGTAGTGTGGCAGTGGTGTGCGCAGGAACAACGCAGGTTGCTAGGAGACAATGCGTGGACTCCTGTCGAACCTTAGGAACAGCACCAACTGGCACAGGAGTGGGCGCTCGAGCGCAAATCAGGAAAATCAGCTAATACCTGCCAGAAATTGCCACAAACTGTAGAAATGGTGCACAAGAGCACACATCAACCCGAGCAGACATCAGGAAGGAAGGCAGACTGGAGCACCGGGCAGATCCGAAGAAAACAGCCGGAGGGATCCAGGACACGGAACACAGCGTGGCACAGCTTCGTAAGTGCCAAGGAGGGGATCTGGAAGCGTTAGATCAGCTCGTCGCCACTGAAAGGAAGACAAAGACGCAGCAACGTTGAAGGTAGGAGTCCAGTTTATTACGTCTAACAACCTCCAGGTCCCGGCAGCAACTGCACTCGTGGAGCCCAACACTCTAGAATGGAACCCCCTTGACACCACGAGCTCTCACACGAGCTCAATAGATTAGCTACAACCAGATCCCATCACAAAGCTTGTACGATCAGTCGAACGTGATGGAGAAATCTGCTCGCTTAGACCGAAAATTGACATCTGTGTCAAGTGAATGTTTCCAGCCTGCCCCTTCTAAGTGGTGTATCACTGAGCGAGAACGTGCTTGGAAAAGGCAGGATGACATGTGAAAGGTAAACATTAAGAAAGTGGAGACACTGCGAACCCAGATTATTTGAACTGCAGATAAAATCCGCCTCTTACGCTGCCTTGAAGGGCTGATCAACACAGCAACGCGTCACCGAAGAAGCACTTGCCCCTGGCTACAGCCGTATCGGGTATAAATTCCCAGATTGTCCCGGCAGCTTGGAAAGTGAAAGCGGGCCCGGCGCCGAACCTAAACAAAGCACGTTGTGTCATGGCGCCTGAAGTAGGAGAAACTTGATAAAGTATTAAATGTTTTCTCTTTTCATGAGGCCTGCCGCTCTGCTAGGGTGTTCCTCCTACACTGTAGACGTGAACACTGACTCAGTACACACCAACGAGCTCCGAGCCGGATGCATCCGGCTCTCCGGGAGAGACAAGGTGCCCCCCATTGTCCCGGCAGCTTAGAAAGTGAAAGTGGGCGTGGCGCTGAACCTAAATAAAGCACGTCGTGTCATGGCGCCTGAAGTAGGAGAAACTTAATAAAGAAAATAGTGCTTACAAGTCACGTACCGTGTAACAACCAAAGTAAAGGGGCCAGTAGCCATGGAAGGCTACAAATGAAGACAAGACGTTACTGAGGCGGGACTAACAGGCCGATTACTGAATCACAAGCCTGCATTCATGAAGGACAAACACACAAGCCAATTGAAAATGCGGGCGGGGGAATGGGTGAGTCTTCTCCTCCATACTGGACTACAGCAGATCGCCAGAGCAGCGCTTGCACGCTGGCTGAGGCTCGACCTAAAAAGGAGACATTGCCTGGCTGAAGCAGGCCTTTCATTCCAGGGAGGCAGCGGAGCGAGGCCTCTGCCTTGTTCAAGAGCTCGATGCGCCATTTTATCATGGTCAAATCAGTGAGTAGGATGGAACCTTACTTGACTCTGGGGATGTCCAGCTATCATTGCAAGTTGCTGACCTATTTTAGGCTACATCTGTCCATTCAGTTGATGTTTTCGAAGGGGGGGGATAGACCAAAACCACGGAGTTCTGAGCATGTATCTGTGATAACATTTCTATTCTCGACACACTACATATTGTATTGATTTGCCCCAGATTTAACAGCTTATATCATCAGTATGTCCGACAGCTGCTTTTACCTATGAACTTCAGTCAGGTGAGACCTGCTGTCCAGTTCTACAACCTTTAGTCGCCTAATGTGTGTTTTTTATGTCACGCTTTTTATCTGGTATATAACACTGGGGTTGAATTTATTCTGATTTTTTTCATTTTGATGAACTGATATATATATATATATATATATTTTTTACCTACTGGCGATAGACAGTAGGTAGTTACAGTAAGAAACCAAAGTTTCCATAGGAAACGCGTTTTATGTTTTGCCAATAACTTTAGCGCCGCTTGACGAATCTTCACAAAATAACTCCTCATTTTTGGCTCAGCTGCTGTGTTGAAAGTTTCTGGGTGATCCGCCAAGTGGGGGCCGAGAACAAAGGGGGGGGGTCCCAAAACACATTTTCCCCATGTTATGTCTATGGGGATTTTTCATTTTTTGAACACGACTACAGCCCGAACCGCAGAACGGAATTACACAAAATTTGGCAGAAAGCTAGATGTTGGTCCAGAAAGCGTGCTTTTTGTGATTTGGTGTAAATCCATTCAGTAGTTTCAGACATATTTAAGTTAAAAAAATAGAGATATCTGGGAGCCCAAAATCCTACTGAAATTTGATTGGCTGCTAACACTTCAACCAGGAAGTGTCTGCAGCCATCTTGGGACTCAGTTGAACCGAGTCACTGAAAAAAAGGTAAAAAAAAAGACCTATTTGTATTTTTAAAAAAATTTAGGCAGGATCCGCGGATCCAGCAGAAAATGAAAAAAAATAAACGAAGTGTGGGCTCCCCCGCTTTGTTCATTATCGGCCCCCGGGTGGGCCAGGTCCCGGGGCATTATGCAAATATAGGAGGGGGGCACATGGCCCCCCTCCTAGGGCTTACAAATGCCCCGGCGCTTCTGCGGGGCGGCCCGCGCAGCCCTCCCGCAGCCCAGGGACTGCCACCTCCCTGGGGCAATTAAGTTATAGAAATGAAGGGGGGTCTGCGCCCCCCTCCGCAGCCCCGGAGACCACCACTTCCCCAGCGCTCAAATAATATAATGGAGGCCGTCCGTTGCAGACCCCCGGCGACCACCACCTCCCTGGGGCTAAAGTAAAGATTGGACGGAGGCTGCGCGGCCCCCTCGTGGAGCCATAGATGGCCCTGGGGACTGTCACACCCCAGGGCCGGCTCCTGCTATGTCTCGGGGTACTCACCCCTGGGACATAGCTGTCTGCTAAGGCATGGCGGGAGCATTACCGCTCTCGCCAAGCCATAGCAAACGCAGCTCCACTTTTAGCAAGCAAGAGCATTCAAAATGCTCTTGCTTGCTGAAAGCGGAGCAGAATTGATTTTGAACAGAGGGAGCTGCATGTTCAGCAGCTCCCTCTGTCCAAAGGCAATGCCCGCTCCTGCAGGACGTGGGGAGCTGCCAGGGACTGCTGTAGCCTTTAGGATTCCCCCCCCACGGTCCCCAAGAAAGTGCCGGGGTGCCCTGGGTGGGACTGGGGCACCCAGACTAGAGGCCAGGCCCCGGGGGGGGATGGGGTCCCCAGGGCCGAAATCCCTCCCTTTTTAAAAAAAAAAAAAAAAGGGGCAGGTCCCGGGAGATGGGGTCCCCGAGGCCAAAATTGGCCCGGAAGGGCTTGCCACATGGCCCCTCTTCCCTTATTTATAAAAAAAAGGAATAAAGGATGGCTGGGCCACGCTGCCCCCTCCCCATTCCAAAAATGCCTGGTCCTGGGGGATGGGGTCTCTAGGGCCGACATCGGCCCAGTGAAAGGGAGCTACGCCACCCACCGTCCCTAAAAGAAAAAAAAAACCTGGTAACTCGCCGGAGGCCCCACCTCTTTTCTCCATCACTCTGCAAACGCGCCTCCTGGAAGCTGTTGGTTGGGGGATGAAGTCCCCTTGGCTCCAGAGGGTCCTTGGGGACAACAAGCCCTCCTGTTACCTTCAGTAAGTCCCACACAGCGCTACTGCTGAGAGGTCTTCAGAGGCCGTGCCCCTTTTCTCCACCACTCTGCAAGTGTGCCTCCTGGCGCTCTGTTGGTTGGGGGATGTAGTCCCATTGGCTCTAGAGTGTCCTTGGGGGCCAACAAGCCTTCCTGTTATCTCCAGTAAGTCCCACACAGCCTGATTGCTGAGAGGACTTTGGAGGCCACAGCCCCTTTCTCCACCACTGTGCAAACTCATCTCCTGGCGCACAAGTGGTTGGGGGATTCAGTCCCTTTGGCAGCTGAGGGCCCTTGGGGGCCAAGGAGCCCTCCTGTTACCTCCAGTAAGTCCCTTAAAGCAGGATCCCTGAGAGCTGGTCGGAGGTACCACCCCCTTTCTACACCACTGTGCAAACGTGTCTCCTGGCGCACTGGTGGTTGGGGGATGAAGTCCCCTTGGCTCCAGAGGGTCCTTGTGGCCAATTACCACTCCGTTACCTCCAGTAAGACCCACAGAGCACAATTGCTGTAAGGACTTTGGAGGCCATGCCCCCTTTCTCCACCACTCTGCAAACGCAGCTACTAGTTAAAAAAAAAACTGAAATTCACTGGAAAAAAACAAAGGTTACAGGGACATTATAGTTAGGGAATAGAATTTAAAAACCTTAGAAATTCACTGAAAAAAACAGTGATAGTTAGGCTGAGATTTTACTCGTACAAAACCAGTGAAATTTAGCAGTTATAGTTTTGAGATGTCATGAGTGATGTTACTGACCATGTCATGAGTGATGTAATATGGGAGGTCAAAAGCAGTGCAATGCGTGGGCGTAAGTTATAGTTAGCTCAGGTAACTATAACTGCTGAAGTGAAATATCAGCCTAACTATAATGTCCCTGTAACCTTTGGTTTAAAAAAATAATAATTATATATATATATATATATATATGTATATATATATATATATATATATATATTATATATATATATATTCCTCCTAAAATGGCTTAGAAGGTTAATCAAACTGAGTGAATTTGAAGTCTGCCATTGACTTAGATTAGAATTATCGAAATAGAAAAATGAAATTATATACCCACCCTCCTTAGAATAGAGCAGGTTTGAATAAGGTACCACAAATATAACAAAAAGAAGCTGTACATACATGATTTCATATCTGAGTGTGACAGAGCAATATTTCGATTTTTACAGTGACCCGTATCAAGGGGAACAAACAGGTTTCAAAACAATATGATTTTTGCCACCGTGAGGAGTGACGTGTAGGAACACATTACAGGTGAGAAATGGAACAATAAGAAGAACTTTAAAAGAAAAGGAAAATTATGTTCGACTTATTTGGGGTTACTTACAGCTAAGAGACTTTTTGTATTGATACATTTTTTCTTGGGTAATATTCAATTCCCAAGTTCAGCTAATATAAAAGGTGCAGTTGAGACATACACAAACCAGTAAGGAACATACTCTTTGTTGATACTGTAAGTATGGAAGTACATTAAAATAGGCCTGTAAGGCCATTTATAAAACTACATAGACCTTAGGGAATTATAGTTACATTGTCCAATGTTCTCTATCCTTTGTAGTGAGCTAAATTATCGCAGACATACCAGATTGGAAATGAGAGTAACAGGACTAGAGTGATCACGTTGAGTTACGCGGAGTAATGTGAGAGGTAATAACATACCAAACAACCTTTTCATTCTAATAAAAAAACAAATACAACAAATCAGGATTATGAGAGTAACCTTGAAGACTCAAGGTGGAAGAGTCAACAAGGAAAGCATGCGGATAACCAATATACACACTGGGTTTTAAGTTTATACAACAAACAATGTAGTGATATAAACATAAAGGGTAATTACCATGGTGCAAGCTAAATCTGGTTTTGTTTTGAATTTTACTTTGCAAAAATAAGTTTGCTTAAAGGAGTTTTTTGTAGTATGTAATGCAGACCTGGATATACAAAAGATTATACACACTGTAGATTGTGGATTACATACAAATGTGTATGGAAAATGATGTTGTTCCTAGTGTATGTTAAACACAATTTTATATAGAGGTTAAGATATCCTAGTAGAGTGCTTATCTTGCGTTGTATGTGTCTTTAGAATATTGATATATGATTTTTATGTTTAACAGCCCTAAAGAAGCGCGAATGTGCACGAAACACGTGTTGCCTGTATTGCTTTATTAAGTGACTCATCGAAAGAATAAAGAAAGATATAAAGAAACTACACAAAGATGGTTACTGCTCATTGTTGTTGACTTCTCAGTACAGCTAATTATACACATATATATTTATATTTATTTTTTAAAGGAGTCTTAGCTCAATTTATATATTGTTTGTGCAAGTTTCGACTAC
The DNA here is from genome assembly GCA_963921515.1 of Calotriton arnoldi. Classification (NCBI taxonomy): domain Eukaryota; kingdom Metazoa; phylum Chordata; class Amphibia; order Caudata; family Salamandridae; genus Calotriton; species Calotriton arnoldi. The sequence goes on along the minus strand of CAWUFW010002736.1, from coordinate 1,185,611 downwards.
TCCTAATTCTGGTGTTCTTATTCAGAGGCATTCTCTCTTTTTATGATTGTATTCATATAGTGTACACCTTTTATGATTTTAAGGAAAATCGAATAAACTTAATATTTACTCATTCACAAATGTCATTAGAGAAGTGTGTAAATGAAGCTCCATGGTCCGGGAAGATGCCTTCAAGGACAAAAATAAGCACTCAAATGCTTAGGTAGGAACAACATATTTACCAGTAACACCCAAGGTACTAGTTGGTAGTGTTGCATATATAACACTGTCAACAAATTAGCAAAAAGATACTTTTCCTACAGTTGATGACTCCCCTTGAAAAGCAATTTCTTGGCATCTGTACTCACTACACAATTAAGTAACTCAATAGGTATAATTATTTTATTTTATTACTTTAACCACAAAGAAAGACAAAACTACAAGAGCAACAGTCTTGGCTTGCAGTAGAACGATCGGCGGAAAGAATCCAGTATAACGAACTTTACAGAGCTAATGATGAAATCCACCACAGAGCACAAACAGTCACTATCCGCAAAGCACAGCTGACAGAGAATAAAAATACTATCAGTGAGAGAAAATGTATTTTCTTACATTATAAACAAGCATTGTCATAGCCAATAGGTCACGCCTCTGGGACCTTATAAGTGTTTAGCCAGAGCTATTGGCAATGTTTTTAAGGTATGTTGTAGAGCAATGTGGCTGCTGTGTTCAATACTGTAAACTTTGTGTGCAAGTTGTGCTTAGTGTAGTGACGTGAGGGCAGTGGCATGGTGTGGAATGTAGTGGTGGGTTGTGATATGATGTGGGTTGGTGGGATGTATGTGTGTAGTGTGTTTTGCTGGTGTGTATGTGGGTGGTATATGTTATACCTTCTAGAGACATTGGCAGGCTGGGCAAATACGCCTCTGATCTCCATTCATGCTTTGAACAGCTGGCAACAGATGTGCCCAGCTGGAGTTATTTCCTCACTCGCCTGACAAATGCGGTTTTGTGGTGGATACTGGGGACGCCTGGGAGTGGGGCAGGTGAGGTCCTCAAATAAAGCCTTATGATAACTGAAGCTGATCATGGGTTTTTCTTCATCAGATGGGAGTTTTATATATGGAGGTGGTTAATTTAAGCTGATGGTTGCGTGTGGGGGTCTCTGGCAGCTATTTGTTGGGACCAGCAGTTATTGTACTTATAAGAGATTGATTCAGAGCATTAGATGTAAAAACATAAAGGGGGAAAAAGGAAAAAGAGAAGAAAGGTTAAGCAGTTTCAAAGGTAGAATGCAGGTAACTGCAAGATACATTTAAAGGCGTAGAACGTGTGTGGTTGCAGCTGGAAGGGCTTTACTTACAAAACATGCACAACTGTTCGCCTAGTATTTTTTCTCCTCCATGCCTTTAAAAATACCAATAATTAGTAAATAAAACCATTTGCAGCTTTTTCTCCACTAATAGATAAAGAGCAAGCATTTAGTGACTGTGTTAAACACGTAAGTATTTAAAATAAATTTTTACAGAGAGAGAAGGGTTTAGTAAGGGAATAAAAATGGTAGGGATTTATGAAAACAGTATATAGCGCAAACTCGACCCGAAGGTTTTGGAGCGCTTTACATGAGCACTAGTTACGTTAAACAAGGACACTTTAATGAGCCTGTGCGCGTCAAAAGAATTCTGGGAAAGGTTGCGTGCGGTGGCCACATACCCGCTGTCAGCAGATAACTGAGCCTGTCACATTTAAGCATGTTACCGTAGCGCCTCGCTGTCAGGCTGCGAGGCGCGGGGAGTGGGCGGTGGAATATGTTATCGTATATTTATGTAGTGCGCCTTGTGACCCCATAAACTGCTTTGTAGCACGAGGAGCAGGTCTTCTGCCGAACCCACAGAGTGATGGCGCTCTGTCTGCTGTAGTCTGGTGGTTCTTTTACAACAGTTTCCTCCGTTGCTCGTAAAGAGCTCCGATGCCTCGTCGGGCATGGTTTGTGCTATATAAAAGTACACAAAACAAACGTAAATATTGGCGCACCTTGTGCCACAATGAAACCAGTGAGGAGCTGGGGGGTAGGAGTCCGGGGTGTCACAGCGTGAGCCGACCAATGGGGCTCGTATCCTGGATAATGACAATGTAACTTCATCCACAGAGTCAGGGAATAAATAGAGTTAGGGCACATCGTATTGTATTATTTCATTTTTAACATCAGTGTCTGTGTTTAACCATATTATTTCCACTCATGTCTGCTGATTTATCCTTCTTCATTTGGTGAAAAAATATATAAATTCGAACAATTATTTGACTGATAGATGCACCCTCGCGCTTCGGTGCCGGTCAGGATTTAACAATATAAACAGCCGCATGTAAAAAAATTACAGTCACCTGAGAAGATTGGCATGGCAGTACAAACACAAGCAGATTGGCAGCTATATAGGGACAGCGCACCCCTTATTACTGTAACACCCCGTGGTACCAGTCCTGTCAGCTACTGGTCAGGCAGCAGTGACATGAAGAATCAGTAAAAATTGCATATTTTCGTATTTTTAAATAAATATCGACAGGGAAACTGATTGCTTTCCATTTTAAAAGATGAGTAAACAAGAATTACAAAGTGGACTTTCGCTCGGAGGGATCAATGCATTACACAAAAGAGGTCAATAGATCTAGCTTTCATGTGCTAACGCATGCAAAACAAGTAGATAGTAACCTGACCCACGAGGAATGCAGCTGCCACCCTGCGCGCCGCTGCTCGCTCCCGCAGGCAAAACGCTGTGGGAGTGAACATTACAAAAGAGGTGGGACATGCACCCGCCTTTAGCCATTTGCGTGCTTTCATTATTGAAAGACACACGCAAAAGCCAAACCAATGCTTGGGGGGAGTCAGACCCACACAGAGCAGTTACAAGAAGCCTCGCAGCGCATGCGCGCTGCGCTAGGCTCGACCTAAAAACCTTGAGGGGAAGGTAAGCTACTCTGCAAAAGCTTGGAGAGCCCAACTAGGAAACCAACAAGACACGTCAGTTCAAAACTGTAAAGGAATGCTTTAACGCTAAAGCCCACATTTAGCTGCTATATGTCATAAAGAAAATGAAATAACGGTGCTGCATTTAAATGCACAGAGCTTAAACCACACCCATCATAAAAATGGAGTCAGAGGACTATGAAGTAAATTGCTCAGCTTTGGTCTTTCAAAATGGAGTTTCGGAGAGATTAGTCAATTTGTGAAAATAGTGAGAAGGGAAATTGCCAACACACTTTTGGATCTCGCAAAAACAATAAGCCTCTTTGTGCGTCACTGAAGAGCTCAACAAGCCTTCGCAGAGTTCACTATATGGTTTTGCTCTGATGAACGCTCCTGCTTAAATATTTTGGATGCAGAAAATAAGCATTGGACCATTCTTTTCCAAGCTTCAAGCAATATTGAACTAAAACTGAAAAACAAAGCACATGATTAGGCAAAAGGGCTAATCATTTGCCCTTGATGGGATGAGAGGCTTCTGATGAGAACGACTCTGAGACAAAGGCATTTTAAAGAAACCATAGCTGGTAAGAATAAGGTCAAGCACAGCAAAGACAAAGCAGTTCCAGTTGGAATATAACAGCAGATGACATTAGAAGTCAGAAGGGAAAAGGAATGTAGGAAGTGATCAATGGAAAGATGCATGAATAAGCCCAAAACCATATACAACCGAAATTGTGTGAATGGCAATATTAACAGGATAAAAATCACGTCCACAACTCTTGGCAAATGGGGAAAACAATGACAAATGAGGAAAAGTTAATTACTTTTCATTGTAATAATCCATCATGGGATTCTCTGAGTTCATGAAAGGCTAAAAATGTCATCACATGCAACTCCGTAACTTATTTTTTTAAATAATGTTTTTAAATTGAAAACAATATTAACTGGAAAGCATGCTTTCGAAATGCATCATTTTCAGTCATTTTAAACTATCCCATCAGCCTAATTAAAAATTCAAAACGATAGTTAATTGAAAACACCACTGAATCACCATATCTAAGAAGAAATAGAAACAGAGCAAGAAATGGTGCTCATGAATGTCGGCCTAGCCAGTAATGCTCAGCAGGAAGATAGGCAGTTTGTTTTCAAAGGACAGAACGAAAAACAATCTAGTAAAACCATGATTGAAACTATTTTATTCCAAATTGGAAGCTGAATGCATCCAGGAATTCAAAGAGAATACCCATGATTAAGAAACTGGGGTACAGCAATAGTCGTTTTTTTCTCCAGTAAGGCGAGCCATGAGCTTACCTTTTAGAGCCTCCTGGCTTTTTGCTAACAGGTTATAATGCAACAGACTAGCTGTTTGGAAGATGCTAGTCCTATGCAAAAAGCTTATAATAAAGCGATTTGTCCTCGCATATATTTTTGTATCTGTAATATTTTAGAGCCATTTTTACATTTCATATATTTACAATAATCTTTCTCCGATGGCTAATCGATTTGGAAGAAAAACCAGAAAGAAAAAAGTCTGTCTGATGTGGAAATCAAAAAAGGAGGAAGATTGTGTAAGATTCTTGGCCACATAGATCTTGACTCTTGGCTGATATTGTAGGCGCATGAAAAGGAACCTTAGACTAGGTACTACAGATTTATTTTGAGCACTAATTCAAAAGGAGGACTCTAACTTTGAAAGAACTATGTTCAGCTCCTGAGAAGGAGGACAACCTGAAAGGGAGAAAGAAATTTCGTAAAACATTTGCACAAATATGTAAAAATATTCCTAATAAGGCAATCTATGGTAAGTGGTACAAGCGGCTAAAGCTACCTAGATAGATGAACATTTGTATGCCAGATTTAGTGAGTTTAAAAAGATAATTGTAATCTATTGTAGTTTCACTCATATACTGCTTTATACCCTGAAAAGGCGCTGATGAGCATTTGTGGTCGAGTAACGGGTACTACATGGGAGTGCTCCGACATGCATTTGCAGATGGGCAACAGCTATTACATGGGTCTGCTATGGGTGGAAGTGTATGTTGCTGCCATGTGGAATATAGGCAGGGTCTGATTCTGTGCCTGAGGACCAAAGTTGCACTCTTATATTTTGTTGCTGCACATATGTATGAATTTGCAGAGCACAGGTGCGAGAGACAGGTCACTTAAGCATTAAATGTAAATGAATGAACAGAAGTGTGCAAATGCAGCCATTCCTGGTACACGTGCCACCACACCGAATACACACTACTTTCATTAATGCAACTCGAGCCGCCATCTTTCAAAAACCTTGCTCTCCTCAATAGCAACTTGCCTCTGCTGCACCGGAAGAATAATAGAGACCAGAATAGGAGTCATCAAGACTTGAACTCCCTCTGGCCCTCCATGCTAACCTGGCTATCCCTCATATGATACAACCCTAAGTTGTCTCCCCAAAAAAACTCTCTATCAAATTGCTTGATCTTTTATCTGAAATACTATCTGCTTAAATTTCTGATATTCATTTGTCACAGCGTGAGGCCAAATTTATGGCCTAAAAATACTAAAGTATTGCCAAATTATTACACAATATGTCTGTTCCTTACCTGCCACAAAGCCAATGATACTTAAATGAATGCAGACAGTATGCACTGGCTGCATAAGCGATTGGCCTGGTCAGAACTTTACACTAAAAGCCAACCTCCCAAAAATTGAATCTACTGTTGCCACCAACTTCAGTTGACTCCACCCATGTAAATATAATTCCCCAGACTTTACACCGGCAACACAGTCAGCCTGCTCTAGACACTCACTGATCAGAAAAATCCAGCCAGCCAGGATTTGTTATTTTACCTTCACTAATTTTCAAGTAGCCTACCTCCATTTGTCTTACAGTTAACATTACAAGCTATTCAGTACTCTTTGGGAGGGAAGGGGCATCAAACACAGTCAATCCCCAACTAAGAATAATAGTCACTTAAAAAAACAATGTTTGATGGAAATCCTCATCAACATTACTAGATTAAGGCTAGTACCATTTTCTTAATCTATAACATACCTACTTGCATACTCATCTTGTGCAATGGCAAAACTGCAATCCAATCAGAATTCAACAAAACAAACAACCCAAATATATGGAATGGGGAAGACAGGCTTAAGCGAAGAGACAAGACAAGAGGTTGTTGATCTGTTGATCCCTTTTCAACTTGAAATACTTATCCACTAGCTACTCCATTCCGCTTAAACCTCTTCACCTGCTCGACAAACCCCTCATTGCCTTACTGGTAATACTTGCATCAGAAACCTGCAATTCATTTCCTGTTACAAATAGCATTTGCATGCATGTATGTATGTATATGGTATTTCTGTAGCATAAACCTAGCTGAAAGGACGTGAAACAGGGTTCCCTCCTCTGTTACGCTGCATTTGAAACAGGGTTCCCTACTTGAGGAGGCCAAATCCTCACAAGCTCATACACATAGGCTATTTAAACAAAGTCCCAACTACTAAAAGCAACCCTATCCTTTGTGCAAGCTCATCAACGCCCAGTCAGCCAATACCAATAATTCTGATACAGCCAACCTTACCACCTTCTACAAGCCATACATAATATTCATCAACTGAGTATTGGCTCACCCAGAACCCTTAAACTATCTTGACTATTTAGTCCCTCAAGGCTATTTTATCATCCAGGAAGACAGACTACTAAAATCCAGAGTAGGTAGTACAGACATAATAAACCCACACCTAAATTAACCTTTCCTCCAGTCCTTCACACACCCATCCATTTCTTTGGCCCTCCCACACTCTTTTGTTTCAATTCCCAGTCTAAGATTTGGAAAAAGGTGGAAAAGACAGACTAATGGAAGGATCAGGACTCCCTTTCCACTATATGCAGAAAGGACAATCGGCCAGTGTGCACCCCAAGCACATATTTCAAATCAATTTTTTCTCCTTCAAAATGAGCTTTTATACCCAGTCTTATTTTGTACCAGCACAGCCACCAGGCTCCACAAAATTCACAGAAGGCAGAGGGAGTGTCTGCTCGATCAAGAGCCATAAAGGAGGTTTCAAAAGACCAGGCTCTGGTAACACATTTACAAGCCCCTGAACTGGTTTTTACTTAATTCAGTTGCTCTCCTTCATTCACTTATTTTTTCCAAAACGTATAATCCTAAGGAGAGTATGATGAGCTTTTCTGTCCCGTGAACAACTGCGCCGGACTGTTGGAGACACCAATGCAAACCACCAGTCCTCACTGAATTCCATTAGGAAGCCACCCTCTGTCTGGCAATCCTCGCTCACGAATGCCCTGGAAGCTCGTTCCTCCTTCAAGGAGACCACTCTCCCAATCATTGCCACCAGTATGCCTGGGAAAAGCTGCCTGTAAATGCAAGCACCAACAAGAACTCTTCTCGAGGCCCAAAGAGGCAGCATTCTTTAGTAAAGTTTCTCTGAAAATAATTCCTACTGTCCCTACTGATGTCAACAGCCACCCTCCCGAGGTCGAGACTGTGAAGGAGATGATGTTGACAAAGGTGAACCCTGAAACTCTCCAACCTATTTGCAATGGTGATACTGCTGATGAATTTTGTGAATGGAATGTCTCTGCATGTTAAGTGGGTGTGCGCACCCCTGCCCTGAGTGACCGGAATGCATGTAAAACTGGTATCCTAGCTTTTAGTCGGCCCAGCTAGATAGTCCAGCATGTGTGCGGAAGCAGTCTCCTGTACATGGTAAAGACAAGGTACAAAACAAGTTCTTTGATCTGGAGGGGCGCACCAAGCATGACCTCTAATGACAGAGGACTAGTGTTCATGTCCTGAGATACTGATTTGAAGTGGTGGTGGAGGGTACAGATTTTGGAAGATTAATAGTCATGAGTAGATGTTTTTACTGTTTTGGGAGGGAGTGAGACCTACTGGCCTCACTCAGGTAAATATTCTGCTTTAGTGAAACGTTGCGCTAGCATCACATGTAAATGTCGAATACGAATACACATTTTGTATGAGTGGCACATAGATGACAGTGAGACTGTGCACAATGTGAGAATGTGGGATCATATTTGGGTGGCCACTGGTTAAGCACGAGAATGGCTAGAGCTTCCCCAGTATACAATAGAAGTGTATTCACTGCTTTTCTGAAGCTGGAGGGGTGGAGACCCAGGTGGTGAAATGATAGAGGATGGAATGAA